>CM042905.1:685000-1370000 GCA_023653625.1 Triadica sebifera | reverse complement strand
AGAAAGATCATCTGCTGCAAAACTCATATTCCCAAAAGAGAGAGGAAATAAATTGAAAAAAATGAGAGAGTATCAAAGAGATGCCATTATAGCACTAGACAACAATTCCTTAAACCCAAGAGAGAAAGTGAAAAGGGAAATTTAAAAATAGAAATGAAAATGAAAAAGGGTGAGAAAAGTGAGGATGGGTTAGCAGAAAAGGAGGAAAAATTAGGAGAAAAGTTGAAGAAAGGAATAATGGTAGGGAAAAGAGTGGGCCCAGTTGCTTGCACTCCAGTTAGACTTTGGACTGTTCGTCCACCTAGTGCGCATTTTAGCATCATTGCCAACAACCAGGACCACGAGGAGGAGGAGCCTTCTTTCTCTACTTCTTATTCTGTCTGTCATAATAACAGCTCTTTTGCTACTGTTGTTTCTGCTAGAAAGCTTGCTGCTGCTTTGTGGGAATTCCAGCATTACCTGCCTCTCTCTAAAATGCACCGGGGTGTGCATATTAATAATCATAACAATGGTGCTGCTGCTGGTGATCCTAGGTCGCGCCGTCACCAGAAAAGCCACCATCTTTTGAGGGACAAAGGCCTTGACCTATCCCACTTCTTGGCTGATCCTTCACCCAGCTCTCCTGACCAGGTATATGAACATATACTTTTATACATCATTTAGTATGTGGATTTTGATTGATTTTGATTTGGGAATTTTTTGAATTTCTTCTTCCTCAGCGTCAGATACCAGATTGGTTGTTAAATTTGGGTGCTTTAGTTAATCTGGACCATTTAGGGTATTATCCTCCTCCATTCTGTTTTTTCCTTTTTATTCAATTCTTTGAGCAGGGTCACGTGTGGCCAATTGTGTGGATGGTCCATTTCTGTTCTGGTTCATTGACCTGGTTTCGTCACTTCTGAATGATTTGTGAATTTTAGGTGATATTTCTTATCAGATTGAAGCATGTTAGATTCTTTTGTGAACTGAAATTGACTAAAAATTGTTTCTTTTATCATCTTTTGACTTGTTCAAATCTTGCGTATATTATTTGAGGATTAGTTTGTTGACATACCCTGCCGGATATATGTGAAGAATGCACTTTGCTGTGTTACTATATTTTTATGGAGAATGTATTGAATATGATCCAACTTAGATTGCCCTTGTTGCTGCTTTGGTTCTTTGTGATATGCTGATACAATTTATGTCCCTATCAACACTGATGTAGTTTTCATTGTCATTTGTTTTATCCACTTATTGTTATCGTTGTTAAAGAAGCAAAATTCTTCCTATTGTTATTGACAATTGAATCAGCTTCGTTTCCCCAATTTGCATTCTAGTTATTTATATGATTTGTGTTGACTCGTCCATGGCTTTTGGAAAGCGTGTTGGCTTATGGACATCTTCCAGACTTCTTCTCAATGTAATCTCAAATGCTCTTGGGAGAGCTGAATATTGTGGCTCTTAAACTTGTTTCCAATGACTTCTATTATTAGGTAAATGTATCAGTATGAGTTTGTTGCGACTGACTGGAATGACCTGTTGAGTTGCTTAATATATTTTTAATCATACCATCCAACTTATTCTCATGCGCATTATATTGATGCCTTGCAAGTTATGTGGGCTGCAAAATGCTTTATTTCTTTTTATTTTTTTCCCAGGTCTATATGGAATAATTTTCTAATATTTATGTGTTATTTTCTGCCTTTGATTTTTGTGTATATCTTAACCAGCCAGAGAGTGCAAGCAGTTTGAGGAGACATATTGCTCAATCACTGATTCAGCATCATAGGTTGATAGAAAGAAGTAATCGTGCTCTACAGCCTGTATCTCCAGCAAGTTATGGTAGTTCCATGGAGGTGAGTGCTTATATCTTGCTCTTGCTAATACATAGAGCAAAATGGTGGTTCTGAGCGGTGGGTTAGAATTTGCTTGAAATAGTGAAAGGTCAACTGATTATGAACTCATAATTAGTCCTAAACCAACTGCTACAGTGCAGAACTATATTACCCAAATTGCATGTGACATGTGGTTTGACTCCTCCATGGTTTTTGGAAAGTGTGTTGGCTTTTTTACTTGCAAATAGTGATTTGTATGTTTGAACGTTATGCAATTCATAACATAGCAGTCCATTTTCACGATGAAACATTTGAAATGAATTGTGCTACTGGGAATGAAAATTTATGTAGATGACCAATTTCCACTTATTTTTTATATGCCTTATTGAGGAGTAAGAGGGCCTGTGTCTTTATTATTTTGTCCAAGGGTGGTCATTCTCTGAGGTGTGACATCTGTTTTTTTTTTTCAGACCAAAATTTAAAAAAAAAAAAAACATCTATTCTTTCTTTAAATTGCAGTCCTGCCATCATCTACCACAATTCTTTTTGATGCTTTCTTATAAATGACATCTACCATCCTCATAATGTCCCGTCTTTCTCATATAGGTGGCACCTTATAATCCAGCAGTTACACCTTCTAGCTCCTTGGATTTTAAGGGAAGGATTGGCGAATCTCATTATAGTCTTAAAACATCCACGGAACTGCTAAAAGTATTAAATAGAATCTGGATTCTGGAAGAGCAGCATGCCTCTAATATGTCATTGATAAAGGCATTGAAAACAGAGTTGGATCATGCACGTGTCAGGATCAAAGAGCTTCATCAGGATCAGCAAGCTGATCGTCATGAAATAGATGATTTGATGAAACAAATTGCGGAAGATAAACTAGTTAGGAAAAGCAAGGAACAGGAGCGGTTACATGCTGCTGTTCAATCTCTCAGGGATGAACTAGAAGATGAGAGGAAGTTAAGAAAACGATCTGAAAGCCTACACAGGAAGTTAGCTAGGGAACTTACTGATGTAAAATCTTCTCTTTCTAATGCTGTGAGAGATGTGGAAAAAGAGAGGAAGTCACGAAAGTTGTTGGAAGATCTCTGTGATGAATTTGCAAAGGGAATTAAAGTCTATGAACATGAAGTGCATGCTCTTAAACCAAAATCTGACAAGGATTGGGTTGGAAAGGCTGATGGTGATCGATTAGTCCTCCATATATCTGAGTCATGGCTGGATGAGCGAATGCAGATGAGGCTGGAAGAAGCTCAGCATGGTTTTGCTGAAAACAATTCAATAGTGGATAAATTAGGCTTTGAAATAGAGACCTTCCTGAAAGCTAAACTAATGGCTAATTCTATAATTGCTGATAATAAGTTTCCAGGGGAAAGACGGAATTCAATGGAGTCTTTCCCTCTGAATGAGGCTGTAAACGCACCTCAGGATGTGGGTGATGAAGAGGATTCTGCAAGCAGTGACTCGCACTGTTTTGAGCTTAACAAACCAAGCAATGGTGAATTTAATATGCATGGAGATGAAGCTGTAGATGGCCATATTGATGAAACTGTCAAATCTAGTCAGACAAAGAAAAAGTCTGCATCTCATGAAAGATTTAGACGTCAGAATCCGTCAAGCTTGCAAGTGAAATTTGAAGAACAGATGGCTTGGGCAATGGCATCTAATGGGAACAAGAAATCCCAGGTGGCAGATGCTGAAGAGGTAAAAGCAGGCGAAGGGAACCGAACTGAAATGAGTGTTTCAAGGAAGTCTGAAAATTGTGATGCTACTGAAGGAGGTAGCATTGAAAGAATGACTAAAGCCGAAGACATCCATGGATTGAACCCAAATTATGTGATTGATAATTTGATAAGAAGTCATATTTCATCATCAGATGTTGGGAATATGCACCTTGAGAATGTCGGGGGCGACGCTTCCACTAGTTACCCAATCCGAAGAAATGCTAGTCCTGTTCGACAGTGGATGGCAAAACTCACAACCCCAGATCTTGACATTTCCGAATCTTCCACAAAACTGCCTCCAAATTTGAAGGAGAACACTTTGAAAGCAAAGCTTCTTGAAGCGCGATCAAAGGGTCAGCGATCGCGTTTAAAAATATTCAGAGGATCCTCTTAGGCCAAATTGGAAATGGGCTTATGAGTTCAGAGATCCTTTGGGCCTATGGTATTGGCTCTTTAGCCTTGCTGAGTGAGTGATCAGGATTTTGTGAATATTCACCATGGTGTCTTGAACATGAGTGTTGTTACTGCATATTCAAATATTGCACTTTTTTCATCTTTTGTAATTTAAAATTGGATTCTGTATATGATTGTAATACCACTAAATAGCTACATGGATAAGAGAAATTCATGACGCAGCAATTTTTGAGTAATTATTTGAGGTCTTTAGTCAGCAGAAATATGTATGCATCATTTCATCCCCATGCTTTAAAATTAACACCAAGCTTGATAGGATGTGAAAATACTCTGAATTACTAATGATTTTCTTACATTGATTTTGGATAATGTGATTGATTTTTAGTTTCAGCAAGGAGAATCATCTATTGTAGAAGCAAAGATTAAATCACATATGACCTCAATTACGTAAATTTGGATAATTTTCTTTTTTGTTATTTGACTTAAAAAATTGAATGTACAATTTGGATTTCGAACTGTTTGGGCTCAGGTACTCGACCCGGCATTCCTCCGCTTAGATATAAGACGGATCGCAATGGACTTGAGCTTGGACTTGGACTTGGTCACCTTGTAATTGAATGCGATTATGCGAGCATCATTGGCTGCTTCCCTTCTACTCTCTCCTATTTCCCAAATCCCATTCCCTGGCATGTTTTTCAATAGCCATAGCCAGTGTCTATTGGTTAGTGGTTTAGGAAGAGATGGCAGCGTCATTTAGGTGGATCTTACAGCTTCACAAGGACGTACCAAAAGCAGCTTGTTTCTACTCCCAAGGATTGGACTTCGCTGTAAATGTGTACACTCTTCTCTGGGTTGAACTTCAATCCGGTTCCCTTAAGCATGCCCTCATGCAATCTCCCAAGTAATTCATCTTCTGTGCTTCTTCTCGTTAACATCCTGTTTCTGTTTGATCATTTGTCTACAAGAATTCTGAATACTGTAGTATACACTAGGCACTCTTTTTACAACTGGGTAGCCCTCCCCTCCCCTCCGCTCCCCTCCCCTTAAACTTTCCGGTTGTTTCTAGAGCTAGGAAATAAACTGTGATTAACATGGATTTCATGAGAATATTGTTACACTATTAGAATTTCTTGGTCTATTTGTGAGTAGATATTTTATCAAAGTTTGGTCCTTTGAGATTTTAGTATATTGATGGCAATGTAATTTGTGGCCACCTACAAAAACGTGTTTTAGACAATTTGCATTTTAGGTAATGTTCACCTGGGTAAACCTTTATATACTAAATTTTGAAGTAGAGAATTTAAGCAACATGAAACCTTTGAGAGAGTTTATTTAGTTAATGCTAATTCAGCTTTCCTTGAACTTCGTGGGGGTTGAGACTGCAGAGCGCAAAACTATGAGAACAAACTAATTAGTTTGTTTATACTAGCCTTCCAAGATTATAGTGTCAGAAAGTTCTATCTTTCTTTCCTTTGATTACTGGGTCAGTCAATGGGTTGCCATGTTCAGAAAAGTTGTCACAGTTTCGTTATGCAGTATTTCTAACTGATGTTTGAACTCTCTTTCGATGGTGACACATTTTAACATAATGTAATTAATTTTGTAACGCAATGTAATGTAATAGTCATTCTGTTTTTGGATTTCAGAAATTAGAAGTGCATTTAGTATAATATAATAGATTACTAATAACTTTCACTTATATATCTAGTTTATATGATTTAATGGTTATGTAAATAGATGGTGGTAGAGGCAGTGGGTGAATGTTGTTGGTGGTGGCAGCAGCCGTGCTGAGTGAAGAGTGGCAATGGCTGGAAGATCATTGTAGTGGTGGAGAGGATGCAGTATTAAAGAGTGATGATAATAATAAAAAATAAAAAAAAATGTAATCATAATTACATGAACTTTCATATGGAATGTGCATTACATTGATTTAAATGCAAGTAATTATATCATGTAATGTGTAATATTATATTAATTTTTTTTTTGCATCCAACTAAAATAATGGAGCATGTAATATAATTATGAACATATTACATATTTGATTATGTTTTACCAAATATAATCTAATTTTGTTATGCATTGATGGTATTGCAATCATATTGCATTTTTTTAATGTCCTAGTAAACATCTATATTGCATTTTTCTTTATGCATTGATGTAATCGGAGTCATCTTACAATTGTATTGTGTCCTACTAAACTTATACTAAGGGTGGAAATACTATTTCATGTCTCTCCCAAACCCTCACTGAAATTCATTATGCCTAAGAGGTTGATTTTGGGGCATTGTAATTATCTGTGAAAGAAATTATTAGGCATCATGGATTGTTTGATATTCCATATATTTGCTCAGCTGCAATTTGTATCAGCTTATAACCCACTTTTACAGCGACCACATAGTGCAGAAAGGGTATGCTTCTATGCTATCATTTACAGTGGCTGATATTAATTGTTCAGTTACAAAAATGATGGCCTTGGGTGCTGAGCTTGATGGTTCAATTAAGTATGAAATCCATGGAAAGGTGATCGCCTTAATTAATATCCTGACATCTCCAAAATATGTCCTAGTCTCAATGACAACATTTCTAAAGATGTCACCAAATTATTCCTACAGGTAGCAGTAGCCATATTATAGGCCTATATGAACCTTATGAACCTGCATAAGGCTTCAGATGCAACTCATTTGCAATAACAATTGAGCATGTTGGTTCTTGTGGCGATGTCCTCCACTCTCTTGCAGACAGGGAGAAGACGTAGGAAACTTCTCCTTTCTTCGGATTTCCCTCAATAATTTATATTGTTGCGTCATCTAGATCTATCACAGCCGTGCACAGAGTGTACAGCGTTGGACCTGAAAATAGTGCCAAAATGGTAACTACGCATTATTGAAGAGGAAAATAGTTCAAGTTATTTTCTTGCCTACGTGTCATGTAGATTGGATATTTTTTGTCGTCTGTGTCTCCAAAAAGTGACAGGAAGTCATCTTTTGATTCTCTTGGTTGTACATATGCTCTTTCTTGCCTGCTTTTTGAGTTGGCATATTGTTCCTTCGAAATAAAGCTCATTATTTTGCTTCTTTCATGAAATTATCTAATTGGAAATCTGTGTTAAATTATAGGAAAGACTATGTTCTGAGCTTGCTCTGAGTTTTGAATGTAAAGCTACCATATGTTACTTGATCAGCAATTTTATTTCTGAATCTATCTCTGGTATGGTGAACATAAGGACATATTTATATGATATGTATCATTTGAACTTGTAGCATTTACATGCTCAACTTGAAGGTGGAGGTACATGTTTGCATGGAAGAAGGGAGATATTCCAACCTCATGAACTGAAATTCCATTCCTCGATGCAGTTTGCAACTGTGCCCTACAGAAACTTCTGATGAGTGTATCCTCTGAAGAGGGAAGATGAGCTATCAAAATTTCATTACCGACTGTGATTTGAATGAAGTGAAGGTTAAAGATAGACTACAAGATTCTACTTTCAAAGCATCATCAATGCTTGCGGCTTCTAGGAGGTCTCGGGAGATGAAGTTTCTTCCAATTCCGCCGGCCATTATATCTCCTTCAGATGGGGGTACTGAATTCAGTGTAAATGCCTGGTAGGATTAGGTGGTGAAGAAATAGTTTCACACTTCTATTCTTAAACTTTTGTAAGTTACACCTAAATCAAGCTAAATGAAGTTAAAACATTAAACACAGTGGGGGGTTTAGCCTTGTGATATTTTCATGTCGATTCACTATGATTATCTTTTTTCTGCAAAAGTCCAAATATTACCTATTGAAGTTCCAACTCCCGAGTTTATAGCTTTAGTCTACTCTGGTCCAGGGCTGAGCAAACTTCCATTATAACTGTAAAATGAATCGAACTGATATCAGTTTTTGGTTGAAGTTTAATAAAACTTGATTTGGTTCGATTTGAAATTTTCACAAAAACCAATTACATTAGTTTGCCTTGGATTGAGAGTAAAAAAAAACCTAAAAAATTCGGACGTAAAATGATATCGCTTTAAACATACATATCTATATATACGAATGCTAAAAACGATGCTGTTGTGGACTCTTAATTAGGCCAAATCAGAGGCCTAAAGGCTCAAACCAAGAGAAATGAATCAAATCCAACTAAATTTTTTCGATTCAATTCAATTTATCAGAAAATAGTTATTTCGGTTTTATTTGATTATCGAACCGAACTGGCCAGTACTCACCCCTACGTTGGTAATTTTTGTTACTAAATCAGAAAGTATGATTCAGACCTGAACCATCTCTCACAAACTGTTGATGGATAAAAGAGTTATGAGTCCGTAAGTGTTCAACCCAAATGCACAGTTTGGGAGTTTTCCTGCAGAAGTATAACCCATGAAGGAGGATCGTCCATTTGACAAATCTGCCTTGATTAGATAGCTGCAAACCCTACAAGAAAAACATAGTTGAAAATTAAAAATCGGAACAATGATTACATTAACCACCGGAAAATCAAACATAAAACCCATAATTTCTAAACATACGTGCGTGTGACCCACTAAAGCAACATTTGCATCCTCATTATGTGCTGCAATTGCCATCTTATCACTAACAACAAGAATATCAGAACAGTCATCTGAAATTTCAACCTCAGAATTTGCTGCTGCCTTTGGAATAAATGGAAGAATCTCTGTAGTATTTTATCATTAGTCTGATTTATAAATAAAATCATGAATCTAATGTACGCAAGTGTGAAGTCCTATAAATCAATCCTTAATAAACTTGAATCATTAGTTGTTGCCTGTTGGTAATAACCAAATATTTTGTTAAATGAAGCTTCCAGTAGATGAGTATCGTTAGTCATTATTGAAAAATTTTTATATGAAAATCCTGTTTATATCTTTATTCATGAACCAAGCATGTTAGCAAGAATTAAATTTTTATAATAATAATAATAATAATAATATTATTATTATTATTATTTAGCTGAGGGGAAAAAATTAATTTTCTGATAATTATAACCAAGAGAAAAATATGCTCCATGTGCACCAACTTGATTGATAACTTATGTAATTGTTCTGTCTAGCCAAGAGTAGGAATCAAACTTCTAATAGGGATATATCAGCCAATTAACCCATTACTATTAATTTGGATTCTAAGAATCTAAATCCAAAGGATAGAGTGTTTCTCATCATAACTAGGGAGTAGGTACTGTATTATTGCTCCTAAAATACTTTAAAAACTCTTAATACTGTAACTTAAACGTCACAATAAATACATCAATCCATCTCATTTTAATTCATTATTTTGCAGGATTCTCCTTTTGTGATATAGGCTTGAGCAAGTTGTCCTTGAAAGTTTGTTGTTAATTAGTAAAAATGCTTTACAACTCAAAAGAAAAAGACCCGAGTAGATTTACAAAAAACACTAATCATTTTTCATAATTTTAAAATTAAGGCTTAAACAAGGTGAATTAAGGTTAATGGTTATAGTCACATCATAAAGATATCAGAGTAGAAGAAGGAATTTTTCATTTGTCTTCATTCCTAGTATAGTAGGACATACAGTCAAAATCACATCCCTTGAAGATTTAGTTTCGTAATCTTTAGATTATGCTATAAAATTCACTGGGAGATTAAGAAATTAAACCACTTCACATTTGGTTGGAAACATGAAGGCTTCAGGGAATATCATCAGATTTTTTTTTCTTTTTTTATTTATACCAAATGTATCTTCATTCATTTTATGGTCTAAGACAATTATATTCGGAATATCGTCACAATTAAAACTATTTATTTCTCCCTTAAAATGCATTTTATGGAGATCGAACTTGAGATCTTTCACCTACACACTTAGTCTGTATTATCAACTGAGTCATAACTCTTGGGTATCATCAAATATGATTTAACAAGCCCTTGGTAGTATATGTTTTACATTTAACAAGTGTTGAAAATGGAAAAAGTAAATTAAAGTTAGAGCTTCATTACGCACAAATTCTTCTTAAGTTTCTTTTGTGTATATATTTTTAATAGTTAGGGGCTGCTTAGATATATATTTTCACATCATGTTACAATTCTATTTTCTTAGGAGTTATATACAAATATATAACGTCTGTCAAATTGAATTGAAATATTTTGCAATACTGGAATGCTAATTTGTTTTTTTTTATTTATATCAATGAAATATTTATTATATATTTGAGTACATATGTGAATGATATTTACAAGTACTAATCGATTAAAAATGGTCATGATTGACCAAAAAATGAACGTTTATTTTTTAAATTTATTTTTACAATAAGCAAAAGTGAATTCTTGTCGTCGAATCCCATTTTTTACAATCTAAAATTAATTTGGTTAAATTTCAAAACAATTAATGATCAGTTCCCCCTTCTCGTTAAAAGATATTTTTACTGATAGAATTTGTTTTTCGTCGATAGTTGTTTCAATTAGCAAAGGAAAGAATCAGTTGTTAAAATATATTTTTCACGGTCGGATTTTTTTCGTTGTACATTTATGTAATTAGGGAAAGAAAAATTCAGCTGTTAAAAATATTTAATGGTATGATCACCAAAAATCTGTGGATTAAAATTCAGTTGTTTATACTTTTAGATTGTGCTTGGATTAAGTGATTTTACAATTTGCTTGCCGTTTAACTATTTAGAAAATGTTAAAATCTATGAATTTTGGAAAATATCCCAACTAGAAATTCTTGATTTTTGAAAATTTTAATTTCTTAGGTAGAAAAGTCTAAAATCTACTTTTTTTTTTTTTATCTATGCAGGATTGATGTAGATTTTTTCATTTCAAGATTGTTCCTAATAAATAAATAGTATTCCAAAACTATCATTAAACCTACAAATACAACAAAAATTATTTGTCAAATATTTTTTATTTCCATTTATTATATCTGTATCGGTTTGAATATGAATTAAAAAATATTAATGAATTCATTCAAAAAAATTAATGAATTTATTTATTCATAAATATAGTACAAATAATAGAATTTTGAGCAAAAAATATATATCAAATTTGACAATAATGATAATTTCATCAATTGCATTTTTTCGAAAATTTACTCTAAATTATATTATTTCACAATTTAATTTAAACGTTATAAAAATGACTAGAAAATACTTAATTAATAATAAATTATCTATATTTAGTAAAGAATTTTGGTTATTGAATCAAATGAGTACAAAAAAAATTATATCATCAATACATAGATTTTATATATCAAACCAAATGATATAATTTTTATAATTCATGGATTTCAAAGTCTATAAATTTAAAATTTATGAATTTTAAGAAATTTATAAATTTTAAAATATCTCAATTCAACGGACAATATTTTTAACTACTGGTATGTAGGGGTATAAATAAATCAACTTACTCGTGAGCTACTTGAGTTCGATTTGTAAAGTATTCAAATTAGACTCGGAGTTTATTAAATCGAAATCGAGTATCACAATACCCAACTCCTAAAGCTCGCAAGTCTAATCAAGTAAATTTTTAATATTTTATTAAATTATTTTTATAGCCTAAATGTTTAAATATATTTAAGGTTAATCAAATTGAGTACTCATGTCAATTTTGAGTCGGGTTGAGTATACTATTTATTAATTTTTTTAATTGATTCAAGTTGAATTCAAATATTTTTCAAATTGAATTTCAAATAATTAAAAATAAACTTGAGTCGAGTTCGAATTTTAAGTTTTTAAAGTTTGATACTATATTACACTCCTATCGTTACGATATCTCCCTTTATTGAAAGGCACATGAATCTTAATATCGAGAAATTAAACCCCTCAATAGATCTTGGCAACATTATTTTTAAACTACATTCCTTATCGATAAGATCTTTTGGGTTTTGATTAAGGAGAATATATTAAAGGTATTCTATTTTTTATCACTCTCCTCTTGATTGGTAAATGAAGAAAAAAAGGCAAAAAATTTATTTTTTTAAATTTATTTCTCATAACGATCAATTTGGCAGTAAGTATAAGAAAGTACTGAAAAATAGTGTCTTTAGAACTCTTTTAGATCAAATCAATATTTTTGAAACCTAAGGACCACTGGGAATATGCATGTGGAAAAATACCCAATATTATATCATAAAATAGCTTGTAAAATCAACAATGTTGACAAATTACAAATGGTATTATGTATTGGTTAAAAATGATTAAACACACTTTTCATTAACCAATATTTATTTTCTAATTAATTGATAAATAAAAAATATTTTAATATTTTCTAATTAATTGATAAATAAAAAAATTTTAAAATTTATTTTTTCTTTCTTTATTCTCTCTCTCGTTACTAATATCAATTAAAAAATAAATATTAAAAAATAATAAAAAGTGTAATTAGCATTCCGTTAAAAATGTCGCAAGACGATCAATTATGGCATGAGAGAAAGCCGTTGGATTTAGAAAAGGTTGAGAGAAACTTTGAGAAAGAGCATTTATCCATATTTAGCATTGTGATAAGGCTTAGAGAGGATAAAAGAAAGAAAATTTCAATCGTTATGGAAGGAGATAAAAGGTAACTCATTTTTTTTTTTTTGCTTTAATAAAAAATTTTGAATTCAACATTTAGATATGAAACATTTTTAAAAGAAAACATCGGACCTGGCAACATAGATTCAGATGAGATGGATTTACACTAGAAAAAGGAAATAATTTCTTGTTAAAATTCTTCAGATATATATATTTATAAATCGGCTAATAATCATAACACATCGCAAGTAATAATTCTTAATAAAAAATTAAAAGCAAGAGCTTAAAAGAAGCATATTTTTGTGCGGTGTAGACTTGTATCTCAACTGTTAACAGAGATTCTCGAATGAGAAAAAGAGAACCACAGGCAGAAGAGTGTGGCGATTGCCATTCATTGGCTTCAGGCAACGAAGCACTAAAGAGCAAGAGAACCCAACTTATATTGATTTGCATGTATATAAATATGGCAATTTAAATGAGAAAGATCTCAACTTTACAATTGTTTCCTTCTCATTCTCTTTCTAGCTTCAACTATTCCTACTGTATATATTTAGTTTTACCAGGGTTAACTTCTAATTATGCGTTAAAATTACCTCCCATTATATAATAACTTATCGTTAAATTTGATTAATTGGTTCCTCTAAAAAAATTTTAGGAAAAAAAAACTTCGCAGTTAAATTTGGGCAACCTCTTAGCCGGCATTATGATCTCCTCTTCATTTCGTAGGCACAAGTTTTAATCTCTCGGATGTTGTCTTTACATTACAAATCCAGGAAAAGAACCAAAAAAAATGGATGTTTTGCCCTAAAGAACAGAAGATAAACCAAGCGCCTGATGAAAAATAGAAGAAACTGACGCTTTCTTCTCATAAACAAGTTGTTAAAACCTATCAGTGAAGCAGTAAGCAAAGCAAACTAGAAGGGAACAAATTAAGAAGAAGAGAAACTTCTTTTTAATTACAAATTAATTTAAAAATATGTGTATATACTGAGGATATTTCGGTAATTGAACCTAAGGAGACAAACATGGTTAGCCTTCTGGGAACTTGTTGCAGTTAGAGATCAAGACCCAAGAAAGCTAATGTCGAGGAGCGTGTAAGGCTGTAAGCTTCCCTCCTTCGTGCGGTTGCCTTCTGCAAACAAAATTAGTACTTGCACCACCATCTTCATCATCTAAAACCCTAGTTCAAAAAATAATTTTTTTCAGTCTGTTCAATTTTCTTCAACCTGCAGATTAAACATCAAGGTTAACAAGTCAAGCCGCAGTTGGCTCGATCTATAAATAGAGTCGAGTCTAAACAAGTAAAAACCGTATTGAGAAACCCTAAAAAACTAGCTATGAAAGTCAGTTCATTATCTTCAAATTACAAATGTAAATATTATTGATTCACTTAATACACACAAAAAAAAATCAAATTGAAGCAATATTTCAGATTATTAATTGATTGAAAGTGACTAAAAATAAATACGTTTCAACCCTAAAAAATAACAAGGCATTAGAAATTTAATAATAAAGTTATATATGACTAAGATTAGAACAGTAGAATACCTTGAAGATAAGCCCGATGCATAGCTCATTTTCTAGGTCACCAAACAAGATAAACTTAAGTAGAAAAAATAAGACAAAATGGATAATTATAAGATTACTAAAAATATAAAAGATAATTAAGTTGAAGGTTCTTTAACTTAGTATTACCTCATCAGCTGCATCATATGATTAGTGGTTGATATATAACAATCTAGCTTGGGATGGAATGGAATAATCAGCATTGGCAAGCATATATAAAAAATATTAAATCAAAAGGGAGGATAATAAAATTGGAATAAAAAACAAAAAAGGGAGCTCCCTTCAGTCCAAGTACAGGAAGCTTAAGATTCAATTTGTCTCCCGCATCATTCACTCATTTACTGGGTAATCTCTCTTAAGCCTTTTTTAACACAGTATTTGGATGAATGAGTCGGCAGCTAATTAAATCCTACTGCCACCCATGAGTGGACTGAAGAAAGCTCTCTTAAATGCTCATTAGATCACCACCATCAAACATTATTAACAAAAAAGAAATTAAAAAAACAAATACTAATAATGAAACAAGTAGAAGATCGAAGAAAAATATTGAAGAAGAAGATGAATAAGAAGAGAGAGAGAGTAGAAATCTGCGTATATATGAATGGGAGTAGCTAAACTAGCTCATCTAAGCATCTTATGGATTTAAGAGCGGAGCAAATGGATTTATATAGCTAAATAGAAGGCAGATACCAGACAAGAAATCATTTCTTTTTGAATAATAAACTAAATAAAGAGATTTATTCATATTCTTGTTTTGCTTTCTTGTTTCCATGTAGAACCATCCTGCCAATCCCTTGCACCATGGAAACTGGAAAGCCCATCACTTGACGTTTGCATATGATATGACCTTTGATTTTTCTTTTATATTATTATTAATTATTAATTTACAATATATATATATATAGTAAAGCATGAATTGTACTTAATTACATCGTAAATATATATATAAACTGTACTTACTTTGTTACTTTAAAGTCCCTGTTTCTAGCCAGCTAGGGTATGCTTTTTAGTCATTATAGACAATCTTGCTCATATGAATAATTTTCCTCTTTTTGTTTTTTTAGGGTAAAAATATGCCTGTTGTTTACATCCTTGAGCTGGGAAAAAAAATATAAAAGTTGGGAAATAATGTCTACTTTCTTATTTTCTACCCCTAAAATCAATCATTTTTAAGGAAAAAAAATAGTTCCCGTCATTGGAACTGAAACTTTGTCTTTGGCATTGGAGGAGATTATGTTTAGCACCCAGTATTTCTTGCCTCAATTTATATGAGGAAATTCTGTTAAAAAAATTACATTGAGGAAACTTTCACCTATAATTTCTGAATTTTATCCCAAGTAAAAGTGGTGTTATTAAATTTTAATTTGTAATTGAAAAGTTCATAAATTTTGATTTTTTTAAAGTAAAATACATTTACTTTTAAGGTGTTTGATAGAAAATGTTCTATATAACAATGATACCTACTTTTAATTTTAGTTCCAATGAAAAAAATTTATTTTAAAGTTTTCTTTATATAACTTATTTAATTTTATTTTTTCTTTCAACTACATTATTCTTATAAAATTTATTAATTATATAATACTTTTTTCTCTAAATTAATTTTTCAATCAATAAATTATTTATAATTATAAATAAATAAAAATATATAGATTGAAATTATGTTCATTTTTATGATAAAAATATATTTTTTAATTTTTATATATGTTATTTAACATAAAAATAGCAATAATTAACATATTTTCACACAACACATATAATTTTATTTCAATCATCTACTAGTTACCATCTATCAGTAATAGATAATAGCTACCATTATCTCAAATTATTATACCAAATAAATCTCATATATCTGTGGAAGAGAGAGAAAATAATGGATAAATTTTTGAATGAAAAAATTGAGGTTCCCATGGTTAGTAAACTAATATTGATAATTAGATTACATCGAAAAAGAATTTGTTATCACAAAAATTAAAAATTTAGAGATTTTTTTTTTAAAAAAACTTCAGAGACATTATCGTTATTGAGCGTAAAGTTTATAAATTATGGGGAAAAAAAAACCCCTTTTTCACAATGTAATGTGTATATATAGTATACTCATAATTAATGTCACAATGACATAGCCTTGATTATAATTCAAATTGGTAAATATACTAGTAAAAATAACTTTAAAATTGTTTTCTTATCCAATTTATAACTTGAATTTTTAGAAATCAACTTCAATTATATTATGTGATATGCATAAAATAATAATAATAATAATAATAATATAATTATATGTATATGTATGATTGTATATGATTAAATTTGTCATGCATAATAAATCCAATCTAATCAAATATTGTCCTAACTTTAGTTCTATTGATGAACCAAAACTAATTGCTTTGAAAAGTTCATATTTTTAATTAGCAGATGAATTCGGTAAATTTTTGTGATTAGTGGTAAATAAAACTTAATTAATAAACAAGATAGTGAAACCAACAAGATTATGGAGACCGACCTCATATATTTTTAGTTTTTTTTTTTTTTTTTTGTGTGAGCTGAGAGGCATTTTGTTGGACATTTTGACAAGTCTTTACTAGCCTTTTTGTGTTTGATATAATTAATATTCTTAGTCTGTCTAATCCACATGCATATTATATGCTTGAAATAAAATTTTACTAAGAGAACATGCATACCTCAATCTGATTTTATTTTAATTTTTATGACACGTGCGTAAGATACAGAATTACACCTCAATTTCTTCCAAAAGTAATATTAATTATTATGAAGTTCTGTATCCAAAAGCCAATTAGCACAGTTCAGCTAGATTTGAAAGTACAGACCAGATTTATAGGTGTTTATCCTGTAAAGAAGCTACCTTTTACACAGAAGTTAAATGCCTGTGTCCGTTTAATGTAATTAATTCAGAAGAAACAGAAAACTCTCCATTAAATATAAATTTGATTATGGCTGTTATTGAAGTGTCGAACTCAGAGAACTAGAAAAAGTGAGAAGGAGAAATTCGATAGAGAAATTAATTTTACTCAATTGTTTATATATGCATGTCTAAGAAGTGAAAATAAAAGTGTTTTAACGACGACAGATAATGCCAAGCTCGATTCAATTATATATGGTTATTTCAAATTTAAGTATTTCACTTTTTTATTCATTTTATTCGAGTACTCAAGTAGTTTACCTATTTTCAATGTTTAAATTCGATTCTATTATCTTTTTATGAGCTGTTATTTGTATAAAATGTACAAATTCACACTAAAAATGGTGTAAAAAAATTTTAGGGTTCAAATTTTTTCTGTTTACATAAAAAATTAATTAATTTTAGTAACTTAGAGAAAAAAAAAATTTAATTACGAACTTTTTATCAGAAATAAACAAGTCATTTTATACCACTTAAAAAATGAAATTTTAAATTATGAAATTTTTATGAGGAAAAAACAGGGAAAAATTTTTAAATTATGAAATTTGTACATTTTATACAAATAACTTTTTCATATCTCTTTTTAGACTCATTTTTTCATTTATGTCTAGTTGTCAAAAGTAAAACACTGATCATCTCTAATAGCTCTTTTTAGACCCATTTTTTTTTTCATTTGTCTTGTTGTCAAAGCAAAACAAGCATTTTAAATAGAGCTATTTATTAGAGTATTAGTACGTTTCTAAATATAAAAAGTATAAATTTTATTATAAAAAAAGATAAAAATATTTTTAGAGAAATATACTTAAAAATATAGAATATGCATTAATTATTATTAGAATAAAAAATAAAATTTGATTATTGAAATATATAGAGTAATCTAAATTTTAAAAATAAACGGTGTATTATAGACTTTTTTATAGAATAATTTTTTTAAAATAAAAAGTATAAATGTGGTGATATTGTTAGATCATTTCCAACAGACTAGTTATTTAAGTCAATTTTTTTTATTTTAAAGAAAGACAAAGTAAAGAATAAACTCAAATAGATTTTTTATTTTTAAATTGTGAAGTAAAAAGTAAAATTAACTTTTTTATATTTAGAAAGTTAAATTTTATTTTTCTATTTTAATTGTAATTAATGTATTTATATTTTTTATGCACATTCTATCTTTTTATTTGATAATTTTTCTAAATATTTTTTTTACAATAAAAGTCAATTATTTTTTATTTGTAATAAATATTAATTTGTATAAGATAAGCAAAATGAAGAGTAAATATAAAGAATTTATTGGATTTATAAAATAATTTGTACTTTCTATATTTAGAGATATTCTAAGATGCTATTTATTATGTCAAATATGAGCATCTTCAATAATATTTTTATTTTAAAGAGCATTTTTAGTTAAATAAAGAGTATTTAGAATATTTTTAAATATATCCTTTTACTTTATTCCTTTCAAATCAATATTTATCAAAATAAAAAAATAAATGTCTTTTATTATAAGAAAATAAAAAATATATATTTTTAAAAAAATACATCAACAAAAATATTGAACATTTATAAAAAGTGAATATGCAATTAATTATAATTAAAATAAAAAATGAAATTTAATTTTAGATGTATAAAATCAAATTCAATATCAGCTCTAAATTTTTTTAAAATTTTTTATGGAATAACTATTTAAAACAAAAAAATTATTTAAATAAGGAGTCTATTCTCCAGTTCTCTCCATTTAATTAATTACTAATATAATTAATTCCCAAAAAAAATATTAACCATTATCATAACTAAGTGTAGATTAGAAAGAAAGTCAATGGTTAAAGAGAATAAATGCTCATACATACGAAGTTTTTAAAAAAATGATAATGAATGCACTTATGCAGAATCAAAATTATTGTAATTAAGCAGTTTATTTAAGTAAAATGATAAAATAGGCAGAGGTGTGAACCTTTTTTTTTTTTTTTTCCTGTGATCGATAAATTTCTTTTTGGAATATTATCTGATGTTAAAATTATATTCCATAAAGCTTAAAATTCAAAATGCTAAATAATTAGACAGTGAAGGGTGGGGGTGGCCACCAATGACCAAAGAGCCAATAAGACTATGATGGCCAAGAGGAAATAAATATATATTTGTGCCAAAAGATCACATAAGATTCTCACTCACTTACTGAATTCACTGTCTTGTCAACATTAAAAAGGCTGCCCACATATTTCCTGCCTCTCTCTCTTTTCTTCATTTATTTTTATTTATTTTCTCATTTTCCAATTTCATTTCCATTTGTCCAATCACTCTTTACTTTTTTTTATCTCATCTGTCCATCCATCCATCCAATCTTTCTTATTTCAAGTTTTCCACCCTTTATTATTTATTTGGGGTCTTTAATTATTATAGAATTTTATTGGGTATTATTCTTCTTTGCATATATGCCATTGGATATTTTTCGGTTCATATGTGTGTTTCGATCTTTAAATTTGTACGATTAGCTATCTCAATTAAAAACTAACCATTTTAATTAGTTTATTTTTTCAATTAAAAGTCTATTTAATTGACTATGTATATTTGATTTAATGTTAAGTCTTTTATAAATTTAAATTATGTAAAAATTCATTCAATTATGTCATTTATTATTATTTTATAAATATGGTCTAAATTAATTCAAAATGAATAATTAAAAAAATTATTAAATAATATTAATAATTAAAAAAAGTAAATTGAATAAATTTTTAATCAAGATATACTTAATTGTATAAATTTATAAATCTTATGGATCAAAATATTTTTTTCTTTATCGGATTAATATCTTACATATTAATAGAGATGCTTTGAGATTTTTATGTAAATGATTATGTCCCAGAGACATTAGTGTATTTACGAACTGTATATATCCTCAATATAATATATCTGTAGATTTATTATTATATTAGTTTTTTCTTTTTTAGCTAAAAGGATTAAATTATTTTTTAATATGTTAATTTTCATTCATTATTTTAAAAATTTACATTTTCCATTATAATTGGATCCATCTAGAGTTTAATTTGATAATTATAGATTTATCATTATTTCAAAATGATTTAACTCAATTTAAAATTAGTTTGCACCAAAATTATAAGTCATTATTATATCCCTTAAACTAATTATAAGTTTTTTTTATCTTTTTAAACTCTCGATTTAAAATTCTTTTCAATATTATCCCTTAAGCAATTTTTCTTTGACCCAGCTGTCAATTGTTTAATCCACAATTTTTATTTGTTTGGTTTTTTTTTTCTACTTTATTGAGCCACATATTTATCTATAGAGTCTATGATCATATGGTGATTACTCATCTCATAACTTTGATACTATATTAGAATTAAATGAGTTTAGACAATTATAATCGATAATTATTAATTTATCATTATTTTAAAATGACTTAAACCAGTTTAAAGTTAGATACCTCTATTATAAATTATTTTTCTATACCTTAAACTAATTATAAGTCATTTTTCTAGGTGACATTCTTTACAACATTTTTCCTCAAGTACAACTGGTATTTGACCTAATTGTCATTTGTTTAATCTATCATTTTTATGTTTAATTTGTTTTCTTATTTTTTGAGCTACATGTTTACCTACAAAGTCCACAGTTATGCGGCGATTAATTCTCTCATGACTTTGATACTATATTATTATTGGATGAGTATAATATTATTAAACAAATCTCACATCGAAAAAATACGAAAGATATTCTAGGACTAAATGTAGTCAAACCTAAAAAAGTATTTGTTTGAGATGTTAGTTTCATGATTTCACATCGAAAAAGAATGAAGAAAGAAGATAAGTTTATAAGAATATGCACCAACTACTAGTAATAACATAAATTAATTATGTTTTGCTATGGTTTTACCATTTGCAAGTTGTTCAAGTCAGTTGAATATACAGTTTGATATCAAATCACTTCATGTGCAATCTTGAACGATAATAGAACAAATTTCAATGAAGACGTTAAGTCCCGTATAGAGAGATGAATTGTATCATCCATAAGCAAATTTCATATCGCCAAAATATATAAGAGATTCAAGGGCCAAATATAGTCAAACTTTGAGAGATATTTGTTTGAAGTGTTAACTTCCTTATTACACATAAAAAAAATAAAAAATTAATAGATATTTATAAGTCAATGCACTAATTATTAGTAATCACCTGAGTTAACCATTTTTAGATTATATGATTTGACCATTTGCATGTTGTTGAAGCTAGTTGGGTATGAGTCATTACAATTTGGTATTAGAGTCACTCCGTGTACAATCTTGAGCAGTGATATAACAAACTTTAGTGAGGATGTTGAGTCCCATATGGAGTGATGAATTATAATATCTCTAGAAAAATCTCACATCGGCAAAATATGAGGGAGATTATGGGATCGAATGTAGTCAAATCTGGAGATGTATTTGCTTGAAATGTTAGCTTTTCGATTCCATATTGGAAAAGAATAAAGAAAATTTTATAAACAAATGCACCAATTACTAATAACAATTTAGGTTAACCATGTTAGACTGTGTGATTTGACCATTTACAGGTTGTTCAATTCAATTAGGTATGTGTCGTTACAATAATTCTAAAAAATTAAATTTGATAATTGTAAATTTATCATTATTTTAAAATAATTTACATTAGTTTAAAGTATTTACATTATAATTGTAAGTCATTTTATCCCTTAAACTAACTATAAGTCATTTTTTAATCTCTTAAACTTTTAATTTTGAATTATTTTCAATACAGTTAAATATTCAAACATCAAGTTGTATCAAAAGTATAAAAAAAAGGTTTTATAAAAAAAAATAAAAATTTTAAATTTTGTATCATATAATGATTCTAATATTAATGTTCCAACTAAATACTACGCGATAGCGAGAAAATAATAAAGAAAATATTTTTTGAATTGAAAGTTTAGAACTTTAGACAAGCCTACCCCAGTGTCCCGTACGTTAACTAACAATACTTGAATTAAAAAAAAAAAATTAACATTAGTAAAAATTTTCTGTTACGAAATTAAAATTAGAGTTTTTTTTTTCCGATTTCAAATTGAAGACACGTTATTCTTACGTAATGTAAAAGATGAAAAACAATAAGTGAATTTTACTCAATTTTAAAATTACATATAATCTTTCTGTTTTTTTTCTGGAACATGATAATATATTAGTATTACATATAATATGAAATTTTAAATTAGAGGATATTCTTATTTAATATGATCTTGTTTTTCTCTTAGAGTAATAGGATGTTGACCGAAAAAATGTAATAGAGTATTTATGTACTAAAATGCTTCTTTAAAAAAAAAAAATTAGTCAAGTTTACAATAAAACAATTAACGATCATATATAGTACCCATACTCTCATGAAAAAACAAATCATGAAGCCTTTGAGGGGGAGAAGACCTCAATCTTGCTTCTACTCATATAATCTATTAATGTCTGTATATCAATCTTACGTAACATGTGCAAAAATAAAGAAAAAGAAGATTAAAATAGTATTTTTTAACTTTAAAATGAGATTAAAAAAAAAGACTATGAATTAAACTTATATTCTAATTTTTTCCAAAAAGCTAAATTTTCACCTTCAACTATTATATACTCTCAATCATATGCATCGCCAAGCACCTTACAGGCGAATGTCTATTGACTGTGAAGTGTAAATTAGTATGCGTTCATGAAAAGAAAAAGAAAAAAACAAAAGAAAGAAAGAAAGAAAAGAGTAAGCGGTCTTCTAAATTAATTTGTGTTGAAATTTTAATTTTAATCGATTCCACTGGACTGGAATCAATATTCAAATTCTATGCATACTTTTTAATTAAAATTGTTTTGACATTATAGGTTAAAAAAATCACTTCTTTCGAAAAAATAATTAAACTAATTGTGAGTTGTGATTGATAATTTCAATAATAATTTTATACATCTATAACACTAGGAAATAAGAATAGAAAATGAAAATTTTGCACTCAATTATTAATTCATATTATTTATTTATTTTTACAAAAGATGTTGGATCAATAATTCTGGTCTTTGAATTTGGTGTTATAAGTACTGTTTGAAGGGATTTTCATACCAACTCAGAAAGCACAAGACAGGCAACCAGACATATTTCGATTCTTTAGTCATTTCATTTCATTAGTAATCCCTAGTTTTAGAGCATATTATTGTAAATGCTAAGAATCATCCCATTGTTGCGCGTTATAGTCGACTGAGAGTGAATACAAAGCTCTTGTCAGTGGTACGGCTGAGCTAATATGGCTTTAACATCTCCTGTCTAAACTTGGTGTGGTTGCCGCAGCTGTTCCAATTATCTGGTGTGACAATGTTGGCACCATATATGATATATTGTACGAAACACATTGAATTAATTAGACTATCATTTTATCTGTGAATGTGCTGCAGCATGTGCTCTTCATATTCGTTTTCTTTCTACTGATGATCAAATTGGAGACATCTTTACCAAGCCACTGTTTGCCGCTCGCTTCCTCTTTCTACGCAGCAATCTTCGTCCGTTTTCTCCGACGACATTGGCTTGTGGGGGTGCAAATGCTAATGCTTATCTTCATTTTGTTTCTTGTAGATTAATTTATTTTTCCTTGTAATTATCATGATATCTTCCGGACATCTCACTTTTATAAATTGGGTTCTTACCAAAAGTTATAATATATACACAAATTCATAATTTCTGCAATTATAAAACTTAATATTTGTTAATTTTTTCAGTCAAATATTATGAACTCCTTGAACATGCTATTAATTCTCAAACACGATTTTCTTTCTTTCACTCTACCGCATACATTTATGTCTTGTATATTAAAATTATATGAGCCCAAATGTCGTACTTGATAATAATGGATTTCCTATTTCTTTCTCCTACTTTACTACATGCATTTATGTTATATATATATATATATATATATATATATATATATATATATATTAGAATTGTGTAAGCCTAAATGTTAGACTTCATAATTATAAATTTACTATTGCTTCAAAATGATTTAAGTTAAAATGAAAGTGTACCACAATATAATAAACTATTATTCTATCAATTCTCTTAAAATTCTAATGTGAGATTGTTTCTAATATTTCATTTCAAGTGCAACGGTTATCGACCTAATTATCAATTACTTAATCTTTCTACTTTTTGATCTCAAGTCACATATTTATTGATTTTTATTTTGGATTTTTTTAATTTAATTTAATTTTTTTTTTTATGTTTTGGACTTCAAATTTTTACTCATAAAATACACAGTCATGGGACAGTTATAGTCATCTCATAACTATAATATTATATGACCTAATAATTATGAATTTATTATTGTTTTAAAAAAATTTTAAGTTAATATAAAAATTAGATATACTATAATTATAAATTTTTGTTTTATCCCTTAAACTTCTATTATGAATTTGTCTCTAACAAATATATATGTCTTATTTTCTTCGGATTATATTTATAGGCAAAATTTATTTGTTTTGGATTAGATTTATGTATTCATTTATTATCCTTATAATTAGTAATTTGACATGTATATATTTTCCTTAATAATAATTTAACATGTAATATCAAATATCAATCGTTTGCAAATTTTAATTGAACATTTGAAAATTTTCATATATATTAACTATTATCAATTAGCTAATAGCCATAGCTATTAATTATCAGCTATATAGATGAGATACTGAGAATTGGCCAAATATTCAAGTGGACTGAAAGATTCATATCAAAATTCTAACAACTTTTTTATATATAAAATTTTCAATATACATATTGGCAGGATAGTTTAACCCATAGTAATTAGCTTAGCTTGGAATTTAGTCTAATATATATATATATATAGGATGGTAGCCGGCCTCTAGTTTTAGGGTTCATGTCATTCAATAACTACAATTATTGAATTTGTTATTAAGTCTTTATAACTGTGGGTGACTGCGTGTCAAATCTTCCAGCCAGTATGGGTGTTGTCTCGCAAATTATGGAAGAGTCACTTCCAACACAAACCATATTTTAAGTTTTATTAAATTGTGAAAAATATAATATTCATAATTAAAATTAATAACCAATTATTATTATAAAAATAATAATATGACGATTAATAGTATGTTTAAAAAGTATAAATCTTTTACATGATAATTTATTGTTAATTTAATTCATTAATAAATTTATAAATTCAATTTGAATAATTAATTTCCTTCATTTACTAGAACATAAACATTCTATCATAATTTTGCTGAAAACGCTCACTTAATCGATCTTAGTTCAGCTACCAAGTTCTCTTATGAGTTTATTAGTAATTTTCTAGTTATTTTCGGATGGTGAGGTGAACTGGTGAAGTAAGAAAAACAAAACTGTATATATATTTGTTTTACTTTTTAATTTTTTTGCAGCAATATACAAAATGCTGCCACAAGAAAATGGTGTTACTCACTAGGAGTCGCGGAAAATTCTTACATAGATGGATTACATGTTTATAAAATATAATAAGTAAATTTTTTAAATGTTAGAATATTATTAATTCTATTTTTGAAGGAATTTTGATTTACCTAATTTAGACCTAAAAAAAAATAGGCAGACATAATGATTCATTAGCTTTTTACTATTGAAGCTTTTCCTTTGCATGATGATATGTATGTGAAAAACTAGCTGATTTTAGTCTAATACTTCTAAAAGAAAATTTAACAAAAAACTTGTCTAGTTTTGGAGACATTCTTGACATAGTATGATCCTTCCAAATATTTCATGTGTCCTCTGTCGGGACTATACTTCTTTTTGCGATTGATTACTATCTTATCAAATTAATAATCTACCTCAATAGGGAACAAACTAACTCATTGTGCATTATTTTCAATTATTGTATCCAATTAAGTTCTACCTATTTATCATTATTTTTTTTTATTTAAATTATGTCCATATATTTATATATAGCGGAGTTAATTATAAATACATTATCATGTAAAAAAATAATTCTTATTTTATAAATATGAAGCTAAATAAAATAATATTATTTTTGGCACATAACAATAAATTATTGAATTCATTTATGAATAAAGATATGGTGCAATTTTTTTATTTTTTTTGAAAGGGATAGTATCATTAATAAATCAAAATAGTCATACAATATTTACAATATAATATAAAGTAGAATTGATAATAGGATGTTGAGATTTAATAATAGAAAATAAATTAAAAAATATATGATCTTTTCCGCAGAATTCCTGAAAAGTTTAGATGTATATGTATTTTTTAATAACAAAACTCCCACAAATATTAATTGAATCCATTTATAAATCACTTTTATCTTGTATTGTAAATTAAAAATAATTTAAATCAGCCTATACCAATTCAAAAAAAAAATATTACAAAAATTAGCAAATGATCTCATTAAGGGAATAAAAAACCACAAAAAAAAAAAGAAAATATCTACAGAGAAAAATAAAACTCTACAAAGAGAGAGATAAAATCGATACGTAATTATCTAAATTTATTAAATTTAAAAATAAAACAAAAACAAAGATTTTGGAGGCTGTTGGAACCTCCAAACTACAAATATAGAAAGTAAAGTTTAGAGAGAAAAGGAGAAATGAGGGGGCTATTATTTGTTAAAGATATGGTGCGGTTTTAAGTAAGGATTTTTGCATCAATGCTTTAGAAGTTATAATAGGCCTCCCATAATTATACAATCGTTGATTCATCTATCAACTTAGAAAAAAAATTTCTTGCACCCTTAAAAACCAATGATAGAATATAGTATATAAAAAATAAAAATTACTATTTTATATGTATGATAATTTATTACTAATTTAGCTTATAATAAATTTAATAATTCGTAAATATTTTCCACTTAGAGTAAAGGTTTTGGCCGGTATTTACTTGAACATTTAGGCGTGTCCTTAAGTTGATATATACATAAAAGTCATGAATTGTAGTTGAGAGAAATAGAAGAAAATTAATCAATATTAATAAATTCATTATTTAAAAAAAAATATCTTCATCATTAATGGAAAACATTAAAAACTCGTAGCTATAATAGCAGGAAAAAAAAAAAACCTTGCTTACTTTATATAAAAATGAAACCAAAAAAGGAAGATAAAAAATCATTATGGGTTATCTTATCTTTAATAAGATAATATAACAATAGAAAAGATAAGCTTTCTCAACTAAAAAGAACTTCAAAAGAGAAAACATAGACAGCACTCACAGCAGCACATACCAACCAATTGTTGTATGGTGAAAGGTTAACAAAAGATGATAAAATAATAATAATAACACAAAGGCAGAGACACCTCCCTTCATTGCCGGGCGAGAGAGAAAATTGTAGACAAAGTCAGCAAGAGGGGAGAAAAACTAGTACCAAAGCAACTTGGCAAAATCACAATGCGACACTGGGCAAACCCCACAGGGCATTTTCATGCTTTATTCCACCAGTAAAACACTTACCAAAATCAGATTTATGAATTCATCAAAAACGGTTTATTTGAGTGATTCGGACAAAGTAAATAAATTAAAAAATGAATTGCTTAAATTAGTTGAATATGAGACAACGACAACCAAATCTAAGTTTAGTATCAGAATGATTATTATATATTTACAGATAATTTATTCATAAATTAATCAAATCAATAATCAACTGCTTTGCAAGAATATTTTTTTTAACATAGTTTATTATTGATTCATGTATCCGGTTTAGGCGAAATTTTCCATTGGACAAATAGTTATGTTTGAAACAGTATAGCTTGTTAATATAAGTAAATTCTTTTTCTTTTATTGATTTTTGCCTTTTTTTCTCTTTCCAATTATTTCCTATTCGGTTTTTTCTTTTTATGAAAGATATTAAATCCCACCTTCTTTTCACGATGAGCTTTTTGGAAGAATCATTCTTACCTGCCTCACATGCTATGGTCTATTGAATGTTTTCATTATTATTCTTTCTTCTATTGGTTTCTTGGAGTTTTCTTGCATTCTTTTCTCTCTCTCTCTGTCACTTGTCTTTCTTGGTTTTTATCTTTCAAGTTTCAATTTTTCAGCTTTTGATGTTGTTGCACAGTGTATATGTGCAATTAGTCGTCGTACATTTTTGGACATTCACTTCTGAAAATTTGTACCTACACAAAGATTCTTAGGTTAATGATCATAGGCTAGCTTTCTATATTGCACATTAAATTATATTGCTTTTTCTTTAAAAAAAAATTACACCCTTTAGTTAACCAAGTTGGTTGTGTTTAATTTTTTTTGACAAGTGTTTAAATATTGTTGAAATTTTGATGAATTTTTTCTAAAATTTATTCATGTGGGAAATTGGAGTAAAT
The DNA here is from genome assembly GCA_023653625.1 of Triadica sebifera. NCBI lineage: Eukaryota > Viridiplantae > Streptophyta > Magnoliopsida > Malpighiales > Euphorbiaceae > Triadica > Triadica sebifera. The sequence continues at coordinate 1,341,775 of CM042905.1, read as the reverse complement.
TTAGGGAAATTCTAAATAGACCCTTTTTATTTTCTAGAATATTATTAATGTTTATAGGGAAATGGAAAGTCTTTTTTGACTATAAATATGTCAAATATAGTATGTAATGAAATTTGTGATACTCTTCTCTCATTCTCGCTTAATATTTGTTTGGTATTAATTTTTTATTTATCTTTACCATGAATAAGATTAGAAGAAACAGAATCCAAATTTCTGATTTATGTGTGTTTATTTCTAAATATGTATTTTAAGGGTTCTTAAGTTCTATTTGGGTTGTCTAATTTGAGTATCTTCTATTTTAGATTATCTATTTATAATATGTTGGTTGTTAAATATTTTTATGGGTCTGTCTATATTTTAGACAGTTTAGACTACTTATACTTTAATATATTATTATTATTATTTACTAATTATGCAACATTTACTTGAGAAACATAGCTATAGTGGCAGATTATGTACTTTCTGAGTCTGGATTGAAATGACAATATGTCAATAGTGCTGGCAGTAACTGTTGTAGACAGCAGAGATATGAACAATGTAAGATTATTCTCTGCCATCACAACAGAAGCAAAATGCAATAATATTCATGTCTAATTCCTATTCCTGGTTAAAAGAAAAAAAAAAAGTAAAAATGCAAAAGCATATTCATATAATCATATAGCCAAACACACACATTGCCCACGTCTCCATGTTTCCAGAAATATATAGTAATTCACTGATGCCATTTAAAGATACTTTGGTTGATATGACTATACAAACAAAGTATATTTATTAAAAATTACTGAAAATTCATTTTGATATTGATGGCTACTATTAATTGATTAGATTTTTTTCTATAATTGATATAGAAATTTTTTGTCCATATCCGGTTGGGATTTTATTGTAAAAGGTTTAATCTAGTTGTAGCCACGATAATTTAATTAATTTAATTTAAATTATTTAATAAAATTAACTGAAAAAATATAAAAAATATATTTATATTAATAAAAAATATTTATAAAATTAATTTAAATATATAATACAAACGAATTATATAACATATATATATATATATATTAAATAATATAAAAATTATATTTTAATCCAATATAATAAATACTTTCACTCCTATCATCTAATATTCCATTATATATATATATATATATATAAAAATATAAAATGATATATTTATATTAATAAAATTAATTTAAATATATAATACAAACGAATTATATAATATATATATATATATATTAAATAATATAAAAATTATATTTTAATCCAATATAATAAATACTTTCACTCCTATCATCTAATATTCTATTATATATATATATATATATTAAACTTGCAGAGATGATTGTGAATTCTTATTTACTTGTTATTAAAGAATCAAGATACAACTTATATAGTAATTCTCCCATAACCGCCTAACTAAGCAAATGAAAAAAAGAATAAAGTTACATATTGTAGCATACACTTTTAACAGGAAAAGAATACAATTGCATGAACTAAATCTATTACTTCACGTAACTTCAATAAAACCAATTAAGCATGTGGAATATAAGTAGGATTCAGTTATGAAGTTGTTAGCAACGGTTACTGTATTAGCTGAGCTGGAATTTCTAGAATTATGAGGAGTTTCTTCTCGTAAGCTATATGAATTTTTAGCTAAACTGGTTGAAGAATGAGTAGTGAACAATGAGTTTATGATGTTGTTGCCATTGACAAGAAAACTTGCCTCATTACCCCCCTCAAGCTTGGAGTGTAAAGACTTTGAACTCCCAGCTTGGACAATAGATATTGAAATTGAGGAGTCCAACAAGGTTTGGTGAAAAAATATGCAAGTTGATGAGCAGAGGCAATTGGTAAAAGATGGAGAAGGCTTGATTTAAACTTTTCCCTAACAACATGACAATCAATCGCTATATGCTTGGTTTTTTCATGAAAAACAGGGTTTTTGGCAATATGTAAGGCATAATCATTGTCACAAAAAAGTAAGGCTAATGATGACCAAGGCACAAGCAAGTCAGCAAACAAGAATGCTAGCCATTGAATTTCACACATTGCAGCTGTCATGGATTTGTATTCAGCTTTTGAAGAGGATCTATAAATGGTGGTTTGCTTTTTTGATTTACATGAAACTAAAGAATCACCAATGAATACACAGTATCATGCTATGGATCTTCGAGTAAAAAGACAAGTAGCCCAATCTGAATCAGCATATGCTCTGAGTTTGAACTCGATTGCTACTGGAAAAAATAATCCTTGACTAGGAGAAGATTTAATATATCGAAGCACCCTATGAGCCCTTTGTAAATGATCTTCAGTAGGACAATCAAGGAACCGAGAGAGATATTGAACAACATATGCTATATCAGGCCTAGTATTGGTAGGATATAAGAGTTTACCGATCAATTATCTATAATGAGTAATATATTTAAGAGGTGCAAATTCCATGATTTTGGAAAAAAGGAGGGACCATAAGAGTATCAACGGGTTTACTCTCGAGGAAACCATAATCTACTAGCAGTTCAAGGGCATATTTCTTTTGGCATAAGTTGATTCCAATGGAGTTTCTAGCAATTTCTAATTCCAGAAAATACTTTAAGGTGTCAAGATCCTTGATTTTGAAGGCTTGATGGAGGAACTGTTTAATATCAGTGATCTATTGTAAGTCATTAGTGGCTATAATGACATCATCAACATAAATGCATAAAGCAATGAAAAAAGTTGAAGTTGATTTGATGAATAAAGAACAATCTGCATGTGCTTGTTTAAAACCCTGAGATATTAAGGCTTCTGTTAACTTAGAGTGCCATTGTCTATTGGCTTGCCTAAGGCCATATAATGACTTGGTCAGTTTACAAACTAAAGAAGAGTCTGAGCAACTAAAACTAGGAGGAATCTGCATGTAGACTTCTTCATTGAGGTCTCCATGTAAAAAGACATTGTTGATGTTCAGTTGATGAAGATGCCATCCTTGTATGGCATAATTAGCCAAGAGGACTCTGATGGTTGTCATATTTGCTACAAGAGAGAAAGTCTTTAAGTAAATAATGCCTGGTTGTTATGCGAAGCCTTTAGTAACCAATCTGGGTTTATGCCTCTCAATAGACCCATCTGCCTGAAACTTTGTTCTGTACACCTATTTACAACCTATGGCTTTCTTGGCAGGTGGAAGCTGAATGGGTTTCCAAGTCTGATTAGTCTGTAAAGCTTCCAATTTTGCTTGTATGGCTGCTCTCCATTTTGGAAACTTTACTGCCTGATGATATGTTTTAAGTTCCAATGGTATAATGATAGAAACTGAGAAGCATTTGTGAGATGAAGATAAATTAGTATAAAAAAGAACAAAAGCTAAGGAATGGGGAGAAGTACCTTGGTTTCTGTCAGGATTTGGATCAGTAAACAAGGAGAGTGAATTGGTTTGACTTGACCTACCAAGGACCTAGCAATGATAATCTCGTAGGTAATATGGTTGGTGTCTTGGTCGAGTAGATTTTCTGACTAAAGGTTGGAAAGATGAGTTTGTAAATTCTAGGGTTGTAGTTGATTGAGTAGTATCAGTGGGAAGTGATTCTGGATAATTATTTTGCACATCTAAGTAAGGTTGTCATAGAACAAATTGACTTGCCTCATTAGTCTCTAATTGATTAGAAAAAAAAAATTTGTTCATAAAAAAAACATGCTTGGATATTATAATCTGATGGCTGGTTATATCGAAGAGCTTAAAACCTTTTGTTCTATGCTTATACCCTATAAAAGCACATTTAGTAGCTCTAGTTGCTAGTTTGGACTTGTTGGCAGTAGACATGCTAGCAAAAGCTAGACAACCAAAAAATTTTAAGTGAGACAGGGTTAGTGGTTTATGGTATAACAATTCAAATGGGGTTTGATTGTGAATGGAAGAAGAAGGTAATCTGTTCAGCAAATGGAATGCATGAGCTGTGAATTCATTCCAGAAAATGTCAAGCATGTGACTTTGGAACTTTAAGCCCTAACAGTGTTCAAAATATCTTGGTGTCTTCTCTCAACAATACTATTTTGTTGCGGTGTCTCTACAAAATTTGTTTGATGGTCAATACCTAAAGTTGCATAGTAACTAGTCATTAGAAATTCAGGGCCATTGTCACTTCTTACTTTTTTAATTTGTTTGTGAAATTGGTTTCGAATGAGTTGAGTGAAATTTTGAAGTTGAGATCTGGCTTCAGATTTACTTTTCAACATATAAATCCAAGTAAATCGATTGTGATCATCCACTATGGTGAGAAAGTACTTATGTCCATGTAGAGAACTGGTAGAAGGACCCCAAATGTCAATATGAATCAAATCAAAAGGAGCATGTGATCTATCTTCACTAAGAGAATAAGATAATTTTTTTTCTTTGCCAAATGGCAGGTGTCACAAACATGAGAAAAAATTGTTATATGCATATTACAGATTCTAGGTAATTGATACAATCTCTTATTTGATACATGGCCTAGGCTATAATGCCATATCACTGAATTGTCATCTTTAATAGAACATGGGTGAGTATGGGAGTGGTTTGAACTGATTGAACAATGAGCAGGTTGGAAAAATAGAGTCATTGGTGTTGATTAGCTAAGCCAATCCTTCTGTCAGTCTGCTAATCCTGGATGATACAAGAGTCATGTGTAAAAATGAGAGAACAATGTGAATACAATGTAAGTTAAGATACTGAAATGAGATTAAATGCAAATTGTGGTATGTGAAGGACTTTATGGAGTGTAATTTTTGCATTTAATTGGACTGATCCTATATGAGACACTGCAATATGCATATTGTTAGGTAATTTGACACTATGATTTGTAACAGGTGAATAAGAGTTGAATGATGATACAAAATAAACAATATAATATATGGCTCATGTATCCAAGATCCACAATTGATCATTTTTATTTGGATTTATGGCTGAAATGATCATACTATAATTTTTGCATTCTAAATTGGTATAAAAAACAGGAGCTAAGTTCCTAGAATTATGAGCAGTTGATGCTGTAGCAAAAGAGTCTTGACCTGACAGAGAAGTTGCTTCATTAGCTTGATGATTGATTTGCTTAGACATGCACTTGAAAATTGAACATAACTACTGGTATTGATGTAGAGTTATACCTATATTGTTAACTTATTAAACAACAGAAAAGCTTTTTCCATATGTCTCACTAATTGCATCTGTTTCCACCTGATTTGCATGAGAAATTTTTGTTTTTGGCTTGTATCCAATAGGAAAACCATGTTTCTGATAGCATTTATGAACTGTATGACCCATTTTTCCACAGTAAGAACATTGCGGTCTTTTTCCTCCAAAATTAGATCCTCCTCCTATATTAAAATTTTTCTTGAAATTATTTTGTACTTGCCCATCACTAGAACTCTTGATTTCTTTTCCACCTGTCATGCTGTTATTGTAACAAGTAACATGTTATAATGAGAAATGTTCACCCAAAAAAATGTAATTGTCTTTCATACTGAATGATCTAAGCAAAAACTTTATCAATATTCGGAAGAGGATCCATGATCATAATTTGTGACCTTACAGTTGCAAAACTTTCGTTTAGATCCTTCAAGAATCTTGTTACATGATCATAATCATAGTATCTTGTAAAAGTTAAAATGACACGACAATTACATATTGGACTGTAGCTACAAGTAGGCAAAGGTCTTAAATTCATGTACTCATCCCACATAATTTTCATATCTGTAACACTCACTTGGCCTTGATTCAAGTTAAAAATATCTTGTTGAAGATTTGCCACTCTAAAATGATCATAAGCTTGAAACCTATCTTTCAGATCTGCCCACACATCAAGTGCATTGTCGAGCCAGATAATGCTATGTGCAATTGAGGGAGAAAGAGAATGAATTAACCAAAATAATACCATTATATTACATTTTTTCCAAGCTGAATAGCAAGAATAAGCTTCATTTGGCACTGATATGCTTCCATCGATAAAACCCAACTTATTTTTTAAGAGTATAGCCATTTAATTACCCATGACCAAGAATGGTAATTCAACCCATTGAGAACTGGAGTCACCAGTATAAGTGAGAGATTTTCACTTGGATGCAAAAAATAAGGACCAGATGGTGAGTCCTTTATAACATTCATACTGAGTTAATGAATAAGTGATTTTGCAAGATTGAGAAAAATGAAAGATGAAAGCAAAAAAAATAAAAAAAGCTCTGATACCATATTAAACTTGCAGAGATGATTGTGAATTCTTATTCTACTTCTTATTAAAAAATCGAAATGCAACTTATATAGTAATTATCCCATAACTGCTTAACTAAGCAAAGAGAGAAAATAATAAAGTTACATATTGTAGCATACACTTTTGACATAAAAAATACAATTGCATGAACTAAATCTATTACTTCACGTAACTTCAGTAAATCCAATTAAGCATGTGGAATATAAGTTAAATTCAGTTATAAAGTTGTTAGCAATGGTTACTGTATTAGCTGAACTGGAATTTCTAGAATTCTGAAGAGCTTCTTCTCATAAGCAACATGAATTTTTAGCTAAGCTGGTTGAACAATGAGTAGTGAACAGTGAGTTTATGCTATTGTTGCCATTGGCAAGAAAACTTGCCTCATTAATTTATAAACCCAAAATAACAAAAAAAAAAAAACAAAATGTATAACATGTCATTTACCAAAATAAAAGGTATAATAGAAAAAAATCATAATCTAGTAGTTTTTTAAGTGAACATTAGTTCTATTAAAGAGATTATAATCTAGTTTTTTTTTCATATAATCTACTTTATCAAACACATATTATTGTTATAAGAAGTTTAAATTTATGCTAAAACTATATTATAATTTAGATTATAATATAGATTATAATATAGTTTTGTGTTATCAAATACACCCTAAATTATTTAGTATCCAAGAGTTCATTGAATTGCATATCAATTTTTTTTTATTTATATCATATAATCTGGCAAAGTAATCTCTTCTAAATTTTAAAAAACTTCGTATGTATGGTTCAAACTCGAAACATTTGATTAATGAAAAAAGAAATTTGTGTTATCTTATTTCACTCTTTAAAGTGTTTTGTAATTTTATTCATATATCATATCAATAATATAAGTTTAAAAAATTTTCATATGCATAGTTCAAACTCAAAATCTCTAATAAACTATTACTATGATTTTATTCATATATTATACCAATAATAAAATACAATATAATATAAAAAAGTAAAACTTATTTTTTATGATATTTTATTATATACTTGATTTATATATAAAATTATGAATTGTGTCAAATCAAGAGTTGCCAATGAAAATATATTTCAATACACTTCATAGATGGAAAATTCTTTACGTAAACAAGATTCATGAATTCATTTATAAATCAAATCAATAATAAACTTATCATATAAAAGAAAAATTTTACTTTACAAATATGCATCTTTAAATTTATTATTAATCTTTAAATATGCTCATAATGCGTAAGCTTAAATTAAGTACCTTGGTATCATTAAAATTCTTCATGCCGGAGTCGGCAGGAATAAAGATTTGTTTCCAAATATAAACAAGTTAATGATTGATCGAAATGGTAGACTTGCTTTATGTTAAAGAACCATAAAGAGGCAGAATTTCAGTGAAGGAATAAGAAGGTGGTAATGAATTAATTAAAGAAAGATTCACATGAACTTATTCATTACAAAAATGAACAATCTACTTATAATTAGCGATAATTAAGAAGGTTTATTTATTTATTTATTTTTATTTTTATGACGGACTTTGTAATTGACTGTGTGAAAGCAACGCCCAACATTATCTAAGCCTATTCTTCTTCTACTTTCTTTTATTTATTTTTTTTGTATTATTCTTCATTATCCTAGATAATTAATTTTAAATCAGAAATTATGATAAAAATATTGTAATAAGTGGATGGTTTATTCCCTTTGAATGCTTCGATGCTATATGCAAAGACAATTTTATAGATGTTGTTAGTGGACCGACAATGGAGTATTTCCGTATGCTAAATATGCAAGATAGTTAAACAAATATGTTGTCTGAATTCGTGTTCTCATTCTCATATATTTAATTTAGAAAAATTGAAAAAAAAATTTTTTAACTATGTAATGTTTAATGGAATTATTAGTTCCAATAACGTCACTGAAATGTGCCAATTACATCTCCTTTCATAGTGATGATTAGGTAGTTTTTAAAACATCAAAATATGTGAAAGTGTGGCTAATTTGGAAATCAGATATATTACTTTTGAACACAATATTTTACATTTCTAATATATATATATATATATATATATATATATATATATATATAAAACTCATAATTGTGATATATTAATCCTAAAAATGATCTGAGTCTAATAATCCATTAAGAATATCTTACTTCTAATATTTTCTAATAAAATTAGCCTAAACAAGATAAATAACCAACTAAATGCATGACAGGTAATCCAGCAACGTCTCCCTTTGATCCTTCTGTCCTTTTCGGCCATCGATGAGTAGAAACTGCAGACACCCCAAAAAAATTAAAAAAAAAAAAAAAAACTTTCGCTTCTGCGGACACGGATCAAGAAAGATCATCTGCTGCAAAACTCATATTCCCAAAAGAGAGAGGAAATAAATTGAAAAAAATGAGAGAGTATCAAAGAGATGCCATTATAGCACTAGACAACAATTCCTTAAACCCAAGAGAGAAAGTGAAAAGGGAAATTTAAAAATAGAAATGAAAATGAAAAAGGGTGAGAAAAGTGAGGATGGGTTAGCAGAAAAGGAGGAAAAATTAGGAGAAAAGTTGAAGAAAGGAATAATGGTAGGGAAAAGAGTGGGCCCAGTTGCTTGCACTCCAGTTAGACTTTGGACTGTTCGTCCACCTAGTGCGCATTTTAGCATCATTGCCAACAACCAGGACCACGAGGAGGAGGAGCCTTCTTTCTCTACTTCTTATTCTGTCTGTCATAATAACAGCTCTTTTGCTACTGTTGTTTCTGCTAGAAAGCTTGCTGCTGCTTTGTGGGAATTCCAGCATTACCTGCCTCTCTCTAAAATGCACCGGGGTGTGCATATTAATAATCATAACAATGGTGCTGCTGCTGGTGATCCTAGGTCGCGCCGTCACCAGAAAAGCCACCATCTTTTGAGGGACAAAGGCCTTGACCTATCCCACTTCTTGGCTGATCCTTCACCCAGCTCTCCTGACCAGGTATATGAACATATACTTTTATACATCATTTAGTATGTGGATTTTGATTGATTTTGATTTGGGAATTTTTTGAATTTCTTCTTCCTCAGCGTCAGATACCAGATTGGTTGTTAAATTTGGGTGCTTTAGTTAATCTGGACCATTTAGGGTATTATCCTCCTCCATTCTGTTTTTTCCTTTTTATTCAATTCTTTGAGCAGGGTCACGTGTGGCCAATTGTGTGGATGGTCCATTTCTGTTCTGGTTCATTGACCTGGTTTCGTCACTTCTGAATGATTTGTGAATTTTAGGTGATATTTCTTATCAGATTGAAGCATGTTAGATTCTTTTGTGAACTGAAATTGACTAAAAATTGTTTCTTTTATCATCTTTTGACTTGTTCAAATCTTGCGTATATTATTTGAGGATTAGTTTGTTGACATACCCTGCCGGATATATGTGAAGAATGCACTTTGCTGTGTTACTATATTTTTATGGAGAATGTATTGAATATGATCCAACTTAGATTGCCCTTGTTGCTGCTTTGGTTCTTTGTGATATGCTGATACAATTTATGTCCCTATCAACACTGATGTAGTTTTCATTGTCATTTGTTTTATCCACTTATTGTTATCGTTGTTAAAGAAGCAAAATTCTTCCTATTGTTATTGACAATTGAATCAGCTTCGTTTCCCCAATTTGCATTCTAGTTATTTATATGATTTGTGTTGACTCGTCCATGGCTTTTGGAAAGCGTGTTGGCTTATGGACATCTTCCAGACTTCTTCTCAATGTAATCTCAAATGCTCTTGGGAGAGCTGAATATTGTGGCTCTTAAACTTGTTTCCAATGACTTCTATTATTAGGTAAATGTATCAGTATGAGTTTGTTGCGACTGACTGGAATGACCTGTTGAGTTGCTTAATATATTTTTAATCATACCATCCAACTTATTCTCATGCGCATTATATTGATGCCTTGCAAGTTATGTGGGCTGCAAAATGCTTTATTTCTTTTTATTTTTTTCCCAGGTCTATATGGAATAATTTTCTAATATTTATGTGTTATTTTCTGCCTTTGATTTTTGTGTATATCTTAACCAGCCAGAGAGTGCAAGCAGTTTGAGGAGACATATTGCTCAATCACTGATTCAGCATCATAGGTTGATAGAAAGAAGTAATCGTGCTCTACAGCCTGTATCTCCAGCAAGTTATGGTAGTTCCATGGAGGTGAGTGCTTATATCTTGCTCTTGCTAATACATAGAGCAAAATGGTGGTTCTGAGCGGTGGGTTAGAATTTGCTTGAAATAGTGAAAGGTCAACTGATTATGAACTCATAATTAGTCCTAAACCAACTGCTACAGTGCAGAACTATATTACCCAAATTGCATGTGACATGTGGTTTGACTCCTCCATGGTTTTTGGAAAGTGTGTTGGCTTTTTTACTTGCAAATAGTGATTTGTATGTTTGAACGTTATGCAATTCATAACATAGCAGTCCATTTTCACGATGAAACATTTGAAATGAATTGTGCTACTGGGAATGAAAATTTATGTAGATGACCAATTTCCACTTATTTTTTATATGCCTTATTGAGGAGTAAGAGGGCCTGTGTCTTTATTATTTTGTCCAAGGGTGGTCATTCTCTGAGGTGTGACATCTGTTTTTTTTTTTCAGACCAAAATTTAAAAAAAAAAAAAACATCTATTCTTTCTTTAAATTGCAGTCCTGCCATCATCTACCACAATTCTTTTTGATGCTTTCTTATAAATGACATCTACCATCCTCATAATGTCCCGTCTTTCTCATATAGGTGGCACCTTATAATCCAGCAGTTACACCTTCTAGCTCCTTGGATTTTAAGGGAAGGATTGGCGAATCTCATTATAGTCTTAAAACATCCACGGAACTGCTAAAAGTATTAAATAGAATCTGGATTCTGGAAGAGCAGCATGCCTCTAATATGTCATTGATAAAGGCATTGAAAACAGAGTTGGATCATGCACGTGTCAGGATCAAAGAGCTTCATCAGGATCAGCAAGCTGATCGTCATGAAATAGATGATTTGATGAAACAAATTGCGGAAGATAAACTAGTTAGGAAAAGCAAGGAACAGGAGCGGTTACATGCTGCTGTTCAATCTCTCAGGGATGAACTAGAAGATGAGAGGAAGTTAAGAAAACGATCTGAAAGCCTACACAGGAAGTTAGCAAGGGAACTTACTGATGTAAAATCTTCTCTTTCTAATGCTGTGAGAGATGTGGAAAAAGAGAGGAAGTCACGAAAGTTGTTGGAAGATCTCTGTGATGAATTTGCAAAGGGAATTAAAGTCTATGAACATGAAGTGCATGCTCTTAAACCAAAATCTGACAAGGATTGGGTTGGAAAGGCTGATGGTGATCGATTAGTCCTCCATATATCTGAGTCATGGCTGGATGAGCGAATGCAGATGAGGCTGGAAGAAGCTCAGCATGGTTTTGCTGAAAACAATTCAATAGTGGATAAATTAGGCTTTGAAATAGAGACCTTCCTGAAAGCTAAACTAATGGCTAATTCTATAATTGCTGATAATAAGTTTCCAGGGGAAAGACGGAATTCAATGGAGTCTTTCCCTCTGAATGAGGCTGTAAACGCACCTCAGGATGTGGGTGATGAAGAGGATTCTGCAAGCAGTGACTCGCACTGTTTTGAGCTTAACAAACCAAGCAATGGTGAATTTAATATGCATGGAGATGAAGCTGTAGATGGCCATATTGATGAAACTGTCAAATCTAGTCAGACAAAGAAAAAGTCTGCATCTCATGAAAGATTTAGACGTCAGAATCCGTCAAGCTTGCAAGTGAAATTTGAAGAACAGATGGCTTGGGCAATGGCATCTAATGGGAACAAGAAATCCCAGGTGGCAGATGCTGAAGAGGTAAAAGCAGGCGAAGGGAACCGAACTGAAATGAGTGTTTCAAGGAAGTCTGAAAATTGTGATGCTACTGAAGGAGGTAGCATTGAAAGAATGACTAAAGCCGAAGACATCCATGGATTGAACCCAAATTATGTGATTGATAATTTGATAAGAAGTCATATTTCATCATCAGATGTTGGGAATATGCACCTTGAGAATGTCGGGGGCGACGCTTCCACTAGTTACCCAATCCGAAGAAATGCTAGTCCTGTTCGACAGTGGATGGCAAAACTCACAACCCCAGATCTTGACATTTCCGAATCTTCCACAAAACTGCCTCCAAATTTGAAGGAGAACACTTTGAAAGCAAAGCTTCTTGAAGCGCGATCAAAGGGTCAGCGATCGCGTTTAAAAATATTCAGAGGATCCTCTTAGGCCAAATTGGAAATGGGCTTATGAGTTCAGAGATCCTTTGGGCCTATGGTATTGGCTCTTTAGCCTTGCTGAGTGAGTGATCAGGATTTTGTGAATATTCACCATGGTGTCTTGAACATGAGTGTTGTTACTGCATATTCAAATATTGCACTTTTTTCATCTTTTGTAATTTAAAATTGGATTCTGTATATGATTGTAATACCACTAAATAGCTACATGGATAAGAGAAATTCATGACGCAGCAATTTTTGAGTAATTATTTGAGGTCTTTAGTCAGCAGAAATATGTATGCATCATTTCATCCCCATGCTTTAAAATTAACACCAAGCTTGATAGGATGTGAAAATACTCTGAATTACTAATGATTTTCTTACATTGATTTTGGATAATGTGATTGATTTTTAGTTTCAGCAAGGAGAATCATCTATTGTAGAAGCAAAGATTAAATCACATATGACCTCAATTACGTAAATTTGGATAATTTTCTTTTTTGTTATTTGACTTAAAAAATTGAATGTACAATTTGGATTTCGAACTGTTTGGGCTCAGGTACTCGACCCGGCATTCCTCCGCTTAGATATAAGACGGATCGCAATGGACTTGAGCTTGGACTTGGACTTGGTCACCTTGTAATTGAATGCGATTATGCGAGCATCATTGGCTGCTTCCCTTCTACTCTCTCCTATTTCCCAAATCCCATTCCCTGGCATGTTTTTCAATAGCCATAGCCAGTGTCTATTGGTTAGTGGTTTAGGAAGAGATGGCAGCGTCATTTAGGTGGATCTTACAGCTTCACAAGGACGTACCAAAAGCAGCTTGTTTCTACTCCCAAGGATTGGACTTCGCTGTAAATGTGTACACTCTTCTCTGGGTTGAACTTCAATCCGGTTCCCTTAAGCATGCCCTCATGCAATCTCCCAAGTAATTCATCTTCTGTGCTTCTTCTCGTTAACATCCTGTTTCTGTTTGATCATTTGTCTACAAGAATTCTGAATACTGTAGTATACACTAGGCACTCTTTTTACAACTGGGTAGCCCTCCCCTCCCCTCCGCTCCCCTCCCCTTAAACTTTCCGGTTGTTTCTAGAGCTAGGAAATAAACTGTGATTAACATGGATTTCATGAGAATATTGTTACACTATTAGAATTTCTTGGTCTATTTGTGAGTAGATATTTTATCAAAGTTTGGTCCTTTGAGATTTTAGTATATTGATGGCAATGTAATTTGTGGCCACCTACAAAAACGTGTTTTAGACAATTTGCATTTTAGGTAATGTTCACCTGGGTAAACCTTTATATACTAAATTTTGAAGTAGAGAATTTAAGCAACATGAAACCTTTGAGAGAGTTTATTTAGTTAATGCTAATTCAGCTTTCCTTGAACTTCGTGGGGGTTGAGACTGCAGAGCGCAAAACTATGAGAACAAACTAATTAGTTTGTTTATACTAGCCTTCCAAGATTATAGTGTCAGAAAGTTCTATCTTTCTTTCCTTTGATTACTGGGTCAGTCAATGGGTTGCCATGTTCAGAAAAGTTGTCACAGTTTCGTTATGCAGTATTTCTAACTGATGTTTGAACTCTCTTTCGATGGTGACACATTTTAACATAATGTAATTAATTTTGTAACGCAATGTAATGTAATAGTCATTCTGTTTTTGGATTTCAGAAATTAGAAGTGCATTTAGTATAATATAATAGATTACTAATAACTTTCACTTATATATCTAGTTTATATGATTTAATGGTTATGTAAATAGATGGTGGTAGAGGCAGTGGGTGAATGTTGTTGGTGGTGGCAGCAGCCGTGCTGAGTGAAGAGTGGCAATGGCTGGAAGATCATTGTAGTGGTGGAGAGGATGCAGTATTAAAGAGTGATGATAATAATAAAAAATAAAAAAAAATGTAATCATAATTACATGAACTTTCATATGGAATGTGCATTACATTGATTTAAATGCAAGTAATTATATCATGTAATGTGTAATATTATATTAATTTTTTTTTTGCATCCAACTAAAATAATGGAGCATGTAATATAATTATGAACATATTACATATTTGATTATGTTTTACCAAATATAATCTAATTTTGTTATGCATTGATGGTATTGCAATCATATTGCATTTTTTTAATGTCCTAGTAAACATCTATATTGCATTTTTCTTTATGCATTGATGTAATCGGAGTCATCTTACAATTGTATTGTGTCCTACTAAACTTATACTAAGGGTGGAAATACTATTTCATGTCTCTCCCAAACCCTCACTGAAATTCATTATGCCTAAGAGGTTGATTTTGGGGCATTGTAATTATCTGTGAAAGAAATTATTAGGCATCATGGATTGTTTGATATTCCATATATTTGCTCAGCTGCAATTTGTATCAGCTTATAACCCACTTTTACAGCGACCACATAGTGCAGAAAGGGTATGCTTCTATGCTATCATTTACAGTGGCTGATATTAATTGTTCAGTTACAAAAATGATGGCCTTGGGTGCTGAGCTTGATGGTTCAATTAAGTATGAAATCCATGGAAAGGTGATCGCCTTAATTAATATCCTGACATCTCCAAAATATGTCCTAGTCTCAATGACAACATTTCTAAAGATGTCACCAAATTATTCCTACAGGTAGCAGTAGCCATATTATAGGCCTATATGAACCTTATGAACCTGCATAAGGCTTCAGATGCAACTCATTTGCAATAACAATTGAGCATGTTGGTTCTTGTGGCGATGTCCTCCACTCTCTTGCAGACAGGGAGAAGACGTAGGAAACTTCTCCTTTCTTCGGATTTCCCTCAATAATTTATATTGTTGCGTCATCTAGATCTATCACAGCCGTGCACAGAGTGTACAGCGTTGGACCTGAAAATAGTGCCAAAATGGTAACTACGCATTATTGAAGAGGAAAATAGTTCAAGTTATTTTCTTGCCTACGTGTCATGTAGATTGGATATTTTTTGTCGTCTGTGTCTCCAAAAAGTGACAGGAAGTCATCTTTTGATTCTCTTGGTTGTACATATGCTCTTTCTTGCCTGCTTTTTGAGTTGGCATATTGTTCCTTCGAAATAAAGCTCATTATTTTGCTTCTTTCATGAAATTATCTAATTGGAAATCTGTGTTAAATTATAGGAAAGACTATGTTCTGAGCTTGCTCTGAGTTTTGAATGTAAAGCTACCATATGTTACTTGATCAGCAATTTTATTTCTGAATCTATCTCTGGTATGGTGAACATAAGGACATATTTATATGATATGTATCATTTGAACTTGTAGCATTTACATGCTCAACTTGAAGGTGGAGGTACATGTTTGCATGGAAGAAGGGAGATATTCCAACCTCATGAACTGAAATTCCATTCCTCGATGCAGTTTGCAACTGTGCCCTACAGAAACTTCTGATGAGTGTATCCTCTGAAGAGGGAAGATGAGCTATCAAAATTTCATTACCGACTGTGATTTGAATGAAGTGAAGGTTAAAGATAGACTACAAGATTCTACTTTCAAAGCATCATCAATGCTTGCGGCTTCTAGGAGGTCTCGGGAGATGAAGTTTCTTCCAATTCCGCCGGCCATTATATCTCCTTCAGATGGGGGTACTGAATTCAGTGTAAATGCCTGGTAGGATTAGGTGGTGAAGAAATAGTTTCACACTTCTATTCTTAAACTTTTGTAAGTTACACCTAAATCAAGCTAAATGAAGTTAAAACATTAAACACAGTGGGGGGTTTAGCCTTGTGATATTTTCATGTCGATTCACTATGATTATCTTTTTTCTGCAAAAGTCCAAATATTACCTATTGAAGTTCCAACTCCCGAGTTTATAGCTTTAGTCTACTCTGGTCCAGGGCTGAGCAAACTTCCATTATAACTGTAAAATGAATCGAACTGATATCAGTTTTTGGTTGAAGTTTAATAAAACTTGATTTGGTTCGATTTGAAATTTTCACAAAAACCAATTACATTAGTTTGCCTTGGATTGAGAGTAAAAAAAAACCTAAAAAATTCGGACGTAAAATGATATCGCTTTAAACATACATATCTATATATACGAATGCTAAAAACGATGCTGTTGTGGACTCTTAATTAGGCCAAATCAGAGGCCTAAAGGCTCAAACCAAGAGAAATGAATCAAATCCAACTAAATTTTTTCGATTCAATTCAATTTATCAGAAAATAGTTATTTCGGTTTTATTTGATTATCGAACCGAACTGGCCAGTACTCACCCCTACGTTGGTAATTTTTGTTACTAAATCAGAAAGTATGATTCAGACCTGAACCATCTCTCACAAACTGTTGATGGATAAAAGAGTTATGAGTCCGTAAGTGTTCAACCCAAATGCACAGTTTGGGAGTTTTCCTGCAGAAGTATAACCCATGAAGGAGGATCGTCCATTTGACAAATCTGCCTTGATTAGATAGCTGCAAACCCTACAAGAAAAACATAGTTGAAAATTAAAAATCGGAACAATGATTACATTAACCACCGGAAAATCAAACATAAAACCCATAATTTCTAAACATACGTGCGTGTGACCCACTAAAGCAACATTTGCATCCTCATTATGTGCTGCAATTGCCATCTTATCACTAACAACAAGAATATCAGAACAGTCATCTGAAATTTCAACCTCAGAATTTGCTGCTGCCTTTGGAATAAATGGAAGAATCTCTGTAGTATTTTATCATTAGTCTGATTTATAAATAAAATCATGAATCTAATGTACGCAAGTGTGAAGTCCTATAAATCAATCCTTAATAAACTTGAATCATTAGTTGTTGCCTGTTGGTAATAACCAAATATTTTGTTAAATGAAGCTTCCAGTAGATGAGTATCGTTAGTCATTATTGAAAAATTTTTATATGAAAATCCTGTTTATATCTTTATTCATGAACCAAGCATGTTAGCAAGAATTAAATTTTTATAATAATAATAATAATAATAATATTATTATTATTATTATTTAGCTGAGGGGAAAAAATTAATTTTCTGATAATTATAACCAAGAGAAAAATATGCTCCATGTGCACCAACTTGATTGATAACTTATGTAATTGTTCTGTCTAGCCAAGAGTAGGAATCAAACTTCTAATAGGGATATATCAGCCAATTAACCCATTACTATTAATTTGGATTCTAAGAATCTAAATCCAAAGGATAGAGTGTTTCTCATCATAACTAGGGAGTAGGTACTGTATTATTGCTCCTAAAATACTTTAAAAACTCTTAATACTGTAACTTAAACGTCACAATAAATACATCAATCCATCTCATTTTAATTCATTATTTTGCAGGATTCTCCTTTTGTGATATAGGCTTGAGCAAGTTGTCCTTGAAAGTTTGTTGTTAATTAGTAAAAATGCTTTACAACTCAAAAGAAAAAGACCCGAGTAGATTTACAAAAAACACTAATCATTTTTCATAATTTTAAAATTAAGGCTTAAACAAGGTGAATTAAGGTTAATGGTTATAGTCACATCATAAAGATATCAGAGTAGAAGAAGGAATTTTTCATTTGTCTTCATTCCTAGTATAGTAGGACATACAGTCAAAATCACATCCCTTGAAGATTTAGTTTCGTAATCTTTAGATTATGCTATAAAATTCACTGGGAGATTAAGAAATTAAACCACTTCACATTTGGTTGGAAACATGAAGGCTTCAGGGAATATCATCAGATTTTTTTTTCTTTTTTTATTTATACCAAATGTATCTTCATTCATTTTATGGTCTAAGACAATTATATTCGGAATATCGTCACAATTAAAACTATTTATTTCTCCCTTAAAATGCATTTTATGGAGATCGAACTTGAGATCTTTCACCTACACACTTAGTCTGTATTATCAACTGAGTCATAACTCTTGGGTATCATCAAATATGATTTAACAAGCCCTTGGTAGTATATGTTTTACATTTAACAAGTGTTGAAAATGGAAAAAGTAAATTAAAGTTAGAGCTTCATTACGCACAAATTCTTCTTAAGTTTCTTTTGTGTATATATTTTTAATAGTTAGGGGCTGCTTAGATATATATTTTCACATCATGTTACAATTCTATTTTCTTAGGAGTTATATACAAATATATAACGTCTGTCAAATTGAATTGAAATATTTTGCAATACTGGAATGCTAATTTGTTTTTTTTTATTTATATCAATGAAATATTTATTATATATTTGAGTACATATGTGAATGATATTTACAAGTACTAATCGATTAAAAATGGTCATGATTGACCAAAAAATGAACGTTTATTTTTTAAATTTATTTTTACAATAAGCAAAAGTGAATTCTTGTCGTCGAATCCCATTTTTTACAATCTAAAATTAATTTGGTTAAATTTCAAAACAATTAATGATCAGTTCCCCCTTCTCGTTAAAAGATATTTTTACTGATAGAATTTGTTTTTCGTCGATAGTTGTTTCAATTAGCAAAGGAAAGAATCAGTTGTTAAAATATATTTTTCACGGTCGGATTTTTTTCGTTGTACATTTATGTAATTAGGGAAAGAAAAATTCAGCTGTTAAAAATATTTAATGGTATGATCACCAAAAATCTGTGGATTAAAATTCAGTTGTTTATACTTTTAGATTGTGCTTGGATTAAGTGATTTTACAATTTGCTTGCCGTTTAACTATTTAGAAAATGTTAAAATCTATGAATTTTGGAAAATATCCCAACTAGAAATTCTTGATTTTTGAAAATTTTAATTTCTTAGGTAGAAAAGTCTAAAATCTACTTTTTTTTTTTTTATCTATGCAGGATTGATGTAGATTTTTTCATTTCAAGATTGTTCCTAATAAATAAATAGTATTCCAAAACTATCATTAAACCTACAAATACAACAAAAATTATTTGTCAAATATTTTTTATTTCCATTTATTATATCTGTATCGGTTTGAATATGAATTAAAAAATATTAATGAATTCATTCAAAAAAATTAATGAATTTATTTATTCATAAATATAGTACAAATAATAGAATTTTGAGCAAAAAATATATATCAAATTTGACAATAATGATAATTTCATCAATTGCATTTTTTCGAAAATTTACTCTAAATTATATTATTTCACAATTTAATTTAAACGTTATAAAAATGACTAGAAAATACTTAATTAATAATAAATTATCTATATTTAGTAAAGAATTTTGGTTATTGAATCAAATGAGTACAAAAAAAATTATATCATCAATACATAGATTTTATATATCAAACCAAATGATATAATTTTTATAATTCATGGATTTCAAAGTCTATAAATTTAAAATTTATGAATTTTAAGAAATTTATAAATTTTAAAATATCTCAATTCAACGGACAATATTTTTAACTACTGGTATGTAGGGGTATAAATAAATCAACTTACTCGTGAGCTACTTGAGTTCGATTTGTAAAGTATTCAAATTAGACTCGGAGTTTATTAAATCGAAATCGAGTATCACAATACCCAACTCCTAAAGCTCGCAAGTCTAATCAAGTAAATTTTTAATATTTTATTAAATTATTTTTATAGCCTAAATGTTTAAATATATTTAAGGTTAATCAAATTGAGTACTCATGTCAATTTTGAGTCGGGTTGAGTATACTATTTATTAATTTTTTTAATTGATTCAAGTTGAATTCAAATATTTTTCAAATTGAATTTCAAATAATTAAAAATAAACTTGAGTCGAGTTCGAATTTTAAGTTTTTAAAGTTTGATACTATATTACACTCCTATCGTTACGATATCTCCCTTTATTGAAAGGCACATGAATCTTAATATCGAGAAATTAAACCCCTCAATAGATCTTGGCAACATTATTTTTAAACTACATTCCTTATCGATAAGATCTTTTGGGTTTTGATTAAGGAGAATATATTAAAGGTATTCTATTTTTTATCACTCTCCTCTTGATTGGTAAATGAAGAAAAAAAGGCAAAAAATTTATTTTTTTAAATTTATTTCTCATAACGATCAATTTGGCAGTAAGTATAAGAAAGTACTGAAAAATAGTGTCTTTAGAACTCTTTTAGATCAAATCAATATTTTTGAAACCTAAGGACCACTGGGAATATGCATGTGGAAAAATACCCAATATTATATCATAAAATAGCTTGTAAAATCAACAATGTTGACAAATTACAAATGGTATTATGTATTGGTTAAAAATGATTAAACACACTTTTCATTAACCAATATTTATTTTCTAATTAATTGATAAATAAAAAATATTTTAATATTTTCTAATTAATTGATAAATAAAAAAATTTTAAAATTTATTTTTTCTTTCTTTATTCTCTCTCTCGTTACTAATATCAATTAAAAAATAAATATTAAAAAATAATAAAAAGTGTAATTAGCATTCCGTTAAAAATGTCGCAAGACGATCAATTATGGCATGAGAGAAAGCCGTTGGATTTAGAAAAGGTTGAGAGAAACTTTGAGAAAGAGCATTTATCCATATTTAGCATTGTGATAAGGCTTAGAGAGGATAAAAGAAAGAAAATTTCAATCGTTATGGAAGGAGATAAAAGGTAACTCATTTTTTTTTTTTTGCTTTAATAAAAAATTTTGAATTCAACATTTAGATATGAAACATTTTTAAAAGAAAACATCGGACCTGGCAACATAGATTCAGATGAGATGGATTTACACTAGAAAAAGGAAATAATTTCTTGTTAAAATTCTTCAGATATATATATTTATAAATCGGCTAATAATCATAACACATCGCAAGTAATAATTCTTAATAAAAAATTAAAAGCAAGAGCTTAAAAGAAGCATATTTTTGTGCGGTGTAGACTTGTATCTCAACTGTTAACAGAGATTCTCGAATGAGAAAAAGAGAACCACAGGCAGAAGAGTGTGGCGATTGCCATTCATTGGCTTCAGGCAACGAAGCACTAAAGAGCAAGAGAACCCAACTTATATTGATTTGCATGTATATAAATATGGCAATTTAAATGAGAAAGATCTCAACTTTACAATTGTTTCCTTCTCATTCTCTTTCTAGCTTCAACTATTCCTACTGTATATATTTAGTTTTACCAGGGTTAACTTCTAATTATGCGTTAAAATTACCTCCCATTATATAATAACTTATCGTTAAATTTGATTAATTGGTTCCTCTAAAAAAATTTTAGGAAAAAAAAACTTCGCAGTTAAATTTGGGCAACCTCTTAGCCGGCATTATGATCTCCTCTTCATTTCGTAGGCACAAGTTTTAATCTCTCGGATGTTGTCTTTACATTACAAATCCAGGAAAAGAACCAAAAAAAATGGATGTTTTGCCCTAAAGAACAGAAGATAAACCAAGCGCCTGATGAAAAATAGAAGAAACTGACGCTTTCTTCTCATAAACAAGTTGTTAAAACCTATCAGTGAAGCAGTAAGCAAAGCAAACTAGAAGGGAACAAATTAAGAAGAAGAGAAACTTCTTTTTAATTACAAATTAATTTAAAAATATGTGTATATACTGAGGATATTTCGGTAATTGAACCTAAGGAGACAAACATGGTTAGCCTTCTGGGAACTTGTTGCAGTTAGAGATCAAGACCCAAGAAAGCTAATGTCGAGGAGCGTGTAAGGCTGTAAGCTTCCCTCCTTCGTGCGGTTGCCTTCTGCAAACAAAATTAGTACTTGCACCACCATCTTCATCATCTAAAACCCTAGTTCAAAAAATAATTTTTTTCAGTCTGTTCAATTTTCTTCAACCTGCAGATTAAACATCAAGGTTAACAAGTCAAGCCGCAGTTGGCTCGATCTATAAATAGAGTCGAGTCTAAACAAGTAAAAACCGTATTGAGAAACCCTAAAAAACTAGCTATGAAAGTCAGTTCATTATCTTCAAATTACAAATGTAAATATTATTGATTCACTTAATACACACAAAAAAAAATCAAATTGAAGCAATATTTCAGATTATTAATTGATTGAAAGTGACTAAAAATAAATACGTTTCAACCCTAAAAAATAACAAGGCATTAGAAATTTAATAATAAAGTTATATATGACTAAGATTAGAACAGTAGAATACCTTGAAGATAAGCCCGATGCATAGCTCATTTTCTAGGTCACCAAACAAGATAAACTTAAGTAGAAAAAATAAGACAAAATGGATAATTATAAGATTACTAAAAATATAAAAGATAATTAAGTTGAAGGTTCTTTAACTTAGTATTACCTCATCAGCTGCATCATATGATTAGTGGTTGATATATAACAATCTAGCTTGGGATGGAATGGAATAATCAGCATTGGCAAGCATATATAAAAAATATTAAATCAAAAGGGAGGATAATAAAATTGGAATAAAAAACAAAAAAGGGAGCTCCCTTCAGTCCAAGTACAGGAAGCTTAAGATTCAATTTGTCTCCCGCATCATTCACTCATTTACTGGGTAATCTCTCTTAAGCCTTTTTTAACACAGTATTTGGATGAATGAGTCGGCAGCTAATTAAATCCTACTGCCACCCATGAGTGGACTGAAGAAAGCTCTCTTAAATGCTCATTAGATCACCACCATCAAACATTATTAACAAAAAAGAAATTAAAAAAACAAATACTAATAATGAAACAAGTAGAAGATCGAAGAAAAATATTGAAGAAGAAGATGAATAAGAAGAGAGAGAGAGTAGAAATCTGCGTATATATGAATGGGAGTAGCTAAACTAGCTCATCTAAGCATCTTATGGATTTAAGAGCGGAGCAAATGGATTTATATAGCTAAATAGAAGGCAGATACCAGACAAGAAATCATTTCTTTTTGAATAATAAACTAAATAAAGAGATTTATTCATATTCTTGTTTTGCTTTCTTGTTTCCATGTAGAACCATCCTGCCAATCCCTTGCACCATGGAAACTGGAAAGCCCATCACTTGACGTTTGCATATGATATGACCTTTGATTTTTCTTTTATATTATTATTAATTATTAATTTACAATATATATATATATAGTAAAGCATGAATTGTACTTAATTACATCGTAAATATATATATAAACTGTACTTACTTTGTTACTTTAAAGTCCCTGTTTCTAGCCAGCTAGGGTATGCTTTTTAGTCATTATAGACAATCTTGCTCATATGAATAATTTTCCTCTTTTTGTTTTTTTAGGGTAAAAATATGCCTGTTGTTTACATCCTTGAGCTGGGAAAAAAAATATAAAAGTTGGGAAATAATGTCTACTTTCTTATTTTCTACCCCTAAAATCAATCATTTTTAAGGAAAAAAAATAGTTCCCGTCATTGGAACTGAAACTTTGTCTTTGGCATTGGAGGAGATTATGTTTAGCACCCAGTATTTCTTGCCTCAATTTATATGAGGAAATTCTGTTAAAAAAATTACATTGAGGAAACTTTCACCTATAATTTCTGAATTTTATCCCAAGTAAAAGTGGTGTTATTAAATTTTAATTTGTAATTGAAAAGTTCATAAATTTTGATTTTTTTAAAGTAAAATACATTTACTTTTAAGGTGTTTGATAGAAAATGTTCTATATAACAATGATACCTACTTTTAATTTTAGTTCCAATGAAAAAAATTTATTTTAAAGTTTTCTTTATATAACTTATTTAATTTTATTTTTTCTTTCAACTACATTATTCTTATAAAATTTATTAATTATATAATACTTTTTTCTCTAAATTAATTTTTCAATCAATAAATTATTTATAATTATAAATAAATAAAAATATATAGATTGAAATTATGTTCATTTTTATGATAAAAATATATTTTTTAATTTTTATATATGTTATTTAACATAAAAATAGCAATAATTAACATATTTTCACACAACACATATAATTTTATTTCAATCATCTACTAGTTACCATCTATCAGTAATAGATAATAGCTACCATTATCTCAAATTATTATACCAAATAAATCTCATATATCTGTGGAAGAGAGAGAAAATAATGGATAAATTTTTGAATGAAAAAATTGAGGTTCCCATGGTTAGTAAACTAATATTGATAATTAGATTACATCGAAAAAGAATTTGTTATCACAAAAATTAAAAATTTAGAGATTTTTTTTTTAAAAAAACTTCAGAGACATTATCGTTATTGAGCGTAAAGTTTATAAATTATGGGGAAAAAAAAACCCCTTTTTCACAATGTAATGTGTATATATAGTATACTCATAATTAATGTCACAATGACATAGCCTTGATTATAATTCAAATTGGTAAATATACTAGTAAAAATAACTTTAAAATTGTTTTCTTATCCAATTTATAACTTGAATTTTTAGAAATCAACTTCAATTATATTATGTGATATGCATAAAATAATAATAATAATAATAATAATATAATTATATGTATATGTATGATTGTATATGATTAAATTTGTCATGCATAATAAATCCAATCTAATCAAATATTGTCCTAACTTTAGTTCTATTGATGAACCAAAACTAATTGCTTTGAAAAGTTCATATTTTTAATTAGCAGATGAATTCGGTAAATTTTTGTGATTAGTGGTAAATAAAACTTAATTAATAAACAAGATAGTGAAACCAACAAGATTATGGAGACCGACCTCATATATTTTTAGTTTTTTTTTTTTTTTTTTGTGTGAGCTGAGAGGCATTTTGTTGGACATTTTGACAAGTCTTTACTAGCCTTTTTGTGTTTGATATAATTAATATTCTTAGTCTGTCTAATCCACATGCATATTATATGCTTGAAATAAAATTTTACTAAGAGAACATGCATACCTCAATCTGATTTTATTTTAATTTTTATGACACGTGCGTAAGATACAGAATTACACCTCAATTTCTTCCAAAAGTAATATTAATTATTATGAAGTTCTGTATCCAAAAGCCAATTAGCACAGTTCAGCTAGATTTGAAAGTACAGACCAGATTTATAGGTGTTTATCCTGTAAAGAAGCTACCTTTTACACAGAAGTTAAATGCCTGTGTCCGTTTAATGTAATTAATTCAGAAGAAACAGAAAACTCTCCATTAAATATAAATTTGATTATGGCTGTTATTGAAGTGTCGAACTCAGAGAACTAGAAAAAGTGAGAAGGAGAAATTCGATAGAGAAATTAATTTTACTCAATTGTTTATATATGCATGTCTAAGAAGTGAAAATAAAAGTGTTTTAACGACGACAGATAATGCCAAGCTCGATTCAATTATATATGGTTATTTCAAATTTAAGTATTTCACTTTTTTATTCATTTTATTCGAGTACTCAAGTAGTTTACCTATTTTCAATGTTTAAATTCGATTCTATTATCTTTTTATGAGCTGTTATTTGTATAAAATGTACAAATTCACACTAAAAATGGTGTAAAAAAATTTTAGGGTTCAAATTTTTTCTGTTTACATAAAAAATTAATTAATTTTAGTAACTTAGAGAAAAAAAAAATTTAATTACGAACTTTTTATCAGAAATAAACAAGTCATTTTATACCACTTAAAAAATGAAATTTTAAATTATGAAATTTTTATGAGGAAAAAACAGGGAAAAATTTTTAAATTATGAAATTTGTACATTTTATACAAATAACTTTTTCATATCTCTTTTTAGACTCATTTTTTCATTTATGTCTAGTTGTCAAAAGTAAAACACTGATCATCTCTAATAGCTCTTTTTAGACCCATTTTTTTTTTCATTTGTCTTGTTGTCAAAGCAAAACAAGCATTTTAAATAGAGCTATTTATTAGAGTATTAGTACGTTTCTAAATATAAAAAGTATAAATTTTATTATAAAAAAAGATAAAAATATTTTTAGAGAAATATACTTAAAAATATAGAATATGCATTAATTATTATTAGAATAAAAAATAAAATTTGATTATTGAAATATATAGAGTAATCTAAATTTTAAAAATAAACGGTGTATTATAGACTTTTTTATAGAATAATTTTTTTAAAATAAAAAGTATAAATGTGGTGATATTGTTAGATCATTTCCAACAGACTAGTTATTTAAGTCAATTTTTTTTATTTTAAAGAAAGACAAAGTAAAGAATAAACTCAAATAGATTTTTTATTTTTAAATTGTGAAGTAAAAAGTAAAATTAACTTTTTTATATTTAGAAAGTTAAATTTTATTTTTCTATTTTAATTGTAATTAATGTATTTATATTTTTTATGCACATTCTATCTTTTTATTTGATAATTTTTCTAAATATTTTTTTTACAATAAAAGTCAATTATTTTTTATTTGTAATAAATATTAATTTGTATAAGATAAGCAAAATGAAGAGTAAATATAAAGAATTTATTGGATTTATAAAATAATTTGTACTTTCTATATTTAGAGATATTCTAAGATGCTATTTATTATGTCAAATATGAGCATCTTCAATAATATTTTTATTTTAAAGAGCATTTTTAGTTAAATAAAGAGTATTTAGAATATTTTTAAATATATCCTTTTACTTTATTCCTTTCAAATCAATATTTATCAAAATAAAAAAATAAATGTCTTTTATTATAAGAAAATAAAAAATATATATTTTTAAAAAAATACATCAACAAAAATATTGAACATTTATAAAAAGTGAATATGCAATTAATTATAATTAAAATAAAAAATGAAATTTAATTTTAGATGTATAAAATCAAATTCAATATCAGCTCTAAATTTTTTTAAAATTTTTTATGGAATAACTATTTAAAACAAAAAAATTATTTAAATAAGGAGTCTATTCTCCAGTTCTCTCCATTTAATTAATTACTAATATAATTAATTCCCAAAAAAAATATTAACCATTATCATAACTAAGTGTAGATTAGAAAGAAAGTCAATGGTTAAAGAGAATAAATGCTCATACATACGAAGTTTTTAAAAAAATGATAATGAATGCACTTATGCAGAATCAAAATTATTGTAATTAAGCAGTTTATTTAAGTAAAATGATAAAATAGGCAGAGGTGTGAACCTTTTTTTTTTTTTTTTCCTGTGATCGATAAATTTCTTTTTGGAATATTATCTGATGTTAAAATTATATTCCATAAAGCTTAAAATTCAAAATGCTAAATAATTAGACAGTGAAGGGTGGGGGTGGCCACCAATGACCAAAGAGCCAATAAGACTATGATGGCCAAGAGGAAATAAATATATATTTGTGCCAAAAGATCACATAAGATTCTCACTCACTTACTGAATTCACTGTCTTGTCAACATTAAAAAGGCTGCCCACATATTTCCTGCCTCTCTCTCTTTTCTTCATTTATTTTTATTTATTTTCTCATTTTCCAATTTCATTTCCATTTGTCCAATCACTCTTTACTTTTTTTTATCTCATCTGTCCATCCATCCATCCAATCTTTCTTATTTCAAGTTTTCCACCCTTTATTATTTATTTGGGGTCTTTAATTATTATAGAATTTTATTGGGTATTATTCTTCTTTGCATATATGCCATTGGATATTTTTCGGTTCATATGTGTGTTTCGATCTTTAAATTTGTACGATTAGCTATCTCAATTAAAAACTAACCATTTTAATTAGTTTATTTTTTCAATTAAAAGTCTATTTAATTGACTATGTATATTTGATTTAATGTTAAGTCTTTTATAAATTTAAATTATGTAAAAATTCATTCAATTATGTCATTTATTATTATTTTATAAATATGGTCTAAATTAATTCAAAATGAATAATTAAAAAAATTATTAAATAATATTAATAATTAAAAAAAGTAAATTGAATAAATTTTTAATCAAGATATACTTAATTGTATAAATTTATAAATCTTATGGATCAAAATATTTTTTTCTTTATCGGATTAATATCTTACATATTAATAGAGATGCTTTGAGATTTTTATGTAAATGATTATGTCCCAGAGACATTAGTGTATTTACGAACTGTATATATCCTCAATATAATATATCTGTAGATTTATTATTATATTAGTTTTTTCTTTTTTAGCTAAAAGGATTAAATTATTTTTTAATATGTTAATTTTCATTCATTATTTTAAAAATTTACATTTTCCATTATAATTGGATCCATCTAGAGTTTAATTTGATAATTATAGATTTATCATTATTTCAAAATGATTTAACTCAATTTAAAATTAGTTTGCACCAAAATTATAAGTCATTATTATATCCCTTAAACTAATTATAAGTTTTTTTTATCTTTTTAAACTCTCGATTTAAAATTCTTTTCAATATTATCCCTTAAGCAATTTTTCTTTGACCCAGCTGTCAATTGTTTAATCCACAATTTTTATTTGTTTGGTTTTTTTTTTCTACTTTATTGAGCCACATATTTATCTATAGAGTCTATGATCATATGGTGATTACTCATCTCATAACTTTGATACTATATTAGAATTAAATGAGTTTAGACAATTATAATCGATAATTATTAATTTATCATTATTTTAAAATGACTTAAACCAGTTTAAAGTTAGATACCTCTATTATAAATTATTTTTCTATACCTTAAACTAATTATAAGTCATTTTTCTAGGTGACATTCTTTACAACATTTTTCCTCAAGTACAACTGGTATTTGACCTAATTGTCATTTGTTTAATCTATCATTTTTATGTTTAATTTGTTTTCTTATTTTTTGAGCTACATGTTTACCTACAAAGTCCACAGTTATGCGGCGATTAATTCTCTCATGACTTTGATACTATATTATTATTGGATGAGTATAATATTATTAAACAAATCTCACATCGAAAAAATACGAAAGATATTCTAGGACTAAATGTAGTCAAACCTAAAAAAGTATTTGTTTGAGATGTTAGTTTCATGATTTCACATCGAAAAAGAATGAAGAAAGAAGATAAGTTTATAAGAATATGCACCAACTACTAGTAATAACATAAATTAATTATGTTTTGCTATGGTTTTACCATTTGCAAGTTGTTCAAGTCAGTTGAATATACAGTTTGATATCAAATCACTTCATGTGCAATCTTGAACGATAATAGAACAAATTTCAATGAAGACGTTAAGTCCCGTATAGAGAGATGAATTGTATCATCCATAAGCAAATTTCATATCGCCAAAATATATAAGAGATTCAAGGGCCAAATATAGTCAAACTTTGAGAGATATTTGTTTGAAGTGTTAACTTCCTTATTACACATAAAAAAAATAAAAAATTAATAGATATTTATAAGTCAATGCACTAATTATTAGTAATCACCTGAGTTAACCATTTTTAGATTATATGATTTGACCATTTGCATGTTGTTGAAGCTAGTTGGGTATGAGTCATTACAATTTGGTATTAGAGTCACTCCGTGTACAATCTTGAGCAGTGATATAACAAACTTTAGTGAGGATGTTGAGTCCCATATGGAGTGATGAATTATAATATCTCTAGAAAAATCTCACATCGGCAAAATATGAGGGAGATTATGGGATCGAATGTAGTCAAATCTGGAGATGTATTTGCTTGAAATGTTAGCTTTTCGATTCCATATTGGAAAAGAATAAAGAAAATTTTATAAACAAATGCACCAATTACTAATAACAATTTAGGTTAACCATGTTAGACTGTGTGATTTGACCATTTACAGGTTGTTCAATTCAATTAGGTATGTGTCGTTACAATAATTCTAAAAAATTAAATTTGATAATTGTAAATTTATCATTATTTTAAAATAATTTACATTAGTTTAAAGTATTTACATTATAATTGTAAGTCATTTTATCCCTTAAACTAACTATAAGTCATTTTTTAATCTCTTAAACTTTTAATTTTGAATTATTTTCAATACAGTTAAATATTCAAACATCAAGTTGTATCAAAAGTATAAAAAAAAGGTTTTATAAAAAAAAATAAAAATTTTAAATTTTGTATCATATAATGATTCTAATATTAATGTTCCAACTAAATACTACGCGATAGCGAGAAAATAATAAAGAAAATATTTTTTGAATTGAAAGTTTAGAACTTTAGACAAGCCTACCCCAGTGTCCCGTACGTTAACTAACAATACTTGAATTAAAAAAAAAAAATTAACATTAGTAAAAATTTTCTGTTACGAAATTAAAATTAGAGTTTTTTTTTTCCGATTTCAAATTGAAGACACGTTATTCTTACGTAATGTAAAAGATGAAAAACAATAAGTGAATTTTACTCAATTTTAAAATTACATATAATCTTTCTGTTTTTTTTCTGGAACATGATAATATATTAGTATTACATATAATATGAAATTTTAAATTAGAGGATATTCTTATTTAATATGATCTTGTTTTTCTCTTAGAGTAATAGGATGTTGACCGAAAAAATGTAATAGAGTATTTATGTACTAAAATGCTTCTTTAAAAAAAAAAAATTAGTCAAGTTTACAATAAA
The DNA here is from genome assembly GCA_023653625.1 of Triadica sebifera. NCBI lineage: Eukaryota > Viridiplantae > Streptophyta > Magnoliopsida > Malpighiales > Euphorbiaceae > Triadica > Triadica sebifera. The sequence continues at coordinate 1,310,970 of CM042905.1, read as the reverse complement.
ACAATTAACGATCATATATAGTACCCATACTCTCATGAAAAAACAAATCATGAAGCCTTTGAGGGGGAGAAGACCTCAATCTTGCTTCTACTCATATAATCTATTAATGTCTGTATATCAATCTTACGTAACATGTGCAAAAATAAAGAAAAAGAAGATTAAAATAGTATTTTTTAACTTTAAAATGAGATTAAAAAAAAAGACTATGAATTAAACTTATATTCTAATTTTTTCCAAAAAGCTAAATTTTCACCTTCAACTATTATATACTCTCAATCATATGCATCGCCAAGCACCTTACAGGCGAATGTCTATTGACTGTGAAGTGTAAATTAGTATGCGTTCATGAAAAGAAAAAGAAAAAAACAAAAGAAAGAAAGAAAGAAAAGAGTAAGCGGTCTTCTAAATTAATTTGTGTTGAAATTTTAATTTTAATCGATTCCACTGGACTGGAATCAATATTCAAATTCTATGCATACTTTTTAATTAAAATTGTTTTGACATTATAGGTTAAAAAAATCACTTCTTTCGAAAAAATAATTAAACTAATTGTGAGTTGTGATTGATAATTTCAATAATAATTTTATACATCTATAACACTAGGAAATAAGAATAGAAAATGAAAATTTTGCACTCAATTATTAATTCATATTATTTATTTATTTTTACAAAAGATGTTGGATCAATAATTCTGGTCTTTGAATTTGGTGTTATAAGTACTGTTTGAAGGGATTTTCATACCAACTCAGAAAGCACAAGACAGGCAACCAGACATATTTCGATTCTTTAGTCATTTCATTTCATTAGTAATCCCTAGTTTTAGAGCATATTATTGTAAATGCTAAGAATCATCCCATTGTTGCGCGTTATAGTCGACTGAGAGTGAATACAAAGCTCTTGTCAGTGGTACGGCTGAGCTAATATGGCTTTAACATCTCCTGTCTAAACTTGGTGTGGTTGCCGCAGCTGTTCCAATTATCTGGTGTGACAATGTTGGCACCATATATGATATATTGTACGAAACACATTGAATTAATTAGACTATCATTTTATCTGTGAATGTGCTGCAGCATGTGCTCTTCATATTCGTTTTCTTTCTACTGATGATCAAATTGGAGACATCTTTACCAAGCCACTGTTTGCCGCTCGCTTCCTCTTTCTACGCAGCAATCTTCGTCCGTTTTCTCCGACGACATTGGCTTGTGGGGGTGCAAATGCTAATGCTTATCTTCATTTTGTTTCTTGTAGATTAATTTATTTTTCCTTGTAATTATCATGATATCTTCCGGACATCTCACTTTTATAAATTGGGTTCTTACCAAAAGTTATAATATATACACAAATTCATAATTTCTGCAATTATAAAACTTAATATTTGTTAATTTTTTCAGTCAAATATTATGAACTCCTTGAACATGCTATTAATTCTCAAACACGATTTTCTTTCTTTCACTCTACCGCATACATTTATGTCTTGTATATTAAAATTATATGAGCCCAAATGTCGTACTTGATAATAATGGATTTCCTATTTCTTTCTCCTACTTTACTACATGCATTTATGTTATATATATATATATATATATATATATATATATATATATATATTAGAATTGTGTAAGCCTAAATGTTAGACTTCATAATTATAAATTTACTATTGCTTCAAAATGATTTAAGTTAAAATGAAAGTGTACCACAATATAATAAACTATTATTCTATCAATTCTCTTAAAATTCTAATGTGAGATTGTTTCTAATATTTCATTTCAAGTGCAACGGTTATCGACCTAATTATCAATTACTTAATCTTTCTACTTTTTGATCTCAAGTCACATATTTATTGATTTTTATTTTGGATTTTTTTAATTTAATTTAATTTTTTTTTTTATGTTTTGGACTTCAAATTTTTACTCATAAAATACACAGTCATGGGACAGTTATAGTCATCTCATAACTATAATATTATATGACCTAATAATTATGAATTTATTATTGTTTTAAAAAAATTTTAAGTTAATATAAAAATTAGATATACTATAATTATAAATTTTTGTTTTATCCCTTAAACTTCTATTATGAATTTGTCTCTAACAAATATATATGTCTTATTTTCTTCGGATTATATTTATAGGCAAAATTTATTTGTTTTGGATTAGATTTATGTATTCATTTATTATCCTTATAATTAGTAATTTGACATGTATATATTTTCCTTAATAATAATTTAACATGTAATATCAAATATCAATCGTTTGCAAATTTTAATTGAACATTTGAAAATTTTCATATATATTAACTATTATCAATTAGCTAATAGCCATAGCTATTAATTATCAGCTATATAGATGAGATACTGAGAATTGGCCAAATATTCAAGTGGACTGAAAGATTCATATCAAAATTCTAACAACTTTTTTATATATAAAATTTTCAATATACATATTGGCAGGATAGTTTAACCCATAGTAATTAGCTTAGCTTGGAATTTAGTCTAATATATATATATATATAGGATGGTAGCCGGCCTCTAGTTTTAGGGTTCATGTCATTCAATAACTACAATTATTGAATTTGTTATTAAGTCTTTATAACTGTGGGTGACTGCGTGTCAAATCTTCCAGCCAGTATGGGTGTTGTCTCGCAAATTATGGAAGAGTCACTTCCAACACAAACCATATTTTAAGTTTTATTAAATTGTGAAAAATATAATATTCATAATTAAAATTAATAACCAATTATTATTATAAAAATAATAATATGACGATTAATAGTATGTTTAAAAAGTATAAATCTTTTACATGATAATTTATTGTTAATTTAATTCATTAATAAATTTATAAATTCAATTTGAATAATTAATTTCCTTCATTTACTAGAACATAAACATTCTATCATAATTTTGCTGAAAACGCTCACTTAATCGATCTTAGTTCAGCTACCAAGTTCTCTTATGAGTTTATTAGTAATTTTCTAGTTATTTTCGGATGGTGAGGTGAACTGGTGAAGTAAGAAAAACAAAACTGTATATATATTTGTTTTACTTTTTAATTTTTTTGCAGCAATATACAAAATGCTGCCACAAGAAAATGGTGTTACTCACTAGGAGTCGCGGAAAATTCTTACATAGATGGATTACATGTTTATAAAATATAATAAGTAAATTTTTTAAATGTTAGAATATTATTAATTCTATTTTTGAAGGAATTTTGATTTACCTAATTTAGACCTAAAAAAAAATAGGCAGACATAATGATTCATTAGCTTTTTACTATTGAAGCTTTTCCTTTGCATGATGATATGTATGTGAAAAACTAGCTGATTTTAGTCTAATACTTCTAAAAGAAAATTTAACAAAAAACTTGTCTAGTTTTGGAGACATTCTTGACATAGTATGATCCTTCCAAATATTTCATGTGTCCTCTGTCGGGACTATACTTCTTTTTGCGATTGATTACTATCTTATCAAATTAATAATCTACCTCAATAGGGAACAAACTAACTCATTGTGCATTATTTTCAATTATTGTATCCAATTAAGTTCTACCTATTTATCATTATTTTTTTTTATTTAAATTATGTCCATATATTTATATATAGCGGAGTTAATTATAAATACATTATCATGTAAAAAAATAATTCTTATTTTATAAATATGAAGCTAAATAAAATAATATTATTTTTGGCACATAACAATAAATTATTGAATTCATTTATGAATAAAGATATGGTGCAATTTTTTTATTTTTTTTGAAAGGGATAGTATCATTAATAAATCAAAATAGTCATACAATATTTACAATATAATATAAAGTAGAATTGATAATAGGATGTTGAGATTTAATAATAGAAAATAAATTAAAAAATATATGATCTTTTCCGCAGAATTCCTGAAAAGTTTAGATGTATATGTATTTTTTAATAACAAAACTCCCACAAATATTAATTGAATCCATTTATAAATCACTTTTATCTTGTATTGTAAATTAAAAATAATTTAAATCAGCCTATACCAATTCAAAAAAAAAATATTACAAAAATTAGCAAATGATCTCATTAAGGGAATAAAAAACCACAAAAAAAAAAAGAAAATATCTACAGAGAAAAATAAAACTCTACAAAGAGAGAGATAAAATCGATACGTAATTATCTAAATTTATTAAATTTAAAAATAAAACAAAAACAAAGATTTTGGAGGCTGTTGGAACCTCCAAACTACAAATATAGAAAGTAAAGTTTAGAGAGAAAAGGAGAAATGAGGGGGCTATTATTTGTTAAAGATATGGTGCGGTTTTAAGTAAGGATTTTTGCATCAATGCTTTAGAAGTTATAATAGGCCTCCCATAATTATACAATCGTTGATTCATCTATCAACTTAGAAAAAAAATTTCTTGCACCCTTAAAAACCAATGATAGAATATAGTATATAAAAAATAAAAATTACTATTTTATATGTATGATAATTTATTACTAATTTAGCTTATAATAAATTTAATAATTCGTAAATATTTTCCACTTAGAGTAAAGGTTTTGGCCGGTATTTACTTGAACATTTAGGCGTGTCCTTAAGTTGATATATACATAAAAGTCATGAATTGTAGTTGAGAGAAATAGAAGAAAATTAATCAATATTAATAAATTCATTATTTAAAAAAAAATATCTTCATCATTAATGGAAAACATTAAAAACTCGTAGCTATAATAGCAGGAAAAAAAAAAAACCTTGCTTACTTTATATAAAAATGAAACCAAAAAAGGAAGATAAAAAATCATTATGGGTTATCTTATCTTTAATAAGATAATATAACAATAGAAAAGATAAGCTTTCTCAACTAAAAAGAACTTCAAAAGAGAAAACATAGACAGCACTCACAGCAGCACATACCAACCAATTGTTGTATGGTGAAAGGTTAACAAAAGATGATAAAATAATAATAATAACACAAAGGCAGAGACACCTCCCTTCATTGCCGGGCGAGAGAGAAAATTGTAGACAAAGTCAGCAAGAGGGGAGAAAAACTAGTACCAAAGCAACTTGGCAAAATCACAATGCGACACTGGGCAAACCCCACAGGGCATTTTCATGCTTTATTCCACCAGTAAAACACTTACCAAAATCAGATTTATGAATTCATCAAAAACGGTTTATTTGAGTGATTCGGACAAAGTAAATAAATTAAAAAATGAATTGCTTAAATTAGTTGAATATGAGACAACGACAACCAAATCTAAGTTTAGTATCAGAATGATTATTATATATTTACAGATAATTTATTCATAAATTAATCAAATCAATAATCAACTGCTTTGCAAGAATATTTTTTTTAACATAGTTTATTATTGATTCATGTATCCGGTTTAGGCGAAATTTTCCATTGGACAAATAGTTATGTTTGAAACAGTATAGCTTGTTAATATAAGTAAATTCTTTTTCTTTTATTGATTTTTGCCTTTTTTTCTCTTTCCAATTATTTCCTATTCGGTTTTTTCTTTTTATGAAAGATATTAAATCCCACCTTCTTTTCACGATGAGCTTTTTGGAAGAATCATTCTTACCTGCCTCACATGCTATGGTCTATTGAATGTTTTCATTATTATTCTTTCTTCTATTGGTTTCTTGGAGTTTTCTTGCATTCTTTTCTCTCTCTCTCTGTCACTTGTCTTTCTTGGTTTTTATCTTTCAAGTTTCAATTTTTCAGCTTTTGATGTTGTTGCACAGTGTATATGTGCAATTAGTCGTCGTACATTTTTGGACATTCACTTCTGAAAATTTGTACCTACACAAAGATTCTTAGGTTAATGATCATAGGCTAGCTTTCTATATTGCACATTAAATTATATTGCTTTTTCTTTAAAAAAAAATTACACCCTTTAGTTAACCAAGTTGGTTGTGTTTAATTTTTTTTGACAAGTGTTTAAATATTGTTGAAATTTTGATGAATTTTTTCTAAAATTTATTCATGTGGGAAATTGGAGTAAATTTAGGGAAATTCTAAATAGACCCTTTTTATTTTCTAGAATATTATTAATGTTTATAGGGAAATGGAAAGTCTTTTTTGACTATAAATATGTCAAATATAGTATGTAATGAAATTTGTGATACTCTTCTCTCATTCTCGCTTAATATTTGTTTGGTATTAATTTTTTATTTATCTTTACCATGAATAAGATTAGAAGAAACAGAATCCAAATTTCTGATTTATGTGTGTTTATTTCTAAATATGTATTTTAAGGGTTCTTAAGTTCTATTTGGGTTGTCTAATTTGAGTATCTTCTATTTTAGATTATCTATTTATAATATGTTGGTTGTTAAATATTTTTATGGGTCTGTCTATATTTTAGACAGTTTAGACTACTTATACTTTAATATATTATTATTATTATTTACTAATTATGCAACATTTACTTGAGAAACATAGCTATAGTGGCAGATTATGTACTTTCTGAGTCTGGATTGAAATGACAATATGTCAATAGTGCTGGCAGTAACTGTTGTAGACAGCAGAGATATGAACAATGTAAGATTATTCTCTGCCATCACAACAGAAGCAAAATGCAATAATATTCATGTCTAATTCCTATTCCTGGTTAAAAGAAAAAAAAAAAGTAAAAATGCAAAAGCATATTCATATAATCATATAGCCAAACACACACATTGCCCACGTCTCCATGTTTCCAGAAATATATAGTAATTCACTGATGCCATTTAAAGATACTTTGGTTGATATGACTATACAAACAAAGTATATTTATTAAAAATTACTGAAAATTCATTTTGATATTGATGGCTACTATTAATTGATTAGATTTTTTTCTATAATTGATATAGAAATTTTTTGTCCATATCCGGTTGGGATTTTATTGTAAAAGGTTTAATCTAGTTGTAGCCACGATAATTTAATTAATTTAATTTAAATTATTTAATAAAATTAACTGAAAAAATATAAAAAATATATTTATATTAATAAAAAATATTTATAAAATTAATTTAAATATATAATACAAACGAATTATATAACATATATATATATATATATTAAATAATATAAAAATTATATTTTAATCCAATATAATAAATACTTTCACTCCTATCATCTAATATTCCATTATATATATATATATATATATAAAAATATAAAATGATATATTTATATTAATAAAATTAATTTAAATATATAATACAAACGAATTATATAATATATATATATATATATTAAATAATATAAAAATTATATTTTAATCCAATATAATAAATACTTTCACTCCTATCATCTAATATTCTATTATATATATATATATATATATTAAACTTGCAGAGATGATTGTGAATTCTTATTTACTTGTTATTAAAGAATCAAGATACAACTTATATAGTAATTCTCCCATAACCGCCTAACTAAGCAAATGAAAAAAAGAATAAAGTTACATATTGTAGCATACACTTTTAACAGGAAAAGAATACAATTGCATGAACTAAATCTATTACTTCACGTAACTTCAATAAAACCAATTAAGCATGTGGAATATAAGTAGGATTCAGTTATGAAGTTGTTAGCAACGGTTACTGTATTAGCTGAGCTGGAATTTCTAGAATTATGAGGAGTTTCTTCTCGTAAGCTATATGAATTTTTAGCTAAACTGGTTGAAGAATGAGTAGTGAACAATGAGTTTATGATGTTGTTGCCATTGACAAGAAAACTTGCCTCATTACCCCCCTCAAGCTTGGAGTGTAAAGACTTTGAACTCCCAGCTTGGACAATAGATATTGAAATTGAGGAGTCCAACAAGGTTTGGTGAAAAAATATGCAAGTTGATGAGCAGAGGCAATTGGTAAAAGATGGAGAAGGCTTGATTTAAACTTTTCCCTAACAACATGACAATCAATCGCTATATGCTTGGTTTTTTCATGAAAAACAGGGTTTTTGGCAATATGTAAGGCATAATCATTGTCACAAAAAAGTAAGGCTAATGATGACCAAGGCACAAGCAAGTCAGCAAACAAGAATGCTAGCCATTGAATTTCACACATTGCAGCTGTCATGGATTTGTATTCAGCTTTTGAAGAGGATCTATAAATGGTGGTTTGCTTTTTTGATTTACATGAAACTAAAGAATCACCAATGAATACACAGTATCATGCTATGGATCTTCGAGTAAAAAGACAAGTAGCCCAATCTGAATCAGCATATGCTCTGAGTTTGAACTCGATTGCTACTGGAAAAAATAATCCTTGACTAGGAGAAGATTTAATATATCGAAGCACCCTATGAGCCCTTTGTAAATGATCTTCAGTAGGACAATCAAGGAACCGAGAGAGATATTGAACAACATATGCTATATCAGGCCTAGTATTGGTAGGATATAAGAGTTTACCGATCAATTATCTATAATGAGTAATATATTTAAGAGGTGCAAATTCCATGATTTTGGAAAAAAGGAGGGACCATAAGAGTATCAACGGGTTTACTCTCGAGGAAACCATAATCTACTAGCAGTTCAAGGGCATATTTCTTTTGGCATAAGTTGATTCCAATGGAGTTTCTAGCAATTTCTAATTCCAGAAAATACTTTAAGGTGTCAAGATCCTTGATTTTGAAGGCTTGATGGAGGAACTGTTTAATATCAGTGATCTATTGTAAGTCATTAGTGGCTATAATGACATCATCAACATAAATGCATAAAGCAATGAAAAAAGTTGAAGTTGATTTGATGAATAAAGAACAATCTGCATGTGCTTGTTTAAAACCCTGAGATATTAAGGCTTCTGTTAACTTAGAGTGCCATTGTCTATTGGCTTGCCTAAGGCCATATAATGACTTGGTCAGTTTACAAACTAAAGAAGAGTCTGAGCAACTAAAACTAGGAGGAATCTGCATGTAGACTTCTTCATTGAGGTCTCCATGTAAAAAGACATTGTTGATGTTCAGTTGATGAAGATGCCATCCTTGTATGGCATAATTAGCCAAGAGGACTCTGATGGTTGTCATATTTGCTACAAGAGAGAAAGTCTTTAAGTAAATAATGCCTGGTTGTTATGCGAAGCCTTTAGTAACCAATCTGGGTTTATGCCTCTCAATAGACCCATCTGCCTGAAACTTTGTTCTGTACACCTATTTACAACCTATGGCTTTCTTGGCAGGTGGAAGCTGAATGGGTTTCCAAGTCTGATTAGTCTGTAAAGCTTCCAATTTTGCTTGTATGGCTGCTCTCCATTTTGGAAACTTTACTGCCTGATGATATGTTTTAAGTTCCAATGGTATAATGATAGAAACTGAGAAGCATTTGTGAGATGAAGATAAATTAGTATAAAAAAGAACAAAAGCTAAGGAATGGGGAGAAGTACCTTGGTTTCTGTCAGGATTTGGATCAGTAAACAAGGAGAGTGAATTGGTTTGACTTGACCTACCAAGGACCTAGCAATGATAATCTCGTAGGTAATATGGTTGGTGTCTTGGTCGAGTAGATTTTCTGACTAAAGGTTGGAAAGATGAGTTTGTAAATTCTAGGGTTGTAGTTGATTGAGTAGTATCAGTGGGAAGTGATTCTGGATAATTATTTTGCACATCTAAGTAAGGTTGTCATAGAACAAATTGACTTGCCTCATTAGTCTCTAATTGATTAGAAAAAAAAAATTTGTTCATAAAAAAAACATGCTTGGATATTATAATCTGATGGCTGGTTATATCGAAGAGCTTAAAACCTTTTGTTCTATGCTTATACCCTATAAAAGCACATTTAGTAGCTCTAGTTGCTAGTTTGGACTTGTTGGCAGTAGACATGCTAGCAAAAGCTAGACAACCAAAAAATTTTAAGTGAGACAGGGTTAGTGGTTTATGGTATAACAATTCAAATGGGGTTTGATTGTGAATGGAAGAAGAAGGTAATCTGTTCAGCAAATGGAATGCATGAGCTGTGAATTCATTCCAGAAAATGTCAAGCATGTGACTTTGGAACTTTAAGCCCTAACAGTGTTCAAAATATCTTGGTGTCTTCTCTCAACAATACTATTTTGTTGCGGTGTCTCTACAAAATTTGTTTGATGGTCAATACCTAAAGTTGCATAGTAACTAGTCATTAGAAATTCAGGGCCATTGTCACTTCTTACTTTTTTAATTTGTTTGTGAAATTGGTTTCGAATGAGTTGAGTGAAATTTTGAAGTTGAGATCTGGCTTCAGATTTACTTTTCAACATATAAATCCAAGTAAATCGATTGTGATCATCCACTATGGTGAGAAAGTACTTATGTCCATGTAGAGAACTGGTAGAAGGACCCCAAATGTCAATATGAATCAAATCAAAAGGAGCATGTGATCTATCTTCACTAAGAGAATAAGATAATTTTTTTTCTTTGCCAAATGGCAGGTGTCACAAACATGAGAAAAAATTGTTATATGCATATTACAGATTCTAGGTAATTGATACAATCTCTTATTTGATACATGGCCTAGGCTATAATGCCATATCACTGAATTGTCATCTTTAATAGAACATGGGTGAGTATGGGAGTGGTTTGAACTGATTGAACAATGAGCAGGTTGGAAAAATAGAGTCATTGGTGTTGATTAGCTAAGCCAATCCTTCTGTCAGTCTGCTAATCCTGGATGATACAAGAGTCATGTGTAAAAATGAGAGAACAATGTGAATACAATGTAAGTTAAGATACTGAAATGAGATTAAATGCAAATTGTGGTATGTGAAGGACTTTATGGAGTGTAATTTTTGCATTTAATTGGACTGATCCTATATGAGACACTGCAATATGCATATTGTTAGGTAATTTGACACTATGATTTGTAACAGGTGAATAAGAGTTGAATGATGATACAAAATAAACAATATAATATATGGCTCATGTATCCAAGATCCACAATTGATCATTTTTATTTGGATTTATGGCTGAAATGATCATACTATAATTTTTGCATTCTAAATTGGTATAAAAAACAGGAGCTAAGTTCCTAGAATTATGAGCAGTTGATGCTGTAGCAAAAGAGTCTTGACCTGACAGAGAAGTTGCTTCATTAGCTTGATGATTGATTTGCTTAGACATGCACTTGAAAATTGAACATAACTACTGGTATTGATGTAGAGTTATACCTATATTGTTAACTTATTAAACAACAGAAAAGCTTTTTCCATATGTCTCACTAATTGCATCTGTTTCCACCTGATTTGCATGAGAAATTTTTGTTTTTGGCTTGTATCCAATAGGAAAACCATGTTTCTGATAGCATTTATGAACTGTATGACCCATTTTTCCACAGTAAGAACATTGCGGTCTTTTTCCTCCAAAATTAGATCCTCCTCCTATATTAAAATTTTTCTTGAAATTATTTTGTACTTGCCCATCACTAGAACTCTTGATTTCTTTTCCACCTGTCATGCTGTTATTGTAACAAGTAACATGTTATAATGAGAAATGTTCACCCAAAAAAATGTAATTGTCTTTCATACTGAATGATCTAAGCAAAAACTTTATCAATATTCGGAAGAGGATCCATGATCATAATTTGTGACCTTACAGTTGCAAAACTTTCGTTTAGATCCTTCAAGAATCTTGTTACATGATCATAATCATAGTATCTTGTAAAAGTTAAAATGACACGACAATTACATATTGGACTGTAGCTACAAGTAGGCAAAGGTCTTAAATTCATGTACTCATCCCACATAATTTTCATATCTGTAACACTCACTTGGCCTTGATTCAAGTTAAAAATATCTTGTTGAAGATTTGCCACTCTAAAATGATCATAAGCTTGAAACCTATCTTTCAGATCTGCCCACACATCAAGTGCATTGTCGAGCCAGATAATGCTATGTGCAATTGAGGGAGAAAGAGAATGAATTAACCAAAATAATACCATTATATTACATTTTTTCCAAGCTGAATAGCAAGAATAAGCTTCATTTGGCACTGATATGCTTCCATCGATAAAACCCAACTTATTTTTTAAGAGTATAGCCATTTAATTACCCATGACCAAGAATGGTAATTCAACCCATTGAGAACTGGAGTCACCAGTATAAGTGAGAGATTTTCACTTGGATGCAAAAAATAAGGACCAGATGGTGAGTCCTTTATAACATTCATACTGAGTTAATGAATAAGTGATTTTGCAAGATTGAGAAAAATGAAAGATGAAAGCAAAAAAAATAAAAAAAGCTCTGATACCATATTAAACTTGCAGAGATGATTGTGAATTCTTATTCTACTTCTTATTAAAAAATCGAAATGCAACTTATATAGTAATTATCCCATAACTGCTTAACTAAGCAAAGAGAGAAAATAATAAAGTTACATATTGTAGCATACACTTTTGACATAAAAAATACAATTGCATGAACTAAATCTATTACTTCACGTAACTTCAGTAAATCCAATTAAGCATGTGGAATATAAGTTAAATTCAGTTATAAAGTTGTTAGCAATGGTTACTGTATTAGCTGAACTGGAATTTCTAGAATTCTGAAGAGCTTCTTCTCATAAGCAACATGAATTTTTAGCTAAGCTGGTTGAACAATGAGTAGTGAACAGTGAGTTTATGCTATTGTTGCCATTGGCAAGAAAACTTGCCTCATTAATTTATAAACCCAAAATAACAAAAAAAAAAAAACAAAATGTATAACATGTCATTTACCAAAATAAAAGGTATAATAGAAAAAAATCATAATCTAGTAGTTTTTTAAGTGAACATTAGTTCTATTAAAGAGATTATAATCTAGTTTTTTTTTCATATAATCTACTTTATCAAACACATATTATTGTTATAAGAAGTTTAAATTTATGCTAAAACTATATTATAATTTAGATTATAATATAGATTATAATATAGTTTTGTGTTATCAAATACACCCTAAATTATTTAGTATCCAAGAGTTCATTGAATTGCATATCAATTTTTTTTTATTTATATCATATAATCTGGCAAAGTAATCTCTTCTAAATTTTAAAAAACTTCGTATGTATGGTTCAAACTCGAAACATTTGATTAATGAAAAAAGAAATTTGTGTTATCTTATTTCACTCTTTAAAGTGTTTTGTAATTTTATTCATATATCATATCAATAATATAAGTTTAAAAAATTTTCATATGCATAGTTCAAACTCAAAATCTCTAATAAACTATTACTATGATTTTATTCATATATTATACCAATAATAAAATACAATATAATATAAAAAAGTAAAACTTATTTTTTATGATATTTTATTATATACTTGATTTATATATAAAATTATGAATTGTGTCAAATCAAGAGTTGCCAATGAAAATATATTTCAATACACTTCATAGATGGAAAATTCTTTACGTAAACAAGATTCATGAATTCATTTATAAATCAAATCAATAATAAACTTATCATATAAAAGAAAAATTTTACTTTACAAATATGCATCTTTAAATTTATTATTAATCTTTAAATATGCTCATAATGCGTAAGCTTAAATTAAGTACCTTGGTATCATTAAAATTCTTCATGCCGGAGTCGGCAGGAATAAAGATTTGTTTCCAAATATAAACAAGTTAATGATTGATCGAAATGGTAGACTTGCTTTATGTTAAAGAACCATAAAGAGGCAGAATTTCAGTGAAGGAATAAGAAGGTGGTAATGAATTAATTAAAGAAAGATTCACATGAACTTATTCATTACAAAAATGAACAATCTACTTATAATTAGCGATAATTAAGAAGGTTTATTTATTTATTTATTTTTATTTTTATGACGGACTTTGTAATTGACTGTGTGAAAGCAACGCCCAACATTATCTAAGCCTATTCTTCTTCTACTTTCTTTTATTTATTTTTTTTGTATTATTCTTCATTATCCTAGATAATTAATTTTAAATCAGAAATTATGATAAAAATATTGTAATAAGTGGATGGTTTATTCCCTTTGAATGCTTCGATGCTATATGCAAAGACAATTTTATAGATGTTGTTAGTGGACCGACAATGGAGTATTTCCGTATGCTAAATATGCAAGATAGTTAAACAAATATGTTGTCTGAATTCGTGTTCTCATTCTCATATATTTAATTTAGAAAAATTGAAAAAAAAATTTTTTAACTATGTAATGTTTAATGGAATTATTAGTTCCAATAACGTCACTGAAATGTGCCAATTACATCTCCTTTCATAGTGATGATTAGGTAGTTTTTAAAACATCAAAATATGTGAAAGTGTGGCTAATTTGGAAATCAGATATATTACTTTTGAACACAATATTTTACATTTCTAATATATATATATATATATATATATATATATATATAAAACTCATAATTGTGATATATTAATCCTAAAAATGATCTGAGTCTAATAATCCATTAAGAATATCTTACTTCTAATATTTTCTAATAAAATTAGCCTAAACAAGATAAATAACCAACTTAATTGAAGGTTGAAGAATCGCGATTGTTGCTTAAGGAGAAAAAAATCCGAGTGCATGAAAATTGAATGAAGCTATTGACAACTAAGTCATACCTATTGCACTTGAAGGAGAGTTTCGGAGATAAAATCTCACGTTAGTAATATATATACATATTAGCATAACTACGTCTTATAATTATGAATAAACTAACTATAAAATAATTTTGGTCATTTTTTGAAAAATAATAAATCATAATTAATTATCAACTTCAACTCAATACTTCATGAAAATTGTGGTAAACATTTTAAAAAAATAAGTAAATAAATGGATCTTTATATATCTAGTTAGGGGATAATTATGTTAGATGTTTGGTCAAATTTATCATCTCCTCTTCTCCACTGTGCACTCATCATCTCTTGTTAAGGCCATCTTTTATTGAAAATTGTTATGCGCAGTTGTTGATGAACTACACTAATGTTTATATATTTATTCATAAACAATCATTGATATATATATATATATATATATATATATATACAAATATATATATATATATATATTGTAAGATAAATAATTTTTATAATCCCAGTTATATATTTACAAAGTAAAAATACCTATTTCACATTATATTTATTATGTTAATTTAATCCATAAATAAATGTATAAATTTAGGCAAAAAAATTTCAAGAAAATCTCTCCAAGACGTGAATAAAAGAAAAAAAAAGTCATATGGGCCTTGGTATTGTGGTAATTGGGCCGAACCCAGGTTGAACAACCCCAACATAAACCTAGGAAATGGGCCCAAATGAAATGGTAAGTTAAGGGTACCATTTCATTTTTTTCTTGGGTTGTCCACTTCATATGACTATCCCAGATTAAATGATGGAAATTTAAAAATAATTTTTTAAGAAAATAAATTTAAAAACAATAATAACAAAAATGATGGGAATTTAAGATAGGGAATCACATATTATAGGAAATATATAATATATAAATATGTTTTTTTTTTCAGAAAGGGATGAGATTGAAAGTCAAGATATGTAAGTTAAAATTTATTTATTTAAATATTCTAACATTGAATTAGTTTGTTAGATATCAAATACCACATATACCTCTCTAAATACACTTTATATGCATGATTTCTTTTTTAAGATTATAATTTTTTCTTAATTTTTTGGACCAAATTAATATACGATTTTCAATTTATATGCATGTTATTTTATTTTATATTAAACAAATTCTTCATCATTATTTTATTTATACACTAATATTGAAATAAAAAATTATGTTAATCAAAGATCTTAGGTAAAAAAATTTTAAAACAATGTTTTTGGATAAGAAGTATAATTTGACTTATAAACTAATTTGAACCAAATTAATCATAATAAAAATTCTGAAAGCTATTTTAATACTGGTAGTGGCAGTTGTTTTCTAATATATATATATAAATATATATAAAAGGGTATTTGAGATTGTTCGTTAGCTATAAAAAAATAAATTAAAATTTTTTTTAATTAACTGATTTTTTTACTTTTTTTTTTAAATATTTTTAAAAAATATTTATTATTATCCTATTTACTTTCAGAAACAGATTTTAAAATTAAAAAAAAAATCTTTCGAAAAGAAAAAGGAATTCCGTAAAAGAAATAAATGAGAGCCTGCTAGAGAAAAACGCAGCGTATGAGGATTAAGAAGCAATTTCATCCAGTCTCCAAGTCAAACGACGTCGCCATGATCGCTCAGCGAACTGTCCAGTACAACCATGGACTAACCACCAAATATCATTTCTCTCTCAAAATTTCGCTGTTTTCTAGGTTTTTCAGGTAACCATAATCCTAACAACAAATAATTCAAATTCCTTTCTTTGTTCCAAGGTTTGGAGGTTTTGGGTATGAGAGTACCGAGCGCGGACCTCTTCGATTCTCGAACGATCATGGACTCGGATTGCTCTTCTGGTTCCATTGATGCCTCTGGGTCCGACCCGGATTTTGCCTTTGCCTTCAACGACAGCAACTTTTCCGATCGGATTCTCATGATCGAGATCATCCCCGATTTACCCGAGTCCAAATCCGACTGCCACCCTTGCACCAGCATCGCTGACTGGGTCCGCAATCGCAAGAGACGAAGAGAGGACATTAAGAAAGATAATGGTATTTTTTTTCAATAATTCTTGAATATATATTGTCTTTTCATAGAATAATTATACGATTTGGGGGTGAAATTAATCCCTAGTTACTGGGTGAATCTTGAAATTTTCTTCATTTTGGGATATTAATATTTATGTTCGTGTTCTCTGTCATTGCTCTGGCTGATTTTGTGACTCTGATTGCACTTTCTGGTTTTAGCTGCGGAGGTTATTGGGCGAAGTGAGGAACAGATAATAAACTGTAATATGCCGGACACAGAAGATGCTGTTGTATATGAAAATCCAGATGAAGAACCAATGGCAATGATTGAACAACCTCCTACAGATGTTGTTTTGAATCAGAATCGACTTGGTATCTGTTTTGCCCCCTCACTTGATTATGTCAACATGATAAATGTTTTGAATTATGGACATTTGTTGATTGACCATCTATTTCTGTAGATGATGATGTTGCTGTTGCTGATAGTACTGAGACATCCTGGAACATGGATTGTTCTACTGTTCTTAGAGTTAAGACTCTTCATATTAGTTCTCCAATATTAGCTGCAAAGAGCCCCTTTTTTTACAAGGTGAGGGGACATGCCCTGTTTCATTGGCCATTTCATGGAACTCTATAAACTTGTGTTGTTTCTTGCAGTTGTTTTCAAATGGGATGAGAGAATCAGAGCAGCGACATGTGACTCTAAGGATGCATGCCTCTGGTGAATATTTATACTTTTTCATTTTGGCATTTCAGCTCACTGCTGCTGATTTTTTGGTTTATTTGTATTTGAAAATTTTGAGTTCACTCAACCTCTTAAGTCGTGCTGTAACAACTGTGCTCTACACTCATTCATGGGCCATTACTTAACATTATTGTGATAATTTATTCTCAAGTAGACTGAAGTTGACTTTACATGATTTGGTTTTCCATACTTGTTGTCTTTGAGCAGAAGAAGCAGCATTCATGGATCTTCTTAATTTTATGTATAGTTATAGCCTATCAACTGCCACACCTACTGCTTTGTTGGATGTGCTTATGGCTGCTGACAAATTTGAGGTAGCATCATGCATGAGATATTGCAGCAGGATGTTGCGAAATTTACCCATGACCTGTGAGTCTGCGTTGCTCTACTTGGACTTGCCTTCTACTGTCTTAATGGCCGAAGCAGTTCAGCCATTGACAGATGCAGCAAAGCAGTTTCTTGCTGCACGATACAAGGACATAAACAAGTGAGTTCCTTTATGATTTACATCTCCAGTTTGATCATGAATGGAATGGCAGCTTTTCTGCTAATATTAGAGTCTTTCTGTTTATTCTTATGGATATTGGTTTGTTCAATGGGCATTCTCTCTGAACAGTTAACATAAATTTGGATGGGTTGGATACAGAGTGTTGCTGGCAATACTTACTGGTTACTACTATTGCTTGATAGATATGGAAATAAATATTATGAGCTTATAATTTCATGGCTGCCTCAATTTCTTGTGGAATGAGTGGAAGGAATGCTCATGAGCTTGCTTTTGTTGTATTTTTAGTTATTTATTTCTTGATTTATGGATTCATTATTTTTCTACATTTTTGTTAGGTACCAAGAAGAAGTTCTTAACTTGCCCTTGACTGGCATTGAGGCAGTATTATCTAGTGATGATCTCCAGGTAGCTTCAGAGGATGCTGTTTATGACTTTGTACTTAAGTGGGCACGTACTCATTATCCCAAATTGGAGGAACGTAGGGAAATTCTTGCCACGCGACTTGGCCGGCTTATACGTTTCCCATTTATGACCTGTAGAAAACTGAAGAAGGTATTAAGTTGCAATGACTTTGATCCGGAACTTGCATCTAAGGTTGTGCTTGAGGCTCTCTTTTTCAAGGGTGAGACACCTTATCGGCAGCGTATTCTTGCTGCAGAGGAGACTAATACATTTCGTCGATTTGTGGAGAGGGCATACAAGTACCGGCCAGTCAAAGTGGTGGAGTTTGAACTTCCTCGTCAGCAGTGTGTTGTGTATATAGACCTAAAGCGGGAGGAGTGTGCACATCTATTTCCAGCTGGTAGGGTGTATTCTCAAGCATTTCACTTGGGTGGGCAGGGATTTTTCTTGTCTGCTCATTGCAACATGGACCAGCAAAGCTCATTTCATTGCTTTGGATTGTTTCTCGGGATGCAAGAGAAGGGATCTGTAAGCTTTGCTGTTGATTATGAATTTGCAGCAAGATCAAAACCGACGGAGGAGTATGTGAGCAAGTACAAAGGGAACTATACTTTCACAGGAGGCAAGGCTGTCGGGTATAGAAACCTATTTGGCATGCCCTGGACTGCATTCATGGCGGATGACAGCCTTTATTTCATCAATGGCGTCCTCCATCTCAGGGCAGAACTTACCATAAGACAATGAACTGCCCTCATTATGACTCTTTTAGCTTTTTGGACGTTTAGGTTTTTCTTATATGGCCAACTGCTCTGTATACATTTTGGGTTCCAGTGTCTCATGGTTGACTACCCACGATGCTCTTTTAGTCTATCTAGATAAAACGAAACATTCTAAAATATCCATGGGTTTGCATATCCAAAGTCATGCAGCTTTTTCTTTTTCTTTTTCCTTCTTTTCGCTTTAGAATAATGCTTACGAGCTTCAACAAAGGACAAAATATCCTTATTCATAGATCATGTGGTGGGAGATTCAAAGAGAACTGCTAATACTCTTGAAGAACTTGTTAGTGATGATATGTTTAACTTATATTTGTTTGTTTGAACGGCTCGAAATAATTCGTTACATATGAATTCAATTCGAAACTTCTTTACCATGTGAATTTAGATCTGAAATTGTTGATTTTTTTTTTTAATTTAAAAAAGCAATGATAATTAAGCTATCACTGCCTAGGCTTGTATGATGTAGAACGAACAAGTTCACCTTGAATGGGCGAGGAACCTTGAGGGTAGGCACCACTTCTGGACACAATTGATAGTTTGCTACCCATGAAGATATTACGCCAATGCTACCTAAAAAGGGAACAGAAGAACCCTACCACACCTCCAACCATTATGATCCCACCTGATTTTTTAATTTTTTTTTTTTAAGAAGTCATTAAGCAGATAACTCCAAAATTTATAAAGTGTTATCTGCCTCTGGCTCTTGAAGGCTAGTGGCTCTAACATCACCATGTGCAAAATAAAACATATCAACTTTTTTGGTATATGGCTGGATCAGATTGAAATGGCGAGTTAGACCAACAATTTGCTATGATTGTTTTAAGCATCAATTTAAAGGACTCTTCGGTCATGTCGCCTAAATTGAATTTATGAATTCATTTATAAATCAATTTAATAATAAATTGTCATGTAAAAGAAAATATACTTTTTGTCTTTGCAAATTTACAAGGGACAATCCTACTTACATTGGGTTCATGAATAAATTCATTGATTAAACCAACAATGTAGGAAAAATGAAAATTACTTTTCTCACATGACAAGTTATCGTTGGGTCTAGATAACGTTTTTATATTAATTTTCTTGTATGATAATTATCAATAATTTGTTTCATAAATAAAATCATATAGTCGATTCATATAAGTATTTTTTTGGTGTTAAATCCAAAATTACCTCTACAGTGAGAAGAGTAATCGGTAGATCTTTGTAGTGCTAATGATACAAATATCGCTCCCCGCATGTCAAGGGCTAAACTTCTGCCATTTTTCTGTCGAAATATTAAGATGAATGATTAATAAGAATTTTAATGGCCTAACCTTTATGGTAATGAAGCCAACTCATACTAGACTTAACTGCAATGACTTCCAATTCCTTCCTGAGAATGTCCCACCATAAGCATGCTTAGACAAGCATAATCATTCAACAAAATGTTAATTAAGTTTCCAGCGCTGTATTTGTTACTACTTACAGACGCTTCTTCATAGCTCCAGTGATCATCAAACACAGACATTTTTTGTTCTGATTAGAGAGGGCTGTTGTTTATTAGCCAAAACAAAAATGAGATTATTACCTGGTTGGTTGTCAGCTTATATTCTTTCCCATCTGTGTGCAGCATATACAACTATACTACTGATTCTTTGGATGCTTTTCTTCAGGATTCTGCTTTCAAGACTCTGGTCTGCCATCGGCCGCAGACCAGCGCTCTATACAAAGCTCTTCTCCCCGCCAGTCTGTCAGGAATGGAGGTTTCTATAGTACGTCTTAGAAGCCGGAGATTGTGGAACATTGGTGCAAATTTTAGCAACTTTCAGATTCCATCAAGAACCAAGACAATGCCTCATGTGAAGAGGGCTGGCTGTGGGGTATCGGGACTTGGGCAACTTGTCTTCTCATTATTACAATGTTCCTGGCTACTCTACGGTAACTTCCATTGTCGGTTTCATGGTTTTTAATGCATCGAATGCGAGAGCAAATAGTGTCAAGAGGATTCGTCTCGATACAAGGGAGAGAAGTATTGTTATTCATTTCTCTAATGTGGGATTTAATAAAGTAATGATCTCGAAAGCGAAATGTGTATCGTTTAGCGGAAATGGGAGTTTTCGCCTGAGTGAAATGAATCAGCATAATGTTTGTTTCTCTCAAGATCAGGGTCATTTCTCCATTGTGGTTCCAGTGGATAGGAAAGGAGAAGGCAGAATTAGGGAAGAAGAAGCTTTGGTATCTATGGATGATGGGATTTGTGGTTTGACTAGGAGGATTCTGTTTGGTTGGATATTTTGTTTTTGTCTCCATGAAGTTTTGAAGACTCAGAAGATTCAAGTAACGGAGAGACAAGCTGATGAAGATTTGGTTCTTGAAACCATTTGAGTTGGTAGCAGTAAAATGCCTTCTGCAACTGTAACAAGAACTCAGCCAACCATTGAGACGGGCGGTTTTCCATAGTTGTTTCTAGATTCTCTTTGCATTCTCTAACTTCAAGATCATCCATGTTTATGATCTCCCCCTGTTCTGCTTCTTTCTTCTTCTTCTTTTCGGTTGAAGCCAGTGCCTGCGGTATTTCTTATACTTGCTCTAGATGCTGGGATTCATATTTGAGTTGGATTGTAGAATATGTTAGGGACACAAACCCAACTAGAAATTCCTCAGCAAGTTACTCAATAAAATTGAAGAAACATAGTTATTGTAAATATCCCCATGGTCTTTCAGTTCTGTATACATTTTATGTTGTCAATGAGAAATTCTTAGTGAATAAAAAAAAGCCAGCGTTTCAACTTCCGACATTGAATACCATCCAATGGAGCTTCACGGTCTTTCAATTTGGTACGGTTAATTTTTTAGCAATCCATATATATGCACAGCGCAATGCCATTATAAGATAAGCATCCTCTTCTCATTTCATTGCAATTTCATACCCCTCAAAATAGAATTTTGCCAAGACGTTAAATAAAATAAAATAAAGAAGATATCGAAATCATGCACAATTCCCCCAAGCTATCACAATGGTCAAGTGGTATGTATGTAGCTACGACACCTGCAAAAACAATTCCTGAGTATGCGTAATAACTAATCCCTGCTTGCCTGCATGTTTCTTGCGCTTGCACACACATATGGAGGCAGGGCTCAATGGTAATAGAGGAAAAAGAAAACACTGTAAACATACATTTAAATCCTTACTTTACCAGATTGCTAGCGAGGCATCCATCGCGATTACAATTTACATATGTGCCTTCACAAGGAATGCCCAAGTAGGAACAAGCTTACTGGTACACCATCCCACCAAATATCCTTCCTTAGAACAAGAATCAGGTTCATCATTCTTCATTTTACAATTACAATATGTTATTGCCATTAACTTCAGCATCATTCTTCTCTTTTTGGCTTTTAGCACTAACAGTACAAGTCATAAATATCATCACATTAAGTGCAAAACACATGGCACATGAAAACTAAAGATTCTCAAAAAAGCATCCTTCATTGAGCCATATAGAGTAGCCCATAACACGGTGCAACGAAAGAGCTATGAAAACACAGGATTAACGTGAACATTCATAACTAGTCAATCTATAATCGCCATAATCATTTATTTCATTGTTCAGTACAGCATTCAAACTCCAGTGTTAACAAATCGTAACTAGGTGCAAAATGCATGGTACATGAAAGCTACAGATACTCAAAGGGAGAATTCTGAACCAAGCCACATAAAGTAACATATCAACAGCGCAATGAAAGCACTTTGAAAATACAGGATTATTGTGAGCATTCCTAACTAGTCATTTGATAAATGCATATTCACTTCTTTTACTATTCAGTACAGCATTCAAGCTCCAGTGTTAACAAATCATAATTTTGTACGGACTATGAACAGTCAATCAGTGAGATCTAAAAATGTGAGCCAGACCCACAACCTAGGTTTGTTAGTCGCAACCAACCTCGTGAGACATTTTCCCAGGAAACACATTACAACAGCAAGAAGAATATCTCTTATAAATTTCCAGATCAAATAGCCTCATTACCGACGGTAACATTATTGAGAAAAAGTGAGTATGATATTAAAAGCAAGCAAACCCTATCCTTCCTCACTTAAAGGAAAAAACAACATTAGAATTCAAGAGGCATGCATTTCTTATTAACAGTAAAAACTATAAGGCTAGACAATAATTGCTATGCCTATGCCACATAATCCTCAACCGAAATTACAACCCTAACTCAAATAGAAACATCATCAGCACCCAACTGGAATAAAGAAGCAACACACAATGCAAAAGCTCAGTTGAAAGCACCAACACTGGCATTGCTCTTGCGAGCAAGTTTTGTCCACTCGGTATGGAAAGCCCCGGGGCGATCAATCCTCTGATAAGTATGTGCCCCAAATAAGTCTCTCTGTGCCTGAACAAGATTTGCAGGTAGCCTAGCACGCCTATAAGTATCGAAGTAAGCAAGACTGGCACACATTCCTGGTGTGCTAATTCCTGCTGAAATAGCCAAACCAACAACTCTTCTCCATGCTGCCTGCCTCTGCACCATTTCCCTTGCAAATTCAGGATCTACAACTAAGCTAGCCAAATTAGAATTCCTCTGATAAGCCTTCTTAATTCTATCCAAAAACACTGCCCTTATAATACATCCACCTTTCCAAATCCTAGCCAACTCCCCCAAATTCAAATTCCACCCCTTTTCAACACTCTTAGCCCTCAACAAATTCATCCCTTGGGCATAACTACAAATCTTGGAAGCATATAATGCTTGCCTCACATCATCAATCAACCTCTTCTTATCAATCCCACTTTTGACAGCTCCCACTTCCTCCTTTAATCCAGCCTCCTTCAAAACCTCGGCTGCACTTTCCCTTTCCTCTTTCAACCCACTCAAGTACCTACAATCCAAAGAAGCAGCAATGGTTGGTGCTGCCACGGAAAGCTCTGCAGCTTGCTGTACAGTCCATTTCCCAGTCCCTTTCATCCCAGTCTTATCCAAAATCTTATCCACCAAGTCTCCATCTCCATGCTCATCCTTGACCCTGAAGATATCAGATGTAATCTCAATCAGAAAGCTTTCCAGCTCCCCCTTGTTCCACTCCGTGAAAATCTCAGCCAATTCAGCGTTCGACAACCCACCCACATTCTTTAACACATCATAAGCCTCTGAAATCAGTTGCATATCACCATATTCAATCCCATTATGCACCATCTTCACAAAATTCCCAGAACCCCCTTCCCCAATGTAAGTAACGCAAGGCCCATCTTCAACCTGGGCAGCAATTTTCTCCAGTATATCCTTAACATTATTATAAGCTTCAAAAGACCCACCAGGCATCAAAGACGGACCATGTCGGGCACCCTCTTCACCACCAGAAACTCCCATCCCCAAATAAAGAATACCCCTTTCATTAACTTCCTGGATTCGCCGCTCAGTATTCTGATACCACTCGTTACCACCATCAATGATACAGTCGCCAGCCTCCATATGCTCCGACAAGGCAGCGATCGTCTGGTCAACAGGGGTACCAGCTTTGACTAAGATGATCACGGATCTAGGCCGTTGAATTGAAAGAACGAAATCCCGAGGAGTATAGTGACCAGTCAGAGGAAATGGTCCCTCGTTATGAGCCCGGTGGATGGTCTCATCGACTTTGGAGGTCGTCCGGTTGTAAACAGAGATGGGAAAGCCCTTCTCGGCGATGTTCAAGGCCAAATTCTGACCCATCACAGCCAACCCAGCAAGGCCTATGCGAGATAGAGCTATAGAGGCCTCCATCGATGAAAAGAAAAGAGGGTATTGGGTTTTGTGAAAAGAGGAAAAATGGGTTGGTGAGAGAAGAAGAAGAAGGAGAATGAGATCTATGAAGTAAAGAATATATAAGGAAGAAGAAATGGAAATGGCGGACCCGTCGAGATAGTGAATGGGCAGTGGCTTAACTACCAACCAGAGGGTGCCGTGGCCGTCGATAATTCCCAAGGGCATGCGAGTAAATTTTAAACGACGTCATTTTACTTGGTCAGACTCAGAAAATAATATTTTCAAAAAAATCACGCCAATGAAATGGTCTCATTTGGACTACTTGGCAACTACTCATGTAATTTTGCTAATTATGAAGATCTTTCAATAAATTATGTAAAATTATAAATCTTCCAACTAAAATTTATTTTTCTTAAATTAAAAATTAACCTTAAAAAATAATCTAAAATTTAAATTCAAGACATAAAGTTAAAATTGAACTAAAAATCTCATAATTTTGAAATAATATTAACAATATTAAATTAAAATTTTATTTGATTATGATATTATTATTTAAAAATTAATTTTCGAAATTAACAACAAAACCATTTGTGTTACAATTTGTACTTTAATGAGCAAATAAGCAATAATATATATATATATATATATATATATATATATATATATATATATATATATTTAAATATATTTGGAATCTCATTTCTAATTTAATTTCATGTTAAAGAGTCAGACATGAATGTCAGTCTTAAGATAAATAACTCAAAAAATTAACAAAAATTAAAGATTTTTCATATGCAAAACGATATGGGCTTTTATTTTAAAATTTCTTACAACGGAAGTTGTGACATATGCAGACGAAGCACTAAAACTGGCTGGCGGCTCCTTATTTTATATTCCTTTTTTTTTTTTAAATAATTATTTTAATATTAATTTTTGTTAGTTCGGTGGAATTGAAAACTTGATTAAAAAGAAAGAAGAAGAATAAGAAGACTGGGTTTAGGCCTATTGGCTGGAGGTTGAGTAAGCCCAAAATTTATTCGATTGTGTACCATCGCAACAAGGCCTTAACTCGAATAACTAGTGGCCCAAATTGGTCAACCATCAACTCATATCTATATTGCGTTAATTCATAAGAACAAGATTTTTTTTTATTTTTTATTTTTTTAATATATTTCAAAAAATAAAATCTTTCATCGTTTAAATAAATGATACACAATATATTATGAATACAGATCCATGATATAATTTGCGGTTAATGAGATGGAAAAATTGCTCTGAACTCTCATTTAAAAGAATATCTCATGTGTTAAATAGGAATTTTTTTTTTATCTAAACTGAATTTACATTTTCTACTTTTAAATCGAATTAATAGTTTATTGTTATATTAAAACATTAAATATTATGATTAATTTAGTATTTAGAAGTAAAAATTATTGTTTTAAAATTAAAAATTTATTTGATAAAAAAATAAATTAATATTTTGTGCTCAAACTACATGAAAAGTAAAGATTAAAATAAAATAAAAAATACATATAGTCGTTGAATTTTTTGAAATTGTATGTTCTATTGAGTCAATTTTCTATTTTATGATATTCTATTAAATCCTTGAAATGTGCATTTTCTCTTTAATAAAATGTATTTTTTACTCTTAGACTTTCCAAAGCTGGAAATATATTAAGCAAAAGAAGAAAGCGCCTAGAGAGTAAAAACTCCACTAAATTCAAACTAATAAGCTTCTTCCCTCACACACCAATCTAAAGGTCTTTCAGTCCTATTATTATATTGATCTATAAATTTAATTTTTTTTCTACTAGACACTCTAAGTTCCAGGAAATAAAATATTTTTTTGCTAAGATGACATGAAAATAGAGATTAACAATAGAATAAAAAATATAATTTTAAAGATTCTAATAGAATAGAAATTTAATTAGGAGTATCAATACGACCAATTTAAAATGATATTAGCATTGTATTTTTAGAAAAAGAGAAATGATAGGGATACTTAAACTGTCTAATATTCACTAGTTATTATTTCATTGATTGGTGAAGACATAGAAATTAAATTTTTTTATTTTTTATTTTTTCATTAACTAATAAAAAAAATAAGCATTAGACAATTACTTGAAGAGACAACTTCTCTTTTGGAAAAGAGTGCTAAGAATTGTCTAATACAAGAAATTTAAATATAGCTTTATAAATAAATAAATTAGTGACGAATATTTCATGTTAAGAATATAAGCTCCGCCGCTAATGAAATTACAAACACATTAATAGACAAGCATCGAAGTTAATCCATGCATTGCATATTGAGCTGTGATATCCCCACATGGGACGAATTTTTTATCGGACAGGAAAGTTTCCGACTTTTAAATCTTTTGTTGTTGAGTTGAATTGCAGCCTTGCCGAAGAAGTATCTATTCGGGGCTGTTTCCTATATGCTCTTATTTAAGTGTTTTTTACTCTCATGTTTAATCCACATTCAAAAGAAAATTTTGAGCTGCAAATCTACCTGTTCTGTTCATTTACATTTGAACAGAAGAATTTTTTTTTTTCTGTTAATTTTTTCTTTTGATCAACAAATACAAACCACTTGCTATTGCCTATACAGACTCTCTGCGTACAGAAAACTTAAAAAGCCAATTTATAAGCTGCAATATCATTTTAACATTGCAAATTTTTCGAACAGCTGCTGATGCTGATGCCTGTGGTACGAGACCAGTATTCCTTTACTAGCTGACCAAATAGAGATCCTTCCTTACTCATCAGCTTCAATGGCTCTTCATACTCTGCCAGTTTCCCTGATAATGCAACCACATACTGTTATTAGGATACAAGGGAATGAATTACCTATTGTCAGAATCATAGTGTGATCCTGGCACATTTTATCAGGATCAGGGGCAGAACTAGAACTTCTAACTCTCAGGGCTTAGTACGATCAATTAAAATTCCCCATATAACTCACCATCAATAATGAGAAGCACCATAGTACGGTCCATCACAGTTGGTAATCTGTGAGCCACAGTTATTGTAGTGCAGTCTGCAAATTATGTTCTTATGGTTTTCTTGACGATAGAATCTGTTGCATCATCTATTGATGCAGTGGCTTCATCGAGCACTAGTATCTTGCTTCTCTTTAGTAATGCCCGTCCTAGCAAAACAGTTGTCGCTGCCCCATGCTCCAGTTCAATCCATCTTGCGCGACTCCAATTGCTAATGTAAGTGTGTTTTCAATACAAGAATTGCATAAAATTCTCACCTACAGAATTCAGTCCCTCTTCTTTTCCTTCAATGGCTGCTCGAAGATGACACTACTCTACCACCTTTTGTGTAATTCATGAAACATATTGGGCTTTGATATTGTAAATATGATTTATTAGTAACATCACTAGCAGAAACAATAATAGTTGGAATTTCACCTGTCATATTTCTTCATCTGGATGCTCTGACAAGGGATCCGAATTGTATCTCACAAAGCCAACAAAAAGAGTAGGATCTTGTGGGATAAGAGCCAAACGAGATCTTAGATCATGAAGCCCAATTGTGGAAATGTTAAGGCCATCTATAACTATTTTTCCTTCTGCAGGCTCTACTAGACGAAACGAGGCACTGATGAGAGTTGTCTTCCCACTTCCTGTTCTGCCAACTATCCCAATCTTATGTCCTCCTTCAATGGTGCAACATGAAGAACCATCGTTGAATTGGGTCGATCCCTAACCTGTTTAATGTTATTCGAAAAGACAAGGAAATACACTCAAATCTTAATCAGTTTAACTGACTAGCATAAATTGATGCAACTCAATATCATAGCCTGAAAAACCAACATTACATATGCAATTGCCTTATCTGTATTCACTGATGTCTTTCGAAATCAGGAAATTCCATGATGTCACCTCAAACAACCAACTGTCACTCCGAATCAAAAATTCAAAATTTTCATACCTAACCTTCTTCTTCAGATTAAAATTGAAAAGGGTTGTCCAATTTCTCCTTCAAATGCATAAATACAGACCTATAAAGTTCTCTTAAAGAATATAGACCTTACAGCTTAGCACGAAGCAAGCCGCGAATTCTGAAGAAATACAGTCAAAGCCCAGAAATAAATGAGACTAAGAAAGTAAATTAAACACATAACAATGAGAATACCAGCATAAAGTAATGGCACAACATAGGTGAGAAAATGCGCAACCTCTTCTTCTTGCAGGAACTTTGTCCGACTCGAGGCTTGAGATCCTAGAGCAAGGAATTTTAGTTTTACCCTACTTTATTTTTGCCCTAATTTAGTTTTTGATTTTTGCACTACTACCCCTATAAATAGTTGAATTAATAAATACATCGTTATTGAGTGACTGGGTTTCAGTTTCACCAAATAAACATTTTAGCGACAACTAAAATAGCCCTGATAAAATATTAATAATGACATTGGGAATATGAACTCCAACATTCCATTTAGGTTTCGGAACAAATTGCAATAAATAATTTATTTTTATTTACAAAAATTCAATTCAATTCAATTAAACAAGTAATATAATTGTTTTATATAAGTAATTTTTGAAGTGAATTGAAGTCAATTATATAAAATAAAATCAACATAAACTTATTTCCTTTGTTAATCTCGTTTATTTCAAATAAATTCTAAAGTGAGAGAATGATTCTTTGGAATATATTTGTAATTAGCATATATATCGTTTCAACTTTGGTTGAATTAAATCCTTATAAAATAATAATTATTTTTTCATTATAAATATTTTTAAATTGAAATAATTGAATTTTTATATTTTTATCCTTTCTAATATCCAAATACGAAAATCGAGTAAAAGAAAAAAAATCATTTGATTGAATTGTGCAAATTATGACTCCAAATAGTTTTTAATTTAATAGCTATTTTTTTCTTTTATTTTTCTAGTCCTTACATTGACTAAATTAAGTAATTTTTTCAAACATATTTTATTTTTCAAATTATGTGATCTTTCAACACCTTCATTTACTACTAATTGTATAATTTAAATGGCATCATTCTGTTGCATAATATTTTGAGAATTTATTACACTTCATTACTTTTTAGTTATCTTCATAAGAAATTTTTAAATGGAATATATGTGTACTAATTAAAGCCCATAACTTTATCCATAAATTAAATCAGAAAATTAATAATATGATCCATAAATTAATTCAGAAAATTAGTCTTTATTTTGTAATCAGGCATATCATTTTAAATAATACTTACAAAATTGTGCATGGTTAATGTGTCAATGAATTATGAAACCGATGCAATAAAGTATTTTCCACAAAGCCCGCTCCATATAAAAGGAAAGGCACATGAAGTCATGAACTTATGACATATATTAATTTCTCGGAAATTCACAATGTTTGAAACGCCACTATAGAAAATAGAACGCAATTATCTCTTAGCAGCTGGAATTATGCTCGGAATGTACCAACAAAGATAGAACTCGACCAAAACACAAAATGCTTTATTTATTGTTAAATTTAGAGTATACATTGTCATGCCCCCAAATCGTACCAAGCACCAACCAAGTAACTCCTCTAATTTCAGAAATAATGGTATTCCACAAAAAAAGAAAATTAAAATAAAACAAAAATGCACAACCAAATTATTGAAAACAGGTTCTGAATCTTCAAATATTGGACATAAATTATCCCATGCAAGCCAACCCATCATGCAACAGCCCGACCGAAGAGCCTCTTACGGATCTGCAATGAGAAGCAAACACGGTTTTGGTAATCACCAAAACAAAGCGAGGACAATACTTATCCAGATCAGACCATTACAGAACAATACAATTATAATGTACTTTGCATACATGTCAGAGTATAATTGAATTGATCCACAAAAACCCGGTCTATAAAAGAAGAATCTATAAAGAGAAGCAACTTGCTGATTTCATGTAATTAGTAAACGGTTCAAAATTAGGATTACACAAGTCCCTACACAGCAAGCTGCCATGGCTCGTTAGGATATGAATTATGTAATTTCGGCCATTTGATTGGCCTTTCTCAAATATTACTAGATTTTAACATCTACTAGAGAGAGGACCATATTATGAAAAAGATATTAATATACGTTCTTGCATAATTCTGTGCTCCTACATGTAATTATCTGCTATGTGCCCAAGACATTTTAGTGAATGACAACTAGAAAGGAACAAATAACTTGACATTTAAAACCAAAATGACAGAACACCAAATCCCACTGAAAGTATAGATAATAAAAGCTGAAGAAAGAGAGCATAAGATTAGTGAAAACATATAGATGAGGCCTCGAAGATGCCTTCCAAATCTTATAAAAGCCCCAGATTAGAAGAAGAAACAGAAACTAGTGGCACATTTTGACAGCATGATTCACAAAAGGCTTAAAACTCCACACATACTCCAAAGAACCCATACCAAGAAAGTAGAGGGGAAGAACACCCTACTAAAGTATTTGAGCGTCAGTGATGACCCCAGCAGGCCCCACAATGAAGTAAGCTACTCAATTTAAGGATGCCTGCTGTTTGCTATAAACAACAAAACTTCTCTTTATAGGATTATTCAGGGATAGCAGAAAGCACTCATCCATATCACTCATCCCAGGGTCTAGCATGATATGAAACCTAAAACAGCAGTATTCCAAGTGCACAACCAAACTAATCCTAATTCAATGTTTTTAATGATGTTGAATTCAAATCGATCATCAAATACCTATTTTCCAAATTTTTTGTTGTACCAAAGTCATAATACTGTCAACAAGAATGAGACATGAATGCTGTGAAAAACATTGCCAGCAGGAATGCATTTGTCTAGTTCTAAGAACAGCCATTTTCTTTTATATTTTGTACCTTTTTATCAATATGAATTTCCTTTTTTAAGAATTAAGAGCTTGAGTTATCATCATCATCTGATGAGTTTTAGGAACAACAACACATGACAAACTCACAAAAGTTACAACAATTTAAATGAAGCATACCTCAGGAAGCTTTTTACGGAACACAACATCCAACCGTGCATCAAGTGTGTTCTCACACACAATTTTTCCATCTCGAGAAGCCAGCACCACACCTCCAGAGCTGAAGAACAAAAATAAGGTTATAAAATGATGCTTTTCTATCACCTGTATTTAAAATTACCGGGGTCTGTTTGAGAAAATGAAATATAAGCCCCACTTCTACAGCTTATCCTCAGGGTCTACCTATTATGAATCATTATAATAGCCTTTGGAAAATTCTAAAACAACAGTTTGCACATGTTGACCACCAAAATTTTTGAAGAAACTTAGCCCAAATGGTAGATAATTTCCCACACACTCATACATGAAACAACTAATATATCAACTAATACATGCACAGTGCAGTGCTTAGCAATTAAGGACGAAGCAGAGAAATTACCAGTAAGGACCATGGGCATTATGATGGCTAGGAGCTGGTGGAAGATAGACATTATTGTCAACAATAATTTCTGGTGCGTGAACGTTTACTCTCTCTGAATATTCCTGCTTTGCTGAATGCAGGACGGACTCCACTAAATGGAAGTCATCTTTCCGGCATCGCAACAAGACAGCAGGTTCCTTCAATCTGAGCAAACTCTGCCATGAAAAAAATGAAAAATCTTTTACATTATTGCTAAAATAATTAACACATAGAAAACGATAGCATTCCTGTTAAGCACATTCAGGTAATCAGGGAAAAAGCTAGCTTCATGAACTTAATAATAACATTCCATCTTCAAGAATAAGACTAGTCACAAGAGTAAAGTGTTCACCACATGATGACAAAGATTGCTATTGATATATAAGAATTTAATTAAGTAGCTGTACAATAACAGTTTTGTTAGTCAGTACATCCCTATTACTGTATCTAAATAGAAAAAACAGCTCAACTATTCACTAACCTGAACTATCAGATCTCTCAAAAGATTTTTGTACACATGATGATCACGGCTAATATTCAGAAGATCCTTAGCTGCCGCCTCTTTCATGCCGTCAACCACATCATCTTGAGCTTGAAGAACTTTAATCCGAGAAGCATTGAGTTGCATGGAGTACTCACTGCCAGAAACCAATGATCACTGATCAGGCTCATTGGACACAAAAATTATCTAAAAACAACTACCAAAATACCAACCGACGGATCTAAACCTCATATATTAGTACTCAATAGAAAGAAAAAAAAAGACAAATTACATCTTTTTTCGAACTTCGACTTGCTTCTCTTTACGCTCATACTCTTGCCTGATCTTCTTCTTCTCTGCTTCTACCAACTGCAACTTCTCAATGTTGAATTCCTACCGCAAAAGCCAAAGATCAATCTCAACGACATTAATTCCGTACAAACCAAACAAATGAAAACCGGCCAGCTAAATCAAATTAACTCACACAAAAATGTGATAAATAACTACAAAAAATTGAGAAAAAAGAAATTCAAATAAAATCAATCCTTAATGACATTAATTCTGTACAATCCAAACAAATGGAAAACCAATCAGATAAATCAAATTCACTCGCACAAAAATCTGATAAAAAACCCCAAAAAAAAAAAGAAAATATAGGTATGGTGATAATTGAAGATACTTCTTCGGCGGAAACGGAGATCTCGTTGGCTTTCTCTTCAGCTTCCTGGCGGATGAATCTGACCATCTGCTGGATCTGCTTGGAGACATCTGCGTCGTTCATTGTGGCTGATCGATGAGAAAGACGGAACCTCAAGGAGGGTTTAGAATAGGGAGATAGGATTTGTTTGGATTCTTTCTTTCGCGAAGGTGCACAGAATGGGGCAGACTCTATGTATGGTGTGTATGATTGTGCAGTTTCATGTGATAGAGACAAGTGATTAGCAGCTTGTTTTTTTGGGTACAAGTGATTATTAGATTTGGTGCTTCATAAGTCGCTTGTTTTTTTCTCATTAATTACGGCTTAGTTTTATTTTTTCTCAGTCTTAGTGACAACTCTGTTCCGTGCAGTTTTGTTTTGGCCTTCTTACATACACGTACATCTCATTATTTTTCTCTCATTTTAACAATAACTTATTCAATTTTTATTTTACAAACAAAAAATAAAATTTTAAAAATTTGAACTATCCTACTGGTGCTACAAATCCCAGCCCATTTTCAATAATTATTTCCTTACAAAAATGTATACTGATATCGTTTACTGATTAAATATAAAAAAATATTTTTTAATCTGTTAATAATTTATGAATTAATATATTTAATTCGATAGGTTTATAATTCATATACATATTAAATAAATTATATTAATTTAATACAATTTATAAATTAATCGTGTTAAACATGTTGTGACGTGTTAATCCGTTTATTAAATGATTATATTTTTATTTCAATTTTAAACACAATTAGTTTATTGTGTTGTATTCGAATTGACTCTTATCGTGTTATAAATATATTAAAATACGATACAAATACGGATTATCACTTCTATATTTAGGTCTAGATACAGATAAGTTTCCATATAAAAAAAAATCAATTCTTTTTATATGGCATCATAAATGGAATCTAGATAAGTTACCATATAAAAATCAATCCTAACGCGTCATAACCTAGCATTCCACAATTAAAATACAACATAAGCAACTAAACAAAGGAACATATTGTTCTACATCATTGATTTTTACAACACCATACATCGTATTCATCAGTCAATAAAAATAGATTAGGCTGCATTTTCATCGGTCAATTCCAAGCTTTCTTTTCATATATCAAGTGATAGGCTTACTAGGGATCACTTAGCCCATCTCCAAATCAGAATTGATCAAGCCAGTGGTAACTTTCAGCAACAATATGCTAACAGCAGAAAGAATCAGCTATACTCTCCTATTTGTCCTGGGATTCAGCTTATGTAACCTGGCTCATTCAGTCAAGGTGCACGCAAGTATCATGAACAGGTTGGACAATGGGAAAAACTTGACGCTACATTGCCAGTCCAAAGATGATGATCTTGGCCAGCAGAGCTTAACAGATGGAAGCGAATTCAGCTGGGACTTTTCAGTCAATGTAGAGGGAACCACGTTATTTTATTGTGACATGGGATGGGAAAATGTACAGCAGTATCATTTTGATGCCTACTCCTTTGCTAGAGATTATGCCAGATGTGAGACTCGATGCTTATGGCTGGTGTCGACAGAAGGCATGTATGGCTTGAATGGACAAACTGGTTTTTGGGAATTTATGTATTATTGGCCAAATTGAAATATTTACATAGGCATGAAAAAGAAAATCAATGTACGTGCTTATGCTCCCAATAAATAGAATATATGCGGTGCATATTCAATGTTGTTTCTGGCCATCAGAGTTTGTCATTACATTCAATTTGAATATTTCCAATTTCAAACAAAAAGAATTGGGAAAGAGAAAAGAAAGTCTTTCCATTTGGCATTTTTAACGCACTTACAATTAGTCTTTAACTCAAAAGCTAACTGCATCTTTGAATTAATTTAAAAGGAAACGAGTGTTCAAGAGGAACTAACTAACATCATCTTAAAATTGAAGGCCATTTTCACGAGCTGCATCAGCCAGAGCTTGTATGCGTCCATGATACAGATATCCACCACGATCAAAGGCTACCTTTGTTATCCCTTTCTCGAAACAGGATTTTGCAATAACTTCACCCACCTTCCTAGCTACTTCCTGGTAAAAGAAGTTTGCAATAGGTGAGGGAATTGTAGAGAATAGCGTACTCAACAATATTAAACTTAGTGAGAGAAAGGGGGAAGCATTCAAAGATTCAATGAGAAAGACTAGCAAAAGAAAAATAAAGCTCAAATTTGCCAAAATTCCCATGATTTTTCTAGCCTATTGAGCCAATTTGACCAGGCTTGAGCGTCCTAATTTGTCTCTTAGCAAAGCTTGAGACAACCATCAAAAGCTCCAATTGACTCAAGAAGCTCAAATAACTTGAGCTCCTAAGTGGATAGGCTCATTCTACTAACATTTTCTTAACAATGCAACCATAGTCAAAGTGTTGGCCAGCTCTTCCAGCAACTTAAATTGGGAGAGATGGCCCTCAACTAACAAACTTACCAAAGTAGGTCCAGAACTATAGTCAAACTGCTCAGATATGGGTTTCTGCATTGTTGAAGCTGAAGCAAGCGTATGCATCTTTGAGTCATCTATCACTTGAACATAAAGATGCTTGTTCGAACGAAAGACGCACAATCTTGGCCTCTCTGGAGTTCCTTCAACCTGAAAGAACAAAAATTTGCAAGAAAGAAACAGCAGATTCTGCATCATACGAAGTTGAGGCAAGCACTTCACACGCATAAACTCCCCCCAAACAAAAGAACTTATGAGATGGTACTAATGTACTCATACCCAAGTTCATGGAAGTTTTTCACTATAATAGCCCTCTAAGTTGAGGCCAAAAACCAAGATACCATCTCATACCCGGGTTCATGGAAGTTTTTCACTCTAATAGCCATCTAAGTTGGGACCAAAAACCAAGATACCATCTCAAGAGGCTTTGCTATAAACAGAAAGGGAGATGTCCAACCTTTAATTTAAGATGGTGTGGTTAGAGCAACACTAATTTTAAGTGCGCATGAGATGCCCTAAATATTTTCACCCTGGCAGCATGAGATTCTATTGATAATTCCATGATTGAAAAAGCTTCAAATTGGCAATGCCAGAACACAGAAACCAGAAACTCTCTCCCTCCGCCTCAGGGTTCATTCCTTGTAAATCATGCACATTGCATCAAAATTCCCAAGAGGCCATTCAATCTATAAAAGCAACCTTTGAGACTCGTTCTTCAATGCAATTAACCATGATTTGAAATAACACGAGAAATGCGATAGAATGTCGTGATTCATTTATATTGGGGCAAAAAACTAATCCAGCTCCAGCTGTGACAATTGGTAAGATGACCCAAATGGAAAAGACAAAAAATTTCTCAGACTTGAAAAATTACTATACCCAATTGAGCATATTAAAGCAAAAGAGAAGAGAATACACCACCTTCTTTCTGATACGGGCATGGCGGGCAGTTCTATCATCGCGTCTAGTTCTGGTTTTGGCTTGGATCCTAACGAACCTTGAAGCCGAATTTGGGTTAGCATTTGGCTTTGCTGCCACTGATGCTGATAGCTGTTGTCCACAGCCTAGGAAAGAGCTCCATAGTGAAGCTGCACTTGCCATTCTCAGACCTTCCTCTCCTAATTTTCTTTATCTCCCTCTCTGCAACGGCTACAGAGCACCTTACCTTATCCTCCCAAAAACTTTGTTTCTTTCATTTCCGATTTTGCCCTAACTTTACTCCTATATCCCTTTTTTTTTTTGGGAAACTGAAAATATATTAAGCAAAATCAAGAAAGAACACAGCGAAGGTAAACAAACCAAGGATCACCTAACCCGCTCAGTAGATCTTCTCCTTGCACCAAATCTAAGATTCGAGCTCCTACCTAAATTAACAGAAAACGAAGATTAAAAACATCACTAAAAATACTAGAAAATTCATTCTAGATATAAAAGTTTGCATGTAAGTTAGTCGCTTTAGTCAAGTTATGAGTCCCGCAGTTAGTAAACTTACTACCCCAAGGAAAGGATAAGATAAAAAAAAAACTTGTTCTTTGAATGATCCCACCAAGCTCTGAAGAAAATATAGATTCAGAAAACAAAGCTTGGAATAATTTAAGGTAATCCATCTCAAAATTTATATGATCTAGTCCTGAGTTGTGAAGCCAATTAAGGGCTTCTCCCACTGCTATAATTTCGGCCACAAGAGGAGCAACAATACCATTCGAAAACTCGGATATACATTTGTGCAAGATCAAAACTAATATATTTATGAAACAGTTAAAAATTATATATTTATGGAGGGAACAATATTATTAATTTAAAAGATTTTTCCATTTTATTTTTGGTATTTCTATATTTAATTTTTTTCAACAATTCTATCTAATGTTTTTTTTTGGTTTTTTATTGCAGTTATATTTTTTTAAAAGATATGTGTGATACATATGCTACTTTCCTATATTAAAAAAAATAAAAGTATAAGAACTTAGATTATATCAATTAAACGTATAAAAATTTAATCGATTAAATAAAAATATAAAAAATTAATAGTATGGAATGAAAATATAAAAAAATCAATTAGAAAAACCTAAAATTACATGAGGAAAAAAGTGTTTTTTGCATTAAAAGTATTCAAGATGTTTATAATAGAATTAATGTTTTAAAATTCTTCATTGCTATTTAATTACTTTTAATAATATGATTAGTTAAATAGTTTTATGGAAAAAAGGAAATTTCAATTTCAAATGTTTTATTACTTCTTCTGTGTCACATATAAATTTATTTATTTTCTTATATAGATTAATAAAATATAATTAATATTATTAGAATAATATTTCTCAGTCTCTATATTAATTAGAAATATTATTAAAAAATTAAAAAATGAGTATTCATATTTATTGAAAATAATACATATTAAAAAAAAGACGAATAAGAAATTATTTAAAAATAATAATTTTTAAATAGACTGTATTTTAGAAATAAAACTATAAAAAGCAAGGCAAAATCTATCAGTTTGGAAGGGTAGTAAGTAAATTTGTAGCTTTCTAAAGGGAATACGGGCGAAAATGTCGAGCAACATTTTTATATATAAAAAATGTAGAATTGTATTCAAATGAATGAAATGAAAGAGAATAACGATATTGATTCTTCGGTTACAACGTCCAATCCATCAGCGCCCACTCTTCAATCTCTATATATTACCTCTTCCTCTCCGTTTTTAGATTCAAAAACAAAACCGGCACTTAATCCATTTCAGATCCAATAAACAACTGTTGAAGGAAAGAAATGCGAAGCCGGGGATCGAGTCACCGGCTATCTGCTGGGGGCGGTGGTGGGTTTGGCTTTCGGTAGTCGAGTTTCGGCTCTTTTGCTAGCAATGTTTGCGACGATGGCTACGATTTACGTCGCCGGCCGGTAAGCAGCTTATCAATTTCAATTTATGCTATTTCCTTCGTTTCGAGATATTTCTTAAGCGTGGCGATTAACTTTTTCTGCGCATTGGATATGGAATTTTGATGCGATTGAGTGTGCTTTGAACGGAATTTGTTTGGTTGTTGTAGTCTATGGCAGGACGCAGAGAGTAGATTGCATTTAGTTGAAGAGCTTCAGAAGAGAAAGGGTCAGGTACATATTACTGTTAATTTTGGTTTACAGGCTAAACTTTTACGTAACATTTGGATATAAGAATGAGGTAATGTCTATTCTCTGTCTTTCAGGTTCAATCTGCCATATCAGTTGATGAGACGTTTAAAATCATAGATTGCAGGTTAACTCTTTCTCTTATTGCTATATATATCAGGTCTGAATCCAACAAATTCTAGTGTTGATGGAAGTTCATTTGTTATCCAGGGAACAACATAAGAAGTTATCGGTGTTGTGGAAATCGGGTTAGTTTCCACCAAAATGAATAATTGTGCCAAAAATTAAGACAAAGAAAAATTCCCAGGTAGTTGGTGGAGTCACAAATGGTCTCCCTTAAAAACCAACTTTCTTAGACTCTTGAGTCTTGGTGACAGAATTTTTCTAAGATAATTTAAAGCACAATATATCACAAAGTAAAAGACCCGACAATAGCTATTAAATAGAAATAAAAGGAACACCAGAATTTAACGAGGTTCGGCCAATTATGTCTACGTCCTCGGACACTACTAAAATAATATTTCACTATTTCAAAGAAATATTACAAGAGAGAGAGGAAAAATACAACCAATCTTAGAAGTAGAGAGATTGGTGGTTTTTGGGATGAATTGTTAAGAGGGGATGAAGTCCTTTTATAGCCTAATGCTATGGTGGAAAAATCATCTCTTTCCGATGTGGGATTGTCATATTTCAACAATCGGCAGTTGAGAATCTCACAATTCCAAACAAACATCCTCTAAACTCTTATATTACAAATTTCAGTAATGTCTCCAAATGCGCTTCAAAGCGCCCAATTTCAAATTCTAATAACATTTATCAAGTCCAAACAATGTTGGAACTTGATACTTGTCACAACTTTCGTTGCCATATCTGCGGGATTTTCAGCAGTCAAAATCTTCTGAAGAAGTATCCCACCATCTTCAAGAATTTCCCGTACAAAATGATATCGAACATCGATATGCTTCGTCCTTGTATGATAAACTTGATTCTTTGCTAAACAAATAGCACTTTGACTGTCACAATGCACTTTGACATGCTTCTGACCAATTCCCAAGTCATTCAACAACCCCTGAAGCCAAATTGCCTCCTTAACAGCTTCTGAAACTGCCATGTACTCTGCCTCTGTTGTAGACAAAGCAACTGTTGACTGTAAGGTGGACTTCCAACTAACCGGTGCCTTTGCAAGTGTGAACACATAACCGGTAGTAGATCGACGTTTGTCTAAATCACCTGCATAGTCGGAATCACAATATCCAACTATATATTGACCACTTTTCTCATCCCGCTCAAACATTATACCAACATCTACAGTATTCTGAATATACCGTAGAATCCATTTCACAGCTTGCCAATGTCCTTTGCCAGGATCATGCATGTACCTGCTTACAACTCCAACTGCTTGTGAAATGTCAGGCCTCGTACACACCATTGCATACATCAAGCTACCAACAGCATTTGCATATGGAACCTTTGACATATATTCTCGTTCTTCATCACTTTTCGGAGATAAAGATGCACTGAGCTTAAAATGAGGAGCAAGTGGAGTACTAACTGGTTTTGTATTCTCATTTATCCCAAAACGCTTTAGTACTTTTCTCAGATATTGTTTCTGAGTCAAACAAAGTCTCCCCAATTTTCTGTCTCTGCATATCTCCATACCGAGAATCTTCTTAGCTTCCCCTAAATCCTTCATTTCAAATTTCTGATTTAGTTGAGCTTTTAACTTCTGAATCTCTCCTTCATCTTTTGAAGCTATCAGCATATCATCAACATAAAGGAGGAGATAGATAAAGGAACCATCCCGTAGCTTGCGTAAATATACACAATGATCATATTTGCTTCTTGTGTATTTCTGCCTTATCATAAACTTGTCAAATCGTTTGTACCACTGTCTTGGAGATTGCTTCAATCCATACAACGATTTGCTCAACTTACACGCCAAATTTTCTTTTCCAGCAACTTTAAATCCTTCTGGCTGAGTCATGTAGATTTCTTCTTCTAAGTCTCCATGTAAAAATGCAGTTTTTACATCCAGCTGAACTAGTTCCAGATCAAATTGTGCTACCAAAGCCAGCAGTATTCTTATGGAGGAATGTTTTACAACTGGAGAAAATACTTCATTATAATCAATTCCCTCCTTCTGAGCGTAGCCTTTAGCTACCAATCTTGCCTTGTAGCGGATATCATTCTTATCAGGAAATCCGTCTTTCTTTGCATAAACCCATTTACAGCCAATCGCTTTCTTTCCCTTTGGCAGACTTGCTAGCTTCCATGTCTGATTCTTTTCAAGGGACTGCATCTCTTCTTCCATAGCCTTTCTCCACTTTTCTTCTTCTGAGCTTTGAATAGCTTCACAATAAGTGGAAGGAATCTCATCATCTACTGAAGATGTATAATTAGTCATATCTTCAAGTCGAGCAGGTTTCTTAATCTTCCTTTTCGGCTTTCGTAGTGCAATTGGCTCAAGTTGCTGAGGAGGTTCTTGTGCTGAAACCTCTGCTTCCTCATCTGATCCATTTTCTACCATTATCTCCT
This sequence comes from Triadica sebifera, assembly GCA_023653625.1. NCBI lineage: Eukaryota > Viridiplantae > Streptophyta > Magnoliopsida > Malpighiales > Euphorbiaceae > Triadica > Triadica sebifera. Next base: position 1,269,610 of record CM042905.1, on the reverse strand, counting down.
CTTCTTCCGTAGGAGTAATTTTATCAGACTCTACAATTGCTGGATCAACAATTCTTCTTCTATCAAACTCCACCTGTTTGGGAGTTTCCTCCACCTGCTGTGGAGAACCATCCGTCTGTTCCTTTGTTACCTTTAACATGGTAGACTCATCAAAGGTAACATCTCTACTAAAGATTATTTTCTTCGTCTCTGGGCACCATAGTCGATATCCTTTGATACCAGAGGATATCCCCATAAAGATAGCTTTCTTTGCCCTTGGATCTAACTTTGATTCCTTAACATGATAGTATGCAGTGGAACCAAACACATGTAAGGAATTATAATCTGTAGCAGGTTTTCCATACCACACCTCCAAAGGTGTTTTGCCATTGATAGCAGTTGATGGCAAACGATTAATGAGATGACATGCGTATGTTACAGCCTCAGCCCAAAACTGTCTGCCTAATCCAGCATTAGACAACATACACCGAACTTTCTCCAGTAGAGTTCGGTTCATGCGTTCAGCCACCCCATTCTGTTGTGGTGTATTTCTGACAGTGAAATGTCGAACAATTCCTTCATTTCTGCAAACTTTCATGAAGGGATCACTTGTGTACTCTCCGCCATTGTCTGTTCGAAGACACTTGATCTTTCTGCCCGTCTGAGTTTCTACCATCTTCTTCCAGATGAGAAAAACTTCCAACACTTCATCCTTTGTCTTCATTGTATACACTCATACTCTTCTTGAACAATCATCAACAAAGGTAACATAGTAGTGTTTACCTCCCATTGAAGCAGTTTTGGAAGGACCCCATACATCTGAGTGAACATAATCCAGAATACCCTTGGTATCATGGATTGCAGTGCCAAACTTCACTCTCGTCTGCTTCCCTTTGATGCAATGCTCACAGAAGTCTAATTTGCAGGTTCGCACTCCTTGCAATAATCCTTGATTCGCCAGAAGTTTCAAGGATTTTTCGCCTGCATGCCCCAAGCGCATATGCCACAATCTGGTTATTTCTAGCTCATGGTCATCACTAGAAACTGCTGCTGTTGTTCCAACAACTGTATTGCCTTCATAGTAATACAAGTTGTTGCTCCTTTGAACTCCTTTCATCACCACAAGTGCTCCAGATATAACCTTCATTACTTCATTTTTAATGATTATAGTGAAACCCTTTCTCCCAAGGATTCCCATAGAAATGAGGTTTTTCGTCAGACTGGGCACATATCTTACGTCTGTCAGAGTTCTGATTGATCCATCACGATTCCTCAATTGGATTGAACCAATTCCAGTTGTTTTGCAAGGGCTGTCATTTGCTGTATAGACAACTCCACCTTCAATTTCTTTAAAATCGAAAAACCATTCCCGATTGGGACACATATGGTGGCTACAGCCTGAATCCAGGATCCAAGCAGTCGAACTACTTATTGATGGCATCAATGCTAATGAAAAATCTGAATCATCACATTCAGCTACATTTGAATCTGCAACAGACTTGCCTTTGCCAGATTTGCTTCTCAACTTAGGACAATCTTTCTTCCAGTGCCCCTTTTCTCGACAAAAGGCACATTCATCTTTGCCCACTCTGGACTTTGATCTGTCTTTCTTTCCCCTGTTCTTATTTTTCGAACGGCCTCTTACTATCAAAGCTTCAGCTGCTCCACTGGTGCTATCCTTCTTGTCTTTTCTCCTCAATTCATAGCTGTATAGTGCAGCACATACTTCACTAAGAGACACCTCAGCTTTCCCATGGAGTAGAGTAGTTTCTAGAAACTCAAACTCCTCAGGAAGGGATCCCAACAGCATTAGGGCCAAATCTTCATCTTCAAATGTCACATCCAAGTTCATCAGATCTGCTACAAGTTGATTGAAATTGGTGATGTGATCATTCATCGTGGTACCAGAAACATATGTGAATCTGAACAGTCTTTTCTTCATATGAATCTTATTTTGACTGCTCTTTTTCAAGAATTTTTCCTCCAATGCCTTCCACAATTTACTTGCAGAAGTTTCTTTACAAAAGGCATACTTTTGCTCTCTGGACAGGCACGATCGAATTGTACCACATGCCAAACGATTGATTGTCTTCCATTCCTTCTCATCTGCACCTTCTGGCTTTTCTCCCTCAATGGCAATGTCTAAGCCTTGCTGAAATAAGGCGTCTAGAACTTCACCTTGCCACATGCCGAAATGGCCTGTACCATCAAAAATCTCCACTGCAATTCTCGTATTTGCCACAGCAGTTCTCGCCAAAATTGATGAAGTAGAAGCTGTTGTGTCCATTGTGGATTTTTGTCCGTCTCTTGCCATTTCCTTTTTAAGACTATTTAATAGCTTTCAAATGCGGAATACCCAAGAATCCAAGGAAACCTTTCTGATGTGGAAGATCAGCTTACGCCGCAACCACAGAGCATATAACTCAGTAACCTTGGCTCTGATACCAATTGTTGTGGAAATCGGGTTAGTTTCCACCAAAATGAATAATTGTGCCAAAAATTAAGACAAAGAAAAATTCCCAGGTAGTTGGTGGAGTCACAAATGGTCTCCCTTAAAAACCAACTTCCTTAGACTCTTGAGTCTTGGTGACAGAATTTTTCTAAGATAATTTAAAGCACAATATATCACAAAGTAAAAGACCCGACAATAGCTATTAAATAGAAATAAAAGGAACACCAGAATTTAACGAGGTTCGGCCAATTATGCCTACGTCCTCGGACACTACTAAAATAATATTTCACTATTTCAAAGAAATATTACAAGAGAGAGAGGAAAAATACAACCAATCTTAGAAGTAGAGAGATTGGTGGTTTTTGGGATGAATTGTTAAGAGGGGATGAAGTCCTTTTATAGCCTAATGCTATGGTGGAAAAATCATCTCTTTCCGATGTGGGATTGTCATATTTCAACAAATCTCCACCTTGACAATCTCACAATTCCAAACAAACATCCTCTAAACTCTTATATTACAAATTTCAGTAATGTCTCCAAATGCGCTTCAAAGCGCCCAATTTCAAATTCTAATAACATTTATCAAGTCCAAACAATGTTGGAACTTGACACTTGTCACAACTTTCGTTGCCATATCTGCGGGATTTTCAGCAGTCAAAATCTTCTGAAGAAGTATCCCACCATCTTCAAGAATTTCCCGTACAAAATGATATCGAACATCGATATGCTTCGTCCTTGTATGATAAACTTGATTCTTTGCTAAACAAATAGCACTTTGACTGTCACAATGCACTTTGACATGCTTCTGACCAATTCCCAAGTCATTCAACAACCCCTGAAGCCAAATTGCCTCCTTAACAGCTTCTGAAACTGCCATGTACTCTGCCTCTGTTGTAGACAAAGCAACTGTTGACTGTAAGGTGGACTTCCAACTAACCGGTGCCTTTGCAAGTGTGAACACATAACCGGTAGTAGATCGACGTTTGTCTAAATCACCTGCATAGTCGGAATCACAATATCCAACTATATATTGACCACTTTTCTCATCCCGCTCAAACATTATACCAACATCTACAGTATTCTGAATATACCGTAGAATCCATTTCACAGCTTGCCAATGTCCTTTGCCAGGATCATGCATGTACCTGCTTACAACTCCAACTGCTTGTGAAATGTCAGGCCTCGTACACACCATTGCATACATCAAGCTACCAACAGCATTTGCATATGGAACCTTTGACATATATTCTCGTTCTTCATCACTTTTCGGAGATAAAGATGCACTGAGCTTAAAATGAGGAGCAAGTGGAGTACTAACTGATTTTGTATTCTCATTTATCCCAAAACGCTTTAGTACTTTTCTCAGATATTGTTTCTGAGTCAAACAAAGTCTCCCCAATTTTCTGTCTCTGCATATCTCCATACCGAGAATCTTCTTAGCTTCCCCTAAATCCTTCATTTCAAATTCCTGATTTAGTTGAGCTTTTAACTTCTGAATCTCTCCTTCATCTTTTGAAGCTATCAGCATATCATCAACATAAAGGAGGAGATAGATAAAGGAACCATCCCGTAGCTTGCGTAAATATACACAATGATCATATTTGCTTCTTGTGTATTTCTGCCTTATCATAAACTTGTCAAATCGTTTGTACCACTGTCTTGGAGATTGCTTCAATCCATACAACGATTTGCTCAACTTGCACGCCAAATTTTCTTTTCCAGCAACTTTAAATCCTTCTGGCTGAGTCATGTAGATTTCTTCTTCTAAGTCTCCATGTAAAAATGCAGTTTTTACATCCAGCTGAACTAGTTCCAGATCAAATTGTGCTACCAAAGCCAGCAGTATTCTTATGGAGGAATGTTTTACAACTGGAGAAAACACTTCATTATAATCAATTCCCTCCTTCTGAGCATAGCCTTTAGCTACCAGTCTTGCCTTGTAGCGGATATCATTCTTATCAGGAAATCCGTCTTTCTTTGCATAAACCCATTTACAGCCAATCGCTTTCTTTCCCTTTGGCAGACTTGCTAGCTTCCATGTCTGATTCTTTTCAAGGGACTGCATCTCTTCTTCCATAGCCTTTCTCCACTTTTCTTCTTCTGAGCTTTGAATAGCTTCACAATAAGTGGAAGGAATCTCATCATCTACTGAAGATGTATAATTAGTCATATCTTCAAGTCGAGCAGGTTTCTTAATCTTCCTTTTCGGCTTTCGTAGTGCAATTGGCTCAAGTTGCTGAGGAGGTTCTTGTGCTGAAACCTCTGCTTCCTCATCTGATCCATTTTCTACCATTATCTCCTCTTCTTCCGTAGGAGTAATTTTATCAGACTCTACAATTGCTGGATCAACAATTCTTCTTCTATCAAACTCCACCTGTTTGGGAGTTTCCTCCACCTGCTGTGGAGAACCATCCGTCTGCTTCTTTGTTACCTTTAACATGGTAGACTCATCAAAGGTAACATCTCTACTAAAGATTATTTTCTTCGTCTTTGGGCACCATAGTCGATATCCTTTGATACCAGAGGATATCCCCATAAAGATAGCTTTCTTTGCCCTTGGATCTAACTTTGATTCCTTAACATGATAGTATGCAGTGGAACCAAACACATGTAAGGAATTATAATCTGTAGCAGGTTTTCCATACCACACCTCCAAAGGTGTTTTGCCATTGATAGCAGTTGATGGCAAACGATTAATGAGATGACATGCGTATGTTACAGCCTCAGCCCAAAACTGTCTGCCTAATCCAGCATTAGACAACATACACCGAACTTTCTCCAGTAGAGTTCGGTTCATGCGTTCAGCCACCCCATTCTGTTGTGGTGTATTTCTGACAGTGAAATGTCGAACAATTCCTTCATTTCTGCAAACTTTCATGAAGGGATCACTTGTGTACTCTCCGCCATTGTCTGTTCGAAGACACTTGATCTTTCTGCCCGTCTGAGTTTCTACCATCTTCTTCCAGATGAGAAAAACTTCCAATACTTCATCCTTTGTCTTCATTGTATACACCCATACTCTTCTTGAACAATCATCAACAAAGGTAACATAGTAGTGTTTACCTCCCATTGAAACAGTTTTGGAAGGACCCCATACACCTGAGTGAACATAATCCAGAATACCCTTGGTATCATGGATTGCAGTGCCAAACTTCACTCTCGTCTGCTTCCCTTTGATGCAATGCTCACAGAAGTCTAATTTGCAGGTTCGCACTCCTTGCAATAATCCTTGATTCGCCAGAAGTTTCAATGATTTTTCGTCTGCATGCCCCAAGCGCATATGCCACAATCTGGTTATTTCTAGCTCATGGTCATCACTAGAAACTGCTGCTGTTGTTCCAACAACTGTATTGCCTTCATAGTAATACAAGTTGTTGCTCCTTTGAACTCCTCTCATCACCACAAGTGCTCCAGATATAACTTTCATTACTTCATTTTTAATGATTATAGTGAAACCCTTTCTCCCAAGGATTCCCATAGAAATGAGGTTTTTCGTCAGACTGGGCACATATCTTACGTCTGTCAGAGTTCTGATTGATCCATCACGATTCCTCAATTGGATTGAACCAATTCCAGTTGTTTTGCAAGGGCTGTCATTTGCTGTATAGACAACTCCACCTTCAATTTCTTTAAAATCGAAAAACCATTCCCGATTGGGACACATATGGTGGCTACAGCCTGAATCCAGGATCCAAGCAGTCGAACTGCTTATTGATGGCATCAATGCTAATGAAAAATCTGAATCATCACATTCAGCTACATTTGAATCTGCAACAGCCTTTCCTTTGCCAGATTTGCTTCTCAACTTAGGACAATCTTTCTTCCAGTGCCCCTTTTCTCGACAAAAGGCACATTCATCTTTGCCCACTCTGGACTTTGATCTGTCTTTCTTTTCCCTGTTCTTATTTTTCGAACGGCCTCTTACTATCAAAGCTTCAGCTGCTCCACTGGTGCTATCCTTCTTGTCTTTTCTCCTCAATTCATAGCTGTATAGTGCAGCACATACTTCACTAAGAGACACCTCAGCTTTCCCATGGAGTAGAGTAGTTTCTAGAAACTCAAACTCCTCAGGAAGGGATCCCAACAGCATTAGGGCCAAATCTTCATCTTCAAATGTCACATCCAAGTTCATCAGATCTGCTACAAGTTGATTGAAATTGGTGATATGATCATTCATCGTGGTACCAGGAACATATGTGAATCTGAACAGTCTTTTCTTCATATGAAGCTTATTTTGACTGCTCTTTTTCAAGAATTTTTCCTCTAGTGCCTTCCACAATTTACTTGCAGAAGTTTCTTTACAAAAGGCATACTTCTGCTCTCTGGACAGGCACGATCGAATTGTACCACATGCCAAACGATTGATTGTCTTCCATTCCTTCTCATCTGCACCTTCTGGCTTTTCTCCCTCAATGGCAATGTCTAAGCCTTGCTGAAATAAGGCATCTAGAACTTCACCTTGCCACATGCCGAAATGGCCTGTACCATAAAAAATCTCCACTGCAATTCTCGTATTTGCCACAGCAGTTCTCGCCAAAATTGATGAAGTAGAAGCTGTTGTGTCCATTGTGGATTTTTGTCCGTCTCTTGCCATTTCCTTTTTAAGACTATTTAATAGCTTTCAAATGCGGAATACCCAAGAATCCAAGGAAACCTTTCTGATGTGGAAGATCAGCTTACGCCGCAACCACAGAGCATATAACTCAGTAACCTTGGCTCTGATACCAATTGTTGTGGAAATCGGGTTAGTTTCCACCAAAATGAATAATTGTGCCAAAAATTAAGACAAAGAAAAATTCCCAGGTAGTTGGTGGAGTCACAAATGGTCTCCCTTAAAAACCAACTTCCTTAGACTCTTGAGTCTTGGTGACAGAATTTTTCTAAGATAATTTAAAGCACAATATATCACAAAGTAAAAGACCCGACAATAGCTATTAAATAGAAATAAAAGGAACACCAGAATTTAACGAGGTTCGGCCAATTATGCCTACGTCCTCGGACACTACTAAAATAATATTTCACTATTTCAAAGAAATATTACAAAGTGAAATATTACAAGAGAGAGAGGAAAAATACAACCAATCTTAGAAGTAGAGAGATTGGTGGTTTTTGGGATGAATTGTTAAGAGGGGATGAAGTCCTTTTATAGCCTAATGCTATGGTGGAAAAATCATCTCTTTCCGATGTGGGATTGTCATATTTCAACAATCGGCAGTTGAGAATGATCTGGCAGCAGCTAGGCAAGTAGGTTTTGTTTCGAAGCACACTGCAAAGAAGGAAGATGATAATTCTAAGAAGAAACTTTTGGTTGTTATTGGAATCATTGCTATATTTGGCCGCGAGAAAAATAGAGATGCAATTCGGAAGGCATGGATGCCTATAGGCAAGTAATCTTCCTCCCTCTCTGAGTTTTTTTGCATTTTTTCTTCTTTTTTTTAATCAGCATGAAAATGTTCTTTGCATATCTGAATAATTTTTTATTATATAGCCTACCATGCTAGCTTGAGGCCATAGTAATGAATGAATTTAGAGAGGCGTAATGTGTTGATAGCATAATGGTGCTTGGACTCAATATTCCTGTAATGACTGTATCACCTAATTCAGAACTGAAATTAACTAAGCCATTAGTGAAAAATAAGTTGGTCTTTGTACAAGGATTAACTTTCTTTGAAGAGTAAAAAATGGGGCTATGATCATATCAACTTGTGTTTGTTGTCATTTTCTTTATTAATTATTCTCATTATTTTGTCTAATTTGTTTCCTCAAGTAGTATATAATCTAGAAGTTAGAATATTTGCAGGAGCAGATCTTAAAAAACTGGAGAATGAAAAGGGCATTGTTGTACGATTTTTCATAGTAAGAAGGTTTCTATTTTTGATTGTTTATGTTTATATACGATATATGACAGAAATACTTATTTCTCACTGTTTGGTTAATTTATATTAATATGGAATTACAGTGCAAATCGTGGAGGCAGCTTGGACAGGGAGATTGACAGCGAAAATAGACAGACTAATGACTTCATTATTCTTGTATGTTCACTCATCAATTGAAGAGAACTGACAATTTTAATTGATCCTCATTTTGAAATCACTATTGTATTTTTTTGAGCCATTCAGAAATTGAGGATTGGCTTCTTCTTTTTTTCAAAAAGAAAGTTGATCTTTGAACGAAAATAATCACTAGCTTTTAATCTCAACCATTTGAAAGTCTTGAAAGTCTTCTAAACGAATTTAACTAGTAATTTGACCATAGCAGCTCTAAATTTTAGTTTAATGAGGAATAAGAGAACTTAAGTTGCTTTAAAGAGTTCCAATTTCTTATTTTCATTGTTAAATATTCTGATTTAATTTAACATTTTTGTGTACAGGAGTTTTGTTGTTACTTGTTAGTATATTCAGAGATATGCTAATGTGAAGTAGCGAGTATCAGTATGTCATTTACATTCCGTTTGTGCCTCAACAGGATGGACAAGTTGAGGCAACTGAGGATAATCCAAAAAAGATGAAATTATTCTTAATACATGCTGTAGAGAACTGGAATGCTGAGTTTTATGTTAAAGTCAATGATGATGTTTATGTAAATATTGGTATGTAGCCCGTATTAGTTCAATCTGATGGCATTCAAAATAGTGAATCACTTACGTTAAATTTGTCAAATCCGCAACACGTTTAATTTTGCTAGAAAATAATCTTGTCTGCTACTACTGTTTAGTACTCTTTTTATATCTTCTATCTGCGTCTTGGTTATTCTTTTTATTTCCATCTGGGTTATTGTTTTATCTCATAATTTTGAATTGTGAATGTAATAACTGAATTATTAGGGATATCAAGGTGCTGTTTAAGACAAACAGGAAAGAAAGAATTGCAGTAATATTTGGAAAATTTGAATGCTAAAGATTTATAGTATTGGAATTTTACATGAATTACTAAGGCTCATCTTTTCTTCTGTTGTACAGATGCGCTGGGAGCAATACTTTCCACCCATCTGACAAGCCTCGTGTTTACATTGGTTGTATGAAATCTGGCGAGGTTTTCTCTGAGCCGTAGTTTGATACAATGTTTATATATTGATAACTTCTTTTGCCATTGGAGAGTAAACGGTATTCAATATGAATATTATTTGCATCCCTTATATTGTCATCATTTTGCAGGACCCACAAATGGTATGAACCGGACTGGTGGAAATTTGGTGATGGAAAATCGCAAGTAGAATGTTATTCATTTGGATGGAAAGATATTTGCGTTGATATATTTCCCAAATTTCTTCTGGTTTCAAGAAATAGACCTACACTATCAATCCCTTTTCATCTTTTTTTTTTCCATGCCTCATGAATCTTACACTATTTACTAGTAAAGTAGAGGGGCTTGTCCTCCTTGAGAGTTAAAGATAGTAATAATGGGCAGGAAGTTTGTCGACGTCTGTTGTTGTAGTTTTACATTGGCATAGTGATTCATTAATGAGAGAAACCGGCTAATATTTGCATTTTGCTAAACAAAATGGTGGCATGTATTCTCAGATAATCTATTTTTCAGACTTTCCCTAGAATGTTTGATACTTAGTCAGAACTTATGAACGAAACAATGTACTTCTGATGAAATGCTATTGGATATCAGCATGCTTCCACTTAAAATCAGTTGTTTTAAAATTTTATTTGTTGCAGATATTTTCAACATGCCTCACGTGAAATCTATGCCATTTCTCAAGCTTTGGCTCAGTTTATTTCAATTAACAGGTAGGCTTTTCCTTTTATTCACTTATAGATGGTCCACAGGCATATGGTGTCAATAAGTGGACCAATTTTATATTTTTCAGATATATTCTTCAGACATATGCCCATGATGATGTCAGTACTGGATCATGGTTCATTGGGCTTGATGTAAAGCACATTAATGAATGGAAGTTTTGCTGCTCCTCATGGTCAACAGGTATCTTTCTCTCACGCACACACAAGCACAAACACCAGTGACTTTGTAATTGTGAGCTAGAAAGTTTATTACTTGAGCTGTGATGCTCTCTATGTGACAAAAGTGGGAAAGGTGAAAGGGGCCAGTTTCAGTGTTAAACTAGTCTCCGCATAAGGGATGAAGATGAACTAGTCTCATTTGAATATAAATCTGCAAACCGAATGGACCCGTTTCTGTCAACTAATCTATGGAGGGATGAAGATGAAGCAGGCATAAGGGAGAAAATTTGATCTGTATTTGTATAGAGTAACTTAAGTTGCATCTATAATAGTGTTCCAAGCCATCTATGGCCATTTTTTTTTATCCCCCTCAGCCTTGAAAGATATTTTATTGATACTAGATATAATATGAACTTTTAAAATGATGTAACATGAACTTCCAAAGAAAGAAGTAATATAAAAATTCGAACTTCTCGGGGGTTTAGTAATGGCTTGTTGCGCTTTAATAAATGTGGTGGGCTAGGCACTTCGAAGGTTTACACGAAACGATAGTTGATTCTTTACAATACCACTTTTTGTTGTTTATTCTTGATAGGAATTGGTCATGCTTAACCTTTTGGTAAATTCTTTCCTATGTTTTAGGAGCAACATGCGCAGCTGTGTGATTGGACTGGCCTCAGTAATTGAATGTCAAGTTTAGACGTACTGGCAAACTCAACCAGCAATAGAGTAAGGGAGTCTTTTTCATGCATTATCTCTAGTGCCTGTTGGTATACAAACAGAAAATTCATCCAAGTCAATAGATGTGCATTGAATTCTGGTGCCTCAAAGTGTAATGTGGTCCATTATGCAGTTTTTTTGTCAATCTCGGCCAATCGGGATTTATACAATGCTTTTTGAGAGAGCAATAAATTTTAATAAAATGATGTGGTACTTGAAATATATAATATATAATAACTTAATAACTGAATTGTTATTTATAACTATAAAATGTTTTAATTATTATTTCGTAACAATAAAATACATTTGTCATCTCGTTAATGTCTCTTAATGGCAGACTGAGTTGGAGTTCCACATTACCTTATCCCAATTTTCATATCGAAAACCCTAAAAGGGGCTGTTGGCTTTCGAGTCACTGATCATCTTGTATTTACATATATATTGGGATCTTTTGGGTCCCTAAAGAGAAGAAAATAAAGATGGTATATGTGCTGAGCGAGAATTCATGGAGCGCAAAAGTAAAGGAGAGGAAAATCTCATAGGAAATGAAGAAGAATAGGAAGAAGAAGAAGTAGAAGAAGTAGATGTTTGAGGAATGGCAACCGCCATTATGCTGGAAAAAGGAAAGTCCCTCTTTCTTTGCTCACATTGCCTCTCAAAAGTAAAATTTGGGTTTTGTAGCTCTCATATATACAACGAAGTGGGTTTCATTGCTATAACCTTCAATTACAAAATAAAAATTAAAAAGAAAAAAAAAACCCAAAAAGCTACAAAGCTTTCATCAAGAAATTAGCAACCCAAGATTACATTTTGATAGGTTATTCTGAATTTGTACTGATAATACTATCTGGGTTTCTGACAGAGAGGGAGAGTAGTAGGTAACGGTTGAAATTTGGGAATTGAGAGAGTCACAGAAGAAGGGGATGGTGTTGTTTTTGGAGGGTTTTGGATTTTTTTAAATCGCTAATTATCCATTAAACCGCAAAAATTACCTTTCAAAGCAGCCAAATAAACCATGAATGCAAAATAATAAAAGCAAAAACCAAGTCAAACAACGTAATTGTCAACAGCTGAAAACGAAAGATTTTGCCTCAAATCCTAATAAACCATCTCAAAATTAGTCACCACAGCAGTTACCACAGTAGTGCCTATCAAAATGATTGGTCATAAAAGCACCGGCTCCACACTCAGCGTTGGGACGCTCTTCTTCACCGTTTACACTTTACAGCTATCATGAACTTTGTAAAATAAGTAACGTGAAAATTACGCTTACCGATCCATTAATAAAATATGACGAATGTATTTAATTATTATAAAATAATAATTCAGATATTTTTTAATCATAAATAATTATTTAGATATTACATATTATATATTTCAAGCCTTATCTATCTAATTCATATTTCAGATATTGGTTGTCTAAAATTAACACTGTGAATGGAATTGCTGAAATCGCAAGTAAAGACAGAAGCAGGCATGAAATAGGCGAGCTAAGTAGTTGAAGGGATAAGAATAGTAGTGTTAAAATCCCTTAGCTTATCTTTTCTAGGTTGGACATGAAAATGTGGTGGAAATCTTATCTGCGGCATGACATGTTCCAAGTCTATGCTTTCTGTTTTTTTGGATGGTATGCCGAAAGCGGATTCTAAAGCAAAATTTAAGTCAAAAGGTAACGTAAAGGCACTAGAAGGTCATGACTGGTGTAGATAAGTTGAAATATATATATATGGATATATATAAATTTTTTATTTAAATCATGAATTTATTTATGAACGTTTGTTATATAAAAAAATCCAATTTGTTATTAATTTAGTTCATAAATGGACTCATAAATTCAGCCCAAATAAAATAGCCCACATAGTGGAGAGGTGAATTGAATCTATGGCTGGATATGACAACACATTAATTGCGTATATAAATTTCCAATGCTGCCTCCAATTACATTTCTGGCCGGCTATAACATTTTTCCAACACTTTTAGGTCAGAAAAGATAGTAGGAAAAAAAATATTTGAAAAAGGCAAAAAAGACAAAAGATCGAATTTAATTCTGAAAATGATCACCATGTTTTTCATCCCCATAAAATGTGCTATCTTCAAAATAATATCAACCTATACAAGCCATATATATTTTTCAACAAATTGATTATTGTTTCACTTTGCTATTCTCACATTTAATTTAATTAGAAAATTGATAAAGGGTAATGAGTATTCTTATTTTATTAACTTCAATTATAAATAATTTAATTATATATATATATATATATATTAACATGCATGCATTATTTTTTTTAATAATATTAATTAAAAATTATACAAATTTGTGTCAAATTATATTTTCCTTAGGAAAAGTGACAATGTGGATCTTTGGTGAAAGTTGCCATATTGCTTCTAGGAATACAATACATGTTTATCAAATGTCTTTTTTTTAGTTCCTAGAATATGTCCACCTTTTAAATTCATGGACAAGAATTTCAATCCTTTTTTTAGGTCTAGGTCTAGGTCTAAGCCTCCATTTTGTGGGGTCCTAACGTTTAATTAATTATGTATTTAGGAATTAGGAGTCTTGTATTTCGACTGCAGAAAACTTTTACACAATCCGTTTTATATGTATATATATTATTTTATTTATAAATTGAATCAATTATTTATTATTATGATTCTTTTTACAATTAGTTGTATATTTCTAAAAGAAAAATCAAATTTTATATGTGACATATATTTATCGTTGGAGTTCTGAATGGATATATATAACTGATATAAATAACCAATTTCATTCCTCAACCAACATTTGGTGTGCTTGCAGTCCTTAAATGCCCCCCTACGAAAAGGGAAATTATTCTCTGTTTTTATGTGGATTCTTGGTTGATCCGAATAAGAATAATTAAATTGCCTAAGGATGTTTTTGTTATTCCTAATCTTAATACAAGTTGTGGAAATGTTGAATTTCAGGATTGCAATTTTTACATTAAAAGGAAAAAATAATCTTAAGTACACTCTCTTTTATCATATATTTTTCAACACTTATATTCTGATTAGTTGATAAGGAAAAAAAATATTTTTAAAAATTTTACTCTTCTCACCAATCAATTAGGAATTAAGTATTAGAGTGTCTGAAAAATAAGAGTATCCTTAATTAGCATTTTTCAAAGGAAAAAAATAGAAGAAAAAGATTATCTTAAATTTTAAGGTCTACCATAATTTTTTTTCTTTCTATTTTTTTATGCCTATTGAATTTATGTACAAGAACTTACATGCTAATTTATTTTCAAGATAACATATAAAATGTTATCTTGAAAATATTGTTCGCTATATAAGTATATGTGTATATTTTTAAACTTCAATAGCCGATGTTCAAAGGTAAACTTACATGCTAATTTTTTTTCAATATAACACATAAAATGTTCCTAATAAGTTAAAGTTTATCACTACTAAAAAAATTATATTCAATATTATATGGCATTAAATTCGAATTTCAATTGAATTATTTTATATATATAAATAAAATTAGGCATTATGTAGGCAAATTGACAGGCAAAAGAATTATATATGAAAAATATTATTTGAGAGGCAAATCCACACCTAATTTTCAAAAATTATTAATTCCATAATATGAATTACGAAAGAGGAGAGATATTGGTGTTGATTGTTTAATGATTGGACATTCCAATTGAAAAGGAGAAAGAAATGAAATGAAATGGAAAAGAATTACAGACACAGAAATTAAAAAGCAGCTAAAGACTTTTATGGGGGCAAGAACTTCGAATATTCTACCAAGATTTTTCAATTCAAAGGGTAGTTTATTCTTTAATTCAACCAAACATTTGTCTTACCCTTTATCCCTTTTAATAATATGTCGAGTTAATAATTGTATGGGGTATTTTTATTCAAATTCTATTCCTTTTTTTTTTCTTAATCACTTCGAATTTTAATTTTTTTATATTATTTCTAATTTGAATTCTTCATCTGTTTTCTATCCAATTTATGAAAAGCCTTATGTTGGCATTATAATGAGGGGTGAATTAATAAAATAATTAAACTTGGTTTATATTTAAAAATTTCTACGTATTATTGATTAAAAAATATTAAGAATTAAATTGAAAATACCCAATACATGATAGATATCTTATAATTTCTCTTAATAATTAATTATCAAGTAAATAAAATTAGGTTGATTTATCATTAAAAAAAAAATTAGTATTGGGTTATTTGTTCTTTTTTTTTTTCCGAAAATGGATAGTTATTTGTTAATTCTGGTAATCATGGTTCCTTGTTTATTATTGAAAAAAAATTATCAAATACAAAATGTTATTGAGATAGTTACTTCTAACATACAAATTAATTTTATTAATGTTTTTATTTTCTTATTATTATCGTTATTATAAAAGGTATATAACTCTTGAATATTCAAATAGTGGATAAATCTTCCATCTGTACCTTATTTTTTTCATGGAGAAGTTGGGATCTAATCTTGACTCTCACCTTCCTTTCGGGCACTAACTACTCCTCCAATAAATGTTTTTGTCTGAAACCGATTCTAAAAGACGTTTTGTTTCTCATTTTTGAACCTTTTTAGACAGTTTTCTCATCTGGGCATTTGGTTTTCTCATTGAATTTTCATTTTTTTTTCAAATTTTTGGTCCACAAAGTGGGAAACCATTCAAACAAGTTTAGTTATTACTAAGGTAGTTAGAAAGCAGTTGGGTTATTGTTTTCATTCACGGGAAATTTAAGGTTTGTCGCAAGAAATCTGCTTTCAAAGGAAAATTTTTCAAATTCTCTCAACTGCTTTAACCAGTAAACTTCTGGGCTTATTTTCTTGTCCTTCTTATTGGGGTATAGAATAATAGATAAGAGAGAAACAGAGATTAGAAAGACAGAGAGGGAGAGGGAGAGGGAGAGGGAGAGTTAGAGTTTATGTGCAAGTTGTTGGTTGTTGTTGTTACTAGTTGTTGACTCTGTTTTCACTATGAATAATTCTGAGGCAGCCTCTGATCAGATAGCAGCAGTTGAAGTTACTAAAGACAGAAATGGAATTGATCAAGTTATACTTCGTAATGGTCGAGGTGCTTCTGTTCGGGTCAGAAATTTTATTCTCTATTTTTTTTTTCGATGGTCAACTTATTTCATAATCAACTTTTAGCACAAATTAGTAACTTTAAATTTTATAGTTGTTCGGGTTTCGTTTCATTTTAAAAACACTATCTTATTTTTTATTCCTTTTATATTTTACCCTTTATGGTAAAATTGCAATAAAATTTCATAATAGTAAAAAAATTTATAAAAAATTCTCAAGTTGCTTGTTAGTTAAACTTAAAAGTTTGCTTTCAATGATAATTAACCATCGTTAAAAATTTATAGTTTAGGCGGTAAATTATTACTTTATTCAATTATTATTGAATTGATTCATAAATGAATTTATAGATTAATTTAAAAAAAACCAATAGATATATTGATCCATATGAATTAGCATATATTTAATTAAAGGATTCATATTTTTTCTTATTGATATTCATTTGATGTTCATCCAGGTTAGCATGCATGGAGGTCAAGTTTTGTCGTGGAAGACTGATCAAGGCGAAGAATTGCTATTCACTAGTAGTAAGGTAATTGTTCTCTTCATTTGTCGTGTGCTTTAGTAGTCTTTTCCTTCTCCCCAATTTCATATCCTTGCTGATAATTTTGTCCTAATTTTGAAGGTAATTAATGTTCCAAATTAATTTCACTTGTAACAGGCAATCTTCAGGCCGCCACATCCGGTCCGAGGAGGAATTTCTATATGCTTTCCCCAGGTTTGTACGTTTATTAACAAAAGCATATATGGTGAACTTAATTATAATTTGGGGGATGATAGTAATCAAAATAACATGAAAGTTCGACTCTATGTGGGAAATTTTTTACTTTATCGACCTTATTGTGTAGTTTCAACCTTGGACTTACCATGCTAGAAATCTACTGCTAATATATATGTTTACTTCCAATATGGTGTTGAAGTTTGGGAATTGTGGATCGTTAGAGCAACATGGATTCGCAAGGAAGAAAATTTGGGTGATTGATGGCAATCCCCCACCATTGCCTCCTTACGATTCTAATGCCCAAACCTACGTTGACCTGCTTCTTAAACCATCCGATGATGATCTAAAGATCTGGCCACATAGGTATTATATCTTCCTAATCTCTTCGAATCGAATGATTTACAAGACCTCGAATACCTTATATTCATGGATCGACAAATTAATAATTTATTAGCATTTCAGTTTCATATTAATAAAATAAAGATTCAATTTTTTTTTTCCGTGAGAATATATATTTATATTATTGGGTAGTTATAAATGTATACATGCACTTGAATTTATCTAAATAAAAATATCCATTGCTCCTTATTCAGTTTCGAGTTTCGGCTCCGAGTATGTTTGGCAGCAGATGGCAACCTAACTTTGTTATCACGCATAAGGAATATCAACAGCAAGCCATTCACTTTCTCCATTGCTTATCATACATATTTCTCCATATCAGACATAAGGTATATATGGCAAACGCAGTGATATGTGTTCAAAATTTTTATACAATTAGGAGTTTTCTATTTTTTTTTTTTCTAGTTGGATGATAAATTATTAGCCGGATTAGATTCAAACAAATAAATAATTATTATAATTTTTGTTATCATACTAAAAATAACAGTGAAGTTAGAGTAGAGGGATTGGAAACTCTTGACTACCTTGACAACCTATGCCAGAAGGAACGTTTCACAGAACAAGGAGATACCCTGACATTTGAATATGAGGTAATACAAAAGAGAAAATCTTTATTTTTTCTTCAATCTGAATTTAAGTCCATATTTTCTTTCACGGAACATGGAAGCTAACAATTTGTTGTCATATAAAAAAAATGATTATAAGTTTCATATCTATAAAATAATAATAACAATTATACGTGATGCAGATGGATCGCGTATATATTAGTTCTTCAGATATAGTTACTATTTTTGATCACGAAAGAAAACGAACATTTTTCATCAAAAAAGAAGGACTTCCCGATGTTGGTAAACTTAATTAGTTTATTTTCAATCAGCAATTAAATAAAAACTTTTATTCACAATATAATGTTTCATTTTTTTTAACATTTTGTCATCATAAACTCTAAAAATAGTGGTATGGAATCCATGGGAGAAGAAATCAAAAGCAATGGTAGATTTTGGAGATGAAGAGTATAAACAAATGCTTTGTGTTGATGGGGCAGCCATTGAGAAACCAATTACATTGAAGCCAGGTGAAGAATGGACTGGCAGATTACAAGTCTCCGTTGTCCCCTCCTGTTGAAGAGTTTAGTTTGAATTTTTCCTATCTAAATCGGATTTTTATAAATCAATCCAATCGAGTCATACTCAATCATGCCATCACTAATTTGCATATAAAGCCCTGTCTAAGTATTTTTTTTTTAATTCTGTTATATATATATATATATATAAAGATGGAAGGCATATAACAATAATAACCCTATAAAAATCTCTTGCTGGATGGCTGTTGCCGTTATTCAATTGTAATCTTTCAGTCACTAATATTTTTTAGTGCTGAAGCCTGAAGTGAATAAAAATCATAATCACCTTTTAATTTTATACGGTGATTATGACTGTGCTACTTAATTAGTCTAATGGAGAAAACTTGTTTCATTTTTATTCTCCATAGTGGCAATGACAATAGATGTACAAGTAACTCATTTTCGCAGTAAAAATTGTAAATATATTTTTATTTTTTTTAATTATTTATAATAAGAAGATTGCTTTGACTGCTCAGTTCCAAAGTTTCTCTGGGGTAATTAGTTTATTGGCCAGTATCCAGAGCTCTAATCTATTAAAAAAGGGGTCTTTCAAGTCCTTTCTTGGTTGTTGGCAGAATAAAATTGATAAATGAAACCATAGACACTTTTATGGTAGTGATTAATGAGAAAGAAATGAATTACAAGTTGTGGGCATCTTTGATCACAATTTCTTTTTTGAAAAAAAAAGGAAGGAAATATTGGATCCCTAAATTCTTCAAAATTGAGAATTTTAGAAAAACATGGGTCAACTCCAATTTTTTAAGTTGCCTTTAAGTGCTTGCCAAACCTTTTAATTTGTCAGTTTTAACAACAGACTTGTTATAAAACAAGAATTCAGACTTGTTAAATCAACAAGAATCAAGCAATTCAGAATCTGTTAAATTAACAGGACTTCAAATAACTGCTTAACCGAGTTTCCCTTTCTTCTCTTTTGTAGCTTAAAGTTACTTATCATGTATCGATTAAAATTAATTTTGATTATGTAGTATTAGAATCGTTTTCGTAAGATTTTATTTTCTTTTTTCGGTCGAAAGTGACAAATTATATTATAAATTCGTATCCATAATATATTGTATATTATTTATTTAAATAATAATTATTTTTAAAATATATATAAAAATATTGTACTTTGCGATTACGAGGAGGTTGAATCATAATGCAAGATGAATATAAGAATTCGGTAGAAAGTCCTCCCATATAATTTCAACAAACAAAGATGTGTGTCCTAGACAGGACCCATCCCAGATTAAATGGATAACCCACAAAATTATGTAGGCAACAAAGCCATAACACTTGCTTACCTAGGCCAACGTAAACATTCTCAATCTAAAACGGAAGAGGCTAAAAATTCATCAAACCCAATTGACTCTATTTCCATGGTGTCATTGCCAGTACGTTTGGCCCAAACCCAAATTGCCATCATTTGACCTTTGACATTGGCACTGCAAAAAGAATGCAGCCTAAAGCATAAATTCTTCTTCGTCTTCTTCTTCTTTTTTGCTTCAAAAGCCTAAAACATAAATTCAATCCCAACTAGTAAGGAGATAATATATAAAAACTCAATTGCAATCTTACTCTTAAAACAATTCAATGTAAATTAATATATCATCCAATTATTTCCCTTCCTATCTTTGAAAAACTTTTAACAATATAATAAAATATGTTTCTATCATGACAAAGATATTTAGAAATGTGATTTTTTTTGGCTGGGGGGGCTTGTCATAATTTGAGAATGTTTTTTATTGGTCGGGGGCTTGAGGCAAAATAGAGACTTGCTCTATGGTTGTTTACAAAAGAGATCCAATTTTCTTATATTTTTATTTTTTATATATATTTTAAAAAATGAATTTTTATTATTTAAATAAATGATATACAATAATAAAAATTTATAATATAATTTGCGCTTCGAAATATACATTTTGAAAAAGAAAAAGAAAAGTGAATTAAGGTAAGCCTCTATGGACCCACTAACTGTTTTTGAGTTTAGTCAATTAAAAGTGGATTAAGGTAAGTGTCGAATCCATTTTGCTTTTATTTTTATTTTATTTTATTTTATTTTTGAATTGAGAATTAAACTAATAGAATATGGTTTATGTGGAATCATTATTTTATTTCTAGTCAATATAATTTTTCCGACCTACATTTTTATATCTAAGCTGAATTTTATTTTATATTTCATGTTGAATTGTATTTTGTAAGTCCAAATTAATGTACATGTGAAGAAAATTTAAATATTTTAAGATAATAAAATAGATTTTATGGATTATAATTTGAATGTATGGTGATTTATAGTTAATTAAAAATTGATGGTAAACTGACCGAAATTAATAGTTAATCAACCTTAATGGATTTGTTAAAATTTAAATTATCATAGACTGAACTTAAAAAAATTATCGTGAACTGATTTATATACCCACATAAATACATATAAATATAAAAAATAAATTGATAGAAAGAACCGACAAATTGTATTTAAACATGTTTTCATTTTGAATTGGGTCTTATAATTAGGGTTAATCAGCTGCGTATCAAATTCATACTTTGTCAAAATTTAAATCATACTGAAGTAAATTTTTCGAATAATATCAATACTGACAATTCTAATACATAAGCATTCAATTTTTTTTTTTTTTGGAAACATATAATATAACTATATAAGCATTCAATTGAGTTTTGAAAATTCAGTTAAAAAAATGAATTTTGGAAATAATTTTGCATCTCTTCAAGAAAATAAAACCTTATCTTGCTCAAAGCCAATGACTAGTTACCATCAAAAGATGTGACACCTAGACGAGACAAAACTTACTTTATCCCATCCAATCCAACGCCCAGAATCACCCCTCATAATTACAAAACTCCTAAATCAACGGCCATCATCACTTACCACATCAACCACAATTTCACAGCATCAAATGGGCCCACTTTTAACCCCAGACCTCAACCTACGGCCCACCATCCACCCCATCTCCCCTCTCCAAATGGAAAACGACACCGCATAATCCTACGACACACTTTTCCATACAGTTCACCTTATTAATGATGGGACCCACATGTCAGCCCAGTCTTCTTCCACGTCATCAATCCCCACCACCCCAACACCTCCTACTCGTACAGTATAACAACTGGTGGTTTCCGGTTCAGTCACTTTTGCTCCACCTCGCCTGCCGCCAACATAACCGCAACCATCTCTCTCCTCATTCAATTTGCTCTTCTTCGCTTTTAATCAATGAAAGGTAAAAGGACCATGAAATATAGCCGTTGGTATAATTGCATTAACCATAATTAGCACAACCACCAAATTTCTTTCCCCATTTCTCTCTGTGAGACTGATAATTCTTGGCATAGAAAGTCCATTAGAGAATCATAGCACTTTTTAAATGATTAACTGTTAAGTTCACGCTACTTTCTGTCCAAAGAAATCATAACCTGTACGTTTTCACCTCCCTCTCTATTATGCCTTTCACTTCCTGTAATTTATGCTAATAATGTATGACTAATTGTTAATTATTATTTGATTTTTACGTTATTGGATCTGTAACTAAGAGGGTTTGGACTTTGCTTCTTGGACAAAAGTAGGTGGCTTATTCTGTTTTGGGGAATCATCATTCTTCAATTGAGCCAGAAAAGTTAAAGCAAAGAACAAAAAGAGCAGCTGGGATTTTTCTTTCAACAAGAATTTGAAATTGTAAGCTCACTTTTTGACCAAACTCACTTTTCAAGGCCTGTAAAAGGCTCATTCTTAATGTTTTAAAATAAACCAGAGTCGTCTCTTCTTTTCTCGACAATTATCTTGGAATCTGGCTTTCGCTGCTTTCCCTCATTTTTTCACATTCTCTGTTTCAATTTTTAAATAAAATTTACCTTTGCTTTCAATTATTTAAATTTTTATTTTCTGTTTACCTTTTTTTTTTTTTTTTTTTCTTGGCTCCAAACCATATACCATCTTGCAGGGAAAGAAAAGGAGCCAAGAAGAAAAACACAGCGGAAACAGCTCGTTTTTGGCTTAGAGTTTTAGCTTCAATGGAAGCTAAGCACATTTGCTCTTCAATATTATTTTTGGGTTTGGCTTTGTTTCTCGTGAATGCAGACCCAGTAGAGGATAAGCAAGCTTTACTTGATTTCGTTAGCAATTTGCCTCACTCCCGCTCATTGAACTGGAACGAGAGCTCTCCAGTCTGCAACAACTGGACCGGAATTACTTGCAGCAAAGATGGGTCTCGTGTAATAGCTGTGAGATTGCCCGGTGTTGGATTTCAGGGCCCTTTTCCCCCAAATACTCTCAGCCGTATTTCTGCTCTGCAGACTTTGAGCCTTAGATCCAATTTTATCAGTGGATTGTTTCCTAGTGATTTGTCTAATCTCAAGAATTTGTCTTTCCTTTATCTTCAATATAACAACTTATCTGGGTCACTGCCAGCAGATTTATCTGCTTGGAATAATATCACTATTATTAATTTGTCCAACAATAGATTTAACGGGAGTATTCCTTTTTCCCTTTCGAATTTGACTCACCTTGCTACTTTGAATCTCGCAAATAATTCATTTTCTGGTGAGATCCCTGATCTTAATTTGCCCAATTTGCAACAGATAAACTTGTCTAATAACAATCTTTCTGGCAGTGTACCTGTGTCACTTAGAAGATTCCCTAATTCTGTGTTTTATGGTAATAATATTTCATTTGAAAGTTCTGTTGCTCCTGCTTCACCTGTTTTAGCTCCTACTGGTGTGCCTAACCAGAAATCTAAGAATGGTAGGGGGCTTGGTGAAATAGCATTGTTAGGAATTATAGTTGCTGCTTGTGTTTTTGGGATTGTCGCATTTGCTTTCTTGATAACTGTTTGTTGCTCAAGAAAGAAAAGCAAGGACGAGTTCTCAGTGAATTTGCAGAAGGGTGGAATGTCTCCGGAGAAAGTGGTGTCGAGGACTCAGGATGCTAATAACAGATTGGTTTTCTTCGAGGGATGTAACTATGCTTTCGATTTGGAGGATTTATTGAGGGCTTCTGCTGAGGTGTTGGGGAAGGGTACATTTGGTATGGCTTATAAAGCAATACTGGAGGACGCAACCACAGTGGTAGTGAAAAGGTTGAAGGAAGTGAGTGTCAGCAAGAGGGATTTCGAACAGCAGATGGAGGTTGTTGGAAGTATTAGGCACGAGAATGTGGTTGAGCTGAGGGCTTACTACTATTCCAAAGATGAGAAGCTGATGGTGTATGATTATTACAGTCAGGGGAGTGTTTCTTCTACACTACATGGTATGTTGCTTTATCCAATATGCATTCGTACTTTTGCAATTTCTTCACCATTGAAATTTCTTAAAAATGCTAATGATTTCAATTTCCTTTTGGGTTCTGATATTCACATATTTGAATGAAATGCAAACATATTCTGCTGATTTGTTATTGTAGCTGTGATTGTTTGTATGAGAAGTTGAGAACTCTTCTTTCGTTAAACTATAGAAAAATCCTTTTGCAATTGATGTCCTGTGAAATTGTAGTGTAGATTATTTGAAATAACGTGATTCATGAGACGTACATTTACATAATATATTGCACATCTTTGATGAAACATGTCCGTGGCCTTAGTACTAGCTAATTTTGGCTCTTTTGAAGGAGGCCATGAAAAAATGATGGTATGCCTTGCCTTAGGTGTAGTCTAATTTGGACAGAAATATGAACTAGGCATTTAAAAGAAAGTATACGAGTGAACAGTGATTGCAATAAAAAAATATAATGGCTGTAGAATTTGAGAAAAAGTGTCTCTATGACAATCTTAATGCATTTTGTTCCAAAATTGCAGCCAAAAGACCGACTTCCAAATGAGATTGCCAAGAATTTAATTAGGTTATGTAGCAAGGGTTTGATGGATGCCTATTTGAGTCTAGTTTCACTTGTTTTCTGGGCCATATGTTTTCCATTTTTTTTCTCCTTATGGACGCTGTATGCAGTGTTCTCATTTTCCCCGAAATCCGTGATATTTGTTTTATTGTTGTTTAATGGTGGGAGCACTCTTGAGACATGATCATAAAATTAGAGCATCTTTCTTTTCTAACTTTCTATAATACAGCCATAGTTGTCCAAAGGTCATCCATTTGCTTTTTACTGAATATTCCTGCAAGAAAGATTCATTGGAGTGCTGAAAGTCCACTCATTCTTGAAGTTGTGATGGAACCATACCTAGGTTTTCTGAGTAGTTGATGATTGTAGAACAGCCAATTGGGTGACATATGTGACCCTACCCTTTCAGCCTTCACAATTTTCTACCAGGATATAATGTGTGTTAGATGCTTAGTTGAACCCCGCGTAGGGCATAGAATCCCTGATGAATCAGTAATTTTGCAGGTAAAAGAGGAGGTGAACACATCTCTCTAGATTGGAATAGCAGAATGAGAATTGCTTTAGGAGCGGCAAGAGGAATTGCTCGTATCCATGCAGAGAACGGTGGGAAATTTGTCCATGGGAACATCAAATCCTCGAACATCTTTCTCAACTCCCAACAGTATGGTTGTGTGTCAGACATTGGTTTATCAATTATAATGAGCGCAGTAGCCCCTCCTATTTCTCGTGCTGCCGGTTATCGGGCCCCAGAAGTGACAGATACAAGAAAAGCAGCACAGCCTTCTGATGTCTACAGCTTTGGAGTAGTATTATTGGAGCTTCTAACTGGAAAGTCACCTATTCATACTACTGGTGGTGATGAAATTATTCACTTGGTCAGGTGGGTTCATTCGGTGGTTCGTGAGGAATGGACAGCTGAAGTGTTCGACGTGGACCTGATGAGGTATCCAAATATTGAGGAAGAAATGGTGGAACTGTTGCAGATAGCATTGTCCTGTGTAGTAAGGATGCCAGATCAAAGACCTAAAATGACAGAAGTAGTGAAAATGATTGAAAATGTTGGAAGGGTTGACACTGACATTCGGCCATCTTCCGAAAACAGATCTGAAAGTTCTACTACGCCACCCCCTCCAGCAATTGAGACAGAGTCATGAGTTCTGCAGAAATTAGATAGAATTAGCCATTTGTCTAATGTTTTCCCATTTTTTAAAATCTATTTATTTTTTTGGACCAGACTACTGGTTTGTTTTCATCTCATTGTTTCTCAAATGTTACCTTTCCACTTCCAATGAACAAATTCAGATAACAGTTTGTCTTCCACTTCTTATGGAAATTATCTCCATCAGTTTATGAGTATTGACATTGTGTGCAATTTAGCTTTGGTTTCCTAAAATTGCTGCATTTGTGTGTGAGCATTGAATCCTTCATTACTAGGACATAATGATGAACATTTTTATAAAAAAAACAATGTAATTGGTTAAGTGCAGGACTGTTCAAAATTAACAAAAACTGAAAAATGTCAGATCAAAATTAAACTGAAAAAATAAGTTAGTTGATGTCGAATCCTTAATTTTGATTTCAGTTTCTGATTTTTGCAGTTTTAAGTTTACAATTTTGCTTTTTTAGTTTAAAAAACCGTCAATTTTCGGTTAGCCATTTATATCAACGGGGCTGAGACTGTTTTTACTATAAAACTCAGCAAAATTTTCCTTTAAAAAACATATTTTTACCCTCTAGATTTATATAGAGCTTTTTTTTTTTTTTGAGAAAACAGGTAATATTATAGAGAAACAACAGAAAAAACATATGTAAGAACAGCGAAATGAACTGAGGGGGAACATCCTCCACAAGAATTTGCTCAGCGCTTAAAGTCATGACATGACCCATTGCAAATAAATCATTATATTAAATAAATAAATGATGAATTCATCATACATTTTATTAGCATATTATACATTAATAAATACATTTAATGTTAAAGGAGCCCAATAATTTTCGCATAATCACTGTTCAGAAAATTCTTTTAACTAACAGAAATCACATCAAATATAAACTTTGCAAATAAATAATATAGGGAATTACTAATTTACTAGCTTCATTAATTTCAAACCATTTCTGTCAAGTTCAAGTATAAATAAATAAATTTAAACGACTTATGATTTTTTTTCCTTTTTTTATTAAATAAATGCTGTCAATGAGTGTCAAATTCATTTTTGAATATTGATCAATCATAAATGAATATATACCCAATATTAGAACAATAAAAATTATTTAATTATCTATAAATTAAGAGAAAAATAACTAATAAATTTGATTAGATTGTATTATAATTGTTTTTAACATAGTGTCTAATTGCATTTTCTTTATTCCTATTAAACAACAAGAGAAGGATTAATTTCATTAAATAGTATACTATTTGTAATTTGTTGTCAATATTTAAAGCTTAAGAAGCTATCAATTTATTTTTTTTTTGAATTTTTTGTCTCAGTTGATTTTAAACTAATTTTTTTAGATAGAGTTAATATGTAATTTTAAATTTATAGTTAATTTATTGTAAAATGAATGCTTTTGAAAATATAATGAGATAAATTATTGTAAATTAAAATTTATTTATTAATCAAATCTAAGCATAAATTTTGAAATAAATAAAACAGATAGTTGAGCAACAAACGTTAATTTAAGTAAATAAATAGAGAGAGAGAAAAAAAAAACAAGTCTTCGAAAATTGGTGAAAGAAAAATAAAAATACATATTATTATTTGTTGCTATATATATAAAAAAGAGAAAAAGCATCTAAGATAATGGGGTCCACACACCACAGTAAAAGAACCAATCGTGAACAAAGAGTAGAGTAATACACACCCAGCATATAAAAACTCAAAATCCCCTTCTGCGTAAGCTCTCTCTCATCGTTTTCTAGTTTCTCAGATTCTAATAATAATCAGGAGGAATCTCTACCAGGTATTGATCTCTCGTCTCTATCCTATCCTCTCTCTGTCTATGAGCTTTTTTTTTTTAATTTTTGCTTTCAATTTCAGTATCTGAAGCGATCTAAGGTTTCTGAGTTGTGTAGGGATTTTACTTCTGTGTTTTGGGGATGGCGTCGAAGCGGATCTTGAAGGAGCTCAAGGATCTCCAGAAGGATCCTCCTACCTCTTGCAGCGCAGGTTATATCGCCTTCATAAATGAGATATGCACTCTTCGATTCTGTTACTGTTCCTGTTTGTTGGTT
This sequence comes from Triadica sebifera, assembly GCA_023653625.1. Classification (NCBI taxonomy): domain Eukaryota; kingdom Viridiplantae; phylum Streptophyta; class Magnoliopsida; order Malpighiales; family Euphorbiaceae; genus Triadica; species Triadica sebifera. The sequence goes on along the minus strand of CM042905.1, from coordinate 1,242,171 downwards.
GATCTCGAAGATCTTTCTTTTTTGTTTGTTGTTTTCCATTTTTGCTCGATTTGGAATTATGTTGTTTTTTTTTTCTTATGATTTACTGTCTGGACGTTGCGGTATTTGAATGATCCCTTCTCATTTATTATTTTTGCATGTTCATCAAGTGTTAGATTTTCGTGTTTTATATTTCTAGCAAATTATGTTCTTATTTGAATGTTGTGTTGCAAGAGCCTAAGGAATGGAGCTTTAGCTATAGTTATTTGATCTGCGATTGAAATGATAACATACTTAGAATTTTATTTCTCGAGGGAACATTAAATTTAGTGAGTTGGATTATCGAGGTGCGAATATAAATGGGAAAGGACGTGTATGTTTTGATTGTGTGATTTGCGTATGAAAGGTCGCCACTCTGATTTCTAAATGAGGTGGTTGTGTCTTGATAAAAATTCACCATGCTTTCCTCATAAAATCTGATTGAAGTTGGAATGGTCTTTCTAAGTGCTGTAAACCTGCTCGGTTACAGGAATCATACGCTGTTGTGTTATATTTCTAGATTCTCAAGTCTCATCCTTTATCATTCTTCTGTGTTACCTCATAGCATTATGATACTTTATCCTTCCTTGAGTATTTCTTCTGCATCGGCCTCAATCCAGTCTACTTCCTTTCTACTCTGTTGCATCCTCATAATTTCATTGGACTTCCTGGTACTCAACAAACTAGATTGCTGACCTTCTGAAAAGAAATTCAAGCTAGTATTGATTCATTGAAAGTGATACATTATTTAGCAATCGAATATTTATCTTTGATGAGGTGTTTTTGGTAAGTTACATTTGGATTTCTCTTAGGCAAGTGGCATTATGTTATACATTGAACTGTTTAATAGAGCATTACAACTAATAATAGATGGCACTGATTGCATATAACTTATTGTTTGTAAAGAATCTCTAGGTAACTATGTGGGGAGTCTCTCTTGGAGTTATGCTTCTCATTACCTTGCAAGTTTTTAGTATACTCTTTACCATTGTTGTTAGAATCGTCCGATTCTCGATTCGAATCTTCCGAATCGATACGATTCCTATATATAACGATTCGAATCTATAGTATGAATCGAAATTAGCATGAATCTATAGCGAATCGCAAGAATCAATAGCGAATCGCAAGAATCGATCGAATCGACCGATTCTATCAATTCATATAAACAAATAAATATTAAGCAGAGTGAGGAAACTTATAGATAGAGAAGGAGAAGACAAAGAATTTACTAACTCTTCAAGCTCGGTCGCGATATCTGCTGAGTCAAGCGAGTTAATGGGCTGAGTGAGGATCACAAGCGAGGAATCAGCGATAGCCTCCACGAGCTTGAGATTGATAGTAATCAATATAAGAAATCAAGAAAAAATTTTATGAGAAGAAGGGTTCGTAAGAGGAATAATAGTGGGGTGTGCAGGTTTAACTAAAGGCCACAAAGGGGAATGATGGGGTGTTGGGGTGTATAGGTTTAACTAAAGGTCATAAAGGGGAATGATGTGATGCATAAATAGAGGATACTCGCTAATATGCACAGGGGGTGGGATCAGGTATGGGATAGAGAAAGAGAAGAAGGAAACTTATTGTATAGTTTGAGAGAAAGATTAAGATAGGTAAACCAAATAGTAGAAAATGATAGACATGCAGTCCATAATATTTCTCTTTAATTGCCATTAAATTTTCAAATTAATTTTTTTTATTAGGCGTTTGATTCGATATGTTCTTAATATAAAATATGTTCTTAAAAATGAATATATATCATTTCTAATTAATTATCAATTTAAACTGAATCTTACGATTCGATTCGATTCTTGATTCACGATTTACAAAATGACAAATTCGATTCTCGATACGAATCTCGATTTAACAACTATGCTCTTTACTTGTGGGTTGCACGTTCGAATGTGTAGTTATTGATTATTGATGAAAATTATATTATTATCTGCAACCCTTACTTGGAATGACGTTTAGGTCAAATTTGTGAGAATTTTGTAGTCCTGATTGTGTCCGCTTTGGTTGCTTTGCGCATTTAGGCCCTGTTGCTGAAGACATGTTCCACTGGCAAGCAACAATTATGGGTCCTCCTGATAGTCCATATGCTGGCGGAGTGTTTCTAGTCACTATTCATTTTCCTCCTGACTATCCATTTAAACCACCTAAGGTACTTAGCTGATTATAGTTGTGTCAGTGTGAGAGTTGGTACCATATATCAAGGCATATTTATTCTTCTTTCCTACCATTCAAGAGGTTTTAGTTTTAACTGGCACTTTTATCATCATTATAGTTATTATTGCCTTTGCTTTTTTCACATTTTAGCTTTCATTTAAGTAAATGTTTCGTTTTGTAGTATTTTGAGATATCGTTGCATCCAATATCATCAATATTTAAAGGAGTGATGCTATGGAAATGCATAATGTATCCTGGTGTGAAAATCTTATATCTCAGACAAAGATAATTATCAACTTGAATTTTGGTTTGGAGTTCTGACCTCTACTGTATCTACTAGTGTGCTTTGGTTGTTGACAATAATATTGGGCTTTAAGCAACCTGTGCATTTTGAGGATGTTCAAGGTCAAGGAATCAGCATTCAGATGCGTCATTAAAAGATTATCTATCTAAAGAAAGATATGGTTAGAAAATCCTTTAAGAGCATTACATTTGCTTCAAGCCCCTGGTAAGACAGCGACTTTAATTTCAGGTAAACAGATGTCCAGATTCTCCAGAAGAGAGGAAGGCAAACAATGTTTGGATTCAAGGTGGCTAAAAAGAAGTCAAAGGAAACAGCATTCAGATTCATCATGAAAAGATTACCATTGTAAGGAAAGACATGGTTAGAGAGCCTTTTAAGAATATTGCATTTGCTGAAGCCCTTTGGGAGGACAGAATAAGTTTAATTTTGGGTTAAGAGGTGCCCATGTCAGAGGAAGAGAAACAATGTTTTGCAGTTGAAGTTTCTAAAATGAATTTACTTATTGAGCATGGGAATATGTTTTAATAAGATGCTGTGGAACTTGACAGCAAATTCATGCAATCCGCCTACCCAGTCTAGATGGATATGCAGTGAATTTTCTAGTCCTTGGATTGCCAAAGGTGGTTACTCACCATTAGCAATGGTCATCAGGCCCACTTTCTAGAGCTCTCAGGCCAAGTCTGACCTCCCATTCTTATTTTTAAAAATATTTTTTTAATGTTTTATTTATGAAACATATTTGAAAATAAATTTTGTATCTAGAAGTATGTTGTGTAAATAAATATGGGGATTGAAATTGGACCTAAAAAGGGATTTCCAAGCCTTGCCATCTCACTCGGGTTGGGCCTGGGCAGGGTGGGTCTCTGGACCCATGAACAGGTCTGCTTACCATTGTCCCTACATATTATCTGCCACTTAATTGTATTGTCCTTTCCCCTCATGATAATCATTAGATTTTTTTTTCTTAATTACTTACAGTGCATTGCAACAGTTTGCTTACTACTGTTATCTGTTATTATAATGTACTGGACCCATTCTAAGTGGTTTCATTTAATGCTTGAGAGTTGAGAATACTCCATATTATGTTGCATGGTTTTTGTTTAATCCAATTTTGCCTTTCTGTTCGATGTTGTACATAGGTTGCTTTCAGGACAAAGGTCTTTCACCCTAACATCAACAGCAATGGAAGCATTTGCCTTGATATTTTGAAGGAGCAGTGGAGTCCTGCCCTCACCATATCCAAGGTTATTAATAGTTAATAGTCTCAACTGGCTTTTGCAGTTATAAAACCTTCTGCTTTCTAAATATGAATTTGGTGTTTGCATGCACATCCATAGAAATTGGCGTGCACCATACATGATGCTTATAATATCATCACTTAAAATCTTTTAAGAGCATCATAGCAAAGTCATTGATGGTAATTATTGAGGATGAGAATATTGGTAAGAGGTTAGATGAGCAGCAGGAAATAGCAGTTCATACTTGAATTGAAATTAACATAGATTCTAGTTTCTTATTAACCCTTATCTCCATTGGTTCCTTAAATCAGTAATATGAACACTAATAATTAAAAAAAAAAAAAAGGATTAGTCATTGTGTTCTTGTCGGAAATTAAGTTTTTGAATATTGTTGTGTGCACAAACAGTATAGATTTTTCTAAGTAGGATGCCAATCGTAGTTTTGGGTATAAATATTTGCTTAAAAAGAGGAAGCCAGAGTTCAATTTCATAACTTGGCTCCAGATTCTGAAATTATTTAATGCTTGGATGATGGATATTTACTTTGACTTCCTTGTGGAATAACACATTTTTTTTCCCGCATTGTACTTTTAAATTATGAACACAGTGGAATTCCCTTTATGCCTAACCCGTCTAACAACAAAAGTGGTGTGATTTGCAATAATTCAATAATTTCAGTCGGCACCCATTTATAGTAGGTCTCTCTATGTAAACAAATTGGATTTAATTGCATTCTCTTTACTTCTCAGTTAAACGAAACAACGTAATTCAAATGATTTCAATGATGTATAGTGGAATTCAACTAATAGAATTGAAAAACAGAATTGTTTCAGAACGAGTATTTAGTTGTACTTGTGCATAACAATGATTGTTTTATTTTTTAGGTGTTGCTTTCAATTTGTTCTCTGTTGACTGATCCAAATCCCGATGATCCTTTGGTGCCTGAGATCGCTCACATGTACAAGACTGATAGGAGCAAATATGAGGCAACCGCAAGGAGCTGGACCCAGAAGTATGCTATGGGTTAAATGTGCTGCTTTGTGTGATAGGGAGGGGAGGGCTTCTTTCCCTGTGGCTTTGGTCTTTAAATTTAAAAATATGTATGAATGATGGAGTGTTACTTGTGCCTCTATAAGTGGACCAATAGGGAGAGGTCTGATTTCTGCCCTTCTGAAACGCATTTGCTGCTTTAATTGTTGTATGTGAAATTTATCTCTAGAACTTGCATAAACTACTTCAAACATCTCCTCCACTCTCAACATCTTCTAACGGAAAAACTTGAAAAAAGAAATCCTTTTGAATACTATTTAGGAGATTTAGGTTATGAAATGCCACCATCATAATTGGGTCTCTGCATATATACAGTATTTGACTTTCTGGAAGATGGACTCATTTGAAATAGGTATTCTTGAAGTAGCATCCAAATTTGAAATTTCTCATTACTAGGCAACTGCTTGATGCAACATTGGGAGTCGTCTTAATGATTGCACAGGAATTACTTGGTAATATGCAAGAATGGATACTGGTGAAAGCTGCAGATTTAACGCATGAACTGATACCAGATTTCTCTGCGACTGCTAATACGATGATAGACGTCTAATGTAAGAAAATCTATGTTTGCATCAAATTCTTTATGGAAGTGGCCAAAAAGCACAAATCTAGAAAAAAGCCTGAAGCTTTCTGGGACAAATAGGTACAAGTCTGCAGTTTGAGGACATTTCGGCCCCTAGATTTTCAAAGAAACGTAAACAATAGTTTCTATGAATTATATTGTGAATTTAAATTAGTTTCCCTCTTATGGTTATTTTATATATACATTTAATTTTATCCTCAAAAAAATATATATGTACATTTATTTTGGAGTCAAGAACAAGAACGAAGAGATTGACTTTTATCCATCGACAATGTTGGATTGTTGCGCAGCGAATGGGTGTTTGAGCTTTAAACCTATAAGAAATGGGCAAGCCCAATAAATCACACACTATAATTAGGATCAAATAAGACTTGGGTATATCCATAGGTTACGTTTTCCATGAAAAGTTGAAAACATGGGCGAAATGGGCTAGAAATCTATGAGAAAAGGCCTACAAAGAGTATTATTAATGACAACCTACAACTTATATGAAATAGAAAAAATAAATAAAAATAATAATATAAAGAAGATAGCTAGGTTTTCCCTCTTCTCCAATTCTTGTTAATATTTTGTAGGTTTTTGATATCTAGATTCTAGAGACGTTGCAAGAATATAATCTTAGCTATCAGGTCATTTCATTTTTCAGACTATTGCTTTTGGGTCAATTCCTGATTTCAGGTAAATTATCATATTAATTTAATTTTTAAAAAGTAAATTTAATTAAATTTTAAAACTTAAATTCATCCATTCGAATTTAATTATATTGTTAATCGAATTCAAAATAAGTTTTTCCTAACGGATTTGAATCAACCCAAAAATTAGCAAGTCTACAAGAGTGTAAAAGTTCCACCATAGCCATCAAAATTTATTTATTTATTTATTTATTTTTTGTAATCAAACATCAAATTTTAAATTCATTGTTATCAGTCTAGATTGTGATTCAGAGTCAAATCTTATTGGGAGTATAAAACTACAAACTATGTTGAAACTTAATTAATTGTCTTCAAAAATACCTTTATTTGACACTGTAGAAAAAATTCATTAATAGTTCCAAAATCAAAACGCAATTTATTTAGAAAGCAAGTCAAGTTATTTGCTTTCTCAAAACTTTATATCAAACATTCTCCTTTTTCCTACCAATAGATATTTTTAGACAAATATATTTTTCCCAAAGGAGTAGAATTCCATTTAATATTTTACAAATACTCTGATATATATTTTTGTATAACCAAATGCTGTAAAAACCGGGAAAGCACAATATATTTTTGTACATAAAAAATATTTATCATTTTAGTCTATAAGTTAAGTAGATAGTTTATTGGAAAATTAAAAAAAATAGTTTTAATTTGATACTTGTAACTAAAAATATATTTTTGTACATAATATTTTATTAATTGACTCGATTTACACACAGAGAATTAGAGATACAAACATGAATGGGATAAACAAAATTTCTCAAAATAATTGCACATGCAACTTCAGGAATAAAGACCCAACCCACCAAATGTATCAAAGCACAAAGAATAATTAACAAATCCAATTGGTCAACTTGCATTGATACATTTAGAGCATATATTCAGAACTATTGTACAAATTATAAAAGAAAATTGATATATATATATATATATATATAACATCTTCCCGGAAACTAAGGAGTCAAAAATCAGACAATATGCTGCAATCTATATTGTTTTTTTTTTCTTTTTCTTCCCCATGTAAATAAAGAAAAGAGAAAATCAAGTGGAGATTAGTTGTATATCTCACAGTTCGATAATATTTTTTTTTTCTATAGGGTACGGTGACCCATGTCTTTATATGTATAACAACGTTGCATTTAGATTTTTTAATCAAAGATTATTGATTTGTCAATTACAAAATTAGATATCTTAATTTCCATTCTGTTTTTTTTATTTGAAAAAATTTGCACGTGTAAACCCTAATGCCTAAAATTAATGAAAATATTTAATAAGTAAAATTATTTATCCTCCGGCAAATGGGTCGTGCACACGAGTTGGAAAGTATCTAAATTCCCTAAAATTAGCTTTTCATGTTTGCTAAACTAATCACCATTGGAGTTTGTTTCTACTTAAGACAAAAGAGTTAGCCACAAGTCGAACTCCCACTTAAAAATATCTTTGTAATGGATGACGTGGACTTTATCAAGTCAATCGACTCGCCACATGTTTATAAGTACTTGCTGAGTTGGATATAGAAGTGTTTTTTTTTTCTTTTCAAAATCAGACCGTTAATACTCAAGGAAAAGTATTAAAAAAAAAATTGTACTTGGTTTTGGCCATTTTTAAATAAAGGTTGATGTTAATTTTTTTTTAAAAATATTTATACTTTAAATAATTAGCGAAAAACGATATATTGCAGGTAATAGAATTTTATAGCATGTTAGCACTGCATCGGACATTCAAACAAAGTTACATGCAACATATCGTTTTTTCGTTAAAAAATTTTTTGTCGAAAGAATAACACATGCATTTATTTAAAATTTGAAAAAACCACATACCACTTTTTGTAATTTTTCCTAATACTTAATAGATTCGTCCGAACCTGCTTTACCAAAAAAATCGATATAATTTCACAAACTCTATAACAGTAAAATTTAATTCTCTATATAAATGTGCAGAATCCTAAAATTAAAAATCGTAATCATGAAATCGATTGAATTACAAATTGACCATCAGCCTGATTAACTATATATTTGACCCCATTTTAGAAACATAGAAAATAACTAAGGTTTGGCTATTTAATTTTCATTATTAACAAGGTTATTTTATAGCTAAATCGTTCTCTAATAATCCCTTCCTCTCTTTCTCTCTAATCATTTGGCAATTCATGATTGGCACTTTTTGTTTCTCTCTCACTAGAAGATTTGTTAATTGTGGCCTTAAGTTGATGTTTTGGGTTGCATGTTCCATAAACTATTAAATATTAACACATTATTTCAGATCAAATAGAAAAAAAAAACACATTATGAAGTCGGCACTGAATCTAATTATCTCACTGATGACAGTGATATTATGTGATAAAATTATTTTTTGGGTTTATCATATTGTATAACTTTCTAGAATATTCATGGCCTCTCACAATGCATTATCAAATATGTTACTCTATTTAATTACATTAATTTAATTAAATTAAATTAATTCAGTAATTAAAATATCAGAATGAAATTACAAATTTGGAATTTATCCGTTCATTTATTTTGTAGAATATGTCTTCAAGTGATCTTTTCTCGAATTTATCATATAATATTTGGGTGGGATGTTCAACTCTTGATTTGATCTCTGAACAAAATACATTAATTAAAAATCTAAGATGGGGTGCCATTAATTCTGATTTGAGTTATTGACATATAGAAAAAAGAATAATATCTCGTAACCCCATTTAAAGGAAAAAGAAAAAAAACTAAAAAATATATATGTACATATATGCTTCTTTTCTAAAAAAAAAAATGGGTTTAATTATGAAATATTATTATATTTTCTAAGTCAATGCATCAACTTACATTTTAAGTAAACACATATATACCCACAAATATATATTTTTTCACCAAATTCATAGATTTCTGATTCGAATCCACTTATTATAACTAAAAAAAAAAATTTGAAGCTACGTACTAGCATTTAAGAATTATTGTTATATATACTTAGCTAGCATTGATGGCAATAAATGATATAGTGATATTTATGCGTGCCAAATAATTTAGATACTAATTAAGAAAATAATTATGAATTTATTAATGGTGCAAGGTGAACATTTTACAAAAAATAGTAATAAAGTACGTAGTATTAATACTCAATTACCTAACCCCCTACTATCAAAATGTAAGCAATACATTCGAGATGATTTGCTTATCGCTTTTAATTTCGTTGGCTACCTAAACCCTAAATTTCATGATTTAGACCAACTTTAGAGTTGCATTCCACCCAACAAGAGCAAATTTAATATATATATATTAGATGTTTTTTAAATTGATTTTTTTTTGCTTTCCGAATCAATCCTTATAATCTAATTCATTCAATTTCTTTTTAATTCAAACTATTTTTTAGATTTTTTATCATATACTAAATGTTATTTTGATGTGAATCAATGTATATATTAAAATCATTCTCATATTTTAGTTTTTTATGAATTTCAAAGTCATTCTATCAATATTCAAACTCAAATTTCAACTTTAAAATAAACTTAATATCACTAAATTAAATTTTATTAGTATAATATTACCATCTTTTTATTTCTTATCAATTTCTTTATCTGGGGAAGAACTTCCTTTTTCTTTTTCTTTTTTTTTTTTTAATTTTTGTTTTTGGAATTTGTCCTGAATATAGTAGGAGATGGGGATGAATTAAAAATCCTTGACAATAACAATAACAAGAGCAGCCTCTCTGCCTGCACATACGGAAGCCACGTCAGAGTCACATGGAAAACTACACGTGTCGATTCAGACTCGGTAACTGTTTAAGGCGCTGGTGTGGACTGTGTGCTATGTTGAGATGTTAGTAGGTCCCACTCCATCCAGCCGGTCACCGCACCGTCTGCGATTTCCAGAACAGTATCTGTACGGTGCTCTTAGCTTTTAAATATTAAATACATAGTTTTTTTTTTAATCTTTTAACAAAAGGATTTCCATTCAATGTGCTTTACTTTAACTATATAAATATTTAAAAAATAAAGATTTTCTATTAATAATTAATGACAATCTAACTAATTAGAATATAGCTAGTTAAAATGATCAATCTTCTATTAATAATTAACGACGATTAAGTAATTAGATAATTTTAATAACTAATTATCCTTAAATTTTCTTTTTGTTGATGAATACTAGTTACATTTATCACTAATACTTTTTTTTAATATTTTTTTTCTTATTGATCCATTATATCTATTATTTTTAATAAAGAAATATGTAATATATTTTTTAAATAAATTAAATATAATATGTTTTCACTCTCTTTATAATGACTAAAACAATAAAACCTATTTTTTTATTTAAAACTTTACAAAAATATATAGGATAAGGTAACAAAAAAAATATTTTTGGAGTGGTAAATAAAAAAATTCAATTGTGCTGATAATGATCTAGTGTTTCTGCTTTAATTTTAATTTTCAAATTGTGATACTGTGTGTATATGAGAAGGTAATTTTGTGAATTTAGTTAGCTATGTAATGTAACCACAAAAGTGGGTACGAGTAATGAAAATTCACGTCGTCATTATACTATTCAATTACTTTTTAACTATTCAATTCTAATTCACAAAAAATATATATATATTCAATTCCAAATAATGACCTTAAAAGTGGTTGGTTTAATAGTCCGGATATAGGGGTTTACAGCTACGATATATGTTAGGTTACTTCTATTTAGAAAAAAATACATTTTTTAATAATAAATTAATATTATTTTAATTATTAGTGAAAGTGAATATAAATAAAATTTATTAATTTAAATAATAATATTGTTAAAATTATTTAATTTTTATTAAGTTTCGTACAATTTATTCGACAATTAAAACAAATATTACATTTTAATTGGTAATAGTGAATAAATATTAATTGAGTTCTTATCTCCATCCCTATGCTATAAGGGAATAGGGATTTCCAACCATGACTATATTTTAGATTTTTATTAAGATTTTTTATTTTAATTAATTATATAATTATTTAAATATTTTTTTTTACTTTAGTTGAATATTATGTTTTTATTTTATTATTTTTAAAATATAAATAATTAATTTATATATAAAAATATGTATAAATAATATTCAGGATGGAGATGTTATATCATCATTGTCTAATCCCAGTCAAAAAATTTTTGTGGCTATGGGGTACAAAAAAAAAAGTGAAAATATTCATCTCTTTGAGATGGGACATAGCACGGTAGGTCGAATCGTAATATTTAAATTAATATCTATTGTATGAATAAAATATATTTAAAAATATAATTATCAATTGCATTGATATAACAGTGATACCCTATTTTATAATTGCAAAGTAATTGCATGAACATGGATGCTCTCAAAACATCTCTATTGGCTTGCGAATGTAATTGAAAAGAGTGATGTAACAATTGCAAAGTCAAATATTCAAAAGAGAGAAAGAAAAATAACGTAAAATATGAGAAGAAAAAGAAGAGAGATAATGATAAATAAAAAAATAATTTTTAATTTTTAGTTACTGGTATATTTAATTTTACAAAAAAAAAGTGGTTACAATTTTTTTATTTAAAAATAGTAAATATAGTGGATTAATAATAAAAAACATTATAAAAAAGTATTGATAGCAAATGTAACTAACATTCATCTTTCTTTGTTTTAAATCAATTTACAAAAAAAGTTAGTAAAATAATTTTATTTATCTTATCTTAATTGATTATATGCATTAACTGTACCTAACTACGTTTCTAACTTGTTGCTATATGCTAACCAAATAACAAAGTTCATATTTAAATAAGTGGCTTTCTTGCATGTCCCACTAAATCTATTACAGCAAATGGAAGAATTGACTAATTTTTTTCAAATTTAATTCGAAATTTTCAAGATTTATCACCACATTATTTTTTTTTCTTTTTAGTTTACATATACTAATTTTTTTAATATATACAAAAATTATAATAAATTTTATATTCATAAAATAAAAATTAATTCATATCTAAATATTATTAGGTTGATATATATATTATAACAGTATGATTATGCAATAATTATATAGCTAAAATCAAAGTTAGTCTAGATCATAGTGCTTATTGACTCGTCAGAAATATCTTGCATGTGGTTGCAGAAAAAAAAAATGAAGAAGAAGAAGAAGAAGAAGAAGGAAAAAAAAAGTATTAATGATAGGTTTTCTCTGGGGTGTGTGGCCCAAAGCTTAATTGCTTCTAACCTTCTAGGAGAAGATGCTAAATCTGACTTAATTTCCAAAAGGTATATAATTTTCAATAAGAAAATGCCACAAATTTAGTAGTTTGAGAAGTTAAAAAATAAATAAATAAAAGGTTAACAGATCGTTAAATGCATAACAATGGATTTTGTCTTACTCTTATGTACTTCTTTGCTTTGTTTCATTATTCATGGATTCGTATATACGGCTTGTTCTTTTTGACAAACTCCAACAAATCCTCCACCTCTTTTACTTGTCTTTGGTAATATATTTTTTGAAATTTTTTTTTGAGATAAATTCAGTTGTTCATTTTATCAATAAATTAATTCAATCACATTAATGGTTGTATTCACATTAACTAATGTAAATATAATAACAAAATATGTATTACTGTATGATTAAATTAGTTTACAAATAATATGATAAATCAAGTCTATCTAAAATTTATTTTTAATATTTTTTTTAGTCTTTTAGTTTTAGAAACTAGAAAATAATCCTGATGATTAAGTTAAGTAAATTTATTTGTCAATCGAACTACTCGATGCTAAATTGGTTCAAATGGATTAAACTTTTGAATCGAGTATGTTGAAATAGACAAATTTAGTTGTATTCACGACTAGCTGAAGTGCGGCTTATGCCCCCTATTTACATAATCCATTCACGCCAATATCCTAAGCCTTCCATATATGGGATATTGATTTTGTTTTAATCTATAAAATTATTGATTAATTTTGGATTTTCCATACTCGTACAAGCATATATAGCTAAACCGTTCCAGTGCCATTTCCAAATAATAATATCTAAGAAAATTGTAGCTATCCATTAATATTAATTGCACAAATATGTGTACTAATCACACTACCTATCATAACATAATCCAAACTTGAGAATAGAACAAAACGGCAAAATGATTTGTATTATTGTCTGATTTTCATTCGTCCTCTTTTTCTTTTTTCGCATTAAATAAAATATATTAGTCAATCCAACCATGAAAAATATCTTGCCTTTGATATTGAGAGCCTAACATAACGACCAATCACTAGTGATATCAAAGAACAAAATTACAAACCAATTGGACTAGTTTAATTAGTACGCATATATACCATTAAATAGTTATGATGTAAAAATGAAATGTAATAGGCAACACCTAGTATTTACAAGATGTATATAAAAAAAAAAGAACAAAATTACAATGGAAAAATACTTATGTAAATAGAATTTATTAATTTATTCATGCAATAAAACAATTGTTATGTTTTAAAAAAGTAGTTTATAAACTTTCTCATATTTGTAAAAAAATAATTTTACTTATAATGATAATTTATTATTAATTTAATGAATGAATATAAGTAAAATATTTTCATGAAGAACTTATTATTATTATTATTAGCATGAATATAAGTAAAAAATTCTTAGGTAGATGTCTATGATGTAATGTGTAACCCCAAGATAAAGATTTTATACATTATATATATAATGATCCCCTAAATATTTTAGTTAATCTCTGCTACTGCTGATCTTCAATCTAAAATTTCATTAATAATTAATAAACCATACGCTTTGTTTTACAAGTATAGTTTTGCGTATCGATATACTCAGAGAAACAAACTCATACTTTCGGAAAACCATCTCATTTGCCACCAAATTATAAGAGTATTTTTATAATTTATTTTAAACTGAAAAGTCAACTTAGTGAACATGAAAAACCTGATGACTCACGAATTTCGCTGCGTGCATCTTCACATGGTCGATAATATCAATATGAGCGCTACACTTTTAAAACCTCTGATCTAATGTGTGAAAAAAATTAACTAATTAAGGGAAGCATTAATTTGGTAATTTTCTTTCTTTTTTTTTTTCTAAATTTGTTTTTAGAAAAATTCTTATCTGTTATAAACAAACTTTATGGTGAATGGTACAAAAGGGAAAAAAAAGTGTTTCTTAAAATAAAATAGAGCAAAATGCTCTTAAATCAAAAGTTGAATGTTAGTGGACAAATTAATCATTGCAATAAAGTTAGAAGACAACTTGCCCCTTCAATCAAATATATTAAAATTAAGTTTCGAAATTAAAGAATCTAATAAGTTATGAAAAAAGGTCTCAATTTTATGAGCAGATAATATGAAATTTATGATAAAAACTTTTATCTCATATCAATGGGTTACAAAATATAAATACTTGTAAATACGTGAATAGTTCCTTATTCTTACGTTAGTTTTCTAGGGTCTATTTTGAACATAGAAGATTTGCTGAGATAAATATTGTTTTTTTGAGCAATGTTAGTATCACTTCATTTTCAATATTTTCTGGACACTTATTCTATTATTGGTCCATATTATTAAGTTTAATTTATCAAATAAAATATCAAAATTTTGATAATATTAATTAATTATAAAGTAATTGTTAAAAAAATCTTAGAAAGTATTTTTCATTTTTCTAAGATAAATATATTTAATATAAATGTGAATGGGGGGGAACAAAAATAAAGAAAACAGTAAGCTCGAAGTAAAGGCAGCAAGTTGCCCATATAACTCTGCTACGTCAGTTGTCACTTGTAGCAGGTGGGATGGGTATCTGTACTACTCTTGAATGTACAATCTAATATTATTATAATTTGGTAGATTATGTATATATTGTACTAATTTAATTATACCATATTTAATAAATAATTGGATTAATTTATATAATGTAGACTACCTAGAAATTTTTTTATTATAACATACCGTTGTGTTGTGTCTGCCTAATAAAACATTTCTAACATAATAAACTAATTGGACAGAACCGATTAGGGAATGAATACAAACAAGGGCGGCTTCTTTGTTCGACGCGTCGATCAAGATTTCTTCTGGCCCATTCAATTACGGCCTGGCCCATGAATTTTCACCCATTTTTTCGGTTTATTAGAAAACTTAGCAGGCCATGAACTATACGATAAGATAAGAGTAATCATTTCTTTATACTTACTATAAAAATAATAAAATTCTCACCAATATTAATAAATAGTAATTATAAAATTCGAACTCGATTTACAATTTTCGCCAGTGAAGTGACCCATTTTTTTACTTTTGAGTTTAATATCTTACCCTTGCTTTGCTCCACTTCACCTCTGTCCTTTCCTTCCCTCTTTGCAAATTGCAATTACATAAAGAATTTCTGTATGTTTGAATAAAATGTGACTTTTAGAGTGAAATCATCAGCTAATAATCACAATTCAAATAATTTGCTCGCCGGGATGATAATAAATCATTTAATTAAAGCCTCATGCAGATTGAGTATATGGGTGTTAATTTTTGGCAAAGATATATTGACTCGCTATTTCTACCTATATTGTGTGGGTAAATATCAAAGAACATTTTAACTTAGTATTAATGTACAATAAATATCCTCTAAACATAATTTATAACACTAATATTCATTAATTTTAAATTATATAACAGAAACATCCCCTTATCTGTTTTACAAGTTTATAAATTATCTTTTATAATTATATCTTATGTTACGGTTTACACGAAATACATACTTTTTAAAAAAATTATACTTAAATGTTTTTTTTTATTATGAAATTGTGTCCACATGTTTTTTTTTTTTAAATCATTATACTATGTGTGATTATTAGTTTCACTCTATTAAAATCACTAAAGCACAAAATAATTCATTTTAGCATAATTATTTTTTTTAAAAAAATTGTATATTCCATATGTATAGTGTGATGTCTAATAATCAAAAGTATTATACGTAGATATTGATATAACGTTTAGTTATTAAGAATAATATGAAAATCTTAAAAAACACGTATGGAGATTATTATATTAGGATATTAATATTACAAAAAAAAAAAAATTGATGCATTAGTGATAAGTTGAGTAAATTTATAAAATTTACCCCATATTATGTATACTTCATAAAGCTAAAGGTTTATTTGCAGTTAATTATTATTAAGTACAATCAGTCCATTTTATTATATAAAAATATATTAGTATTATTTTGATGTATTAAATAAATCTTTGGTTTATTTGGACAATTGGACAATAAATTTTCCTTCATAATTTGTCGACCTAATCATTGATTAATAATTTCAAGCTCAAAAAAGACTGGCTAAAATGAGAGAGGCTAGAATTTTTTGAGGGTTGAAATAATGAAATACATTTATTATATAGACGTCGCACCAAATCCTAGGTTACCTCCTGGCTATTGCTGCGTTAGTCTTAGCTGTAAAACTATAAAAAGAAATAGTAATAGGTAAACTACTAAACTGTAAAAGGTAAGAGTTAAAAATATATATATATATATATAATATGAAAACAGAAAGCCAATTGTAGCGGCCATTTGGATCCTCACTCTGGAAATGACTATAGTACCCCAAAGGCTCAACTTGAAATGGTTGTGATTAACTGATTAATCAGTAATTAAGAGGCATTTAATGGAAACTAAAGCATTTTAAAAATTTCTAAGTAAATTAAAAATATATATTTCCCCAAAAAAAAAAAATATATATATATATATATATATATATATATTCTTAGTCAAAGTTAAGACTGAACCAAAGTGTCCTGTCTCACGTGACCCGAATACCTAATTCCAAGAACGAAAACCTCTAGCCGGGTCAGCTCCGGTCCACTTTACCCATTGGTTCAATTCCCTTTTACCTGGCCCGCGCCCGCCACGTGTAGGTCTCACACGTGCCCTTTATGCGGCGCCTCGCCAATTTTATCCGCACTCCGTCGCCGGAATCTCTTTGCTACGTACCGGGAATCAAAGATACGACAAAGTCGTTTAATTGCTACAACGAATTGTGATTAAAATATTAAAATAAGTTATTAAATCGGGTTTAGTTATTACGGCTATTTGGGATCCTATAAAGTAGCATCCCAACTGCAGTCTTTCTTTTATATCTCAAAGAGTCCAGACTTTATCTTCCTCCATCTTCGCTCTTATCCTTCTTCTTCTTCTTCTTCTTCTTGACATCTTAAGGATTTTAGGTTTGTAGTTATAGTTATAGCCCTCTGTGACAGAAGTAGCTAGTGGCTGTGGAAAAAAAACTTTTTTTTTTCTTTCTAAACAACGGTGGTGGTGGTGGTGATTCGAGACATTTATTCGATTCTTCCCCTTCTTTTTCCGGTTAAAGCTATTTGGGGTTTCCTTTTCATTTTTTTTCCTTCTTTCTTTTACAGCTGCAACTTTGCAAGAAAATTTCTTATTTTTGCTTTGGATTATCACTACCAGTTCTAGGGTTCTCTCTCTCATTCCCTCTCCATATCTCTCTGTCTGCCATCCGTACTCTTCTTCTCTTAGTTTTGGGTTATTTCAATTTTCTCTCACTCTCACACTAACTTTCCTTGAAATTTCTCGTCCTTTAATAATACTTTTGAAAGAAATAGAAAGATAAGGGTATTCAATCCTCTCATCTCGTCTCTGGTTCAAGCTTCTCTTTCACGTTTTGTTCTTTCTCTGAGCTTCTCTTTATATCCTCTGTCTATCTTTTCTTTATTATCCCTCGTGTCAAGTCTCAAAGGAATCTCCCTCCCCCTTTCTTTTCTCCCACCCCATCTATTTCAGGCTCTCTTCACTCTCATTTCATTTTCAATGCGAATCTGAGAGAACCCATAAGCTCAAAAGGAAAGAGAAATCTGTAAAACCCCTCGAAATGGATCGAAGTAGTGTTATGTCCATGAATCAAATCAAGTTCAGTGAACACCGAAATCACACCAAGCTCGTAAGGCCATTGTCAAATCCGGAGCCGGAGGTTAAACCCCCAAATGTGGTGCGGATATCAGTAACAGATGCTGATGCTACTGACTCTTCCAGTGATGAAGAAGGTGAAGTTTATAGGCGGCAGAGGGTGAAGAAATTTGTTAACGAGATTACTATAGAGTCATGTTCAAGCGTAAGCGACGGTGTTTGGAGGAGCAGGTCGTCGAGGAGTTTCCGGAGAAAGTCTTCTGCCGGGAAATCTGGTGTCATTCCGGCTAGGCTTCGGCCAGTGAAGGTTGCAGCAGGAACAGGGAAGAAGTTCAGAGGTGTTAGACAAAGACCCTGGGGAAAATGGGCGGCGGAGATCAGAGATCCTCTGCGACGTGTACGGTTATGGTTAGGCACCTACGACACTGCTGAAGAAGCTGCAATGGTCTATGACAACGCGGCTTTACAGCTACGTGGACCCGACGCACTCACAAACTTCGTCACTCCTCCAGCTAGACGCTCTGAGCCTACTAAACCGGCAGTTAGTTCCGGCTACAACTCCGGCGACGAGTCTCATAACATCAACACTGTTTGCTCTCCTAAATCAGTGCTTACATTTCCTTCCTCCACTTCCTCCAACGAAGAAGCCGAATCACAAAGTTACGTTTCCAGCAAAGAGGGCCGAAATATCGGAAACGAAGCCCGAAAAATCAAAGAAGAATCAAGAGTATCCGAGAACTTCTCGGATTTCTCAGAGTATTCTTCCATAGATACTTTGTTTCCCAACGATATGTTCGATTTTCCGAGTAATATGCGCGACATATTCGACGAAACGAGTACGCAGGACGAATTCTTGAAAGACGATTTCAGAGACATGAGTGGAAACTTCGATTTCGGATTCTCGGGCTGGAATGGGGAGGATCATTTCCAAGATTTTGGGGACTTATTCGGGTTGGATCCTCTCATACCCATTTGAAATCGCATTACTCGTCTCGGCATTGTCAATTAGCCGGCGAAATTTTGTACTCCGGAGGAAAAATATCGGATTTGTTTTTTTTGTTGTTTTATTTTCTTTAAATTTGTTTTAGTTCTATGTGTGGAAATGAATATTTTAATGAAACAAAGAAAAAGGACGTCACGGTAACGGTGACGTCCTAAGTTTGGGTACGTGGTGCGTGCAAGTGGGTGTTTCGGTTTCAGGTTTCATGTTTATGAAGGCACGTGTTCACTGCACGTGATAGGAAATGAAAGCAAAAAAAATATATATTAAAGATTAATAAAATGTGGATTTTAATTATGTTATATTAGTGCACTGATAGTACAGACGTACACGTGCAGGGGACATAAGAGAGAACAGAACAGGCTTCCGAAAGAAGCTAAATTTAACAAAATCCTAAACAACCTGCTGAGTTGATAATAAAGTTCTGAAATTTTTTCTACAGATAACTTTCATATACTTTCTCTCTCTTTTTTCAGGATGAAATTCGTAATGTAGCATCATACTGAAAAAGATTAAACTTCTATTTAAAAATATACATTTAATGATTCAAATTATTTAAAATTTATTAGATATGAATAGACGCATAAATTGGAATATTTAGATTTAGAATGGGTTTTACTGTAATTTTCATAGGAAATTTAAAAAAATGAGAGTCACTCAACAAAAGAGGAAGGCCATGACTGAATGAGCAATTGAAAATATCGAAAGAGGCAGAGTAAAGGAAAATCTGAAAAGAACTGAGAAACGGGACGTGGCCTATTATAATGCTATATAGGGATGTGTAAGCCGATGAATGCAGGATTGTTTTTTTTATAAAAGAGGGAGAGAATTAAGAAGGAGAAGAAGAGTGGAAAAGCAAAAGAGCGAAGCATGAAGGAGAAAGGGGCAAGTGGGATATTTAGCATTGCACACAACACCGTATTTAGGATAAGTTAGAATGGATGCAAATCTTTTCACGTTTCATTGACCCTACTCCTCTAACTTAGCTTGACTCGGTCCGTTTTAAAATTTTAAAAACTGTTTTTAAAAAAATTCAGTGAAATAAATATTTTTTTTTAAAATATAAAAAAATATTTATAAAAATTAAAAAAATCAATCAATTAAATTAAAAAAATATATTAAACTTGATCTCAAACAATAATCTCAAATAACACTTTCTTAAAGCCTCAAAATTCTTTTTTCTTGTAATAAATAGTTTCATAATTTTTTCCTGCATGGAAATAAGACTAATTGCTTAATATATTTTAATTTAAATAAGAATATAAAATTGGGTTTAAAATAATAGTAATATTTTATGTAAAAATGGAAATATACACTGTAGAAAATGAAAAGAAAGCAATGATTATGTCTTTGACGACATATCTATTTGGAGCGCAAAAGGTTCATGATTGGGGGGAAGAAGGCTGCCTTTGGAGGCATTTCCCAGATGATGAGACGATGAAACTCTGTTTTTCGGAACCCTTCTCTGCATTTTGTCTGTTGGTGAAATTTAGAAAAAGAGGGTCAACCAGCCTCTATCTATTACTTATTACTATTAAAAGCATTACTAATCATTAGACTTTGTAGCTCAATTTTATTCAAATCCATTTATCTAACTTTCAAAAAAAAAATCAATGTTAAATTCCCATTAATACTAATGTAGATAGACTTTCTACTTTCAAACTTAAATAAAATCTTTGATTGCAATCTTGTAGGCTTAATTCCATATGAATCGTATGATTAGAGCCAAATTGCAAACTTTTGTTTTTGCTATTACAATGATACTAAGATGAACTCGTTTATTTTATCGTATTTTGATTCCATGACTAAATGAATTCTCATTTTACGAATCCTTATTTAATAAAAGTCCAATTCCTTAATTAAAATAAAAAAAATCTGAAATCTTACATCAAGTTCAACAATAAAATTTGAAAATCATACAAATAGAGATTTGTCTCTTATAATTAGATATCTCGTGAACATTTTAATTTTCAAAATCACCCTCCAAATTTAATTTAATTTAATTTAAAATCGTTTGATTAAATAAAATTTTTAATTTGAACACCAAGGTGAAAATTTAGAAAAATTCAGAACTAGTCCACTGATTTTATGGAAAACTGAGCTATCTCCTCTGAAATTGTATCCGAACACATCCAATTCATAACTCCAAATACATCATGACGAAGTGATTAAGTGAGTCAGCTTGGGAAGAAGTTCTGATTGTTGAGCTACCCAACAAATGGCCCAATGAAATAATATCCGACTAACTGGGGTTTAGTGGTGGTCGAGTGCTTTAGGTACTATAGCTATTATTATACTAGTAATGTCAGTTATTGGACCATTATAAGGAAATGCCCATTTGTCCTGCTGCTGCGTTTCATATTCACACCTGTAAATAGCATCTGGGTTCAACAGAAACCGGACCACCTCCCCTCTTCAGCAGAAAATTTTCCAATTTTCTGGGCTCATTATAACCCTATTGTACCTATCTAGACATTGATTTTCACAAACTCAGCCTACTTGTAATTACATCAATTACAAAATTTGTTGCATATATCATGTTGATAGTGTTTATTGTATTTATAAATCAACTTAACAACACTTTTTTTATATACCGAGGGTGGGGAAAACCAAAAACGACAGCAGAAGAAAAAAACTACTTTGACATTAGAAGAGGTCAAGTTATTCCCGTCGTATCATCTCGTAGAAGAGGAACAATTTCAGTCGGAGGTTTCCTGAAATCAATGATTCTAAGATCAAAATTTAAGGACTCATTACCCAGCTAATCAACAGCTCTATTACCCTCTCCATAAACATGTTGAATTTTGACCGATGCCATGATCTTCTTGCATGCATGGTTGAACCAAATTTGCAAATTGCCCATCATACAAAGCTCCGCCAGAATGCCAATGGACAACAGGTTGAGAATCAACTTAATAATACTTTGTCAATGTAAAAGTTAAGAAATTTTAATTAATATAATTAGAGTTGTAAGTTTTATTTACTCTTTTTAATACATCTTAATATATTAATTAGAGATGTATTAAGATTAGAAAAAAAAAATGATACTCTTTTTTATTACATAAAGATAGACCTATACTTTCATTTTTAATATTTCACATAAATAAATAAAAAATCAATTAATCTGATTGAGAATTAATATAAAATTTTTATTTATATTTTTCATAATATATCTCAATATTAATTAGGTCATTATAGAGAATTAGAAAATAATAATTAATTGCGGACATGCCTTGTGAGAATTAGAAAAATCTTTTTATTTATATTTTTCTCACTATATATTTAAATTAATTATGGATATAATAAA
Source organism: Triadica sebifera (assembly GCA_023653625.1). Lineage (NCBI taxonomy): Eukaryota > Viridiplantae > Streptophyta > Magnoliopsida > Malpighiales > Euphorbiaceae > Triadica > Triadica sebifera. Next base: position 1,219,944 of record CM042905.1, on the reverse strand, counting down.
AAAATTTTAAAAATAATAGTTCATATTTTTTATAAAAATAACAAATTAAATAATGACATATTAAAAAAAAGAAGATTTAACTATATTCTGAAAAGAAAAATATACTATAAATTATATAAATAAAAAGGTAAGCTAATATTTAAAAGACGTATACAGTAATTTTTACCCCATAAATATAAAATATATTATAAAAAATTATATTTTAGAATGACAATAAATTATTGTCCTCTTTATATGTATAATTTTTCAAACTGAAAAAGTAGGTTTTTAAGATTTAAAAAAAAAAAAAAAAACTGACCCAATTTTCAAGAACCTAAAAGTGGGTTTTCAAAGGGCTGTGATCCATAGTATAAAAATAAGATGGTCCCCTTTCTCATTAGCTGCAGGGGCAGAGAAAACCTCCAAGTTCGCCAAAAAAACTTCACCATCTGCTTACTGCTAAGCAGAGAAACTTCCTTCTTTAGCCCCTACACCACATATTGCTTCATGTAACTGCCAAAATTTGCATTAATTAGCTAATACTGCATCATACTCTCATGCGAATACCCAGAATTTTTTTTTTGGAAATATCCTAAAAATGACCACACTACATTCAGGCATTGTCCTCTGACTCTCCATTTTTGTAACATATATACTCCTAAGTCCTTACATATTAAAACATACCGCTGTTGGACCATATTGTCTCTTTTTGAAAACTTACAGTAAATATGAAACCTACATTTGAAAACATATCATAAAATAGTACTTTTTTATTTTGTAGTTAAAATTAAATAACTTTTTTACTCTTAGTTTAATGATTAATCTTGGGTTGTGAGGTTTCTAATTCGCATTTCCTTTAAACCAAATATATATATAATTTAACAACTTTTAAACATTCAAATTTCAAGTTGAAATTCATAAAAATTTAAATTGTAAATCTGATTACATGCTCAAAGTGTGTCAATATATCATTACATACTCCTATTTTGTGTATAGCAACTATATATAGTTTCAATAATGTTAATTACTTTTAAAATTTATGTGAAAACAAAAGTAAGTTTATTTTTATGGAATGGAGAGAGTATTATAATTATATTACATGTGGGCAATTTGTGCATTTTAGCATTTTTCTAATCAGACATAAATAGAACGAATGATGTTAATTCAAGTGAAAAAAATTCAGGCGACCAGTTTATTTCATGATCGAGACAAAATATACCCATTTACTAATTAATAACATAAATCTTGGGTTTTGTCAAATCTACATCAAAAATGTCAATTCAAATTGGGGGATGTCAGGAGACAAAACATTAAAGGGTGAATGGAGAGGTCACTTTCTGGTAGATCTTGGCAAATAAATAGAGGTAGTGTTACTCAGGCAGGTTTCATAAATAATTGAGTAGATGGAAAATAAATCACAATAGGGGCTACTAACTGGGATTTTTTGGGGGTCTTTTTAGCCCAATTGATGCATAAGGACAGTAATCGAGCGGTCTTGCTGGGGATTTTTAAATCTTTGGGTCCCCATAGTCATATGCTTTCCATGATTATCATTTATTTCAACAAACATAAAATCTTTCAATTTCAAATAAAATTTTGGCTTTATTGGATACTCACAATCAGCATCGATATCAACAGACACTTGTATCTAAATTTTAGACTTACCATATATCATTATGCTGACATATTAGAAAATAATAAATAAAAATATACGTGTCTTTACTTTTAAGTCAAAAAATAAAATAAAGTATACTAATAAATCGTGCTAATTTTGTTTCACTAAATATGTTATAGAGTCCCAAAAGTTAAAGGGCATTTCGTTTAGCTTTTTCGGCAGTTAAATAGTTTTTTTTTTTGTTGGTAATAAAAGATAACTGATTTTAGTTTTAAAGAGTTGCTGATCCCATCAACTAATAGTTTATATAAATTTATTTTTTATTCGAAAAATATTATTTTTATAATTTTTATTAGTTACAAAATATTTATTTTCTTCAAATTTACTTTTTCAATCAATAAGTTGTTTATAATTATAAATTTGAATTTGTTATAATAAATAATAGTTAAACTAGTAATAGTATTCATTTATATAGATATAATATATTTTTAATTATTATACATGTTATTTAATAAACTAAGCATGGATTATATTAAAAATAACTAATACCTTTAACAATCATTTAACATATAAACAAAAATAGTTAACATATATATTTTCATTTTTTTTCAATTAGCTACCGACTATTAACTATGTTGAACTCCTAAACCAAACAGGTCCATTAAATAAAATCTTCGCCCAAAAAGACACTTTAACCTATAAAATAAAACCATCCAAAAAATTTATGGTTTATTAATGAATTTAGCTAATAATATGTATACTATTATGTAAAATTTTAATTCTTTATTTATAAATAAAAAGATGATTATAAAAGTTATTTTTTAAAACATCATCAAACTATTGATTCAATTCACAGATAAATATATAAATTGAGTTAGATAATAATTTTCTATTCAACTACAAGTAGTAATTTTTTTTATTGATTTTGATTTATGAATGAATATAAAAATCAGGCTCAGATAAAAAATTTCCATTTAGCAATATATATCCTTGTTGTATCTGAAAATGTTTTTATTGGCTCAATTTATGAACGAAAATATAACGAGTATAAATAGGAATTCTGATATGATAATGATAATATGTATTCTTTATAATTATGGAGATTTTTTCTCTTTTGAAATTACTAAGATTTTTTTTTATTAACTCTATTTATGAACAAAAATATAACTTGAGTGTAAGATAATAATTTTTCATTCAACTATATGGAGTTCTAAGTTTATAACCAAACAAAATTGGCACTTGAAACATTTGTCTAATACATAAAACACTTATTCTCTCTTTTTATTTTCCAATAATAAATAAATAAAATATCCCCTTGAAGGTGACCTTAGATTATACCAAAAACTTGTCTCCTTAAGAGTGCAAAATGCTCTTTTGAAGGTTTGAAGGCATAAGAGGTCACAGCCAAAATTAGCCCCAGAATCGAAATTTGTGTTTCGGCCTCCACTTTATTATTTTTGGCAAATAACTCCAACATTTATTCAGCAACAAAAGACAATCCCTTAATCCCTACAGTATCTCCTTTCATTTAATCATATCCGTACACGTCATGTCAGTCCAACGGTATCTGAACCATCCTGTGCAGGGCAAGTGTGCAACTAGTTGATGGGCGAGAGGGCCCACCCCTCTTCCTCACACGTTCCCATCCCATGGTGGTCCCACTGTACCACCTTATATTTGTGTGCTGATCTGGATTTTGGACACTTCAATTTTTGGACGAGAGTGTAAGAGTAAATAAATCCATTCTCTGTCATATAATGTTGAAAATTTCCAACTCAGCTTGAAGGCCCATGGGCCAGGGATGATTGGGCTTTATACAAATGGCCCATGAATTATAATCTTGCTACACTTGAGATGAGAAACTTTTGTAACAAGAAAAAAAGAAATTCTGATATGAATCAAATTTATAAATCGGTATTCTGAAGTGTAACCCAACACGATTCACATGTTATAAATATGTATGCCCATAAATGAACCGGTGGAGACATTCATGACTTCTACCATTTAGCTACAAAATATATATACCTAATTAGGAATAATAATTAATCTCCATTTTTGCCGTTTCATCAATTTATTTATAATATGTTTATCAAATAGTCTACACCCTGGTGGAGTTTATTTACATAAATTGAATTCGAAATTAAAAAAGAAAAAGATTTTATTTATAGCAGAACTAAAATATCGTTTCATGTTTTTCAACTATTATAATCTGGTATTTAAGTTATGAGTTTTTTTTTTTGCTTACTTAGAGATCGAAAAATACAATGCTAGAAAGGTAGAAATTATGAGAAAAATATATCTATCGTGAAAAATCAATGGGGATATTTTCAGCAAAAAAAAAAAGAAAAAGAAAAAGAAAGAAAGTAGTGTTTCCTTTGATGCAATCCAGATTTGTCACCGGAAATAAATGAGGCAATGAGAGAGTTGACCGTCCATTGTATCTGTGGGTGGAAAAGTAAAGCTAGTAGGGCCCATTGGTCCATCCATGTCAATTTCACCTACTAACCCACACCAATTCAATTTTTTTTTTGAATTACCTATTTGATATGGACGAGTACACATTTTGATACATTTGACCCATTTTATTTTGAATTTATATTTCAATTTCATTTTTTTTTTAAAAATGGAAAAGAATTTCATTATTTTAACTTGTTCTCATTTTTTCTTTTGTAAATAATAAAATATCATTGAAATGATGGACCATATTGAGCTCACTCGAAACTAGAAATCAACGATTTATTACTAGCCTAGCTACTAAATATATGAATTAATGATAATGTTATTTTATAATAAAACTAATATTTAGAGTGCATTTGATTTGGTGATTTATTAGAACTAAAACTTAAAAGGTGGCCAAGTGGCCTAGTGGCCTAGTGACATAAATCCCATCCTATGTCAACTTCAATGTACGTCTCAGGTTCTAGATTCAGTTGTATGAAAAAAAAAAAAAAAAACTTAAAGGGTGTTTCACTGTTTCGTTTTCTATTAACTTTCTAAAAATTGAACTAAACATTACCATCAATGCATGGTCATATTCATGGGGAAAGCTAGTTTTGAACCGTGGAATTAATTAGCCTTTGATAAACGTAGCTCTCATCAATGTTTCTATAGGATAACAGACTGGGAGGATATGCTTTCTGGAGCTTTAGTTGAAAGGAACATAAGACTGCACTGAGCTGGGTTTTCAATTTCCCAAATTCAAGTGGGAAGAATTTCCAAATTATGACTTCTTTTTCTGTTGTTTTACATTATTGGATTGTGATTTAATAATAGGCTGTGAAACAATTGTTTGATTTGGACCTGAAGTTTGTGATGAATAAGGTGCCTAATTTGCTTTGCTTCTTTTCATTTTATCTTCCCTTTCTTGTCATTCTAATGCTTATCTCTGTTTCTTTGCATTTCTCCCGTTGAATCTCAAAATATGCCGAACACGGTCCCTGTTTATTCCCTTTTTCATTAATCCTGCCTTCTATCAGATTTGTTTTATGAATTGAACCGTTTTGAGTGATTGGATTCCTTATTCTTCATGAGCCTCTTAGTTATTCGGTATCTCCAAATATCTGTGTTTTTATGGTCTTTAGTTACGACGGAGTAGAAATTTTAGCATCGCCGAGTTTTTGGCAATGTTTGCATTCCTCCCACATGAGACAGATGGATCACTTCATTGTTAGCTCTACAGTGAATAAGATATTTTGATGAACATTCCAATTACTACATACTTTCTCATTCTGAACTCAGCTGCTACTACAAAGAAGAATGCTATTGATAACAATTGACATGCCATTTGCCTGCCCTTTTTACCTGTTGCCCTTATTTTGTGTTATTTTGTTGAATATCCTGTATGGTTTGAGCCTGTGCTTCGTTCCCATTTCGTCCTTTTGCACTTTTTTTTAAGATTGGTTTCACGTTTTATTTTTACCTTTTTGTCCTCAAAAAGGAAGAAGTTCTCACTAGCTGATCAGGATCAGGTGGCAAATCCAGTTGTGAAGAAAGCTTGAATAAAATTCTAATGGTTGGATTGTTTTTTACTTTCCTTGAGCCTGTTGTCATATTAATGTCATGAGCACCAGTTGTAAAAAAGATTTAAAGTTGTTGAATTTGAATGGAACTTACTCGGAAGTTGAGGCTGAGCCGTAATTTTCCGGAATAGTAAACTTTAACTCCATATCAAAGTTGCTGTGCTTCTTATCTTCAAAGATTGGAAGTGCAATTCTTTCTTTGATTCTCTGCTGCTCATTATAAGTTTACATATGTATAGAAGCACTTTAATGTATTCCACATCCATGTGAATTGCTGTATTCTGTGTTCTTCAAGTGTTGCTGGTTTGGTTGTCCGTCTGGTATAGGCATTAGGTTGATGGGCTTGGCACATTGTGATTTATGGAGATGTTGAGACATTATGGAGAAGGGTAGCACTAAAATTTAAGATAAAGACGAATCAAACTTTAGCGTAGCTGCTGTTCAGGATCCTGCTTTGCTATGGCATTGGCTAACAAAAATTATGAGCTAATTTCTTAGGATCATTTCTAAGGAACTTGATAGCAATTTGTTTCATTGAAAATGCCCTGCTATTTTTATTTTTCCTTTTGATGCAAAAGTAAAAAAAAAAAAAAAAGATCCTGATAGGACACAAGTAGGAGCAGCTATGGAATGCATTTGTTTTTGTAGAGTGGAAGGAAACGGAAACTGGTAAAACCTATTACAGCTGTAGCCGAAGTTGCTCTGTTACTTGATATTTGTGAATTATGACAGAATAGTGGACTGGGTTGTTTAGTTTTCCATCTGAAAATAGCCAAAATGTTTTGAAAAATTATCAGATGTTCCAGGTGAGCAGCCGGCCCACACAGGTACCATATTTGTGCCTTGTTCTGTCTAGCCAGGGCAATAATTCCTGAATCTATATATCCCTATATGTACCTGCAATTATTTTTTGCAATTGGAGTGCCCATCTTTACTTTGACTGACCTGATTGCTAAAGTTGCCTTAAACCTGATTTTGAATTTTCGAGAAACAGCTTTATTGTTGCTGCTTATCCTTTTCAGATTCTGCTCTATGAATATTTCTTACCCAAACTGTGACAGTGTAATTGGACCGGTCTCCAATGGAGCCTATCTGGGTACATATTGTCCTGTTATATTGTGGCGTGCTTTTAATTGCTAATAATACAAGGAACATGCTAACATATTCCAACTTCTATGATTGATGGTACATGCTTAATAATACATGGCCTTTGGTTTATCATATGATTCTGAATTAAATGTTTTGATTAATTCCTCGCATGAATTCTATTATTAAATCATAAAAGACCATTTTCTTCTTAACTAGGGAAGGGGAACATGATTCAATAGATTCATTCTTGGAAAAAAGGAAAAAAGAAGAAGAATAATTCAACTAGCAGCAGATGGAGTCGAGGCAGTTAAACAAACCCATAAATTTAAAAGCACTGAAATCCACCCGACGTACAAAATCACAGAATGGACATTCAAATTACAAACCCATCATTGTCATACTTTCTGAAAAAGAAAAAAAAAATTGCCTCCCTCAACCTCTAGGTTTCTGCTAAGTAAATTTAGAGGATGCATGTCAAGTCTGCGGCATGGATGAGATAAGTGAGCACCAATGCCACCAACATCAGCACATATGCGATCCCTTGATCAATTGATGTCCCTGCAATTCACAAAATAAAAAGTACCAAAAACAGTAAATCACCCATGTCAAAAGCTGGTATTAAAATGTGAAACCAGCGAGGTTCGTATATTCATTTATAAAATTGAGTGATAACAGACTGTTATATTAGATTATGAAGGAAAAAAAGAACATTTTAGTTGAGAGATATCATTACTTTATGAAAATTCATGCCTGACCTAGTTTCATGAATATGACATTAATGTTAAATTATAATGTAGAGAAAGTAGACATGCACACTTTTCTCAGACACTAATTATGAAATTTGGTTAATTTGTTCCAAAATTAACTTTTGTCTAGCAACTTGCGATTCACATTGCTTCGTCTCATCCAAATCATTTTTCTTTTTTCATTTCTTTTCTTTCTTTTCGCATCCTTGTCGATTAGGATTGTAATAAGAATTCATGGTAGGTAAGAATTTAAAAAGAAAAAGACAAAAAAAAAAGAGTTTTGAGAATGAAATGAGCCAAAGTGATTAAAAAAAGAGTTTTGAGAATGAAATGAGCCAAAGTGATTAAAAAAAGAGTTTTGAGAATGAAATGAGCCGAAGTGATTGCATTGGCTCAGAAATTGATGTTGGGGAAAATTTATCACAAATAAATTGGGGAGTCCTTAATCTGAACCAATGGGTGCTTCTAATGACAATCTAATTCAGGCGTCCGCTCCTAAGGTGGAAGATGACATGAATTTTGATGGAGTGACAAGATGAATCTACAAATCCAAACACATTTACACTTGCATTTATACAAGTGATTCGGATCACAAACAAAAAACACCAGGAATCCAAAATGCACGAACACAAAATTCAAACCCATTTAACCTCAGATCTACACAAATATACATTTTATGCACAAAAGAAAGACCAAGTGTACATACCATCGCTGGTGGGGGCAGGGGCCGGACTTGAGAACTGCGCCTGAACGGCAGGCAAGGCAACGGCAAACATGAGAGCAACAGCCAAAGCCAAAACTCCGAAAGAAAAATTTGAAACCGCCATTTCTTTATTCCAAAAATCGAAAAACTCTCTCTCTGCGGCGTCTCTCGGAAAGCGAAGATCTACTGTAATAGCTCCGGAGAGCCGCGCAGAGAGAGGGCCAACTCGAAAATCAAACCTCGGATCTTAGAAGAGATAATTTTACACACACACACTCTCTCTCTCTCTCTATTAGATAGTTGAAATATGGATGAGAATGTGAAGATCAGGCTTATTTCGCCATTGATGGACCTTTTTTATACATACGCGGACACAATTACAGAAAAATGTTGAGAGTAGAGAGAGGGAAAAAAATCGGTCAAGCCGGTCAAACCGAGAAAGGAGGGGCAATTGTGGGGTCCAGCACGTGTTTCGGGTACAGAGACGCCACGTGAGCGTGCCCAGTTTTGACAGTCTGTTGTTGCTGTCTCCGCCCCGGCGCCACCCCTTACTTGGCGCCATATGCTAGGGTTCTTATTCGTCCACGTCACCTTTTCAGCTTTGCTTTTATCAGATTTTTTTCGCCTTTTTCTTTTTTTTTTTCAAAAGAAAAAACCTAAAATAACACTCACATTTTTATTTTATTTGCTAATAATAATCAGATGCTCCTTTCATTCATAGAGATTTTTTTTTTGGGTTCAAATTGGTTTTATAATTTTTTTTTTATGGATTTAGTGAATAATAAAATTATAAAAATTAATATATTATGCATTATTAATTAAATTTATGAATGAAATTATTTGGAATATGAACAAGTCTTATTGCTTTCCTAGTTTACCTACCTTTTATTTTCTTAAAAAATATTATAGTTTTCAAATTTCAATCCCTATTTTAGCTTTGTTTTGTTTGTGAAATAGAGTGGATTAATTTGTTAAAAATTAATTTATTATGTAATGAAATATTGAGAAATTAACTATAAAAGAAAAATAAATTAAAAATAAAAAAACTTATTTGTATTAAGAAAGAATCATAAGTTAGAGCCAGCAAATGCCAACGCAGATTTTGATCTTTGCAGATTGTTTTAGGAACAAGGACAGAAAATGCCAGCAACACTCTATTGCTTGTTCGAGTTTTCTAAGTAAACTAGCATTATTACTGATTAGGAGAAAATAATCTCGGTTTTTTTTAAACAAATACGGAATAGATAAAAAAATATTTTAATTTTTAAATTCTTTCGGTCAAATATTTAATTAAACAACAATCATGCCAAAAAAAAAAAGATTTAATCATCTATAGTAGGTTTATGAATAAATTAATGAATTAATTCAATTGTAAATCTTCATGTATAAAAAATATTAAATTGGTTTGCATATATAATAATTTATTATTGAGATAATTTATAAACTTAATTATTAATGACACAATATTATGTCAAATAAATTTGAATATTTTTAAAGCCTAAAAATTGGGTAATTGCACACCAGAAGCAAAATGTTGGCCTTGGCTCTTAGTACACAAAATTATATTTACTATGAAATAATCATATTGAGAAGTTATAAGTTGAATACTCAATCTCTAAAAATGTTTATTAAATTTGACATTGTTCGTATTAGTATATTTGTTGTATAAATTAATGTGTGATTGGCTCAATTCCTCTGTCAATATTGAACGTGAGAACAACAAGAGATTAATTCGCAATTTGGGTATATTTACTTTTCTATTTTCTTCTACATCGATCTTCAAAGCATGATAAGTTTTTTTCTTTTTTTTTTTTTAAATTCCCCTTAACAAGCTTGCAAGTAGCAGTAATAGAAGGAACTGCCCTAACCACATATGTAGACCAGCTTTGTGATAATTAATTATTTTGATCAGGTTAATATATCCATTTATTTTTATCAGATTAATTAATCTATATCCATTCATAAACTGAGTAAATAATACACTGTTATGTAGAAAAAGTAATTATTTTTACTTCGATCAATTGTAAAAACTAGTTTTCTTACATGGTAGTCATGAATAAAATATGAACCTGATCTGGTGTATTCAAGTCAAATCTTTTATTTCAAGTTTCCTTCCTCTGAAGGCCAAAGAAAGGCTCCCATGGCAAACTTTCTCTTCTGGTTAACATCTCCAACAATGGGCAATCCATACTCTTGAGAAGGCAGTCCAATTTCCACTCAGGCATGGTTTCATAATCACTTTTCTTGAATCTTGGATAGTGCAGTGGCATCTGGAAGTAGGAGCAAATATCCCTCTTTCTGTCTTGATTTTGGTATCCATTGACTTCAAGCTCGGCATTGAATAATCAGTATTTGAGCAAGTAGCTCTCATCTTTACCTCTGAGATGTATATTTGAGCAAAACAATGCCTAACCAAGTTAGCCTTATATAATTTATAGCCAAAGTGGAGAGCAAGGAGCTAGAAGGTGCATGGAGGAATGTACCAGAACAAGACAATTATGAATGTCCTATATAATACTTTCCTACAGCCGGTTCATCACGGGCCAATTTAATTGTGCTCAGCCATATATAATAGGATTAGTACATAAAAATTCGGTCTAGACAAGAAAATCTGTCATGAAAATGAACAATCTACAGACTAGATATGATTGTGATGGTTTTTCCTTCTTTCATTGAGTTTTAATATTGAAGAGGTCAGAGTCGATGAGTCTTACTTGCAATGGAGGCTATCTATCAAAATCCAAATTAAATGCCCCGAGAATTCTGTGGTTGGAATTTTATTTTCCTGGTCTGTGGTATCATAGCTACCGTACCAGAAATCTGTAGATATGTCTAGTTTATCGTAACTCGTAACAACTGATGTGTCTAGTTATAACTCCTGCTCATCAAGTTCATGTATCCATATATGTGCTGAACCAGTAATATATTGTGGTGGAAAAAACTAATTTTTACATGACAAATATAAAATTGATTGTAGGAATTATACATGACGACAAATATTGGCTCGGTCATAATCTGCGATATGATGCGAATATAGGTTAAGAGTGCTCCTGGTTATTTATTATTCTGATAGATTGGTAAGTAACCACCTTAGCTAACCACAGATACTGTCATTAAGAAATGGGTATCATCAATACCATATTGGTTCAAGTTGCTAAATAATGTTTCAGAATTTGTTCTGGTCTTTATTGCTCAATGTATTATAGGAGTCACTATCTCCCAAAAAAGCTGGCCTATACGCATTTAAATGGAGTGATATATTCTACATATTTCTGGAGAAGCTGGTTTTCCTCGAATAGATTAATTCTGCGATATATAATCAACAATTTGGTATAAAACCAAAACATTGCCAATCTTCCTGAGAATCTATTATGCCATAAAGGCACATCTAGAGCTATTAGATATGTATTAGGTAGTGTTGAATTTATCTATTATCAGTGGTGTATATCTAACCAACTTTTGTGCATATAAATATAAATCAATACAAGGGAGAATACATGTTGATAATTCATTATATAAACATTAACACTAGAATGCCAAATTTCTTTGTAGCTAATCGTGCTCAAGTAGAAGAAAAATGGATGAAATATCAATTTAGCCCCAAACATGTTTACAATGATTATTTTGCACCCAAAATCAACTTTTTGAGCCAAGTTAGGACGCAACTTTCCAATGCCCACAAAAGTTGATTGTAAAGCAAAATGACTATTGCAATAAATTCGGAGGCCAAATCCTATCTTCAGTCAAAAATAATAATAATATATATACACGACTAATCATAGTCAATCAATTCAAAAAGACTGTCAAAAACCTTGCTTAACTCAATTCCTGATAAGTCATGGGGATGACTTTTTATATGAATCCAAGCATGCACCTCTAGGTTACTTGACAAATAATGTTTTTGCAGTCTTTCCCTATCACGAATAAAGAACCTTCCAGTAAAATTCAACAAGAATTTGATTCGTAAAAAATCTTGTTGCTTGCACTACATTGCAGAAAATTAGCTTTCTTGATTTATTTTGGATCACAGTTTTTCCTTTTGCAACTTAAGCTGATTTCTCACCAGGTAGCCAAATTACTCTGATGGCATTTGCTTAAAATCCAGATATTCATGTAATTAGTTCCAATCGAGCCAGAGGCATATCTGCACAGAGTCGTCTTCTGTAATATTCCTTTGTATCTTGCGAGTTAAACAATTTGCAATGCGAAAGCATTAATTTCTAGACATGTAAGAAACATCAGGAATCCGTTTGTCTTTCAACAGGAACTTCATTTAGGCAAATCCGGAAGAATGTCTGGAGGAGCAAAGTACATGTGCAATTACATCATGCAGATGATGATACCCAAGAAAAGCTGCAGCAAGAAAATGAAAATAAAAACATGATAATGGATTGTATTAAATTTTCCATCAGTCCGAGCTATAGAGAGAGGGTCGTAAGATTTGCATATTAGATTATTATGGGGGAATCCAGAGAGAGTTACCTGTAATGTAGGCCTGAAGCTAAAAAGCGATATAGATAAAATCATAGTCAGAAACATTGCCATTGACGTGGAATATACCTGAGCGAAAGTCATAGGTAGTACTTTTATGTGATCAGCGAAGCAAGCATTACAACGGGACACAAAATAACTACTCAGTAACCACATCAATCTTTTGCCTGCACTATTTTCATACTTCTTTCCCCCAACCACAAAAAAAAGGTTGCATAATTGTACTTTATCGCAATAACAGTTGACCAACCTCAATTAATAAGGTAGAAACTGCATAATTAGGTTTAAGTATCAGTGTTCTTACATGGCTCTCACAGATTGAGAAGATATTAATAAGGAAACTAAATATTGATTTTATTTTTTTTAAAGAAAATGGGGACATCATAATTACCATACAACTATTCCTTGTGGTCACTAATAGCACTAATGGGCATTTTCATGTTGCATGCATCAATGTTAACACTGAAACAATATGATGAGAAAACAACAATACTCGGTCCAATAACGAAAGTAGGCAATTTCCCTTCACAATGTTGTCAGCGTACTTCATCAACCAGGAAACCAGCAAGCCAGTGGATCCAAGGTTCAAAACTACCATCCAGGTAGTAACACTATAGCCATTAAGAAGGTGTTGCCATCAAGGCCCTTTCTCAAATCCACCTCTGAAATCATCCAGAAGAAGCCGTGCCATATTGAATATCACACCAAATCCGAAATGAGTCAAATGCCAAATATCCCAGATGAGAACATGAATATAGCAATTAATATTATAATCAAAACAGGAATTGTGAGAGTGTATCATGTTGCAGTCACCTTCCAAGAATTTTGAGGGCTGTAATAAGACTAGAAATGTTCCTATGTTCTCAATTACAAGTATTAACTATTTATAATAGGATTCATAATAACCTTGGGTATAAGACGGAAAGACAGGTCTAAAAGATCTTAGGAGACATCCCCAGTTCAAAATCAGAATAATGACTCCTTATAATGCATAACTAGATTGGAAAATGCTGTAATGTGAGCCTTTGAGTGGAGAAAGATACCTAAGCATACAGTTATACATTCTGCCGGTACAAGCTGTCATTGTTCTTCTTCATCAGTAACTCTGTGTAGACATCTGCTGAAGCTGAAAAACAAGCGGATAGTATTCCCAACAAATAGCCTTGGATTGGAGCTGAAAATAGAGAATCACATGAAGCCTCTCCAGCCATCAACCTTTAACCTGCAACCGCATCATGAACATATGAAAAGGTATTCAACCACACAAAAACATCAACATTACTCCTGGAACATGTGCTACTCAAAAAATCCTTGAAACAAACTTCTTCATAGACCGTGGGAGTGAGGGAAAAGAGTACATTTGACGAAAAGTGATGGACAATCATATGGACTTCAACTTCTGATAATTGGTAAAGGACATAACATAATGTTCTATCTGGAGCTAAAACCAAGGTTTGCATGTTGATCACCAAATTTACCAAGTACAGAAATGTTTTGGTGTTCCTTCTCTATTAAATCCTATGTTTCTAACATAAATGCCAGAGAAATTTTCAACAGAAGAATTGTTGAAAGTTTGACAAATATACCATCATCACCATCTCAAGATTCTAATGTACATGCCGTACATAGAAAAGAACTACATAAATCAAACCGATACATCTATTCCCATAAATTGTGCTACAGATTACAAAGTAACAATGGAGTTTTTTTTATTTAGGCAAGCTCTGAACTGTTTTAGCTTCCAACAATTTGCCATTACAGGTATAGGTTTTGAGACCGAGGCCACACCTTGAGAAAACAGTGATGACTCAGACAACCAACTCAACCCAGGATACATGGCTCCATTCTAGACCCAGCACCTACATCCTCTTGTTTATTTAGTTTTTTTATTGGGATTAAAGATTACATTCATCGCATGAACCCATTCAATAATAAGAAACATTAATCCCAAACTAACTTCCAACAAATATTAAAATACTAAAGAATTTAAACAAACAGGAAAAATTCTAGTTTCAACTATAGCTCAGACAGTCCCCCTTATCACCTGGCTTGTTGTTGTTCCAACAGCTAATAGAACAATTGCCATCCACTACAGATTAGACAATTTCCTCCTCAAGAATAACCTTAAGAAAATATTCAAACGATCAGTTGCAAATTGCAATGCTGTCAAGTTCCAAGAGATTTTCAAATTAACAAGTTGAAAATAAGAGGCAAGAGCTAAAGAAAGTCTAAATTGGAAATAATGAAGCAATGAATATCAAGTTACTGACAAAATCATAAACTAGGCACCTGAATAATATTCCAGTAGTAACAATCTTCAAAATTCAAATTACCCATTATCTGATATGTAGAGGTATCCACATAAGTCAGTGTGGCAAACTGAACATTATTATGAATTAGATACACGATTGATGGAATAGGATATAAGCGCATGCTCTTCCACTCTGTGGTCATCCTCGTAGACGATATCTGTTGCTCTCTCCACAGAAGTAAACCAGAAACCACTAGCTTTCAACACGACATTACAGAACATAGAGGGTAACCGATTATAGTTGATGTTGTATCATTAAATGTTCTACTTATGAAAGACAAATCAAGTTAGAACTACCTTAAATATTTCAGCCAGAAATGGTACAGTTGCATAGTCGGTCAAATACCGTCCATTACTTAGAGACAGCGTTGTCAAAATTCCCTATCAGTTAATACAAGCAAATACATTAAGCTTAGCATATTTAGGCAACAAAAATGGAAGTTTGAATTGAAAATTCTTGAGATTATCAAAATTCAAGCAAAGACTCGACAAATGCATTTAATATAATGCATGCAGGATACAGTTCCGTGCCCTCAAACTTTTTGATAATACTCAAATTTAACTTGAAACAAACAAATTTATTAAAAATTGAAAATAAAAATCTACATCAAAACAACAGAATCTAAACAGTCAACTTTCAGATTAATCAACATCAAAATGACAATCTTCACAGGTATTTCTTTAATTAAAGAACTTCGAATTCAATCAAAGATTCCAGAAACGACTCGAATCAATGAATGCAGGATACAGTTCCATGGCCATAACTTTTTGATAGTACTCAAATCTAACTTGGATATTAAAAAGTATTAAAAATTGACAAGAAAAATCTAAATAAAAACAGAGTCGAAATAGTTAATCTTCATATTAATCAACATCAAAATTACTAAATTTTCACAGGTAATTCATTAACAATAGAACCTCGAATTGAAAATTCTAGAGATTTGACAAAATTAAAGCAAAAATTCCACGAATGTCCTTAATTCAATGTATGCAGGACGCAATTCAGTGGCAAAAACTTTTTGACAGTACTCATTGCTCCAATTAAACTCGAGCAATGCCTGAAAAAATATAAAAGAAAAATCTACACTAAAACAATAGAATCTAAATAGTTAAACTTCAGATTAATGAACATCAAAATTTCTAAATTTTCACAGATCATTCATTGACTATAGCACTCCTTACTCAAATTTAACTTGAAACTAACAATGTATCAAAAATTGAAAAGAAAAATCTACATCAAAACAACAGATTCTAAATAGTTAATCTTCTGCTTAATCAACATCAAAATTCTTGAATCTTCATCAAAACTGTCGACACGCTTGTTTCCTCATATGGATACGATATTCAATCAAACAGGATTCGGTGTAGGGTCACTTTTTCAAGAATTATCATCACTCAAAACTGAGAGCTTTGATTTCCACGATCGAAATCAACAAGTATTTGCGGTCAAATCAAGCAAGCAATTGCTGAATTTTGGCAGATTAAGATTGGAAAAGATGGATAGCGAAGAGAGGGAGAAAATGAAAGCGATCTAATTTTGAAATGAGCTGAGCTGACCTGAGAGTTAGTGAGAATGGTGAGAAGCGCAGCAGCCTAGTACCACTGCATTCTGTTCCTCATCTAGTCATCTCCGTTTAGCTGCGTACCCAAATATATTTTACTTCGCCCATTTAATTTCGAGTTCACATGCTAATTTTAAATTGGACTGTATCCATTTTTTGTAATACGTTATTAAGTCTGTTAAGTTTTACTAATTCTACTATTTATTTTTACTTTTAAATTTATTTTTTTATTTTAAAAAATATAAAAAAAATTTAATATCATTAATACTAAAATGTTAAATTTGTCGTTATTTTTTAATATATTTTTTAATTTAAAAAGATGAAACTAAATCTAAAGTATGGACCAATTAGTGTATTTAACTTTATTTACCCTTAATGCTTTATCAAATTTTGTTCATATTGATGCGTGGCAATTAGGAATGATAAGGGTTTAGGGATTTGTTAGGAAAAAAAACACTATAGTTGAAGGATCAAAACATGCATTTTGCCAAAATGAAGAGTTTATCGGATTAGTAGACACTGCAGGGCAGATGATATGAGCTGATTCTTTTAGGTCCAAATATGATCCAGCCCAAATCTTTTAATTTGTATTTAGTTCTGATTTGATTCTAATTTGGCTTTGGATAATAACTTTTTATGTTATTTAACTTTGATTTTAAAGTTTTATAATCTGAATAAATAAATAAAGAATGATTGTGAATGTTGGTTTCATAATCACTCCTCAATTTTTAAGAAATTAATTTTTAAAAATAAAAAAAATTAATATGAAAATTTTAATTTCAAAAACTGAAATAGGAAAATAAAATTTTGTTTAATAGATTATGAAATAGAGACATTTCCACAATGTACAAATTCATAATTCCTTGATTGGCAGTAGGAATTGCCAGATCAACGGGTAGCATGATAGATCTATTTTGTTCCACAACACAATGTTGCACCAATTTAAGGCAATAATCAAACTAAATCAAGTTGAATATTGATGAATTCAGACTCGATTTGTTTAATTCTATTACAGATTCAAATTTTTATATTTGAACTTCAATTCAACTTATTTCAAAATTATTAAATTTATAAGCGGTTCGAACTCGATTTGTTAATAATTCATTTATTATGCTTATGAAGTTAGCTTGAATTATTCTTATTAATTAATAATGACAAAAATTAAATTCGATTCATTAACTAATAATGACAAAAATTTAAATTTGAGCTCAAATTCAATTATAAAAATATAATATAAACGAGTATTAAATAAATATATTTGTAAAATTTTAAATTAATAATTTTATAATTTTTTATACCAATATATTTACAAATTAAATAATATTAAATTCGAATTCAGTTTATTAAGATTAACAAAGAATTTTAAATAATTTACATTCCTATGCACTATAGTACTTTCTCAATAATAATTAATAGTAATTATTAATAAAGAATCAAATCCCATTTTTAGCGCTAATTAACATCACGCTGCCATATCTTGTACGTGTCAAAATGTTAGAAGAGACGTGCTAAGCATCTCAATCAATCAAATCCCATTTTTGGGAAGTCAAAGCAATAACGTCATCGTTTGGGACCTTGGTACCGAACAAAAAGAATGAGCAAGATGTCATGCAAAAAGAAAAATACACTCCCCTTGCAATTTAGCTATTGTTTTCGAGTTCAAGTGATTTAATTACTTAAAATTCTTGAAAAAGTGCATTGTTATCCTTTTATATTCTAAATACGAATGTAATTAGTTTCAATCTGTTAATATATAAACTGAAAATATTTATATTTTTGCACTAAAAAAATAAAAGACAATCTCCTTAAATGTATTATTGCATTAAAGAATGAAGTAGAATTATAAGTGTTTTATCTTCTTTAATAAAAAATTTTGAATATAAAATATTTTAAAATTTTGATATGAGCCCTTTATTTTATTAATGAATATGTCCAATACTAATTCAAAATGATTAACTTAAAAAAAAAAAAACACTCCCCCTTAAACGCACCAAAAAAATATAAGAGCAGGGGAACGACCCTTATCCCCATCCCTTTCACCAAAGTACCTTGTTAACTTAACCAAAAAATGCTGTCATAGCGACCGAAGATATGCACGAGTTTCTCATCTATATGTAGGGTGCTGAGACGCATCAAGAAATTCCTGGTGATGAATCCTAGTGGCGGTCAGCTTGTTATGCAGTCGCCACCTGTAGATTATTCTGATTTGGAGGCAGGGTTTTTAAGGAAACATCCAGTGGAGACGAAGTTGGTGTCACAAATTCCATTTTAGCTGTTTGTTTACAGGTTTGTAGAGAGAAGATTTATGCGAACTTTAGTTAAACATACAAAATCTACAAGCGAGGGCACCTCAAATAGCTGGGATGAGAGAATACTTCTTTAATGGAGGATACAATAACAGCAGAATCATTATCTTCCGACGTGAAGACAATCTCCTTTGATCTAAAATCAAACTGCACAGAGGAACCAGACAGAAAAATACCATATGATTTTATGTCAGTTCGATCTGAGTCACTACAGAAAAAATTTGTACCAAAAGAGAGAACACCTAATGCCAAGGGCAGAAAAAATCCAGGTATTTACCAATAAACTTATCATTATCTTGTTCAGTTAGCTTCCTAATTCATATTCATAAAATCAATATTTCTGATGACAGTTAATCCAAAGACACGAACGTCAGCAACATCACCATGGAATCCGTCTGGACACAATATGAAGTTTGGCAGAGAAAAATTATTAACTACAAGCTGTCTGAGTCCAGGCAAGCTCAGACCAAACCGGCATGCCCTAGCACTTGAGAAATTGTAGGTTTTGGTCGCTGCAACGTTGTTCACCGTGGAATCCTTGTTTGTTTTGCATACTAGAAAGTTGCATACATTTTATTTCCTTTTGAAGTTTCTTGCAGTAGGATTCACGGCTTGGCTTTTCCCATTTCTGATAGCTAAATTTTGTTCAGAACTTTTTCTCCTGTGCTCTGTCATACATCAAATCATATAGGTTTCTATACAAACTTAAACAGCAGATGATGTGCTGATCTTACCTCATTGTTCTTTCTTAATCCTTCCTGTAAAACCTGCTGTTTGCACTTTCTCCACTTCAGCAATTTAACAGATTTTAAATACTCTGGCAACAAGTAACCTGTAACTGGTTCAGGAATGGAATCTGCCATTGTTAAGAGTAATAACTAAACATAATTGCAATATGATCTATGTGCATGATTTTCCAGAACAAAACTAAAACAATGGTCATAAGTCAACAGCCTGCAAGTTGTGTTAGAATGTTATTGTAAGACAATTGCAATTAACAACAAAAACATTATTGCAAAATGACAATGTGATTAACAAGATTATCATATGCTTCTCTATTTTTTCTTTTTCGGTTAAAAGAATTTACAGTAACTCGCTTTTAATACTTATAACATCCTACTTATAGATACAATTCAGAATTCTTTATATAAATACTTGTATATATTTTGAATCATTTTGATCATTTAATAAGAATTTTGTTGGATTGGTCAAACAATTGACCTTGCTTCAAAGCTATCCTATGAGTTATGAACAAACTGCTTGTCTAGAAATGCAAGTCTTCTTCTGAAAACTCGAAAGGACTGCACGTGGATTCTACATTTTGTCCGAGTGCTGCTCTTTTAAAACTTGTGTCTTTCTCCAGGATTGCTTTTGTCCCGATGCAACGCCATATGTATCAAAATCCTCTTCAGCCCTTCTCTTGAATACAACATAAGATTCTAGTGTTCTTGCCCGCAATTATCTGAAAGGATGCAAGTCAAATCAGACTTGCAATTTGAATTTGTGACTCATGGCTTAAGTGTTGAACTTCAGCTAATTGTCCAGCGTGTCGATTTCACATGAATAAATAATACAGTGCCTTAAAATTTTCTGAGCTTCTTCATCCAAACTTGGTGGTTTCTGCGCATAACCGGCTTCCAGAAAAAGAGGTTCTCCATTACCAAGCTGGAAAAGAGGAAAATCCAATTTCCTTATTGATATCAGACATTACCTTTACTTCAAACCATCTGCAATACTTTTATACACCCAGTTGAATTAGCTGCAATAACCATGTCCGAATTCCCTCTCCAACAGACACTAGAAACAAACTGTCCACCATCCTCATCAGTCTCTTTCCCAGATATAGGATCAATTGAGCCAAACTTGTGAGAGGTGATTGGCATTGGTAGAGATCTATAATAAGCATAAACCTGAAAGGAGAGAATATCAGTTCAACAAGTCAGGAACATTAGTTGCCTTTTCACAAATATCTAGAGATTGCACATCTGAAGCAGAGAATTCCTATTTATGCCTTCCCCTCCAACCCCCCTCCTTTTCTTTCTTCTCTCTCTTCCTTCTTTCTCACTCTCTTTTATGCAGTGAATGTCCTCATAATTTTCAAACAATAATTAATCCCCCATTGTTCATTAGTTAATAAACTCAGTATGTTTCTTTTAAAAAAAAAAAAAGTGTAGAACTAGGAAATTAAATCTTACCTCATTTGTTTCTGAACCGCATGCTATATAACCATCAGCCACAGATAAACCCACAAAGTTCTGCAGAGGCAAGAAATAAAAGTCAAAAGTCAAAACCAACCCAGGGAAGCACATAAAAAAGAAAAACAAAAAAGAAAAAATCTGGCTGTTTCTTCAAATATATCACAAGCATGAAAGTTATCCGAGAGTGCGAACACCAACCTTCTCGTTAGTGTGCCCACTAAGGGTTATACTGCAAGCATTAGTGGACAAGCCAGAAGAACTAGCTTTAGTGAGATCCCAAAGTTTTAAGGAGTTGTCAGTTGATGCAGTAACCAGAGTTTCAGGGTCCAAAAATTTCACATAGCTCACAGCTTTCTCATGACCAGCCAATACACACCATGGTGTTCTTAAATTTCGCATATCATAGCAATAGGTTCTGTAATCTGCTGACCCAAAGGCCAATAAATGAGTAGAGAGAGAAGAGAACTGAACACAGCAAACATTTGCAATATTCCTGATAGTCCCTAAACTTTTTTTCTGCAGAAAAAAGCATGCAATACATGAGCTTTCAATCAAATTATATAAGAATATTAGAAGCTTCAAGCAGTATTTATATCAAGAAGTAACATAAACATGGAAAGACAATGAAAGATCATTCAACACAATAGTCGGGCTGAATCATGATGGGCAATTTCTATGTATCCATATAATGAGCTGGAATATAGATAAAGAAGATAATGGAGATAATGGAGATAATGGAGCAAAAATATCTAAAGAAAATATTGCAGGTCTGTCAGCACATATCCTGGACTATTCCCTTCAAAAAGAGAAAAAGAAGGGGAGTACTTGCCTCATTAATGCTCCACAGCTTCACAGAACAATCATCACTTGCACTGGCGAATTTTGTTGGACATACTTTAGAAAAGTCAACAGACCATGCCCTTCTTTCATGCTCACTATACTGAAAAATGTCCTGACCTGTACTTGCATCCCATAACTGGAATCCATCCAAGTAAATCATGTCATGAGCAATGAGCGCAAGTTGATAAATATGAACATATCCCTTCCATAGAACATCTGAAATTTACAGGGGAAAGCAAAAACAAGTAGCCTGTAACACATGCAGGCAAACATTTAACATAATGATTAACAAGCAGATGACGTTAAAAAACCTCCACTCCTACATCTGATAATAAACATCCTAAAACACTCTCAGATATAATCTAAATCTTTTTCCAAGCTGCTTTCTCAAAATTAGAACGGATGATATTTAGGAATTAAGACAAAATTTTAGGGAAGAAAAAGATTAGAGACAATAGTGGGGACCTAGAAATTTTTATAACGACAGAAAGTTATTGAGAATAAATAATGCAAATTCAGTAAAAGAAATCAATTGACATTACATGAGATTACAAAATGAAAACTTGCAGCAAGAACATATGAAAGTTGTGAAATTAAAATCCACTAAATATCTATAATATAGTGCAGTAAATTCCATATTTGTGCCATACATATGAAAAAGCTGGCTATAGCAAACACACCTTTACAACACCATCATAGTCAGTTGAAGCCAGATAATTCTTGATGTAGTTGTTCCAACAAACGCAACTAAGCTTTGATTTATTTGACAATTCAATAACTGGATGATGAATATCAAAAGAATCATTCAAGAGTGCCTTAAATTCAAATATCTTAATTTTTTTTGATACCCCAGCAGTAGCGAAATAGTCCACATCCCGATCAAAACTCAGAGAGCAAATTACATTTGCAGAACTGTTAAAATCCCCAGTCCTTATAAGCCCACGTACTTCAAACCTACTATAACGAGCATACTTACACAAACCATCAAAAAAGGATCCAAGACAATCTGTTGGATTCTGTTTTTCTTCACCCACCAGAGCACGACCTCTCAATAAATCCTTATCTTGGTAGGGGGTAACATCGATCTCTGGGTGCTGAATTTTGGACCTCATGGAGAAGTAAGCACTTTCAAGTTGACTGAAATTGCTCTTCAACCTCATTTCATTTGAATTAGAAACATGAGATAATTGAGTCCCCGAGGTATTCTTTGAACGGTACCTCCTCTCAACCTCTTCAATATCAACTTCTATGCACCTGATATCACTTGCCAACTTTGAGGCATAATTCTGTTTATGCTCATTTAATGAAACAAGAAAATGCAATAACAATTCTGATTCAGCATCATCTTGGTCAATGGAAAATGATAATTCTTCTGCGGACACCTTCTTCAACCCATTAATCACTTCACATTGCAGAATTTCTCTGTCAATAACAAATAAAAGGTGAACAGTATGCAAGAGTAAAAGATTAAATGCAAACCAAGTTGTTAACAACTTGGATACAGACACATATAAAAGAAGCTTGTGAGAATGCAGCCATATATCAAGTTCATCTAGTCGCCATCAGCTAACAATATACAAGAAGCTGATTCAATGATGGGAATAATAAATGACCATCATTGAGGAAAAAGAAGTTGAATTCAGTGCAAGCAAATTTGCTGAGGAGAACATATGGGGGTGGCAAGAATTTGTCATTTAATCAGAATTAGTTGGAATTCGGAAGGTATTTTCTTGCCTCGTGTAAGACAATGATGTGGTGGTGAAAAAGAATCAAAATAGTTTTCATAGGCAAGATGTTGGTGAAAAAGCCATCACCACAGGCTTCAATCAAAACTTCATTTGTGCATGCAGTCATCTTAGAAGTGGATTCTTTGTTTACAAAAGAAGAAGAAAGGAAGTCAAGACAAGTGTGAAACTTGTGTTAACAAAGACAGGGAGGTCATATTTAACTAATGAAATAGAATCCAAGATTTGACCCTTTAGATCTCATGGACCATATGAAAAAACTACAAAAGAGCAAGGGCCAAATTAAAGTTAAGCTACAAAAACCATTAATTCTTACAGCTTTATCTATCACAATCCTCTCTAATAATATAACATTATTGTGAAGATGAAAGTGATGATCCTATATGCAAGTATCAATTTAACCGTAATAGGATGTATGGTTGACATTGAACCCTTTTAAAATTCATGGATCACAATGAAATATGACAAATTCTGAAGGCCAAATTAATGTGATGCTTTAAAATTAAAAATTCCTACTACATATGACAGTTCTCACTAATAAATAACATTATTCTCAAGTTCAAAGTGATGATCATACAGCCTTAGTATCCAATAACATTCAAAATTGCATAAATTTTGAAAAGAGTGTATTACCTAGTTGTTGGCCGTGATGAAGGTACAGGATGAAGTAGCCAAAGGCAGAATCCAGCTTCCTTTGGATTTTCTGACAAAAATTGGGGAGGAAGAATTCTGTAACGCAAGTCTGACATTGCTGTAGCGTGTCCTCTTCCAGTGTCAAAATGACAAAGAAACTGAAAGAATCACCAAAAATTAATCAAACAAAAAAAATGCTTTTTGCTCAATTCCTTTAACCCAAAAAAAGGTAGAATTTGACAGAACAATTGGCATAGAACATAGCTAATAGGGGTCTGTAAGAAGGATGCTACCATTACTAAACTTAAACAAAAGAAGCAATTTCATCAAATTGCAAGAACTCCCATATGTGAAAATGAAACTTTCTCAAGTTCTCTGAATTTTTATCTCTTATTAGTCATCAAATTTACGTAAAGTGATATTGATAAGTAGCATTGCAGAAGGTGAGGAAAATGGAGCACTGAAAAGTTAAGCAATACAGTTGGCTCACCATATTAAACTATGAGGTGCTTCAGCTGAATAGTTTATTAAATAAGCACAGGACCATTTGTGAAAGGCAGCTTTCATAAAGAGCACATAAGGAAATAGGAACAGGTTTAAAGACCCTTTCTGGTTTAAAAATGGACGATCTTCAATTGAATGTTATGGTTACAGCACTGTCAAAGCAAAGCAAACACAATAAAATTTATGATTTTATAATTTCTTTGCCTAAGAACAACAAAATCAAATTCACCTAAAATTTTCTTAAAGTTTGGCAAAACCTTAAATTCTAAAGTAATAAAAAAAAAGTATTTTAAATTATCACTAGTTGTATTGAGGCTACTAAACACCAATCAAATTATAAGGGTTATCCTACATGGCATAAAATGATGCCAAAAAAAGAAGAATCTTTTTAGCTAAGATTAGTGCGAGAACAGGACCAGATTTTCATAGAAGGAGCTGTCACCATTGGGGCGAACAGATTCCAATGGGTTCACAAGACAAGTATTACCAAATCTATAGTCTTAAACAGTAATTACCAAAAATAATTTCAGGAAAAAAAGAGAAATATTTCCAAATTCACAGTTAAAACCAACTGGAGAAGAGCAAAATGAATGTCATCACATCACTTAACCATGGGAAACATAAAACTTCATAAGTATGAAGAGATACAGCCAATTTTACGGCGATGAACATACCACAGACATTATGGTCTATATTAAAGAAACACATTTTGAAGATTTACAACAGAGAGGGCTTTTTGAATTTAGGGGGAGCACACTAATGTGGCTAACTTAAGCTAGTCTAAAAAATGCTTAATTTAATTAAGGTAATTTCAAATTCAATGGTAGCAGCTCAATGCAAGAAAGAACTTTTCAGATTCTCACCGTACAACAGACAGCATCCACACACCTTAATCATTTATTGTGAACCAAAAGCCAGAGTGCATCAATACAACATAATGCCTGACCCAAGTAACAACAGAGCTCTCTATAAGTAAAATAGAGAAGATTTCATCTTTTTCCACAAAGTATTAAATTCAGTACAAACTTCCAAGAAATCATGCTAAATATTCTGCTTTAAAAACACGGTGAAAAATGAGAGTAACATTCTGCACTTGAAGTAATATACTGCACCATTAAATGTACGACTAATCCATATGGAGGTAACAAGTTTGACGACTAATATTAGCATAAATACCTACCATTATTTCCAAAAATACAAGAAATTTCATGTAACAAGCAGAAATGGAATTCTATATTTGTACCTCAAATAGTAGAACACCTAGACAATAAATATTTGAGGATGTTGAGCAGATTCCTTCATTCAGCTCCTCAGGACTTGCATACCACTTCTCTTCCAACCTGTCATTCATAGATGTCAAATGTTGTTGAGCTGTTTTAGACAGCTGATGGCTGCTCTTATCCTGAATTCCATATTCTGCAATGTGAGTATGTTCTGGTACAGAAAATTTGTTAGCAGAATCTTGGGTACTGGCTAAATTGATGTCACCATCATTAGCAGTTTCACATTTGAAGGCATATTTTGCAGTTAACTGAGACCACTTCCTAACAAAGCCAGTATTCTCACTCAATTTTTGCCTTTTTGCACATGCCCCAACAAGAGGCAACATGCCTTGCTCTGCTAGCCTCATCCTAACCACATGATTCTCTGAGCAATATTTATCTTGATCCATAGCACTCTCTAGGACATCTCTTTGAACAACTGAACCAATATATTTAACCTGATTTGATTGCAACAACCTGAAGCAAGAAGGCTGCAATTTGAGCAAGACAACACCCTGAGAGTGAGAATGATCTACCAGATCAACAATTTGTCTAAATATATGCAGGGCCTCATCTTTATTCACTTTATGCTTCTGGGCAATT
This sequence comes from Triadica sebifera, assembly GCA_023653625.1. NCBI lineage: Eukaryota > Viridiplantae > Streptophyta > Magnoliopsida > Malpighiales > Euphorbiaceae > Triadica > Triadica sebifera. Next base: position 1,193,338 of record CM042905.1, on the reverse strand, counting down.
AGCCAATGTCTTAGGCTAACTCCATCATGATCAGCATCAGCAGGCTTTGGCCCAGGAATACTAACGGAAGAAGGCAATGCAGTTTTTGCATCAAATGTCAGTGAAGACTTAGAAGCTGCCAAAGTGACACAAGCAGCCTTTCCATTATTATCATCTTTTGGCACAAATTTTGCTCCTTCATGGGGTGGGCCTCGAAAAATGATCCCCTTGCCCTTCAATGTATTTTTAACAAAAAACTCAGAGAACCCTGACCTTGATAAAATTTTTGTCCGGATACCAGTATGAGGGAACATGTTGTGTGAAACCCCTTTATGTTCAGCATCTGCTGATTGTTCCATGACTTCATTGCCACCACTACTTGACATTTTGTGGCCTGAAAACCCAGGGAAAGATGAATAGTTCACATCCTCCCAGACATTTGACATCCCCTGACCATTGTCTCTGTTTAAAGCTTTACTATGTGAGCTCCCAATTCCTGATGCAATTCCAAGTTGATAAAGATGCTGCCACTGGCTCTGCCTACTTTGCAATCTTTCACAGTTGTTCGACGTGCCAACTGTAGGTAAGTTTGAACTATCATAATTCTGCACTGTTAATTCTTCAACTATGTTCCCAACATCATCCATATAGAAAGGGCTAGCACGTGGGGGTTCTGATACATTGACAGAGTTTACATTTCTACTTACATCCTTGGTGTCCAAAATATCTGCAATTACCTGGAAAGAATCCCCAGAATAATTACCCTCACCAGGTATAACCATCTGACGAGAATCCAACAAATTAGAACTCTCAGGTGGTTTCAGGGAATACTCATTCTCCTTGCTATGGAAGTGTGCCCCTTCCGGCACATCAAGCGGAGCCACTTCATCACCCACTCCTTCGTCCATTGCGCGCAAATAGACTAATTCTTATATGCATTCATCTATATAAATACATAAGGAACTCAGTAAAAATTTCCAAGAATCACGAGTATTGTCGATAATCATAATTTTACTTAGTTAAGAAAATAATAGCAATAATAAACATAATTCAAAAGGAGCAAATGACGATAAGCAGAAAAGAACTAATGCAGTATTACGCTTTAAATGCAGATCATTGAACAATAACAAAATAATTAAATTTACTTCATTAGAGAGAAAAGGCAAACAATAACCAAATATCAAAATAAAACATATTAACCAATTTATTTTAACACCAACCCAGGAACGAAAAATCAGCACAAGTTCAACAAGTGAACACCCAGAAACCATTATACAACAAGAAGGAAAAAACAGTACAAATTTAGCGAAGATATTATTTGTTTCCGCTACAGCCTATTAAAAAAAAAAGAGAGAAACGAACAACACCATCTTAAAAATTTGAACTTTCTCATTCCTTTCCACTGATTATCTCTGCTACCAAGCAGGGAAACAGATTACAGAACAATAAATGCAACGATGAAGATAATACTGTAATCCAAATTTAAAACGTACCATATCCAAAATTCGGCACCGCAATGGAAGAATCAACCGCTACTCCACCAGAGCAAAACCCAAGAACATAATTTTCTGTAGTAGTAAGGCAACACAGAAATTTCAAAAAACAAGAAAACCCTAGAAAGCTCTCAAACAGGAAAGTTACAGAGGTATAAAGATAAAACCTTTCCTAAACTGGAAAAATTAATATCTTAATCTCCCCCTCTCTATTCTTGCGGAGAAGTCTCAGCTTCGAGTTCTTTAGATAAATTTATCATCTCAAAATATAATAATAATAATATAATACAATTAAAATCTATATAAAAAATAATAATTCTAGCTGGATCTGTATCATAATTATAACTTATAGCAACTCCATAAGAAAGTAAAAAATTGGAAGTAAGGAATTATGATTTCTTTTTTTTTTTGGTGGCTAGAGAGGAATTTTGAATTTTCCTAATAAACTATATTATGATTTGCTCGTGAATTGTCTTTTTTTTTTTGGAGGATTTAAACTTTTTTACCTTAATTTTCGTTGTTCATAAAAGTGAAGTTAATGTTTTTTTCATAGTTATTTTTATATAATAAAAGTATCTCATCTCGTGGTTATCAAAATCAAACACTATAGGCTTTAAAAAAAAAATCAATTACTCCAAGTAAATTTTTTTTAAAAAAATAAACTGGACTAGAAAATACTTTAATTTCTCATTAGGAAAAAAAAAAGTTAGCTCAAAGAACAAATGAATTCATGAAAATTTATTGCCCATATTAAATCCATATATTTATTCATTTATTGATTTAATAATCCATTCTCATGTTAAAAAAAACAATTTTTTTTTATAAATATTAATTAATTATATAATTTTTTAATAATAATTTATTAACCCAATTTCTGAATTAAAACATAAATTGTGTTTACTTTAAAAAATTTTCAGAATTCCTTAGGCACCTCATTGAATTTATATGTCTCGTATCTTTGATTTATTTTCCTTTTTTACTCTTCTTAGACGGGAAAATTGTTATGGATTAAGTTTATTGTTGTTGTTATTTTCAATTTCCAATAAATTTATTCTGCTGCTTATCTTTCTTTAATTCTATATTTCAATATTTGAGTTAACAATTTACTATAAAATTACTATAAAAATCATTATAGATAAAAATTTTAAAAGGTAATATAAATATTTTTGAAAATAAATGAGATAAATTAGTTTTTTAGTCTTAAATAAAAATATTCATTGAGTAAATTTAAAAAATAATTTTAAGGAAAACTAATTATCACAAAAAAAAAATCGAAGAGTAAATTAATATTGATTTGACCAAAAAGAAACATGAACACAATTTTTTTATCATATAATACATTATTAAATCTATTTAAGATGACATGGGAAAGACATGTGCCTATCACAGGTCAAAAGTTTTTTCCTTAATGAATGTGCATATCGCATACATATTCACACAGTTTTTTTTTTTTTAAGAAAAGATAAAGAAATAATATTAAGGCTTGTTTGTTTTCAAAAAAATATTTTTTCGAAAAATATTTTTTAGTTTTTAATATTTACGTTATCTCTAGAAAATAATTTAATAGAAAATATTTTCCAAGTTAATAAAAAATATTTCAAAAATAAGGAAAAATAACTTTCAGTTTTCAGAATGGAAAGTCATTTTCCAAAACTTATCAAATATAAAAAAAATAAAATATCATTTTATTTTTTTAGTATTGCAGTCAAATATAGAACAATTTTATATTTTATAAAAAAAATATTTTTCAAAAATATTATTTTCTGAAAACAAACAGAGTCTTAAGAACTTAATATATATATATATATATATATATATATATATATATATATAAAATTATGAATTCAATATCATAAAGTAGGGTTGTATCAGGAATTATGGGTATATATGATCTGGTTCAATTTAAAAATTGAAAAATTTTCAGTATTATCTTGAAAATTCAGATATTTATAAATTAAAAATTTGTTTTGTATTAAAAATAAAAAATTTCCGTATTGTATTGTTTTAAAAATTTAGAACAATTTTGTACAGTTTTTCGATTATTTCGATACTAAATAATACAGTACAAAACAATCCAGTATTCATATATTTTGAACTAAATAAAAAGTTCATAAAATTTAAATTTGATATTTAATAGTATTATAAAAAAATCCGCAATCATCACATAAAAATACTCATAATAAACGATCAATTTTTGAGAAGTAAAAAAATTTATGAAAATATTTTCTTTAAATCGTTAAATTAAAATTAAAAAAATACAATATTTTCTTATATATAAGGTTTATGGATTAAAACATTTAATTATAAAATATAAATATATAAGTTTGTAAGTATTTAAATTATGTATATGATTATATTGTCTACATTAATTATAAGATATATAATTATATAAGTTTATTAAGTATATCAATTATATATATTATTTATTAATATAATTTAAATTACTATATAAGTTTAATATAATATAATTATTTTGATAAATAAATAAATATAATATATATAGTAAGCTATGCATATAGTAATATTTAAATTTTAAATTATTAGTTATATAAACTCAAAAGTATAAGTATATAACTATAAGTATATAATTATAAAATAAAAATATGTATGTATGTGATTATTTAATTTAATATATATATTATAGTGTGCACATTAATTATAAAAAGTATATAAATTTATTAAGTATATTATCAATTATATTTATAACTATTTAATTTTAAAGTATATATAAAACTATAATATCTTTACTAATTATAAATGATATAAATTTATAAGTTTATTAAGTATATGAATTATATATATTATTTATTAATATAATTTATATTAATATATAAGTTTAATATAATATAATATAATTATTTTGATAAAAAAATATAATATATATAGTAATATTTAAAATTTAAATTAATAGGTATATAAATTCAGAAGTATAAATATAAGTATATAATATAAAATATAAATATGAATGTTTGTGATTAATTAATTTTAATATATATATTATAGTGCGCACATTAATTATAAAAGTATATAAATATATAAGTTTATTAAGTATATGATGAATTATATATATGTTTTATTTATTAATATAATTTAGATTAATACAAAAATTTACTATAATACAAATATTTTGATAAAAAAAAATCATATAACAAGTGACTTACTTTTTTCTAAAATAATAAAAAAATAAGTCGAAATATGTCACTAAAAGAATCTAATGAGATAAGTTGAATTATTAAGAATACAAATAAGATAAAATGAATAATTAGTCAGATATAGTATATATCGTATATAGATGATAGTTAGAGTCAGCAACTCTCCTAGAGTTCTCTCATCTGGGACTCCAGAAAAGAAAATTAATTAGTTAATGTAAACAATTTGATATGTATATAATATTATTTAAAATTTTAAATTATTAGATATATAAATTTATAAGTATAGAGATAAATATATAATTATAAGTATATAATTATAAAGTATGTAAGTTTATGACCATTTAATTTTAATATATATATATATATATAACTATAATATTTTCACTAATTATAAAGTATATAAACATATAAATTTATTAAATATATCAATTATATATTTTTTATTTAATAATACAATATATATTAGAATTTAAATTTAAAATAATACAATTATTTTGACAAAAAATTATATAATATAATTAGAACAAATCATAATTTATATTGATTTATCCTATAATTATAGTATATTTATTATAAATGAGGTTACTTTATAATTAATTCACTTAAATTAATTTACTAAATAATTAATATAATATAGATTTATTATATAATACAATTAAAATAAATTATAAACGTTAAAAAATACAATTAGTTATAAAAAAAATTTATAGTAAAAAACGAAAATAGCAATATATTATAAATAGTTTTTTATTTATATATTAATAACAAAGATAGTTGATTAGATTAATAATAAACTTATTTTAAATTTACATAAAGGTTATAAATTCGATTTTCTATACAATCATTATAAATTTATAGTAAAAAACGAAAAATTTAGCATATAAATTCGATCTTTTTTCTCTGTTTTTCGGTCTAGTTTGGGAATATTCACAATCGGTGTATAACCCTATCAGAAACACAATATCACTTTTAAGTTCAGAAAAAAAAAAAAAACAGTTGATCAGTGGATCGATTAAAGTTGAAGATATATACAAATTCAGTTCCATAATGTTATTAGAAGACTAATTACATCAAGCATCCCTTCATTGGGTTTTCTAATTCTTCCAAGGTGTGAAATCAAAACCACTGGCACGGGCAACAACCCTACCATTCTTACAGTAGGACCTCAAAAAGCATCTATTTCTACCAGCAAAAATATCATATTATCTATTATGTGAAAATGGCTTTTCACAATCTACAAGATATTTACCTAGACAGAATCTATGGATCAAACCAATGATAATACATTGTTTTGAAGGAAGACAAATTCTCAAGTGCATAGATTTACAACTTGAACCAGGACTAACTTCTAACAAGAAAAAATAAAACTACTCTGCAATTCAAGTATAGAGGATCTTCTTGCTTCTGATATTTCTAAAACAACTGATCAGAGTTGTCAATAGCAATTCTTCTGCAATTTTCAATTTCCATATGGTCATAAGCCATCAAAACTCTGTTTCTGACTTCTTCAGCTTCCCTTACAGATCAAAATCAATAAGAAACTCAGCTAAAGGCACACCCCTGGAGAAACTTATTTGACATTTTTGTTAGAAATATACAAGCAAAGCATTTTTCTCGAGCTAATTTGATAAATCTTGTGCTCTGCCATCTTAATTGCAGAAAATACAAATAAATTGCACAAAATACAAATAAATTGCACAAAGCAGGCATAATCAAGCTTCTATTCTCATCCAGAGTTTTACGAAATAAGACAACAGCATTTGAGAACCTGTTGAACCAAGATCAAAAGGCAAGTGCATATGAGTCTTAATCCTTTGATTCCACCTTCCCAACTGCCTTCTTTCATATTCGCAGGCCTTGCATACATTTTCACCACAAAATGTCAACTGGAATTATGTGAATCTTTTTTTTTTTGAGCACATTGATAAGTATTTTAAGGTCAAAGAAGATCTCTGAATGATGGAAATTTATTGTTTGACTATTCAACAGACTCCAATATAAAAACCCATGTGGATAACTACCTAACCAAAGGACTAAGGAAATTAAAACATTATTTTTCAAACTGACCTGCTTTATTATACCATTTTAAGGTCAAACACCAGAATAATTTTCCAGTTCCTCATTAAACCATAGAAACATAGTTCCATCAGCCAATAGTTCTATAAGCTGGAGGATCCTTGCAGTGAGCAAAAAAGCACCACTTTGTACATAAATCTTAAAACGGAACATATGCAATTAACGACAGTATCAAATGAAGAAAAATGTCAACAATATGCATTTAAACATACCAGGTTGGGGTTGCAGCTAACTGATAGGATGAATCTTGTAAATGGCATTATCGAATGAAAGATCCAATTCATCCGAGTCAGAGGAACTAGAACTGTCATCCTCCTCTGAAATAAGCTTGATCTCTTGAAGATTTATAGATTTATGACCACGTTGTAGAAAAGCATCTAGATTTGATGGATCAAAATCTTTTTCACCGGAATTAGTTCCAAAATTCATGCCTGTAGCTGAAGAATGCTGGAATGGAGAAGTAATAGGAACATTCTCTTGAACTTTTGTTATCTTATGTTTACCTGTTGGACAACTGTCGTTCACATCGCGAGAACTATCCTCCTTCCCATCACAATTCCCACTTTCGTTTGCAAATGAAGCCCATTTCCTTTTGTTCTCTCCTATCAGATTTTCAGCAAGGGTTTGACCCCTGTTTGCTTTGTCAACGTGTCCTTGAATTGACATCCCTCTTGCAGTTGAAATTTCACAGGGAGCAGATTCATCATCACTATCCCTTATCTCAACAACGTCTTCTGGTAAAGGTATCCTTCTGCCTGCTACGATCATATCATGCCATCAACTTTAGGGCATGGTCAAAGATTTAATAACCAAAGATAAGGAAACTGAAATTTTCATAAGAATGTTTACCATATGCACATTCAACTACCTCTTAAAATTCACTTAAAATATATACAATCTTGAAGCTTTCACCATCATTAATTCATAAAACTAAATAAATGGTGTGCTTAGGATTTTTCTAAGTACAACTGCTTAAGTTAAAACTACATAATTTCTGGAAAATTAATAGATGTTGTCTGCAATTGAGATTGAGCATTTGACACAAAAAAATTTAAGTTGTGAGCACCAAAACAATATATATCATAAGATACACACAATTACACAGATTCATCTACAAAGCAAATCACCTAATCCTTATTATTCTCAAAGCCCTCTCTAAAAATAAAATTTATGACTCCCCAGTTTTTCATTTGAGACCAAACTTATCTTGGAATTAACCTGATCAATTACCAAAATAAAAACCCAGGACTACATACACGACATATATCTTTTACCTAGTCTTCATTAAAATGGCAACTTTCAATCCAAGAGATAAACTAAATAAACTCAACTGACAGTTGATAATAGCTGCAATATGTCCTTTAAATTAGAGTAGCAGCGACAAAGTTGAAGAATAAAACCAATCACCAAATATACTCTTTATATTGATCATCTTTGTGCAGCAGGTGGCACTTATCAAGATTACCTCATTTGCTCCCAAGTCAATAAGCATTTTAATAATAATAATAAAAAAACTTTGCAATTGCATAAAATCATTATACGAAACATTAATATTATCCAACCAACAAAATCCAAGAAAATCAATCTAAAATCTAAATGACTGAAATAAATCCAAATGAAGATGCAAGGACTCCCAAATTACCTGTTTAAGCAATCAAGCATTACAGATGAATTTTTCAAAAAATAAAAAAACAGTATGTCAATTAATAGAAATGAGAATAGATATACAAGAATTCTGAAATACCTGCACTGTCCTGATCTCCATGACCTTTCTCAGCTGTGGAATGCAGCTTCACAGTTGCATCCATTTCAATTTTCACATCAACCCCATTTTCGCTTTTCACAACCTTCTCTCCGAAAGCCTCCCCAGAAATCTTAACTTCTTTGGAAGCCGATGGCTCCACTCTTGACAACACGAGATCTTTCTCCAAACCGACAACTCGCATCTCTAATTCCTCATATTTCCTTTTATAAATCTCCACCTCAGTCTCAGCCTTCAATTTCTCACATTGTAACTGGCAATTTTTTCTTTTAAGCTCAATGCATTCTCTCTCAACCCTTATTTTCTCTATTACTTCCGCCAGCACTTTCTCTTCCTGCAACTCTTTTTGTTTCTTCTCAGCCTCGATTTCCCTCTTCAATTTCTCCTCTCTCGAGACTAAAACTTCTTCCACCTGAGAAAAGTAAGTATTTTGAAAAGCCGACTTAAGGGAAGTGATCAGCTCTGTTACAGTCAAACTGCTAACATCCTCATTGCCCGCGTCCCCGAGACCCATTTCAACCGGCGACCAGGAACCCGTAAATGCAAGATGTTGCTGGTGCTGATTCACCAGTAAATAGATAAAGAGTGACTGAAAATTTTGCAGCAGCTTAAGCAGGTAGGACAACATACAAATACAAAAAATTAGCGATCAAAACAGGGTATAAAAGCAATCTTAGACCAAACATAAAGCCTAAAATCAAAATCGGAAGCAATCAAAGAAATAACCCAATAGCAATATAAAACAAAACACAAAAACCTAAAATGAAAATCATACAGAAAGAGGATAAAGGAGAAGGAAACAGTGAGAAGAGAGGGAAATAATTGGTATAGTCTTCTTATCTTTAATTCTATAAGCACCAGTTTTTCAAATGCAAAAAAAAAAACTCAAAAGGCTCCGAGAACCATGCCATCGGTGGTCTGTAAAAAGTTAGATTTAGGAAATCAATGGAAACCAAACAGAAGAAGGTTTCTAATTGGAAAACTGAAGACGTAAAAATTGACTCAGTACAAATAGATAATTAGTTTGTACCTTTTTCTGCCTTTGAGGTAATCCGATTCTGGGTTTCTCTTTTTAATTTGTTATTTGAGTACTAAGATGGAGTTCGATTCTTTTCAATATTCAGTCTTCATTTTTCTGGTGAAGCTCAATCTTTCACACCAAACACATGGGAGATTGTCACAGATATATCAACAGTGTGTTGTTTTCAATTTTGTAAGAAACCCAAAACGGCAGCGTTTCTAAAATTTCTAGTCTTGCTTAAATAGCAAGAAAATTTTCTGGCGCCTTTTTAAGTGTCCCTCTGCGAAGATTTGATGCTTTTTTTAAAGACTGGAAACGTCAGTTCTTTGACTAACAATGATTTCAGTCGCCGATTAGACTTATTAATCGGGCCGAATAATAGAATATGCAAAATACAAAAATATTAATGGGTTCAAATATCTTGATTATTGTAAATTGAAATGTTTCAAATTTCAATGTCTGCCCCAGGAGATCATTGATTTTTTTTTTTTGGTTAATTGGCATATGTAAAATTTGAAGATTATGTGATGTTGATCCATTCTTTTCATACAAATGGCATGGCATGAATAGAACGCCTATTATAACCCAAATCATGCTAACTCAATTGTGTGCCAATAATATTGTTGACCAATACCTCTAACTAAAACAATCATCTTGGTTGCTATATCTTTTTTCTAAAATAAGGTTTATTAATTAAAGTTAGAGCTATTCATGGATCCATCTACGTGGACAGAAATGGATCATGTGACCTAACAATTTTTTTTAAATAGTTTAACGATTCCATAAAAATTTGAGAAATTTACCTCATATATATAATTATTACCAATTTTATATCATTTTTTTATAGTTTTTTCATATAATTATTAATAGTTATATTATTTTATATGTATAATTATATGATTACTAGTGATTATACATATAAAAGTAATTTTTCATATATAACTTCACAATTATATGTATATGAGCGACCTCTTCCATCACGGGATCCATCCATATATTTTTGTTTGTATATATCTTTCTTTAAAAAAATTTAAGTCTATTGATGTAAATTAAAGTTTTTTTTATATACAGTCTCATTTCCATTCTAATTAAAAGAATCAAATCTCTTATTATACATCTAAATATGAGAAAACTAATTTTTAGTTAGTTTTAAAAATACAATATTTGCTTAATATAATGTTCTTAAATAGATGTTGTTTTGAATTAGAGTTTTTATCCCAAAATATTTATTGTTTCACAATTATTTATAAATATTAATTATTTTGACCTATTCTACCCTTATTTAAAATTCTCTTTTACATTAATTGTTAGTAGAGATTAATTATATAAAAATAATATATTATTTTATCTATGTATTAAATACATTGATCTATTTGAAACTAATACACTACTTGATCAATAAGTAGAATGATCATCATTGGGGAATTCTAGTTACACTTCTAAAAATAGCTAAACATTAAAATAATTAATTGATAAAATTAAAACATTTATTACAATTAATATTCTAGAAATATTTACTTTTTTCAATTTTCATCAATTAACCAAAAATTTGAGGCTAAATTTAAATAAAAATACCTTTTCCTCGATAATAAATATAAATATAAAGAGAGGGGAAGAGACAAAGAATCTGCCACGTGTCAAAATACGAGTTCCCAAAAAAAACAATTACTGTTAATAGATTTTTTGCGGCGAGAATTTGGTGGTTCTGTTGTACTAATTCGGAAATCTACGGGTATTAACTATTAATATCTAAAGAAACGCCAAAATTTCCATCTTCCTGGCTGAGCTGAGACAGAAACATATCATTTTTTTTCTTCAGAAAAAAAAAATTCTTAATTTCAATTTTGTTGGAGTTGGGTTTCAAGTTGGCTGTTAAAAATCCTATCCTTTTCACAGGTTTTTTTTTTTCTTCTTTTTAACAGTTTGTTTTGATATTTATTCAGAACTTGTCTTTTGATATTAAAATTGCAACTTCTCTTTGATTATCTTTCATTGCTCGTCACTTTCATGTTGTTAATCCCATTCCCCATCAAATTAATTCGAAATTGAGAATGCTAAAAATACTCAATTTTCAACGTTCCCATCTTTATTGGCCGGTAGGAAGATAAAATTTTTTAAAAATAATGTTTTTTTTATATTCTTATTTTTATATTTTTCTCTTTTATCACCAACCAAGTTAAAAATAAGTATTAGAAAATATTTGAAAAAATAGAGTGTTCTTAATATTTATCTTCGAAATTCGATATTTATTATTCATATATTTTAGAATGGTTTAAATATATAAATTTATATGTGTATTTGCTTTCAAAGCTGGTCACCTGATTTTATATATGAAATTGACATCTTAATTCTCATGCATGACCCCTATTTCCATATGCATCCAATTGGTTAAATATATTAAATTCTCATTTATATTTAAAATAAAAAAATATCAATTTTTTATGTTTAATTTTTTTAAAATATTCAAATGTGTAAATTTATGTAATTAATATTTTTTAAAAAAATGCTTCATATTATTATTAGTATCATTAATCATGACGTGGGATAATTTTTCAATTTTTGGTTTTTGGCTTTAATTTTTTCCGGTAGATACATCTGTTGCTTATTTAAATTCAATCGATATGTTCATTTATGAATTGAGAATTAATAACCTAGATGAAAACATGAGCAGAATCGATCTAGATAAGAATTATTTGTTTAAATTTATTAATCTTTCATTGGTTAATATATGGGTGTGGAAACATTAAAATGCCATATATGTTTTATTTTCAGGTGTCGAATTAAGGTGCTAATGGTAAAATTTACATTATATTAAGAAGTATTATTTTCTGATGGACTTGACTATAATTTCTTAATTTGATGAATTAAGCATTGAGAGACGATGGAATCCAGGGAGAGTCATGATCAAGATGAAGACATTGCACAGATGAAAGAGAACAGAAAAGGTGAAATTTACAACATAATTGCAGCCATATTGATTTTGTATTTTACATCTCTTATATGTATATATATATATGAAGTACCAGATGTGTTTTTATTGCCAGTTAGTTGAATTTTCTTTTTTTTTTGACATTTGGCAATTTCTCAATTTTGGAAATATCAGTAAATTTCTGATGAATATAGCGAGAAATTTTATGTTATTTGCAGAAATTGAGAATAAAGTGGCAAGGATTTTGAAACTTCTAAAGAACAATGGGAAAGACAAAACTAGGAAAAAAACAGAAATTATCGGATTGATTAATGAATTTCACAAGGAATACCAGTTACTCTGTGCACAATATGATCATCTTAGAGGAGAGTCTGCCAAAAGAGTTGGGACCCAAAAAGAACAGGAAAATTCTTCATCTCTGCCTCACTCTGATTCTGATGAGTTTTACTCATCTGAGGAAATCGAAAATGGTGTTCTGGAAACGAATATCGAGGCATCAGAATTTGAAGATGCAAATGAAACTCTGAATTCCAAGCATATAGAAGTTTCAGGTAAACGAAAAGATCATAAGAGAGGAAATGAGCGGAAGTCGAAAAATGAAGCATCAGGCGAAATCAAGGAGTTAAAAGAGCAGTTAACTATGTTGAGAACTGACCTGGAATCATGTTCCAAGCTGAAAAATAATCTTCAAGTTCATATTGAAGAGAAAGAAACTGAAGCAAAACGACTTCAAGAGTCCAATGTACAACTGCAATCTCAGATTTCAAAGCTCGAGCTGCTGATGCAGGAGAAAGGAAATGAAATTTCTGAAGTGACCCTGAAAATGACAGAGAATGAGAAGAATTTAACATCCAGGATTGAAATGCTAATGGCACAGGTAAACGAAAGAAATGAAGCATCAGCTCAGGTCCAGGGTTTACAAGATGAGATGGAAACTATGAAAGAAGAAATAGCAAGTAGGGCTAGTCATGAACAGGGATTACAAAAAGAGAAAGAAAGAATTCTTGTGCAGATGGAGGATTCGAAGTCAAAAGCGAAATCTCTGCTGGATCAAAATAACAAACTCGAAGCGATGATAACCTGTAAAACCCAAGAAGCAGATAAGCTGAAAGAGGAAAAAGACAAGCTGAAAGCTAGAATTCAGGAATTGGAAAAGCCAGATTCTTTTCTGATGGAGAAGAGCAAGTTGACGAATCATTCTGCACAAAATCTGATAGAAGTGGAAAAAAATCTGAAGCAAAAGGAAGAGCCACATATACTTGCTAAGACTCAATCATTAGATTTTCAAAGACAACAAAAGGTAGATTCCTCCAGATCCCGAATAACAGATTCCTCAAGTTCGATAAATTATCATGCTTTAGAAAGGAAGATTGTTGAGCTATCAGAAATGTTCCAGATGAAAGCAGAAAATAAATTCCGACTTTTGTCTCAAAGGATAAGAGTCGCTGAACAAATACATTCAGAAACCAAAGATAGCTACAGAAAGATATTGGAGAAGTTGGAACAAGAAAACAAAGAGCTCGATGAAAAGAACGCAGCATATGAAGCTGAGGCCAACAAGATCAAGAGTGTGTTTTCAGAATCAGGAAGCAATATCCTGACAGGACTGGATTTGATGGTGAAGAAATTAGATGAAGGAAATGGGAAATTCTTCAATAGAATTTTCAAAATCTCAAATGACCTTCAGCTTGCAAGGGATTGGATAATGGGGAAAAATGATGAGATTAAAAAACTGAAACAAAACCTGACACTTTTTTCTTCTAAACAAGATGGTGAGAATGTTGAATGCCTAGAAACAGAGAATCCTGAAAGCCAATTTGAAAGAAGGGTGCAAGATTTAGAGCTACAATTGAAAGAAAGAAATGAGATTTTGTTAAGTCTAAGTGAGGGGAAAAGGGAGGCTATTAGGCAACTTTGTTTTCTCATTGATTATCACCGCAACCGCTACGATCATCTTAAAGAAGCAGTTTCAAAGATGCCCATCAGATTCAAGACATCAGCTTGAGTGATATTTTATTTTTTGTTTCAACAATATTTCCTCGCTGTTTTATAAAAGTCTCTCAATTAAACTGGGTGTATGAATTCATTCATGAATAGAATTAATGACAAACTGTGGTAACGATACTTATTTAGACTGAATTTTACATTGTTGGATTGATTTATAAAGATCCAGTCTTGACTAAAAAAAAAATTTACAGCAAAAGTAATGTTTATTTGTAAAAATTCTTCATCTTTAATTCTCTTTATTTTTCACTTTTCTATGTTATACTAATTTTCAATTAACTTCTTTAATTATCAATTTTATTGGTTATCTTAACTATCATACGTGTATATTCTAACTTCATTAATTATCAATTTTAAACTACTTTGATTCATATATATTTATGAAACACTTAATATCTAATTAATGATACTTAAGAGGAACCAATTGAATAAATTTTTAATATAGTTCCTATTTATTAAGGACTTAATTATCATATAATCAATGACAATTAATTAAGTAAAATTTTAGTTGAGTGACTAAATTAATTCAAAATTTATAGTTAAATAAATCAATTAAATAAATTTTTAATTGAAAAAATAAACTGGTTTAGAACTAAAAGTTATAGAAAGCCAATTAAGCAAAATTTCAATTGATGAACATATTGCACAAAATTATAAAATTCATAAATCAATATAAATTTTTTCAAAAAAAATATTATTAATAAAAAAATTAAAAATAATCTATTATTCTTAATTAGATATAATTTATATTTATAAATTAAATTAATATTTTATAGTTGCATTTTTTTGAAAAAAAACATTTGTTGATGTAACCGATTTCAAGTTTATAAATAAAAATCGATTTTTTTTACACGAACATTCATCATTTGGCTTAGAAAGAAATTTCCGAAAGCAAACAAGAAAGTAAGCAAACAGAATATTAAATTGTACTCCTGGCTGGAAGTAACCGCGGGAAATGAAAATCACAAATCTAGACAACATAAAAAACAAGCGCGGGAGCACAACACAAAACTCGTGATGGGCCCGACGAATATTATTTAAATGTGGAAAAAAAAAACATCAGCAATCAAATTGATCCTTTCTCGAGAAATTTATACGAATGATTTGCGTGTGGCATTTTAAGTAATATATGGTAAAAACAAAGGATATTAAGTTAAACAGAACGGTCCAAAGATTCCCTCGCTCCCTTGCTCCTTCACTTGAAGCTACAAATGCTGTACTAGTCGATTTTCATTGCTCTAAATCCAAACAAAACCACTTTCCATTTAATTCTTTTCTAACTAAGCGATACAAATCTCTCTCTCTCTCTATAATGGAGAAGCTGTTTTCTTGTTCCTAATTTTCTCTTTCGACAGCGTTTCTGTTTATAGTCTCGCAATCTCTGTGCGGTACAGAAATTCGAGCTTTTCAGCTCTGAATTAGAGGTGATCCATATTTTTATGAATCTGATTAGATTATTCTTCTTCATTTTCTTTTCGATTTTTTTATCTTTGATTTTTTGAGTGCTTGATGAACTGAGATAACTTAGCTTTAAACTCGATTTCTACTGCTTTCTGGATTAATTGATTCGTGTGAAGCTTAATTTGTTTATTAGATCAATGCTTCTTTTCAGTATGCATGCGTTTGGTTCATTTCTCCGTCTTCTTTGGTGTCATTTAACTTTAATTTTCAGATTAGTCTAATTCAGGAGCTCACGATTGTTTGATTAGTTTTTCCTTCTCTGTTCCTATTGATTGATTATGATTTTTCTAAGTGTGATTTTCTGCTTATTGGTTCGGTACTGGAATACTGCAGTACCTGATCGAAGCTTTCTGAAGAAGACTCGACGAGGAAAGTAACAAGAAAAATGAAATTTCCAGGTGAGGAGAATTTTCTTGTATTTGACTTACTGGTAAACTTTCAAGGTGAAAAATAGTTATTAAAGGTTTTATTCAAAGAGGATTTTGTTTTCAGCAATGATTATCCGGTGTTTGAGAGCTGCAAACCTGCAAGACTTCTGCATGCGCTGACGCTGATCTCCGCCGTCGGTGTAATTGACGCGCGGTGGTCTCCGCAGCCTCTTGTGGTTGGCATTTGCATTTATGGTGTTTTTCCCCTTATAAAGATTTAGGAAATAACAAAAAGAACAGCACACGTTCTTTGATATAATAGCTGTCTTTTCCTGTTTTGAGAAAAGAGAATTCACTAGTTCTAATGAGGTGGCACTAGATCTAGAGTGACGTGCTCTGATTAAATTTTGCACTTTTTTTTGGTAGTGCTGGTTCAATTTTGCTGGGCCTTGGGCGTTTTTGTAATTTTGAATTTGTTTGATGAAATCACGTTTTTATCATAACTAGTCCTGTGATTTCGGTAGAAATGATGTTGCTGTACCCGCTGTACTTCTGGATCTATGTTTGTAAAAATCATGTTGTTTTATTTACCTATTAAAAATGATTTAAGATTCTTCGCCCTAAAAAATAAAAAAGAAGACGAGCTAGGATTTAAAATTGAGTGTTCTTGGAATTGCCTTGGACATTTTTTTTGGGTCACTAATTGCATTGCACATTTTAAACTAATGGATCTTCGTAAAATCAACAAATAAAAGCCATTTAATAAAGCAAGAATATTCACTTTTAGGGGACGTCCGCCATTTTATGGAGCTCGGCCCATTTGACCCGCTAATGTAATAATAATAAAACAAAATATCAATCTAAGGGATTTTGGTTTCACAATTGTTACGTCCAAAAGAACAGCAATTACCTATGCCTAGAATATACAGAATACACCATCTTTTGTTATAGGCACGGTTGAACTTTTATGGAGCTAAGCTTATCTTTGTATATTGGTTGGGCTCTTGGTTGTCTGGAGGCTAACCATGAGTTGCTCAGTGGCACATAATGCCATTGAAAATTTACCTGTTCAGTATCAGAACTGCAAAACATTCTTTTAATATGTTAGGATCTTAGGATGGAGTGATTTTTATTTTGTATGCAGTTTATAAATTGGATATCTTCTTGGAGCTTGGCCACTTATTCTTACTCTTTGAACGTGTCAAAATTGATAGATTCTGAATAAGCTGTTTGAAAGATTACTAAATTGAATTATGGGATTGTGAAATATGAACTTGTATCTATATTACTTCGTTCAGATTTTAGACTTCTGGATGCAAGATGAGAATACCTCGTTATAATCAACTTGACAAGTTGATTGACAAATTGAAGAGAAGATGACAAGGCGGCGTTGGAGAGAGTCCGTAAAATTTTTCTTTGGAAATTACATCGATCCAGAACAGAGCGAACATCTTAAAGGAACTAAAACAGGAGATCTTCTCTATCAATTTATTGTATTCCATGAAAAATAGTATTACTGAAATGAAAGAATGCAATTTAATGCCTAATGATTAGCTTGAACTACTTTTTTTTTCATTTTATTTTATTTATTTTTTGGCAAAGTGGCTGAAGCTACTTCAAGTGCTGATTTGTGGGATATGCATACATCTTAAGCTTGTTCTCTCTTCCTATTTAGGTCATGTTCAAATATAGAGATTTGCTCATTGTAAGTTGTGAAGTTTAAGCTAAGCGCCAAGTTGTAACTTGTATGGTGTGCATATGCATCTGGAGCTTGTTTTCTCCTTCTTAATTTTGAATCATGTTCCAACATAAACGTTTCCTTGCATTGATAAATGTTAAGAAATTTCCTGGTTTGTGCAGAAATTGAGGACAAAGTGAAAAAGATCTTGAGGCTTATCAAAGAGGAAGACCTCGAAGAAAAAGATGGGATTGCAGTAGAAAACTCCAAAAAAGAACCTCTGGTTAAGCTAATTGAGGATTTTTACAAGCATTATGAATCACTCTATGATCAATTTGATAATCTGACAGGAGAGCTAAGAGAGAAATTTCATGGAAAACAAGAAACAGAGAGCTCCTCTTCATCAAGCTCAGACTCGGAACCAGATTATTCCTCAAAGAAAAAAGGGAATAAAAATGGAAAATTGGAAAGCGAATATCAGAAAATAACAGATGACATAAAGCAAGAACTTGAAACAGTGAATCTAGAAGTTGCAGACTTGAAGATGAAGTTGACAACTATGACTGAAGAGAAAGCAGCTTTAAATTTGGAACATCAAACAACTTTGAGCAAGATACGAGAAGCAGAGGAAATCATTAGAAATTTGAAGTTAGAAGCTGAAAGGTTAGATGGAGAGAAGGAGAAACTTTTGGCTGAGAATGGAGAACTAAAGCAAAATCTAGACGCTTCTGACAGTATGGTAGCAGAAATGAAGCAGAAATTGGAGGAGACGAGGAAAGACAAGGAAGCTTTACATTTGGAACATCAGGCAAGTTTAAACAAGATACAAGAAGCAGAGGAAGCTGTTGGAAATTTGAATTTAGAAGCTCAAAGATTAGATGCAGAGAAAGGGAAACTTTTGGCTGAGAATGGGGAATTGAAGCAAAACCTTGAAGCTTCTCAAAATATTGAAGCAGAAATGAAGCAAAGATTAGAGGAGATAAGCAAAGAGAAGGAAGCTCTAAATTTGGAAAATCACAGAGCTTCAAGCAAGATACAAGATGCAGAGGAAATAATTAGAAGTTTGAAGTTAGAAGCTGAAAGAATAGATATGGAGAAAGAGAAACTTGTGGCTGAGAATGGGGAATTGAAGCAAAATTTAGACGCTTCTCACTATATAGAAGCAGAACTGAAGCAGAGATTGGAGGAGATAAGCAAAGAAAAAGATAACTTTCTTGTGGAGAAAGAGACTGCAATTAGAAGGGTTGAAGATGGAGAGAAAATAACAAGAGACCTAGAAATTGTTGTTATTCAGTTGCAAGAAGAAAAAGTAGTTATAGGGCAAGAACTAGAAAGTTTTAGAGAACAAGTTGCCAGTATGAAGCAGCAACTAGAATCTGCTGAGCGGCAAGTGTCTGATTTAAGCCAAAATTTGATAGCTACTGAGGAAGAAAATAAATCTCTTAAGTTAACAGTTTCAGTTTTGAATCAAAGATTAGAAGATGCAAGTAGTGAGAAAGACAAGATGCTTGTGGAGAAAGAGATCACTGTGAGAAGAATTGAAGAGCTAGAGAAGATGGATGAAGACTTGAGAACCTTGGCTGATCAATTGCAAGATGAAAAGGCAACTTCGGAGCAAAAGCTAGAAACTCTTGTGGAGGAAATCTCCAGCACAAAGCAGCATCTAGAATCTGCAGAAAAGAAAGCGTCGGATCTTGCACACAATTTTGAAGTTGCTGAAGAAGAGAATGCTTCTCTAACATTCGAAGTCTCAGAACTTTCAACTGAGATTCAGCAGGCACAAAATACAATAAAAGAACTCGTGACTGAATCAGGTCAACTAAAGGAGAAATTGTGTGACAGGGAAAGGGAGTTTTCATATCTTGCAGAGATGCATGAGGCACATGGGAATGAATCATCAGCTCAGATAAAAGAACTAGAATCACAAGGAACTAGCCTGGAACTGGAGCTTGATTCATTACGAGCCCAGAATAGAGATTTGGAGGTGCAGGTTGAGAGCAAAGAGTCTGACGCAAAGCAACTGGGAGAAGAAAATGTACCACTAGAGGCCTTGATTTCAGAACTTCAAATGATGTCAAAAAAGAGAGGAGATGAACTGGCTGCTCTCACAGATAAACTTGAGGATAATGAGAAAGAATCATTGTCCAGAATAGAAACTCTGACAGCAGAACTTAGCACTTTGCAAGCAGATTTGGAGTCTTTACGTGCCCAGAAAGCAGATTTGGAGCAACAGATGATAAGTAAAGGTGAAGAAGCATCAATTCAAGTCAAGGGTCTCACTGATCAGGTTAATGAGTTACAACAGCAACTGGATTCTGCAGACAAAGTGAAAACCAAATTAGAAGTGCAGCTCCAGAACAAAAGTCAGGAAATTTCAGAATACCTCATTCAGATGGAGAATCTGAAAGAGGAATTATCATGCAAGACTGAAGATCAACAGAGAATCCTTGGAGAGAGAGAAAGTTTGACAGCGGAAGTGAAAGATCTGGAATTGGTGATAGAGACTCTACGCAACCAGAAAACTCATCTTGAAGAGCAAATGGCAACTGAAATCAAAGAGGTTGGACGGTTGAGCGAGGAAATGGTGGCACTGCAGGACACAATTTTTGAATTGGAAGAAATATTAACAGAGAGAAATATTGAATTCTCTGCCATCCAGGATAGACATGAAAAAGGAGATGCTGAAGCTTCAGCTAAGATCATGACGTTAACTACACAGGTTGACAATCTGCAACTGGAATTAGATTCCTTGCTGGCTGAGAAAAACCAGTTGCTGCTGCAGCTTGAAAAGGAAAAAGAAGAAAACTTGATCGAAATGGAGAATCAGAAGACCGAGTTAATGAGCCGGATTGCAGATCAGCAAAAAAGGATGGGAGAGCAGGAGGAGGCATACAGGAAGCTTAGCGAGGAGTACAAGCAAGTGGAAGTTTGGTTCCAGGAGTGCAAGGCAAATCTTGAAGCAGCTGAAAGAAAAGTGAAAGAAATGGCCGAAGAATTCCACAAGAATGCTGGTTCCAAAGAGCAAGTGATATCTGAATTGGAAGAAACAATTGAAGATCTGAGAAGAGACCTTGAAGTAAAAGAAGATGAGCTCAATACTCTGGTTGAGAATGTCAGAACAATTGAAGTCAAGCTTAGGTTGTCAAACCAGAAACTCCGGGTCACAGAGCAATTACTAACTGAGAAGGAAGAGAGCTTTAGAAAAGCAGAAGAAAATTACCAGCAAGAGCAGCGACTACTAGAGGAAAGGATTGCTAGACTATCTGGAATCATAGCTACCACAAATGAAGCTTTTCACAGGATGGTCACACATATCTCAGAGAAAGTAAATAGTTCCTTGACACTAGTGGATGCTTTGACCTTAAAGTTTGAAGAGGACTGTAACAGATATGCAAAATGTATTTCGGAAATATCAATTGAGATTCAGATTGCAAAGAATCGGGTAACTGTGCTGAAGAATGAGAAGCAACAACTTGGAAAAGTATTAGGTGATTTAGTTGCACAACTGGAAGGTGCAAAAGAACAGGAATCAGCATTGAGAGAGAAAGTTAAGTTATTAGAGATTAAGGTAAGAAAAGATGGAGAAGAGAAAAAGAATCTAACCAGTGCTGTCAACCATCTGGAGGGAAAGGTAACAGAATTAGAGAAGACGATGAAAGAGAAGGATGCTGGTTTAATAGACCTCGGAGAGGAGAAGAGGGAAGCCATAAGGCAGCTGTGCCTGTGGATTGATTATCACCGCAGTCGCTATGACCATCTCAGAGAAATAGTCTTAAAGATGCCTGCAGCTGTAAGAGGCCAGAGGGAAGCCTAGAAGTGCATATTCATTTCTCAGTACATTCATTTCGGTATTTCCTGGTGGATAACATTTCTTCACTTCATTGGTTCCTTTTTTTTTTTTTTTCCTAAAGGGCATTGTCGATATCAACACTCTTAGGTGATGTTTGATGATTATTAATTGCCATATATCCTAAGGTATTTCTTGCAGTTTGATTCATCAACATTAGGTTGTATAGAATTCTTGCGCTTGAAAATTATTGGTTTTGGTTTGTGCTTCAACATTCTTATACCGTTATTCCTCCAGTCTAGAATAAAACAGAAAAATTAAACATGCCACATGAATTTATTTGTTGCTGGCACTCTCATAATACTATATGTTCTGCAAATGACTGTAATTGACTTGACTTGATCCGTGGTAAATTGAATCTAAGCAAGCGTTGCATTCTACAATTGACATAATGCACAATGTTTTAACTTTCAAGTACGAGAGAATGTCTTATTTCAAAGTTCATATATATTACTCTCAACCAAACATAACCTAGTTGAGTTAGGATCAAAACACAAAAATTGTGGAATTTGCATATACCCTCCTTAAGTAGGCTTTTGTAGATTATCAAAACAATCTGAATTTGACAATTGATTTATCTCAATTTTCTTTTGATCCACACAATTTATTACAATTATTATTATTAGGATTTTTCTTAATAGGAATATATATATATATATATATATATATTATGAAACACTATTAAAATTCTTTTATTAAATTCACTCGCCTTTAATCATTGATGATATGCTAATTGGCAAAGAATTATAGTATGTCGCTATTTTCCATCACTATTTCATTTTTTTCTTGTAGTGTAACCTTTACCATATTTATTTATAGTTTCCAATACACGTGCATGAGGAAAAACTAATCGTGGTAAGCAAAATGCCTAGTATATGTTTTTGGCAATAAATTTAAATTTTAAAAAAATTACCATAACTCTTTAAAATTTGATTTATTGTACCATTACATTCTTGATGTTTAAAAATTATATGATTTATTTCGTTTGTTTTATTATATTTATTAATATATTATTCAGTTAAATTTTCTATTAAATAGACATTAAATTTTGGTGAAAGAATAAAAAAAATTATTATTTATCCTCTAAAGTTTGAATCATTATACTAATACCCCTGTAATTTTGATTTATTATATTAGCATTGCATAAAATTTGACCTATTATACTAATACTTTATGAGCAAAAGAAAATATTATTTCAGCCTAATGGTAAATACATAACTATTTAATTTAACAAAAATAAAACATATAAGACTAATGTTATAAATTTTGAATCTCAATGTAGTATTAGTATAATATATCAAATCTCAATAGATAAATAACAATTTTCACTCCATTCACAAGCATTAAACACTCACTCTCTCTCTCTCTCTATATATATATATATAATCTAACCAAGTGTTGCTGTGAGTGAAGTTATTTAATTCCAATTAGTATATCCTTACTAAATTCTAGAGCATCAATTAAATTGCATTCTTTTTCTTCTTGTTTCTTTTCACTTATTTATTTATTTATTTTTGTGGTAAGGATCTGTTAACTCGAATTTACCTTGCCAATATGCAACTTTGAGAATCTTACTAATTTTTGTACTTCAAAGTTTTTAATGACAGTATTCAAAATGTGTAACCACTCAACTTCGAGTAGCTGCACAAGGAAATTGATCGTTTTCCAAATGGGTGCACAGCGAAATAGAACATTTGATAAAGAGGTTGCAGGGAGGAAAAAAGAAGCAAAACATAAACAGCCCAACAGAATATTAAAAAAAAATATCAAACTCTATTTAATAAACTAGCCGCCGTCACAGACAGAACTAGGTAATTCCCTAGAGACCTACTTGAATGCACAAATGCATCATTTCCTAGCAAATACTTATTGCCATAGCATATACGAATAAGAAATCTAAAAGCCAAGACGAGTTTGCATAGAAAGATATGAGAACAAAAGGGCAGGAATATTAACATAATGGATAAAGGTGGGCTTCTAAATTTTCTTGCTAGCAGGAGATTAGACAATTCAAAACCATTGACCTCCTACTAATATTCATTTCTCTTCTTGCAAAAGCACAGAAGATTCATAATCTCTTCAAATTTCTCTCGCTTCAGTCAGATATCCTCACTTCGTCTCCAAGAACATCCTTCACCATCTCGTATGTTACAAATGCGATTGCTATTGATGGAACCACCTAAAAAATCAGTAAAACAGCATTGGAAAACTAAAAATGGAGATAAATCCCTCAATTAATGATAAATTCGTATAAAATGAATATTAAGCAAATCATATCCTAATATAGGGCGCTGACCTTCACTGAATTGGGGACCAAACCCTTGTACAATGCTCCAAACCCCTCACCCCTCATGCCGAACTGTTTTCCTGAAGGCATCAACCATACCAGTGTATTCAAGAGGTGCTTTAATTTTTCCATCACCAGTAACAACTGAAGCGGCATCTTTCCAGCCAACCATTTGCATTATCCGTCTGATAACATCAAGAGGATAAGCAATTGTCTGGCCAGCAGTTCCAGCAGCAGCTCCACATGCAAGCCTTGTTGGCACACCCAACTCATTGTCTTGAAACAGGCCAAAAGTTTTGCTTTTGATTAAATAGTCTTTCAGGGATTCATACACTGCAAATTTAAGACCCACATATGGTATCTGCAAGCATCACAAAATACATAGCTCTTTATGAAAATATTAAATCGATTATGCACGTAGAGTAGAAGCAAAATGTTCATTTATGATCCCACCAAAACTGGAACCTATAGCTAAAAGAGAAGTCTACATGCATCAAACGTTGACTTCCATGGTGCACAGGCACAATGAAAGAAACAGAAAGCCTTGTTGTCACACCCAACTAATTGTCTTGAACTAGGCCAAAAGGTTTGCTTTTGATTAAATAGTCTTTCAGCCCAACTTTTTTTTTTTTTTTTTTAAATTTAGGATGCGTGGGTACGGCTAAAAAGTACCAAAAATTAGGATACAGATACGAAAATATATCTATATATATAAAAATATAAATATTTTAATTTTTTTATATAATAATTTAAGTTAAAAGATATATCAAATTATATCTTTTAAATTTTTAAATAAAAAAAATTGCAATACTATATTTCACTTTAAAATAAAATATTTCAAACTATAAACTTAAAAGTTTAAAGTCAAAACCACAAAAACAAACAACAAAATGATATCACATAACTTAAAAAATTAAACAGATTAATAATGATTCATTTTTAAAATTCAAACAACATGTTTTTATATTGGGAAATACTCACTCTTAAAGTGAAAAATCCGGTAAGGATCCGACACGGGTATTTCTTCATTTTTGAAGTGTCTGAAAAACATAGCATATGGTATCTGCAAGCATCACAAAATACATAGCTCTTTACGAAAATATTAAATCGATTGTGCATGTAAG
The DNA here is from genome assembly GCA_023653625.1 of Triadica sebifera. Classification (NCBI taxonomy): domain Eukaryota; kingdom Viridiplantae; phylum Streptophyta; class Magnoliopsida; order Malpighiales; family Euphorbiaceae; genus Triadica; species Triadica sebifera. The sequence continues at coordinate 1,168,157 of CM042905.1, read as the reverse complement.
TTCCAATGAGAGACTTGATTCTGAAGAATATGTATGACCTAGAGAAGAAGCAGAAAGTTCATTTATGATCCCACCAAAACTGGAACCTATAGGCTATAGCTAAAAGAGAAGTCTACATGCATCAAACATTTAATTCCATGGTGCACAGGAAAAACGAAGGATAACAGAAAGCAAATAGAAACCTAGTTGATTTTCTTACTACTCCTATAACAGAAGGCAGCCACCCCTTGTACAAAGTCCGGGACCTTCTTCCTTGAAACTGTTGAAAGACCATGAAATATTCCACTGCACAGACGAGGAGACTTTTCCGTCTGCAACAAGAAAATGACAAACTTAGGCCGTCCAATGGATAAGAAGCAAAGGAGTTCGGACCTACAAATAGTAGATCTCATAGACCTAATCTCAGAGAATACCTGAACAGTTAGCCGACCCCGAACCATGTCCATTGGGTAAGTTGCTGACATGGCAATAATTCCAGCACATGCACCCGCTCCAAGTCGTAAAAGAGGAGTAAGCTGAGGATCATCTGAAAGAAAAGAGACCATGGTTATAAAAATAAGTAAATGACTTAAAATGTCTCATCATGCAATCAATAATTCAGTGACTAAGCACTGATCCTTTAACATAGAGTCAGTCATGCTTATTGCCTCAATTAATGGTGCTTGAAAATTTAAGAAAAGGCACTATAAATTAGGACTATGTGCCAAAGTTCAACATGATTCATCAGAGGATCATATGACCATGCACCGCCAAACAAACCAAAAAGGGTACATGATGACGCATGCACAATGCTCATTGACTTTGAAGTCCTCTATAATTTTTTTCCCACATTAGTCAATGCATAAACACCACAAAACCAATAAATGCATATTAACTGAAAAAAAAAATATAATGCCTACAACTGGTTCAGGATGTTTAATGCATGCAGAGCAGAAAAAACATCAGGATAAGAATTTAAGCAATAGTTGCATGCAAGAAAATATCATAAATAGGAACAATGATTTTATAACTCAAGGAGAATGTATATGTACAATGAGTAATCAAAAGAAAATAAAGAAATGGTCACACCACTTCCAGTTTGCTGCCTGTAAATCCATAGTATACCCCTGTTCAGAAATAATGGGCAGCACAGAAAAAAAAATTATTAAGTGGAATAAGACCACAAATAGAGGAGGAAAAATTCAAAATCCATAAGTTGTTTCCCACTTAAACATGCAGATCCCAAAATGCAATATAATCAAATCTTAAAAGTTGAGAAGTTATTAAAAATATGGAGAAGGAAGCATCAAAGCATACTTGGACGCTTCCTCATAACTAAAGAATTTGACTGCTGAATTCGGAATGATGCGAGCACAATTAGTGCCATTGCCTTTAAACAATCCTCTGAAACCCTCTGTTCTCCATATGTACTTCAAGCCCTGAATCGTTCCATTGTATTTTATACTGTGTGGATTTTGAACCTGTATATTCCAAAAGGCAAAACCTATCACTCTCAGTGTTTCATGTGGGCACGTCATAAGTTCACAATTTCTAGCATATTCTTCCAAGTGCCATTAAAAGAAATTTGCCCAAATGTTCTCTCTCCCGCTTACAGATCCTAGCATACACAAAGCTGAAAATTGTTGGAAATATCAGAAATAGAAAAATCGCAACTTTAAGGAAAAACTCAGTTTTTGAACGAAAAATATACACTGAAAAATGAAAAGGGGATAAAGTGTCATTTCCCACTACTCATAAATACAACTCAATGGAAAAACAATTATAATAAACTACCTGGAGCAGAATTTTTAATCTTTCTTAGGGGGCAACAGCAGTACGTGACCTGAAACACATTGTAGATTTCATGCTTTTAGCATAAAGAATATCCCAGACAATAAAAATACAGTGGCAAAAGCATTATGTATATACGACAGCATTCACATGTATAATATTGAGGTGGTACATATCATCCATTCAAAAATCCAACTCAAACAACACAAAAAGAAGAACCTCTTCAGCTAACCAGGCATATGCAACATGAATTATACAATATCTATGTTCCAAGGGAGATATAATGAGGAACTACACATCAACAATACTCCCATCGAAGAACTACCACACCTCACACACACGTGCCCACACACACACATAGGTCTATCTCAAAATTCTCTACAAGCATAGATTATGCTTTATATGTATATGTTTATAAGTTTAGTCACACCCATCTCAAACAGCGTAGCTGAAGTAAGGTCCAATTCCTTTATAATATGCTTCAATAAATGCTTATAGGTGAAAATCTCATTTCAGAATGTTGAGGAGGAAAAAAACACTTGTTGCCGCCAGCAAAATGACGCTTGCTGAAACGTTCCACTACCGCCAAGATATAATTAAAGTTGCTCCAAAACTTGTCATGACAGTCAATTAGGAAATTAAGGAGATATAAAAAAAAAAATTAAAAACTGACTATCAAATATTCAAAAGAATCAATTTTGATAAACTAATAGAAATTTAAGGCAGAACATAAATTTACCAAATAACAGTAACTTTTTAACCAAAACGACAATGGAAAAAAAAACTTCAATTTTAACTTGAAATAACAAAAATCTAATCATTTTTAACTGCAAAAACAGGTGCATGATGGCTGATTTAAAATTATAGCAAGAATAAAAATCAGCGAGTAACCCAAAAATCGAAATAGCGTAAAAAAAACAAAAAATTGAAACTTAAAATGAAATAAAATAAAAAAGAAAAAGATAAACATAACAGAAAACAGATCGAGATAGCCGCAGATAAAAAAAAAGGGACAAAAACTAAAATAACTTACACTCCTCCGGCGACTCCACCAACTATTAGGGACTTGCAGATACTGAGAAGGGCATGGCTTGGAGCCTTGACTCCTTCTTTCGTTAGCGTTGCCTCCTCAGCCAGATTCACGATCGCCGAAACAGCGGACTCGCTTGTCTTCCCGTCCTCCGATGCCATCGTCGGAACCCTAGGCAAAACTTCCGGCGTAGACGACGTGTAGGTCTTTATTGGCCGGCGATGTAAGTTGGCATTTGTGTGCGCGAGACTTAGGAGAGAGCAATGGAGGCGCTTGCCAGAGAGAGGGAGAGAGAGAAGGAAAGGGCAGCAAAGCGGAAATAATTTAATAAATAGTTAATACTGAGGTTTAGTTATATATCGCGCGGGTGACTATAACTAATTATTGCGCTGTTTTGTGTTTTGAGGGGGAAGATGGCCGTTAAACGCCAGCCTTCGAAGATTTTTTTTTCTAAAGGAGAACTGAGTTATGAAATAAATAAATAAAATTTACATATTAAGGAAAAAAATTATGAGATTTTAAAGTATTTGGTCAATCTAAATCGAACTCAATTTTTTAACCAAAAAAAAAATTCAAAACTCTAGCCCAATTTAACTTTCATCTATGATCAACTCAGCGGATAATATAATGACCAACTTATATAATTTCTATACGATACTTTCATCATTAAATTTATGTTGATACAAATCAATTTAATTAGTAAGGGGAACAAGTAAATTTTGTAATCATACTTCAATTAAATTATGAAATAAATAAGAAAAATAAATGTGTGTATATATAAGGGTATCTCTAATGAACTTTTTATTTAAATTATATTATTTATTTTAAAGAGTTATTCTATAAAAATACTCATTAATTTTGGACTATCTATCTTTAAAATTTAAAGTAGACAATGAGTTTAATTCTCTACATGTAGATAACCAAACTTTACACTCTATTCTAATTATAATTAATACATATTCACTCTCTATACATATTATATCTTTTTATTTATTTATTTTTCTAAAAATATTTTCTCATTCTTTATAATAATAAAATTCATTTATTTTTTTTGCTAAATATTAATTTATATGAGATAAAGTAAAATGAAAAAATCTATTGGTTTAATAAAATAATTACTCTTTATATTTAAAAATGTTATAAAATATTCTTTATTCTACCGAAAATGTTGTTTAAAATAAATAGCATTGTTAGAGATGCTCTAAATATATAAAAAAAAATTAAAAGTATTTTAAGGTAAGCAACTTTAAAGAAAAACATAATTCACATTTAATGTTCGTTAGGTATACAAATGAATTTCACTTTAATGGCGTTCAATGGCTTCATGAAAACAATTTATGAGTGCAAGTTTCACAAAGTTTGGGTAAATGCATTCCATGCATTAAAGGAGATAGTTATATTAGAGGGAGAAGCTTTATTTCTAAATTTACTGATATCATATGAGAGGTTTTTTCTTTAAAAAAAAGAAAAAAATATAGAAAGCTTATAAACTCTTTTAATCATCAAATTAATTATGTAGTAGAAATTAAAACAATTAGTTGGAAGAAATAAGGACTGAACTTATAATGGAAGAGAAGGTAGGTGGGGCAACTTTAAGATAATGATACAATTAAAGTTGTCATTTATTATTAGTTAGGTATATATTAATGAATTGGTATAATAAATGGCCTTAATTAGCTTCATGCTGCAACCATAAAACTCATAATTTGATGAACTGTAGGTGAATCCAATTTTTAAACATTTATAGGACACAACCATTTTCTTTCTTGCATATCACTATCTTTCTACGATCTAACCAAATAGTCAGTTTAGAGATATAGAATGGAACATAAACTTGTGCATGCCTCGCCATGTAAAAGAGATTTTGAGGAATCTCTAAAATAGTACTACTATTAAATTAAAAAATTAATACCATTAAATCAAAATAGTACTATTAAAACTATTAAATTAAAAAATTAGTACCGTTAGATGAAAATAATAATATTAAACTATTAAATTAAAAATTTAATACCATTAAATTAAAATTTATGGATTTTTTTTTTTGAGAACGTAAAGACTTGAAAGGCCCACTACCCAATATTAAAGGCTTATGAAAATTTTCATACTTTTATTTATGAAAAGGATTGTAAAAAAAGACTTAAAGATAATTAGTGTAAGTGGCCACTTCCCTCAATCCGTTCAATCCCATAAGCTTAACAAGAGTGGAAGTAACTCGTACAAACCACGAAACGTGTAGAGCAAATTGGTAGTTGGCTTCCTTTTTCGTGTGATTGAACAAATAAGCTTCTTTTCCTGAAACTTAAAGAATAAATATGTCATTTTGCTATTAATCTACCCACTCCAACTTTAGCCCAATAGCATTGTTCCACGTGCACCAAACCCCACATAATTAGTCATCATAGTATTTTAAAAATTGGACCGACTTATTATATCGAATTAATAAGGAATCGATATGTTCTAAAAAAACAGTGTGTTTCTGAGAATTTTATAAAAATATAAGTATGAAAAATTTTAAAATTGTCATAATTATTATTAGATTGGGTAGATTAGAAACCGATCAGCAGTCTAGTTTGATTTTGAAAATTCTGCATTTTTATGACAATTTGAAGTAATATAAATTGAAGCTAAAATGTACAAGGTATTATATATATCATCCTTATGTCCTTTATATAGTTGCTGATCAAGAAGAAAAAGGAAAAGTTGGTTTTTCAGACAGAGAAATGGGAGAGAAGAGGAAGGAAGCAGAAGCTGCCATTAATGTATGGGACTGTGGGAGTCCATTATATGATTCATATGAAATAGCTTCAGTTAGTCACATAATCGAAAGGCATATGATGACATTGCCATCTTCTTCTTCCTATGGGTCAAAACGGTTCATTTTCAGATCGGATTTTCCAGGCCATGAAAATGATCTCATCTTCAAGAAGGAAAAGTTTCAAGAAGAAGGATTTTTTTCCAAAATGATGAGTTATTTATGGAAGAGGAAAACTGTCCAGAAAAGAAATGGAAGGGCCAGAAATATCAAGAGCAGATTCTGTAGTATATGTAGCAGTGTGAAGAATATAATAATGTAAGGTTTGCATATATGCAACTTCTTTCTTATCATTTTTTTCCATCTTCATAATTGAGACCGGTAATTAATAATTTCTTGATTTCTCCAGTTCCTTTCCCTTGTAGAAATCAGTTTACTCGCATTTCCGTTTGTTTCTAGAAAATATTTTCCAGAAAAATATAATATTTTTTTATATTTAGTTGCAAACGCTAAAAAAAATGACTTTTTTATTTTTAGAATAAGAAATCATTTTCTCTTGATTTTGAAATATTTTTTATTGATATTTTATTGATTTATTTTTCAGAAGTAAACTGATAAGAAAAAATATTTTTTGAAAATAAACGAAGTTATTCTTTCTTATTCTTTCGCTTTTTTAATGCAAATTTTTATGAAGAGAGAAAACCAAAGTATCCTTAAATATTTTTCATCAATAATTATATAAGAGTTGAAGATGCCATATTTAAAGTGATATGATAGTGATAATAAAGCTTATTAATAACAATTTTCAGAACAATTTTGTCTCTAATATTAACACAAAACAATTAGAAATTTGGATTGTTTTTACGTTTAATTTATTCCCGTCAATATTACATTCATGAAATAAAAATTTGAAATTTTGATCCAATGTCGGAATTCTTTTTATAATTATCATTGTTAAAAATGAGGGCAAATAGCTTTGACAAAAAAAAAATGATAAACACATATATAAATAATAATGAATCACACTTTCTATAAATTATAATATCCCACTTGTAATAATATTAGAAAAATTAGTTTGAATTTTGTAGTCTCTAATAATATTGTGACCTAGTCACAAGGTATGTAAAGGTTTAATAATAAATTTTTTAGAAAAAGAATAGTATATCTATGACTTCCATTGGACATGGTCATCTCAGGTGAGTATTTATCATGGATTAGAAAAAGTCCAAGAGGTTAAAAAAATGCAGTTTTCAAAAACAAAATACGATGGTGATGGCTGGTAATGGCATTAGATTTCCCTGTTTAATTCTTTAATTAAATTTAAAATTAGAACAACTAACATGAATTTTGTATCTCATCACTATACCATAGAATTAATCACAATGGAAAAAAGAAAAGATAAGAAAAAAGCTGGAATTTAAAACTACAAATATGTTTATGGAAATGAATTTTTTTTAATGAGCTATTTAGGTTTATGTATATTTATTAACCAAATTAATAATATATATTGCAAATAAAAAAAATTTCATTCAATTTATATATATAAATACACAAATTCTATCTCAATAATAATTATGTTAATTTTATTAAGCCTATGTATGGGAGAAGGGAAAAAATGGGGGAAGGAAAATAAAAAGGTAAAATAAGGAAATATTTTTACTTTACCATATTTGGAAAGAAAGGAAAATAAAGTGGGGAGGGAAAATAAAAATTATTTTCCACACTTAAGTATACGGAGAGAAGAAAAATATAAATGTAAAATAAGAAAATATTTTCACTTTATCATGTTTGGGAATAAAAGAAAATAAAGAGATGAGATAAATTAATATTTATTTTTCATTTCTTATTTTCTCGCTATTTTGGAGATAAAATATGGAAGATTTGACAAAAAAATGTCACTATTACTAATAAAATTATAAATTTTATCCTTGATCATTGTAGTAAAATATTTATTATTTTATAAAATGATGTGCAAAATAGTAAATATGTAATAATATAATTTTTTTCTTCTCATAATAAAATTATCCCAAAAAAATAAGTCTTATTTTTTTTGTTATTTTACTTTTATTATTTCAATCTAAAATATAATTAAAAAAATAAAGAGAAAAAATAAAATTTATTTTCTTTTCGTATTTTACTTTTTCAAAGAAAAATTGTCAAATATAATGAGGGAAAAGGAAAATAAAGAAAGAAAATAAATTTATTTTTCTTCCTTATTTTCTGTCCCCTAAAAGAAAAATTTCCACTAAAAATCAACTCATTTGGATTCAATTTTATTAAAAGATCAACTCATGAAACAAATCAATGACTCATGACTTCTTCTTGGGACAGTAAGTCGGATAAATTCATAAATAAATTTAGTCATTCACATTATATATACACATTAATTCAACATATATTAATATTGATCAATCTTACCATACATTTAATTATTTTTAACGTCATAAGAATTTCTCTAGTAAGTCAATGAGACATGTCAGGATCATTGTCTTGCTTTAGGCATCCATACGACTAGTTCAATCTTTTCCTTTCCCATATTACTGCCCTGTAAGGTCAATAAACCATACCGTGTTCTCTAATCTCTAATTTTGCTACTCAAATTCGAGATGATAATTAACACGCATTTATCATAATAATTTTTTACATTTTCCCAGCAACGGAATTGGTTTGAATCTAATCCAAGTCATCCTTTTCAATCCGTCCAATCTTGTGCTTTAAATTTTATCATAAACAACGGTTTCCAAGCAAACACAAGCATCTTTTTTTGGTTCTTTCTTCCGAAGTTCACGGTTTTTTTTGGCTACACGGCGTCATGTTTTCTGTTTATTTCTATAGAAATCTCAAAGTTCCAAAAGATCTTAGCTTTTCAGTTTTTTAGAATGTGAGACGAGTTTGATAATTTTGTTTAAAATGGGTACTTTTTAAAGTTTGTTTTTATCTTCGTCTCTGGTGCCTATCTGTTTGTCTTAAAGTGAAATTCTGTCTACATGGGTTTTTGTTTAATAGTTTTCAAGGTCTTCTGAGACAATTTTAGTGAGAAATGTCGTAGTTCTCTTTTTTTTTTGGATTTTTTTTCAAAAGTTTGACAATGGCAGAAGGCTCAAAAGTTCGTTTAGTTCGTTGCCCGAAGTGTGAAAATCTCTTACCGGAGCTTCCTGACTACTCCATATATCAGTGTGGCAGTTGTGGTGTTCTTCTTCGCGGTTAGTTCTCTGCTTATATTTGTGGGTTTGTTTTATACTCTTTGTTTGGTCACTGAGAAAGTGAGAAAAGAAAAGAAAATTGGAATTATATTGTACAGCCATTTTTTCCTTAAAGCTTTCATCTTTATCTACTTTAATACATTGTTTCTTGTCTTACTGATCATAAACTAGCAGAAACATTAATTTGGATTTTGAAATATGGTTTTTGATTATGCAGCAAAGAAAAACTTGGTTGTGAAGGACAGGAATAGAGAGGATTTTGAGAAATTGGAGATTTTATCTGAGACAGAGAAGGAGAGTAATGAGATTTTTCTTGATAGGAGAAAATATAGAATCTTTAAAGAAAGAAGCAATTTGGTTATTGATTCTTTGTTAGAGACTTCAACTAGTTGCAGCACTAGAAATGTGAAGGAACAGATTGTGGGTTATAATGATAAATACAGGTTGCCACTGAAGCAGCTAATTGGAAATTGGATTGGTTGTGATGATGATCAAATAATCATGAATAGATCTGAGTCTAGCAACTCAAATAGGAGAAAATGTATTGGAAACATTTCAGGCCAATTTGAGGGGTCTGCTGGGTCTTTGAGATCAAAAGCCATTGTTAACAATTGGGGTTTTGATATAGATGGTCAAGGAGGACCTCATGGCAATGGAAGGAGATTTTCAAATTTTGCTTATCCTGGTGAGGGACCTTCTAACGCTTACTTGAGCTCTTCTTCTGATGGACATGGTAGCGAAGTGAGGCATTTTGACGATGCTGATGGGCCTAAGAGATTTGCACGCTTAGAGCAGAATCGAGCTGAACTACTTAGGAAGCTGGATCAGTTGAAGGAACAAATCTGGAGAAGTGATTCTGTGGTTGATAAGCAAAAGGAAGGGGCTGCACCTTTCAATCTCGAAATTGCTCCTCCTGGTGCTTACCATGGCCATGTTACTTGCAATCCAGATAAGCATATCATAAAACCCCCCTATTTCAAGCAATTTGGTCATGATATGGGTATGAAAATGTTTCATTTTCCTCCTAAGTATGGTGTAGATGAATTTCCAGTTCATTCAGATCCCGTTCATCTACGAGTGCCCAGGGTAAGGTCCCATCAATCGCCTGGTCAATACATGGATTTTCACCATGAGCAACTCATATCTTATCCTCAAAGAAAGTTGTATGATGAGCCTGCTCGTGCATGTATCCACTGCTACAACAAGAATTGGCATGTTCTTTCAAAATTCTCAATTAATTCTAACTTCAATAGCCATGTCAATCCTGCCACAATCGGGTCACATAACTGCCATCCTCAAACCACTTATTTCCGTCCTCAAACCACTTATTCTGCTCTGCAATCAAAAGATGCAAAGTCATATTATATATCACCGAGTTACACTGATTCAGATATGAACATTTTTCACAAGAGTTGTGTAGGGAAGGTGGTGGTAGCCCATAGAAATGCGCGTCTTTGCCATCCTATTGCTAGTGGTGTCCCATTTATAGCATGCTATAGTTGCTTTGAGTCACTAAAACTACCAAGAAAACTTAAAGCGAGGGAGAAGAATCAATATAAGCTCCGATGTGGTGCCTGCTCAACAGTCTTCTTGTTAGAAATCAAGAACAAGCATCTAATTATTACCATTCCTGAAGAAAATAAGAAACTAATGGCTAAAAATGATGATGGCTCTTGTAATGTCTCAAAGGAAGTTCCCTCGAGTCTTAAAGGTGGATTTTGTCCTGAAAAAATGAAATGCTTTGTTGATTTTGATAATGCTGATCATGACTTCCGGTCAATGAATGTGAAAGAAAATATGCTATCAGAAAAGCAGAGGCTGAACTTGAGCAAATCTGAGGAAAGGCAGGGAGTTGCTTCTCAATCTTCTGTTTCTTCAAAGAGTGGGGACAGCCCGGATAGTATGATTATTCAAAGGGATTTTTTCAACTTTGCTGAACTGCCCATTAAAGATGATGCATCTCCAACACTGCCTGGTTCATCTTTCGCAGAGCATATAGATGATGTCTCATCTAATCATGAAGCGTATGGGCAAGGAATTGAGAGCAATATAACATACCAACAAAAGGTGGTACTTCATAAGAGTATTTCTCAAGAGAACATGGTGAAAAATGTACCATCAGAAACTGAGGTGGAAGTTTCTTTCAATGAATACCTAACTACTACTGTATCTCTCTGGATCTGCCTATGACAAACAAAGGAAGCGAATCATTCCTTGTTGGCCTCCTCAAGAGGAGCTTCAGGGATTTCTCAAGATCTAATCAGCACGTGAAGGATGAAAAACCGAATGTCGGTGTTAATGGGCAACCTATTCTAAACCATATTGTGAAGAAGGCAGAAAGGCTAGCAGGCCCAATTCAACCTGCAGATTACTAGTTATTAGTCAATGTTTTGCATTTGGTTTCAATTACATTAATATGTAATTCAGCAATTAATGATTTTAATTTTAATTAGTAGTTTACTCATAATACTAATACTTTCCTAGGTATGATTGTCAAGCTGGATTTTGGGGTGTAATGGGACAACCTTGCCTTGGCATAATTCCTGTGAGATGAAGTGATGTTTGGTTTTTGAGTTTCTTTCTTTGGTCACATTGTTTACTGCTACAATTGACTAATAAGCGATGCTGTTTCGCTATTTTCAGCCTTTTATTAAAGAGTTTCATTATCCAATGAGAAGAAATTTTGCAGCTGGAAACACCATTGTCATCGTCAATAGAAGGGAGCTTCATGAGGATTTAGATCTCCTTGCAAGCAGAGGATTACCAACCACAAAAGAGAAGTTCTATATCATAGAATTCTCTGGTTGAGTTTATGACAGACTCAGGCAAATAGCTAAATAGCCTTGGTAAACTTGCCCCTGCGTAAGTCCTAATTCCAAGTTTCTAAATCATTTGATTCACTACATAATACATAATCACGAGAAAATTTTAATGCAAAGTAATAAGGATATGCATATAATTACAATAAGAAAGTTGACAGCCTAAAAGATTGGAACTATGGATTAAATTTTATCTATCGTTTTCACCTTCCAATTTATAATTTGCTCAAACTAGTTGGTTAAATGTATGTTGATGCGTTGTTGATTGCTGCTATTTTGAACAGAAGTCAGAAGCTGAAACGTGGGTTTGGAATGAAGGTTGCAAAGAAAGTTGTGACTAACAACATTCTTTATCTTATAATCTTGTTCTGCCATCATGCACAACCAATCCAATCATAGTCTATCGTGCAGATTCACTGAAAAAAAGTATTATTTTTCGTGTTTAACATGATAAGCTATTGACTTGTTTGTTAGCCTGGGGAAACGAAATCCTGCTAATTGGATATCTTAATCATATTTTACTTGAAATCAGTAAATAAATAATTGAACTAGTGTTGAATTGGTAAAAATTAGCATAATCACTGGCCTCAGATATCTTAGCATTTTATTACCTTAATTTTAACATCAACTTGGTGAGCATCGACTTTATAGTATTCTTTTTCAAGTTAGAGTGATACTGATGATGGGAATAACTCTCACAGGTTTATATATATCAGAAACTTAAAGAGAAAGAGTAATGGGGGTTAGCACATCGCCATCAGTTGAAACAGCTCTACGAATCAGCTAAATTTTGTTACTTCGAATTTTTTTTCCCGGTGGGTGAAACTCACAAATAAACAGAACTAACGCATGTAAGAAATATCATTAATATTGGAAGGAATCAATTTTAGTTTTTAATATGATTATTCTCATCGTATTAAAAAGTAAAATTGACTGTTCTCAATGTTTCATGATTGGATTTGCTTAGAAAAATAGTGCTGTCATATTTTGGGTTAAATAAATGAAAAATAAAAGTTTTAGATTTAATCTTAAAGACTACTACAATCTAGGTGAAGTGTGCTTAGTTGGTGGGAGGTGTAGTTTAGTTGCAGATTTTGGTATTATAGATATTATTTGGCTCGTTCTATTTCATGATATATAAAATTGACTCTCATCCAATTGGCTTTTTATGACTTTTGGAAAAATAAGAAAGGTAAATACTCAAATGAGGGGTGTGTAAAATCCAACAGAAACTGAACCAAACCGAATTGAATTCGGTCTATTCGGTTTAGTTTTCACTTTATCCAATTCGATTCTCTATGAATATTTCAATTTATTTTTGATTTGGTAATTAATGTTGAAAAACCAATTAAACCGACGTTATATATATATTTTGATTAATTCTAATAAATGGATAAAATAAAAGAAATTATAGTTTATGGTAATTTATTTTAACTTATGGTAGTTGATAAAATCATGAACTATGATAATTTATTTTATTTTATGTTAATAAATTTTAATTTATAGCAAAATTGATTTTAATCTATACTAATTTATAAATTTGTGATAATTGAATTTAGTTTATAAAAATTTATAGAGTTATGCAATTAAATTTAATTTATGATAGTAATATATTGTAGTTAATAAAATAATGAGTCATGTCAAATTATCATATTGCATTTTAATTTATATTAATTTAGAAAATTTATATTAATTTAGAAAATTATATTGTTTGATTTGAACTTATATATTGTAATTGATAAAATTATTGTAATTGACTTTAATTAATGAGAATTAATAAAATTATGGTAATTAATTCTAATACAATATAATAATAATAATAATAATAATAATAATGATAATTTATATAAATTAATTAATTAATATATAAAATCAGTTAAACTGAACCGAAATATTATGATTGAGTTATATTTGGTTCTAATTATTAATTGGTTTAATTTCTTCAAATAAAAATTGGTTCGGTTCGGTTTAACGGGAATCCTAGTTCAAATATCTTAATCTTACGGTTGCATTTTTAGAATAATTTTAGTTAAGTATACATAATTTAGTGGGGAAGAAGAATGATTCATTTGAAGTAAATACAGATTTATAATGGCATTATTTATTAATCAAGTTTAGTAGCCAATCTCCGTTTGTGATCTTTTTAATTTAGCACATGAATAGACAATAAAGAGGCAATGTAGACCAAACTCTTGTTTAAATTAAATTAGCCATAGTTTAAACTTCAGGGGTATAATTGATAAAATATAGTCAAACATATTTCATTTTATTTTGCTAACAAAATTTAGCAGAATTAGAACATAATTTTTTTCAAACAAAATCTTGATTCTATCATCGAAAGAAATTATATAAATAGAAATACACCTTCTCCATTCACATATGCTGGAAACTATTCATTTTTAATCAAGTCTAAAAAATTAATTCATGCATTAATCTAGTAATAAATGGTTATATAAACAAATATTATTTATAATCTGTTATATATTTATAAAGTACAATACCAATTTATGTTAGGCAATAATGATAGTATCATTTTGAGAAGTAATTATTAAAATTACTGTCGACAGTATTTTCACTAATTAATTATTTTAATTAAAAACATTACAAACCATTAATAATTATTACTTAATCACTTTCGTCCGTGTTTAAGAATTCAGATCATTTGATGATGATGATGATAAAATAAATATATATTTGTAATTTTTGAAGAAATGTTAAAAACATAAAATTATTTTCCTCATTGCAAAGAACACCCGGGTCTTCTGATTTCCTTCTACCATTTTTACTTGAATAACATAATTTGATGTTTTTTAAATGACCGCGTTTTTATTGTCGGTGGCTTGAAGTCTCTTCGGAAATTAACGCCATCGATTGCCGTTGATTCTTGATCATTGCTTAATTTAATCTCAAGCAAGCACGGCAGTGGAGAAAATGAAAGTAATTTGGAGGCTATGGTCTGTAAACAAGCACAATCATTGGCTATTCAAGCTAGCAGTTGCCATTCTACTGATGGTTCTTGCTTTCAGGCTTTTCTTCGATCAATCTACAAGATTCGAACCCAATTTACAGGACCCTTTTGTTGATGAAACTCAGGTGACAACTGTCACAAATTCTTCTCTTTCTGATGATATTTCAAACCCACCTCCCACTCTTGATATTCCAAAGTTAAATCCACCTGCTCCAAAGGCAAATTTTTCTGTGGATGTGCAAGAAACTGAAGATGAGGCACCCCAGAAAGGTAATCATTAATCAAAGCTGTCTTCTTTGAGTTGGGTTTTTGCTGATTTTTCTTTTTATTTCCTCTATTTGAATCCAATTTGTAATGGGCTATGTTATTTGAGATTGAGATAAGTAGCTTGAGATCTAAACAGTATTTTTTAAAATTAATTTGAAAGATGGGATTTTGAGGGGGTTTTATCAATTATCACATTTTAGTGTTAATTTGTTTTGGCAGATCTATCATTAGATACTTGATTATTTATTGATTCTGTGACAAATGCGCTTGAAGTTCTGTTCTATATATGGTAATTAGGCTTTGGTTTTGCAGAACTAAATGAAGGAAAATGTGATATCTTCGTTGGTGATTGGGTTCCTGAGTCTTCAGGCCCTCTTTACACAAATTCCACATGCTCCTTGATTGAGGGTCACCAGAATTGTATGAGGAATGGGAGACTGGATTCAGGTTATCTATACTGGAGGTGGAAGCCGAGAAGTTGCGAATTACCTCCTTTTGATGCTCAAAAATTTCTTGAGTTGATGAGGAATAAAACATGGGCATTGATTGGTGACTCAATATCTCGCAACCATGTGCAGTCATTGCTATGCATGCTCTCTACGGTAAGTTTTAGGTTTCTTATATTGGGTTGAATTTTAATTTTGGGGTGATAGAACTGAGTTTCACATTTTTCCTTTGCCTTGAGCCACATTATAGTTGATGTAGAATAACAAGGATCAGTTGTTGCAGTTTTGAGCTAGTTTTCGCTCGTGTTTTTATGTGTCTTGCCTTTCCCTCTTCGGTTTTAATTTGTACGTTGCTTTAGCTGCGCATAATGGCATTGTTATCTTTTCAGAATCTCTTGGTTTAATCCTGATTCCTGTTCTGCCTAGTAATGTTGGTTACAGCAACATGTCTGTCATCAGATAGCTTTTCTTAGAAATTTCATTATGTCGTTGATTTAAGTTGACAAGTGATTTGTCCCTTTTCTGAGCTCTTACAGTGGCTTGAAATTAGAATATTTTGTTCTTTCTGTCACCACGCCTTTCTTTTGCATATATTCTGCCTAATGTAAAATTGATAATCATTAATTCTTTTTGTCAATTTAATTCCAGAGTTTAAGCAGAAGCAAAAAATGAAGGAAGCGTTTTGTGAGGTTTATTTGTCCTCTGTGAATGCACCCTTGCGTTGTTATACATCTCTCATGCTTTCCTCATGATCCACAGTTATTGGTTTGTTGGTTTATGAGATCATTCTGTTAGTTCATCACATCCTTGCTTAAATCTGCTTATTGTTCCTTTTCATGCCAATCGATTGCTTTATGTGAAATAGTTAGAAGTATAAGGCTGCTCAACTGGTTCTATTGGTAAAACCTTTTGACTTGGTAAAAATTGGTCAAATATAATTTTAAAGATTTAATTTAAGTAGTAGGTTTGAAGGTGGAAAGAAATAATAATAATAGGAAAAAAAAGATCCAAGTAGTCATTGTAAATAAAAACCAAACTTGACCGCATCAAACCACTCATTAGTCAGGTTCCAGATTCAACCTGGTCCTGTTCTAAAAAATACTGGGGGGAAGGCTTCAATTAATGCAGAGAGCCAACATAGTTTTCACAAATTGCATAAATTGATAAATATGCATATTGCATATATTCTTAAACTGTCACAAACTAAAACCCAAGGCATAGAAGTTCTGAGGTGTCTGTTCACTGGAATTGATTTCTGAAAGTGTTTTCCCAGTTTTTGTGATGGCCTGGCAACCCATGTTTTTCTTATGGCTTCAGAACTCATTTTAATTCCAACACTTCACAAAAAAAATTCTGTGACAATTGGATGGTACTGGAATCTTCATTCCCTAGATCGCTTTCTTCTGATGTCATATTTGATGTTTTGATCATAATGTCATTCTAGCCGACTTGCTGGCAAGAAATATATTTCTAGATTATCAATCTAGTCATGTTGAGAATGTTCTGAATTCATGATGTCAATTTTGTATTTGTTGCTTTAGTTATTTCATTTTACTTTCGAAATATTGAATGCTTCTTTTGCTGTGGTTCTCTCTTTTGAAGCAGCATTTTACACCCGTAACTGGCCGCTTATTCCCTTTGTTTAAAAAAAAATCTTCAGGTTGAGCAAGGAGTTGAAGTTTACCATGATGAGGAATACAAATAAAAAAGATGGCACTTTCCTTCTTACAACTTTACCATATCATGTATTTGGTCCCCTTTCCTAGTAGAATCAGCGATCTTTGAAGATAATAATGGTGTTTCATCAGCTGAAGTCCAGCTGCAGCTTGACAAACTTGATAAGAATTGGACAAATTTGTATCATAATGTGGACTACGCCATCATCTCAACAGGAAAATGGTTCCTCAAAGCTGCAATCTAGCATGAGAATAACACAATAGCTGGCTGCCATATATGTCCGGGAAAGAACTTGACGGAGCAGGGGTTTGTCTTTGCTTATGAGAAAGCCCTCCGGTATGCAATGAACTTCATTTCAACATCCAAACACAAAGGGTTGACCTTCTTCAGGACATCAACTCCCGATCATTTTGAGAATGGAGAATGGCATAATGGAGGGACTTGTCCGAAAACAACACCTGCTAAAGAGGGTGAGTTCGAATTAAAGGACATAAACAGGATACTACGCAGTGTTGAATTGGCAGAATTTGAGAAGGCATCAGAAGAAGCTTTGAAAAATGGAGTAAACCTTAAACTCCTTGATTTCACAAATCTTCTACTATGGAGGCCTGACGGGCATCCAGGTGCATACAGACAGTTCCAACCATTCGCCAAGGACAAAAATGCCACGGTTCAGAACGACTGTCTACATTGGTGCTTGCCTGGACCTATCGACTACTGGAATGATGTGATAATGGAGATGGTGCTTAATGGTTGAGAAAAAGGTAGAGAGGAAATTGGTTAAGAAATTCAGCATGGGCAACAGGGACTAAACCTGCTGTGATATTCTACCATGGAATTAATGGATGGAATGGCTCTGTTCTTTGCTTTCTTGTTTTTCCATTAAACCTGCCAGAGATTGTCTCTCGTTGCGCGATTCATACATGATGGGTTCGGACCATTCTGTCAACACAATGAAGAGGGGAAGATTGATAAGTTTAATTGTTATTGATGATGTTTATTTATTATATAAATATTCTTTTCTCAAAGTTACAGTGAATATCAGTGTATTGTTCTTCCCATAAATCTCAACAGAATACAAAACTTGCAAAGATTTTCAAGCTTCTATATCTGAAAAAACACAGCACACCAACATTTTTTTTAACATTTAAATTTTGTCAAAATCTATCAAAATCAATGGTTCAACCCAGTTATAAACTAAATATGTATGCTATATGGAAATTAATAGGATATAAAAGCTTTTTTTTTGGCAAAGCAATAAAAGGATATATATATATATATTCCAATTCTTATATTATAGGGTTGATATTGTATTATAGCCTTAAAATCTTTTACAAGTGTAAAAGTGTTTTTATTTATTATATATATATAAAATAATTTTTTTTTATAATTTAAGTAAATGAGCACGATATTTCATGAATAATATAATTTACAAATATATTCAAATTGGGCCGATATCAGACTTCACGCCATATTCTTAAGTCCATTGGACTTATGATGGGACCAGATAAGATTTGAGTATAAAACCAGATTAAACGGACGGTACCTTTGGATCCATTAACACTTCTACATGAGATATATATAGAAGGGACTCCTGCCGGTCAAAACTTTCAAACCTTTTCAATCAGACCTCAAGTGCCTCCTAAATCTCAAACAATTCATTTGAATTTGAAAATAAAACTTGCGCTCCCCATTCTTTGACCCCATATAAAGTGCCTCTACTTGGTCGTATCTCGCAAATTTTCGCATCTAACAATCGAACTCTCATTTCTCTAATCAACCATGGCTGATGCTGCAATTGCTACACTGACGGATGCTGACCCGGTGATTGCCAAGAAACCAAGAAACAAGAGGGACGCTCTGAAACAGAAAAATCCATCAACAAATGAGGCACATCTTGGCTCAGAAGATTTCTACGATCTCTCTGGTCGCCATTCCTTCATCGGATGCCGATCCTTTGAAAGAAAACCACGAGAGCCTCTCCCAACCTTGCTCTTCCACCAAGAAACCTAAGCCCAAGTTTGCCAAGGCAAAGCAATCCAAACAGTCTTCGTCTTCTTCTTTGGAAAAGGACATGCAAGAAATGCTTCAGAAATTGAGGCTTGAGAAAGAGAAGACTGAGGGGCTGTTGAAAGATAAAGTTGAAGAAGTTGCAGAAATTGAAGGAGTTTAAGCCCAACATGGTAAGTGCATTTTCCCCCATTTTCCATCAACAAAGCAGTAAAGATCACGACTTTGAATTCTAGGTCATCTTTAGGGTTTAATTTGATAAAAAAAAAAAAATCTAATTGATCATGCTGCAGACTTTTAGACATGGTTAGTTTATTTCCCCATCAAGAAAACAGTAAAGATCGCGACTTCGAATTTTAGGTCTTCTAATTAGGGTTAAATTTGATTAAAAAAATTTCTATTTTGATTTTGGTGCAGAGTTTCCCTCCTGCACTTAAAGATGAACGAGACAAGAAGAAAAAGAACAATGGCGTCCCTGAAAAGGAAAAGGTCATCTCCACCTTACATCCTGTGGTGCAAAGATCAATGGAATGAGGTAAAGGCTAAAGCAAAGAAATGGCGTCTGTCAGTTTATTGAGATTTTTATCTGAAATTATATTTAGGGATTCGTTGTGTTGATCAAGAAAGAGAACCCAAATGCAGAGTTCAAAGAGATCTCAAACATTCTGGGGGCAAAATGCAAGAACATTAGCGCAGAGGAAAATAAACTTTACGAGGAGAAGTATCAGGCTGAGAAGGATGCCTATCTGCAAGTAATTACAAAGGAGAAGAGGGAGAATGAAGCAATGAAGTTTTTAGAAGAGGAACAGAAGCAAAAGACAGCAATGGAGTTGCTTGAACTATACCTACGGTTCAAGCAAGAAGCAGAAAAGGATAACAAAAAGACCAAGTAAATCTCACTAACCCTTTCTACCTTCTTCCTGAGCATATAAGTAATCACTGCTAATCATCTTTGTTGTTATGTTCACAGGAAAGAAAAGGATCCATTGAAACCAAAACATCCCATGTCAGCTTTTTTCCTCTCCTCTACTGAGAGACGGGCTGCTCTACTTGCAGAGAACAAAAATGTTCTACAGAGGTATTAGAACATCCCAATCATCACATTTTCTATTGAGTCACTGCTATTAATTTTGTCTGAGATTCTGAAAAGGGTTGTTTGGAACGTAGCCAAAATTGCTGGGGAAGAATGGAAGAACATGACAGGAGCAAAGAGGGCCTTAGGAAGAGGTTTACGCAGCTGTTAAATTAAATTGCAGATGCTAGTTCTTTGTCATATTGGTTTCTTATCATACCCTTTGAAATTTTCAGATGGCAAAGCAGAACAAGGAGAAGTACATTCAGGAAATGGAGGCTTACAAGCAGAAAAAGAATGAAGAAGCTATGAATCTCAAGAAGGAAGAGGAAGAACTTCTGAAGCTTCATAAACAGGAAGCTTTACAACTGCTTAAGAAGAAGGAGAAAACAGATAACATAATCAAGGTTAGATATTTAAATATTTGCACTTGAGCCATGTGACCCATAATGTCTGTAGTTTCTGATGGCAGATTTTGTGTAATAATGTGCAGAAAACCAAAGAGAAGCGCCAGAAGAAGAAACAGCAGAATGCTGATCCTAACAAGCCCAAAAAGCCTGCATCTTCATTTCTTTTGATCAGGTAAAAACTCATTTAACACTTTCACTAAAAGTTACTGACTTTTGATGCTTTTATCCTATACGCATATAAAATTGGAAAAGTGAATGTGTTTTTTCTGGGTCTATAGGAACTTAATGAAGAAGAAAGGCAAATCTGGAATGCTAGAGCTGCTGAAGCCATGTAAGTGTACAAGAAGGAAATGGAAGAGTACAACAAATCTGCTGCAACCACCTCTAATGACAAACCACAATAAGATTTCATTGGCTTTTAATTAGGAGGTTGTAGTTAAACGATGTTCAAGTTTGTGTTGAACATCTTAATTAGTAGTTTGGCCATTTAACTTGAATTCAAAGTTGACATTGAAAAAGAAAGAGAAAACAGAAGTCAACTATCATCATCAAGAGTTAGTTCGTTTAATCAAGTTATGCCTTATAAAATCTATAAAATGTGTAAATAAGTTGTTAACATATTAAAATATCAAATGAAATAATAAACACCAGAAGAGGTATCAAATAGGGTGTGTATTCCACCGAATCGGTTCGATTTTCAAATATTTAAAATAAACAAATTGTAAACTTTTTTTTAATATAATATGGATTTAACGTAAAGAGATGAACGAATCAAATTGGGTTTTCACCAAAAAAAAAATGAAACTGGCTGTTTAGCATTTAATGTATGTCATAAGTCTAATTTTTCACTCCTCAATTACCTCACTGGGAAATACCAAAACCGATCTGCGGAGCAGCAGCTATTTCTGCCATCGCTCGCACTAAAAAAAAAAACTAAAGGGCATAATGGCGTAATTTTCAGCCAACAAACCAAAAAAAAACCAAACAATCACTTAAAAACTTTGTCGTCTTCGTCAATCAACCAAATACTCCCTCTGCATTCATTCCCATCATTCTCATCCTCAGAGCAGCACCATTATTATGTATGCTTCCCTCTCCTCTTTAATTAGCTTTGTTTCCACGCCTCAATCTCTCTCTCTCTCTCTCTCTCTCTCCTCCTCCTCCTCCAATGGCGCATCCTCTTCAGTCCGACCAATTCCATGATTCCCGCCGCGAAGTTGACGCCGGCGCCGTCTTCGTCCTCGAATCCAAAGGTAATGATCCGATCATCTTGTTCAATCCGAATTCGCGGCGCACCTTAGCATTCCGCCATTGACGTCGTCGTTGGTTGCTACGTATGTATTATGATATATGGTTGTTTTTAATGAGGGGAGTGGTGGCACGCGGGGTTCCACCTGACGACGGCGATTGTGGGACCCACGATACTGACGCTGCCTTACGCGTTCAGAGGGCTGGGCTGGGGCTTAGGATTTCTTTGCTTAACAGTGATGGGAGTCGTCACCTTCAACTCTTACTATCACATGTCGAAGTTGCTCGATCACTGTGAGAAAGCCGGTCACCGCCACATACGGTTCCGAGAGTTGGCCGCCGACGTTTTAGGTAACTGACAACGCTGTTGTAACTATAAAAATCTCCTTTTTTCCGTTTATAAGGAATATTAGAATTTGCTTCCTCGTATTCCGGTGGCAACTTCCTTTCTAAGCTGGGAACCGAAAAAACTCGGATTCTTTCGTAGGTGTGGTTTTCCGGTTTTGGGGATTGTCGGTTCTATTAATAATTTATTTATGAATCAAATAATAATAACCTGTAACGCTACGTAAGAGGTATCACAATTGATAAATTCATTTTATTTTCATATATATTAAGAAAATTTGACTTTTTTAATTTAATTAATATTATTAAAATTATACTTATATTATAAATTAAGAAACAGTAATTCTTTTTTTCGGGAAAAAAAAAAGAAATAGTAATTATAGTTCATGACAAAATAAATTAAATAAAAAATATTCAAATTAAGAAATTAAAAACATTACTAAAAATACTGAGTCTGTTTTGTAAAATGAAAGGAATATTTACTTTCCACAATCACTCTTTTTTCCCTTAACATTTTTCTTTTGGGGTCAAAGACTATTTTTCTTATTTGATTTAGTTGATAGATATCATTTAGGTAAATATTTTTCCAAATGGTTTGCATGGGGGCTAAACTTTTGTTCAGATTTCTTACATAAATTAATAGCACTTATTTTTTTATATATAAAACATTTATTTCATGTAGTTGAAACCGTAAATTTGTAAATATACCTCTAAATTAATTATAAATATATGAAAAATATATTTGTTCATAATTTCATTATAACATACCATATATTGCATAGGATTAATATTAAAAATATAATAATTAACAATATTTTTAAAGTAAAAAAATGAAATATAATTTGTGGCTGATAGAAATAAAAAATGAGTCAATTTTTATGGAATTAAGAGAGTAAAATTGATGCAGTATGCAGCGGAGGTTTCTAGGTCCATTGTTATTCGTTCTGCATTGATTAATTTCCACATATATTGAATTATTCATAAAATTTTAAAAAAATCTAAATTATTATAATATTGCACTCCAATATTGTTCTGCCATCACTACATTTATGAATTATGACTCTTCCAAATGCCATTCTTCTCCCGTTGGCTTATTGCATCATTCCAAAGTGTATATTTTTTTATATGGAGAATGATGACATAATAGAAATTTGACCATGGTTTATCAATTTTATAATTCTGCTGATAAATTTTTCTCAAGGAAAAATCAATCTAACAATTTTTTTTTAATTTCGTAAATACATGAGGAGGGAGAAAAAGAAAACGATTGATAAGATATTCTTTGGTTGGATTCTTTTGTTATATGGAAAATGATGACATAATTAAAATTTTGACTAGGGTTTAATTAATTTTCATTTTCTGATAACTTTTTTTCTTAATGAAAATTCAATCTGCTAATTTTTCCTATTTCATATATATACGTTTAAGGGAGAACAATAAATTTTTAGTTGGAAGTCAAATTTTGTAGTTTTCATTCAAAAGTTTTTTTTTTCTTGGTTCAACTGTAAGTGGTGTTATAATTATATCAAGAAATCTAGTATCTTAGGAGAAATATTGTTCATCATTTTGGTACAATTTCTAAAATAAATTACAGTAATATAATCTAACTTTTATATATTATATCGAGAGAATCCTAGCTACTGGGCGAATGTGATTTTTTATCTTTTATTTTTTTTGCAATAGTGCAATTTGCCCCAGTTCAAATTTTACTTGTAAAATTTTTAAAATTATACAACACAACTACAGCTACGTACTAACAGAGAAACAAGGAAAATAAATATCCTTCATTTAAAAGTAATAAAATTCCCAACTTGTACACCTTCCTATTTCGTTAATTATTGAACTGTTTTAGTCATTTCTTAATAAATAATTTAGATAATTTTTATATTCTGAATTAGCTTTTAGATCTGAATTAGATAAAAAAAAACTAATTTTTTATTTACATGAAAATATATTACTAACTTAATACGTACATAAATGAATATCTGAACTTTTGATTTAGCCAAAAAAAATAATAAAAATAAAAAATTTGTTTTATACATATATATCCTCCATCAACAAGTAATCAAATTCCCAACCTGTATGATTGAAATGAAGATTGGTTATCCAGTAAGACTAGTGAGATGACTAGAGGTGTGACTGATATGCAGATATGGTTTCAACTTTGTTCAAGATGACATGATGGGAGTAGTTTGGCCTAGAATCAATAATTTCAAGACAAGTTTTTTGTGTTTTGGTTTTGTTTCCTTATAAAAAAAAAAAAAAAAATTCCCAACTTTTAGTTGTGGCACCTTCCTTTTTCCTTAATTATTGAAGTGTTTAGTCATGTTCTTAAGGTTGCTTAAAAAGTAATTTAAATATTCTTCCTTTTTTAACTAGAAGCGAATTATATCTAAATTTTTTTTAATAATTTTTTTTAAAGAACTAATTTTTTTTATTTACATGACAATATATTAATAATTTAATAGATAAATGAATATACGAAGCAAAAAAAATAAAAAATAAAAAATTGTTTTATACATATACAGAAAGAGAGAATGAGATATTAAACAGACAAGTAAAGGTGGAGCATTAAAAATATCGGTTACAAATCCCCTTCAAAATGGTCTTTTAATTAATATGTGAACACGTAGTATATAACTTAAAAATAATTGAGCCACACATACGCCATTATATCACTATCAAAATTGTTAGTTTAATGCGTAAAACAGATATGATAATACCAAAATCTTATAAACACTTCTTTGACTTTTTTAGTCCTAAGTGCCATATTAATGGAGGGTCATGTTGAGGTGTTCTTGATAATTAATTAATTAATTAAGTAATTAACGTTTGGAGATATAATTAATGGGATAACATTAGGGTCACATCTTGAAGGTTCTCTTTCTCTACATAAATAATTAATTAATTAATTAATAAATTGGCTTATTTACGAATGCAAATGCATGGTCTACTAATATATGTATGATTTAATTTAATTAAAGGCTACTAAAAAAATTCAATTTTTTTTTTATTAATTCTAGTGATATTAAATTATTATTTGATACTATTAATTACTTGTTTGGTGTTGGTGTCTTCTTATTGTATTAAAATTGTACGTATTTGCAAATAAAAAAATAGAGAAATATATATATATATATATATATAAATGCAAAACTCAATCACACAAAAATGGAGAAATTAATGGCCCAAATGCTTCCGCCGTGAACTCTACAACGCTTCCTTCCTTTATGGTCATAACTAACGCCTTTCATTATATACCTACCTTCTCTTCTATATCTCTATCTCTATATATTTTCTTTCTTTCTTTCTCTTTTTTTCTCCTCCCAAAATCTGGATTCTTGATTTTATATATATTAATTTTATTTCTTCCCTTTCCTTTCATCTTCTTGTTCTTGAACTGAAAATGGCAGATCAAATGATTCAAGAATCCAGAAAAACCCCAATTCCCAAACTCAAAAATCTTGTTTGGGATTGTGGAAGCACTCTTTATGATTCTTTTGAGCTAAAATCCTTTGAGCGTCAACTTCACTCTGCTATAAAGACATCAAGAAGCTTATCCATGCCTCATTTACCTGACCGTAGAGTGATGGAGGCTACGGTGGCTCCGCTTCCTCCTCCTCCTCCGCCGTCGGCTGTATCCAAGAAACCTTCCAAGATTTCAAGGTCACTTCATAAGTTCCTCAAATCCGTGTTCAAGTCTAAACAAAATTCTACCGGCTTGTTCCGTGCTAAGGATCGGCCCGGGGATGAATACTACGTCGTTTACGATAAGTCCGCCGCTCTTTCCACCATACCTGAGGTGCCGGAGATTGATTTTGTTGGCTTTTCGCCGGAAATTCACTCTTTGGTGACGAGGAGTGGCTCCGAGAGGTTCACGGCTGCTTCCGTGATTGGTATTTCATGTGCTTAATATATAGGGCATAGAATAATTAATTAATTAATTAATGATCGATCTCTATGAATATACTTTTGTACAACGTACTTTCCTTTTTTTTTTTCTTCTTTTTGGGAAATTTTTGTTTAGATTTGGTTTACAAGTAGAAGGATCAAGCTAATAATTCAATGTTATGTAAAATTTCTATACGTGACAATCGATTTGATCCATTATATAAACCAAATTAAGACAAAAAAAATTCCATTTTTTTTTATGTTTATTAGGATAATATCTTAATGCCTTTTTTTTTTTTCTTTCAAGTTCATGTTGCTTAAAAGTTTAAAACGTTGTCCCATTTTATGATTATAAATTATAATTTAAATAATGATGAATATTGGTTAATGTCAATCTATGGTTAGACATAATTTAAATTTTGAACTTTATGGTTTGCTTTAGTCTCTCTTCATATCTCTTGAGGGCTTCAATTTATTGAAATGTGCGCATGAATATTTTCATCTATAAAAAAAAATGATATTATGGACAATATTATATACTTGTATTTTTTGAACAATTATCAATTTATTATATAAAAGAATGAATCGAGCAAAAAATATATTTTTTATATTATAATTTATTATTAATTTGATTAGTATGGAGTTTAGATAATAATTTTTCTTAGTTAATTTTATTCATTGTTGGTCTTTAATGAAGCATGAACATCGCAATTGCAGATTGTTATATTAATATTCCGGATGCATTTCAGAGATTTCTAAAATTTAGACATGCATTTTTTAAGTAACAAACATATTTTTCTCTTCCAAAAATCCTAAAATCTCTAACCGGCAAAAAGATCAAAATCATGATAATGTTTTATATATATTATGATTATGAAATTTTTAGCTTTTTAGTTAAGATTTATAAATTGTGATTATGACATTTATATTTCTCTTTTAAGTTTATTATCATGATATTGCTTTTACATACTTTTATGTTTGAATAATAATTGTCCAATATACATAATTGTATGTCATTTTTGTTTAATTTTATATAAAAATAAAAATTTATAATTATATCCTTTAAATTTAATTATTTATAAATTAGCTTTTATATTTTTACGATTTAAACATTTTTTTCTTTATAACCATATCATATAATTTTAGAAATATTGTTTTCAATATTTATTTCTGTGTCTGTATCTCTGTATCCATGCTACATATTTGGTCTTTCATTTATGATTGTTGAAATCATAAATGCAACAATCATAAATGATGGAATCATAGTCTTAACCTTACCTAGGGCTAAGGTTACTAATTTCTATTCCAATTTTACAAGGAATAATTAAAAAATATATAGAAAAAATAATAATCAATTTAAAAGGTTACTAATTGAACTCGAAACTAAAATTGTTTAAAAATATATTAACAAAAAACAGATGGTAAAAAAAATTTGATAAACAAATTGCATCTCCAACAAATCTTATATTGGCACCGAGTTTAAGCAATTTTTTCTTTTCGATTTAATAAAAATTTTGAAAATTGTATAATTTGAAAATAAAATATCCTTCTTTTTCCCTTCCTCTGTAAAGCCTATAGTGTTTGTTGATTACCATTCAATTAAATGAGCAAGAAGTAACAAGGATAAAAAGCAAGAAGAAGCTCATATAGCCATGGTGCCGACTGCAGGGATGGGTCACCTAATCCCGCTGGTCGAGCTAGCCAAAAGACTGGTTCACCACCACAATTTCTTAGTCAACTTTCTTGTACCCAACGATGGTTCACCCATGAATTCCCAAAGGCAGCTCCTTCAAGCTCTACCCACTACCATTTCCTCCATTTTTCTCCCTCCTGTCAGCTTTGATCACCTCCCTAATGATGCCCCAATCGAAACCAGAATCACCCTTAGCTTGGTTCTCTCTCTTTCTCATCTTCGTCAAACCCTTAAATCTTTAACCCGATCGTGTAATGTAGTTGCCTTAGGCGCTGATCTTTTTGGTCCACATGCCATTCAAATAGCTAATGAGTTCAATGTTTTGTCAATTTCTTCTCTACTACAACTATGTCTTTGTCTTTAATTTTCCATTTGCCTAAGCTTGATGAAAAATACTCCTGTGAGTATAAGGATTTGCCTGAACCGGTCAAATTGCCCGGGCGTTTGCCGGTTCATGGACGAGATCTATTTGACCCGGTTCAGGACAGGAAGAATGAAGCCTACAAATGGGTTCTTGAGATGTGTAAGAAATTCACAGTGGCTTCTGGGATCCTAGTCAACAGTTCTGTTTATTTGGAGTCTGGCGCTTTTAAGGCCTTAATGGAGGGAAAACAAGGTGGCTTGCCGACCATAAACCGGTTGGACCGCTTACACAGACCGGTTCGACCAGTGAGGCTGCTGCTACTGCTAATTCTTGTGAATTAGAATGCTTAAGCTGGTTAGATAAGTAACCAATTGGGTCTGTTCTCTTTGTTTCTTTCGGAAGTGGTGGGACCCTTTCTCATGCTCAGCTGAAAGAATTAGCTATTGAATTAGAAATGAGTGGGCAAAAATTTATTGGGTTGTTAGGTGCCCACATGATAGAGCTGCGAATGCAACTTATTTTGGTGGAGAAAGTGATAAAGATGATCCTTTAGATTATTTGTCAAATGGGTTCTTGGATAGGACTTAAGGGGTGAGTCTAGTGGTGCGATCATGGGCTCCTCAAGTTCAAGTCTTGAGTCATGGTTCGACCGGTGGGTTTTTGAGCCATTGTGGTTGGAACTCAACATTGGAAAGTATTGTAGATGGCGTGCCTTTAATTGCATGGCCACTGTATGCAGAACAAAGAATGAACTCTGTTCTGTTGGCTGATGATTTGAAGGTTACATTGAGAGTGAAAGTCAATGAAAATGGACTTGTGGGTAGAGAAGATATTGCTAATTAATTATGCTAAGGCAATTCTTGAAGGAGAAGAAGGGAAATTACTTAAGCACAAGACGAGACAACTTCAAATTGCTGCCTTTGAGGTTTTGAGCCAAGACGGGTCTTCTACTAATTCTTCGGCCAATGTGGCTAACATTTGGAAGGACCATAAAAAGTAATGCATTTTATTTTCTCTAGATTCCATCCATACTTTATTCCTAAATTAAATTAATAATATAGTATTATGCAAGAAAATTAGTTTATAATTAATAAACTGTCGTATAAATAGCAAACGTTGATATAAATAAATGACTTTAAAGAAAACAAATTCATAAAATCGATCAAGTATTTTCAGAGGTTTTAAGCTTTTTAGCTATGAAATTAGTCGGTGAAAAATACATTAATCCATCGACATTATTAATGAATTTCATTTATAATTTCCAAGAAGGATTATTTTTTTCATTATATCTATGGTTTAAAAATTATTAAATAGTTTCAACAATTGTTTTTCTTTTTTGTCTATACAACATTTTGGGATGATCTTTTGTAATTATATATTTTACAGTCACCTTTTCCTGGAGCAAACTAAGATTCAAAAGGTTAGCTAATACTCTTAGAGTTCGTTTTGTTATATTCTGTTGAGGACTCGAATCTGAATCGCATAATGAGTGCATTGGGATGGTATGTTGAGTAGAGTTAATTATGATCCTTTCTCATTTTGCTTTTGTATTTCTTTGCTTTCTTAATATATTCCATTTCAAAAAAAAAAAATCAATCCAATGCTTCATTCATAGTCATGAAATATCTTGACTTCCTTAAAAAATCTCATACAAATTTCATGCATTAGATTCATACTTCTAATCATAATTCTATCTATAGATTGAGCTAATAATAAAAAAATATATAATATGCCTCCATCCTCAAATAAAACAAAACCTTCTATAAAATATTAATGTTGTTCCTCCAAATTTTTTTATGAATTTATGTCAAAATTACAATTTTGATCAAATTAACATCAACTTTTAATTTGCTTTCATTTTATCTTTAAAAACATTATTATCCATTTTTTTCACATAAATTTTATTTACCATATATTTCTATTGAAATTTTAAATTAAATTGGAAACAATTAATAAATTTGAAAAAGAGCAATTTATAAAGATAAATAGAGTAAAATAACCATAAATTAAATTTATGTGCTAATTTAACCCCAAAAAATTGTGGAACAAATTAACCTTGGGCCCAAAACTTGTGCTATGATCCATTTTGACTGCACATATTCTTTTGGGCCCAAAATTGATGGGCTTCCTAAAACCCTAAATGCAGAGCAAGAGGTTTTAGTAAGCAGGGAGAGTTTGCTTCGAGCGAAGCAGAGTGCACGGATATGGAGAAATCACTAGCAACACTGGATAAAGGGACTACCTGTTCATCGTGGAACTACTGCGGCCAGAGGTTGGCTACTGGATCTGTCGACGGTAACCTCTCCATCTTCGACCCGCGTGACTCAGCTTCATCTTCCTTCACCTGCACTTCAAAAATTAGGGTTAGTTAGTTGCTGTCTCTTTTAGAATAGATCGCTGAAAGTTTTAAATTATTGTTAATTCTAACTTTTCTTTGGTGATTATGAGCTTGGTTTAGGTCAGTGAGGCGGGAATTGTGAAGGTTGTTTGGGTTCCTCCTGAACATGGCGATGCTGTGGCGTGCATTTGCGCTGATGGCAGCTTGTCTTTGTTTGAGGAGGTTGTAGAAGGTATTTGTTTACTTTATAATGCTTTTCTACAACGTTCACCACTGCTAGTTATTGACATTAAATGAATGTGAATGTGGAATTGTTGCTATCTGTTTCGTCACTTTCCTTATCTCTTCTCTTTTTAAATCTATATCTTTTTTTTAGATTCACAACCTCTTCAGTGGAAGCTTTGCAAAAGCTTTCAAAGCAAGGCCATTAAAGTATTAGATGTTCAATTTGGAATCTCACGGACAAGTTTAAAAATGGTGAGCTTTGACCTTTAATTCTTTTCCTGTTAGTTGTATGTATAATTTTGTCCTTGAATCTCAACCAATGTTTATCTGTACATTCGAAATTGGAACTTAATTTTTGTAATTGGTTGCTTTTGTTAGAATAGTGCATCAAGATTTAAGCGCAATTTCACGCTATCTGATATCAGTTATTTTCTAAAAGCTTAAGCAGTATATGTCTGTTTACTTTCAATTCTAGTAATAATACCATCAAGTTTTTGAATGAGAGAAAGATTTTCTGAAGCACATACGTGTTAAAAACCATTGACCATAACAAGATCAAATTTAAGGAGTATAACAGCTCGACCCGGATTTTTTGAGCCATTAGTTATAATAATGATAATGAAAAGTTTAGCTCCAAAATCTACCTCCATAATTAGACTTTTGATTCTCCTTGAGGTTCTTTATTTCTATCTTGTGCTGCTTTGCCATCACAAGCTCACTATACCATCATTTGAATCAAAGCTGATCTTTTGCCTGTTTGGTGGAAACAATGAAAACAAACAACACTTAGAGATCCTAAGTTACTTGCAAATAATGTAGTAGTTGTTTTTAGTAGTTTTGCATTCCTCATGCTCTTATGATGCTTTTTTACTTAGTAAGTTGATGCATTTGTTAGCAAAAGGCTCTCACCTAAATATTTTAATCTAGATTTCTCTCACTTATATCAGCCATGTCAAGTAATTGCACATAAAGCATTTTTCTCAAGTGCAATATCCTGATTACCAATTGATCTCACGGGACTTTGTAACAGGAAATGCAATATGTTGTAAATTTATGTTATGAATGATCACGATTTTGTAGCTGACAATATTTCCTGTGCAGATCATTCATTTTTCCAGTACCTCCGTTGTCTCCAATGAAGGAAAAAATTTGATAATGAAATTAAATTTCTTTATAGATAGCTATTTAGTCCTTTATACAGTAACCACTCTTTGAATTTGCTTTCAATATGTAATTATATTTGTATAGTTTATAGGTTGTGGCTTACTCATATGGTCATGTGAAAGTCTTTGAGCTCTTGGATCCCTTGGAGTTGAAGAATTTGCAGCTTCAGGTTACCATTCTTATATGTGATGTCTAATTTAAAGTCAAGCTGTATAAATATTTCTTTCCGTCTTATTCTTCGCCCCACATTTCTTTTTTGGAACCAGGCTGAATTCCAGAATGTTATTGATTCAGTTTCTACATTTGAGAGGGCAAGTTGCTTTTCTGCATCTATTTCTTGGAATCCTCAAAGAGACGAAAACAAGGAATCAAGCTTCGTTCTTGGTTTCAATTCAAATAGACCACAACTGAATTCCTCAAAGGTAGGTGATGTTAGTGTCCCTTGGGAGTTATTTCTGCTTTTAGTTTTTAAATATTTTTTTATGTCTGTCTTTACAGTGGACTTTGGGAGTTTACTCTTATCGAATTTTCCGTTCTTCCTAAGTGTCTTTTTGAATCACAATTTGTAGCATATGATGTCCAATTGCTGATATGCAAGTTTAGGTTGGGAATTATGTTTTAGCAAAAAATCTATGCCTTATAACACTGAATAACTTCCAGAATGATTAAGAAAAACAGTTGATGAGCAGGAGCTATGAGCTAATATACTGCATAAGCTAATTGGATAGTAGATTTCTACAGGTCTGGGAGTTTGATCAAGCCCATCAACGATGGCTTCCAGTTGCAGAGTTAGCTTTGCCCTCAGACAAAAGTGATCAGGTCTTTGCAGTTGCATGGGCACCCAACATAGGCCGGTAAGAGATTATCGTTTTGTTTTTGAAAATGTAGCATGTTGCACAATTGTTGAGAAGCCCAAAGTTTATGATATGGTGTGCTTTATAGATAAATCACTTAACAATGTTTCTGGTGGAGATTTTTTATTGGACACTAACTAGAATGCTTGCAAAAAAATGAAATATGACTGATGCCAAAACTTGGAAGGTTTGGATAAGGAAAAGTTTTTACCATCTTGCTTCAGGCTGTCAATGTATCTGTTCTTGTTCTGTAAGTTGTATAATGTATAATGGTACCACTAATAATGCCAAACCTTGGTTGCTGTTTTTGGTAGACCGTATGAGGTTATAGCTGTTGCTACACACAAGGGAATTGCAATATGGCATCTAGGCCTGAACCCTGACTCAGATGGGAGACTTCCAGTGGAAAAGGTTGCGTTGCTCTCTGGATTTGAAGGCGAGGTATTAGCTCGCTTCTAAAATTTAGAACTCATTTTTAGTTTCTTACTCTATGGAAAGGGTATAGGTTATACTAAGTTGATAATGCATCTTAAAAAAGAGATTCTGTCTTGAATCTGTGTGATTAGGGACCTGAAATTGAATTATTCAATAAATGGAATATCTATTATGCATTTAGAGCTTTGGACTGGAGTAAAAATTAACCATCTCCTTCATGACATGATAGTCCCAAGGTTTTTTTTTTGGTTGACCTGGTATTATTTTGTTAACAGATTTTATACGAAATCGTGCTTGTTTGTGAACAGGTGTGGCAGATGGAATGGGACATGAGTGGAATGACCTTGGCAACCACAGGAACTGATGGGATGGTAAGACTCTGGCAATCTAACTTGAATGGTGTTTGGCATGAGCAAGCTGCATTTGATTCCAATTCTTAGACCTTACTCATCCTTCTTTTCCCTTCGAGCTTGTTTCGAGGGTCATTTCCCTTCTCTTATGCCGGCAGGAAAACTTTGTTTCAAATATTACGGTTTCCCTGCTCATTTTATATTATATTATGGAGTTGATATCGAGCAAGTTGAGAGAATACTCAGTTTTTATCTGCATCCATCAGAGTTGATTTTTTCAGCGTGTTAATAGGATCAAACTCTTTTTGTGCTTCATTTCTATGTTTTGTATTTGCTGTTACTGATGGGTTGCCATATGGAGGAGGAATCGAACAAGATACTGTTAAAAGTTGAGTGCCGGATAACTCATTTTTTATTTTATGGTTGAATTGTGTGCTATGCTAAACGACGAATCGTTTAATCAGAGGTCACTCATAGGTAAGTGGTCCAGGCCAAAAACTTGACGGAACGTCCATATCAAATCAATAATTTATTGTTAATGAAAATTTTAATTTATTATTAGTTTTCCATTTGTAAATTAATAATCATTCCTTGACAATGTGGCTTCATCCATGGATATATGGTTTGGGCAGTGTCTCTTATTATTGTTAATCTGTGATCCTGTGAAATTTCAAACATGAATTATGGATCAATTATACATTCTTGACAACTTGCGAAGGAACAAAAATGTTATAATACTGTAAGATTATGGCTTCTATCTTTATTGTTGTGGCCTGAACAAGAACAAGAGTCACTGAGCTGTACATTCTTTGAACTTTTGTCAAACCAAATTTTTTTTAGAAAATAATTTTGCGTTTATTAATATAAAATTCACAACTAATCTTATTAATTTATTGCTCCCCTAATTTTATTTATCAACATTTTTCCCTACACCGTCCGGTTCTGTCATTAAATATATTAATGTAATGCTCCCAGCTATTGTTTTGGTATTTTCGACCACTCCAATATTTAAGGGTAACCGTTTCTTGATACAGGAAGTTTTATTTATTTATTTAATTTTTATTCTGTAAACACCTTAAATAGAAATCTCATAACCGAATTGTCTTTTCTAGAGCATATTGCCGGTCAGCTTCAATCAGGATGAAGTTATAGAATAATTACACTTTAATTCGTTTCTTTTATAGTTTAGTTTTCTTCTATTTGTCTATAGAATTATGAAAATAGGGATCCAAACAACTCTATTATACATTTTATCAAGTAATTGAGAAAGATAATTGCCAATTTTTCAGAAAATAATGTTGGGTCAATGTGTTCAAAGTATTTTGTAGTAATTATACAATAAATTAATTTTTTTTATTATTGAAGTTGACTCTCTAAATGTTCAATACCATGCTGATTCATTTAAAAAATATAATTTAATTTTGAAAAGATATTTTAATAAAAACGGATATTGAAATTTATATCTGAAGATGGGAAATATAACGTTTCAAGACAAAAATAAAAAAAGAAGAAAAAACCATGAAATTTAAAAATTGAAATGGGTGGACATACTACATAATCAACCCAATAATAATATATTTTTGATATATTTTGTAATTCAACTTCACACCTTTATTATAATTATTTTATATAATTATTTTATGGTAGGTGTAACAATTGAGTTAAAACAATTGATAACTTGATGAAAAATATGGAAGATAAGAATTTTTCCCAAAGCATTTCCCTATATGCTTATTTCTTTTAAGACAAGGCTTGCTAGTTCATGAAAAAATTAAGAATTAAACAAATGTAATTTTGATTTTATATATATGGCATGCTGTAATTAGTTTAATTAATCCATAAAAATATTCATTAACTTCATGTAGACAAGAATTTGAATTTCCAGTCATATAAGAATAGTGAAAAATATATTTTTTGTTAATTTTCTCTCTGCATCGGCTCTAATTATATTAGAGATGGTCATTATTTTGCAGGCATATCTAGTGATGGTATTCTGGCGAGGGACATAACCATTGAGAATACTTCTGGGCCAGAGAAACATCAAGCAGTTGCCCAACCCATAAATGCAGACCTAACAGCAATATAAGTGTAAAATTATTGGGTATCAAGATACTTTATATGCACGCACATTTAGGCAATTTTACAGAGAATGTGACATTTCTGGTACTATAGATTATGTATTTGGCAATGCCGCTGCAGTCTTTCAGGGATGTAACATTATTTCAAGAATGCCAATGTACGGCCAATTCACCATCGTCACCGCCCAGGCACGGGAAACCTCCGATCAAGACACCGGATTTTCGATACAGATATTGTTCGATTTTGGCTAATGATAATCTTCACTCTGCTGGTGTTAAAAGTTATTTAGGTCGGCCATGGAAGGCATATTCTAGGACTGTAATTCTTTAGTCATTTATTGATGGTTTTATTGATTCAGCTGGGTGGATTCAATGGTCTGATGATGATGATCAAGATTTGGATAGTTTGTAATATGGTGAGTATGATAATCATAGAGTAAACTGGCCTGGCTACCGTTTGATGGATGATTATGATGCTTATGATTTTACTGTTTCCAATTTAATTGATGGTCTGATGACTGGCTAGATTCCACTTCGTTTCCTTATGACGATGGAATTTAGAAGTTTGGACATTTGTTGTTAAAATCGGATTGGACTTAAAGATCAATGTAATCATCGCTTAATGATTCAATCGGTCTGAATTGGTGGGTATTTTTTTTTTTAATAAGGCTAACTGGTTAAGTATATTCCCAAAATGTATTATGAATTCATGGAAAATTTTACGGAATGTTAAATAAAATTCAATAGAAACAATTATGTTGCTCATGATGAAAATTAATGATGATATTTTAATTATTTTTATGATAAAGAATTACAGCATTTTTAATTTTATATTGTTTTGTATTTATTCGTCCATTATGTAACAATTTATTTTCAATGCTCAATAAACAAATTAAATGTGAGTAATTGGAGAGTTAAAATGTTATTTTTGAAGTGTCCATTTTTTTTATTGGCTTTAACTTTTCTCTCATGATATTGTATTACCGTTTATTATTAGTTAAAACCGGTTAAGAACTTGGGGGGAAGGGTTAAGAACATAATGTGCATGAAGAGTGAGCATAATTCAATTAAATCGATTGAACCATCTTATCTTCTGTTCGGTTAATTGAATTCCGTGTAGCTAAATAATTCCAAAAAAAATCAAAACAAGTGTAATGATGCTTTTATTTTATTTTTATATATATTTTAAAAAATATTTTTTTTACCATTTAAATAAGTGACACAAGATATATCATGACACACAGATTAATAATATAATTTTGGCAAAAACAAATTATAAAAGAATATACAAGAAATTTGGGTAATTATTTTCTGTTTATTGGGCCGGTAGATTCAAATGTCCAGAAAAGTATTTAACCCATAAACATGCCTTATCACTACTTCTATCATTATGTGGCCTGTATGAATAACTGATAGCCCGCTTCTCTGCTAGTTCATAATTGTAATTAATGGAATCTCGATCCTCCACCAACAAATTATATACTCCCCCTCCTCATCCAGAGTTACAAACTTTGATTTCTCTGTAATGGCGATTGCTTGTTTCCAACCTCTCTGCAAAGTACCTTGTTCTTTACTCTCTGTTTCGTTTCTGGGTTCTTCTTCTTTCTTGCAAAATCCCCTGAAAGATCATTGTAAAGAAAGGACAGAATTCAGGTGCGTGAAAAAAGTAAGCTTTGGAGGAAAGAAGAGAGAAGGGTTTGTGTGTGGTGTGTCGCTGCTTCCAGTTGATCCATGGGCACCCACCATTGATTCACAGAGCTTTGCTTCACAACTCTTCGCCATGTCTTTGTTTCCTTACATCGGCTTCTTGTACTTCATTACCAAATCCAAGTCTTCTCCTAAGCTCACTCTCTTTGGATTCTACTTCTTGCTTGCCTTTGTGGGGGCTACCAGTGAGTTTCTTTCTCTATCTGTTTTCCGATTATGTTGTTTTGGTGCTTGAAAATTTGCTACCCAGTGCTGAACTTCGTGGATATAAGGTGAAATATTTTACATTTACAGTGGAATTTGAGGGATTAAATGGAACAATTTATTCTTTTATTTTTTTTCATTTTTTATAGCAATATATATTTTTATTCATAACGTTTGACTATCAAACAATTGAGAATTAGATGATATAGAGAAGAGAAGCTCATGTTTTCATGTTCTTTTCTAGTTTTTGTATTTATTTTAGTGTTATACTCTATGCGTTCCATTGTAGCCAAGGACAATACTTGCCTAAACCAGGTTCACATATGTCAATCTGAATTCTGAACATACTCTTATAAATATGCAAATTAGTTAATGTTTTGAAGACCCGGTCTAGGCAAGAAAATTCCATTTAGGAAATGTAGTTACTAAGGATTCTATCCATTCTATATGGGAATACTTAATGCTCAATGTAGCTACCAATTATTTTACTTTTTAATGCCTAAGGTAGCCATGCCTTGTAGCTTCCAAATGAATGTATGGAAAAGAGAAAGACTATGCCCCTTATTAAACCTTGGTTGACGAGTTGTGGG
Organism: Triadica sebifera; assembly: GCA_023653625.1. Classification (NCBI taxonomy): domain Eukaryota; kingdom Viridiplantae; phylum Streptophyta; class Magnoliopsida; order Malpighiales; family Euphorbiaceae; genus Triadica; species Triadica sebifera. The sequence continues at coordinate 1,130,247 of CM042905.1, read as the reverse complement.
TGCTGTGCAATTGGTTTAGAGTGAATTTTGATGTCTTATGTTGTCAATGGTATTAAGTGGAACAGGCTCTGATCTGTCTTGTATCAAGTAATATTCATTATTCTTTTGCTATTAATTAATCCTTCCAATTTTATTTTTGTCCAAAGCGTATATTTCTTGACTACCGTGATGTCCATTAGAGTTTGCTTCAATCTCTTTGTTTGTTAGAGAGGAAAGACAGACAGGAAATTTGATGAACTGAAAGGAACTGGTGGCACTCTGCATGTAATATGTTTGAAACTCGAGAACTAGTGGCAAACTGCAATCCTTGCATTTGTTCTATGCTTTTATGCTGTCTGCAGATTTTTTTTGAACTTACTGACTTTGTTCCTTATGTTCCTCAATTCTCTCATGCATGCTGAGCAGTCCCAGCTGGAATTTATGGTAATTCCTCCCATTGAGCAAGATATGGTTTGAATATTGATCATGTTTACCATGGATGCCTAACATTCTACTGAGACTCAATTTATATGTGGTTGAGCCAGCAAAGGTGCATTATGGAACTTCCTTGTCTAATGTGGATTGGTTACATGGTGGGGCTGAGTCACTTCTCACTCTAACTAACTTATTCATTGTCTTGGGGCTGCGACAAGCTCTCAGGAATACTACAAGAGATGCCCAAAACAGAGCATCAGATCCTGTTGCAACAATCAAGGATGAAGAGAAGTCTTCTATCTAGGTACAGGATGCAAGCATTTTTTATTTTTATTGTTTCATTGTCATTACTTTATTCAATCTTTTCTACTCAGCAGATTATGATATTTTTCTCATTGTAGATGGATTTTTAGATGGCCAATAATTTCTGGAGTTGCTCTCTTTCTTTTTTGCTTGGCTCGTGAGTGTCATCCATAGCTGGTCAAAGACACATATATAGGCATCGAGTCCTATCTTCACACCAATTCTTGAGATATTGGATTGCTTTCAAGACTCTTCAAAGGGATCATCCGTTTCCAATTCAGAATTACTAAATCTTCTTTTGGTCATTTCAAGGCAACCTCTTCATCATTTTTTTCTTTCTGATTTCGCTCAAGTGTCTCATTAAACTGTCGATCAGTTTACATGATTTTCTAAGAACAGTTTCTGCTGATTGTCGTAGTTTCTCTTCATCAGAGAGAAAGCCTGTATACTAAGTGCTAATTAACTTTCATAAAATAAAGAGACGAATATCGGAGCATATGTAAGTTGAGTGTTGTATAGATTTCCTATGCTGCCTATGCAGATTGTTGAATTGACTCTCTTTCATTGTCTGCAATGAGACATTTGGTTTGAATGCCTACAGAAATTTTTATATGTAACCTTATTGTTACTTGTTATTTATAAGAAATCTCCAAAATTTCACATTGCTACTATAACTATTCCCATTATACATGTATCCTCTTCTCACTTGGTGTCCAAGCTACACTACTGTGGTAACTTAAAGCCATAAGCTATCTCTGTCATTTCTTATTTTCAGCATTTCAATTCTGTTAAGAGAAAAATCCGCTTGTGTCAAATGGAAAATTGGGATTCAATTCCAGTGGCTGAAGTGAGAAGTCTGGCTCCACGATTGGAGAATTGGCCGCTGAAGTATTGGTGGAAATTATCTTGGTGAAATCGGATTCAGAATGCTGCAAATTTTGAACTCCTACAAAATTGTTCATCTGGAATGGTGAAACATGGTAGGAGCTCGGTTCAGGTGTGGCTGGAGATAAAAATGATGGAGAATAACTGCCTGAACTTTTTATGCTTCCATATGTAGGAGGAAAAGAGAAGGGAAACGCACTTTCTTTATTGTCCAAATCCTCAGTATTAACCGTGAGTGTCTTTTGAAAATTATAGAGAGTTCCTTGCAATTGCTGTTGTTGATTGTTATTACTGATATTATATTCTTGCTGCTTTTGCTTTTCAGGCGATGCTGGTGGATGGACAGATTGTTGGCTGTGAAAACAAGTATGAATCCCTCGGTATGTGACCTCGAAAATGGTAGGATCCTCATCCGATCTTTGCACTTGCTTTGTAGCGCAGCACTTTTGCGTGTTTCTATAGGTGCATCTATAATAGCTTCTGGAAATATTAAATTTCTTATTAGATCTTTGACACTGTACCTAAAATGGATAATAATTTTTCCAACAAGATTCAAGTTCTAAACAAGAAAAGACTGATAACCTGGGATATTTGGCTCCAAGAATATCTTTCTGCCCATATTTTCTCCAGCTATGTCCATCATCATGAAGTCCTTCCAGTCCATTCTCAGAGACTCTAACATGATCTGTCCATCTTGGCATTGTCTTTCTGCTAAACATTAGACTGCAAAGTTAGTCATAATCTTGCTATAATAAACAAAAATTATGACCCGTAAACCACACGCTCGATTGCCTCACCTCTTCTTCGAAGCATCAATATGACCTCCATCAAAATCCTCACTTCCGGGACTGCCATTCATGGAGATAGGAGACTCAGGAACATTGCCAGTATTAACAGCACCAGCATTTTGCGGCTGACCAATCGACCCACTCCAGTTAAGAATCAACAGAGACTTCTCGTAAGAAGATAGAATCCTCTGCATTAAAGAATCTCTAGTTTCAACTGATGACGCTGAATTCAAATGTGCCCTTAACTGTTTTGCTAGCTCCATCCCTTGAATTATCTCTCCAATCAGTGTATGCTGCTCGTAACTCCAACCATTACTCTCCATCTTTAATTACACTTATGATCTAATTAACAACACTATGATTACATGTGTTATCCCCCCTCTCGTGCTGGATAGATTGCTACTTCATAATCTTAGACTTAAAATACTTAGAAGAATAATTAGCGACTAAAAAAATATATTAAGTACCCAGAATTATAATAAAATCATATTACTCTTTGGGAGAGAGAAGTTTACAAATTTGAATTGGGTTGAGTTAGAAAGTGAAGAGGGAAAAGAGTATATATATATACACAAGCAAAAGAATAAAATTGAAGTTTGACTGACTAAGAAACCGAGTTTTTCAGCTTAGACTAGTCTTTGGTCATATCACATATGGGTAAACAGGAAAATAATCAAACATATAGATCGATAGAGGCCTTTTTTTTTTTTTTTGGTTACAATAGAGGAGATATTAAAGAGAACGTGAGATGTGTGTGTCTGTGTGTGACGTCCAACTGATGAGTGCTGACCAATTCTCCCTTCAAATACTTTAAAGAAAAAAAAAGGTCTTACCTTTTTAAATTTTTTTCTAATTTCTTTGATGTATGCTTTTATGGGATGGAATGATTGGAGTTGAAGACTCAGAAAATTAAAATAATAGAAATATATGTAAACAAACTAGAAGGTCAAAGTTGAAGAATAGGAGTAAAAGGGTGAACAGTCGACCAAGAAAATTCAAACCTCTTTCCGCGTTTGCTACCCACCTAATAATAAATAATATATTAAAAAAATTAATCAAATTATTGCAAAATTAATATATTAATTAGTTTTATTCTAATATTATGAGGTTTCAATTTAAACTTTAGCGATTCACTTTAATTAATCTAGTAAATATAAAAACTGGCCAATGTCTTCGGTCTTACTGAGCACAATGGTGGGTATGTGTGCTTTAAGCCTTGAGGGTTGTTAGGACTTGAGAATCTGTTTCTCTTGTAGAAACAAGTGAGGGGAAAAAGTGCATATGATGGTAATCTTCTTTTCTTTTCTTTTCTTTTCCTTTTTGCAGAGAGATGGTAATTTAATCTCATTAATAATTATTTTTTTCCTATAATATCTAGGTAAAATTAAATTGTGTTTTTCTTGGTTCATAGCTCGTGTTTTAATTTGATTTAGTATTTTTTTTTTATGAATTGACATTTGAATTGATTAAGAGAGGTAATTATAACAAATATTCTAATTCATCAGAATAAATTGGCTACGTCACATCGAAAGCAGAATCACATTGAGCAATGAAAAATCAGGTTCGTAAAAGAAACAAATATTCTAATTCATAAATTTTTAATTTTTTTTTCAATTAAAAATAAAAGATAATGAGAGTAAAAATTAAAGAAATTGTCCAACTAAAATGCTGTTTCAACAATATATGAAGACAACAATTAATAATATATGTTAGTGAAACTTACAAAAATTTTCAACTTGGAGCCATTTATGTCACAATGAATAATATATGCAGTTAAACGAATATACAGATATATATTAGAGTCTGATATATAATAATTTAATTCTTTTACATATATGAAAATTTTATAGAGCTAATAATTTTTGTCATTTTGAAATTTCAATTCCAACCTTAAAAGGAATATGAACGAGTTAACTCGTTTGATTCGCATTCATAAAATGTTTTATTTATTTTCTTTAAGAAAAAAAATTATGTCTTTTCATTTTCTTTTTTCCAAACTCAAAAAAAATCCAAAAATAATTAATCAGACTGGATTGGTCGATTCTACCTCACCTGACCCATATATCAAGTATGTGTAATATGTATCGGTATATCAATATGTGTAAGTCTTGACTCTTGACCGAGTCTCAATGCTTCTGGAGAATATTAACTACCAGATTTCTAACAATATTAATTACATTTTTGCCTACGAAAACTCAATTGGTGGACCTTCTATGCAATAGTCATGTCAATGGTAGGAAGTCATAGGTTGAATTTTTTTTTTTTGATACATTCAGTTTATTATGTAATTGGTACACTAATATAATCACATAATAACATATATTCACATCAATTAATATAAATAAAACAATTAAATAAATATTATTATGTGACTTGATTAATCTAAAAAAAACTTGGTAGACTGAGTCTATCAGAGAAATTTTTACAAAATATAATTTTCTATTGGTCTATGCCTTTTGGAAAATGTGTTACAGGATTTTTATTTCAAACTTCAGATTTTCTTTGTTTTAGTAAAATTTTGTTTAACTTATAATGCAAGTTTGAATGGAAAATATTACCATGACTATGTCAAACCAAATTTCCTTCATTCATCTTTATGTTATTTTTTCCAAGAAAAATATAATTTATGATTAACGAAGAAACAATATTATCATTATATACATGAATAAAAAAATTTCCAAGAAAAAAATTAAATTTCAAATATGAAATTATTAAGAATTATACTAAATTATTGATTAAATTATTAATAGAGTTTATAATATAAAATAAAAAAAGGATAAAATGTATAAGAAAAAGTATAAATTTAATTAAAATAAGAAGAAAATTAAATCTGGTAAATGAGTGGAAAGCAAATGAGCAGAAGCCTTCAGGAAGTTGGAAGTTTGATGCTCATTTGATTTCTTTTACTAGCAAACACTTTATTATGTCTCATTATCCAAAACCTCTCTATTTCTTCAGCTTTTCGCCCTGGAATCCTTCCTGCTATCAAATCCCACCTGTTTATAAAATTCTTCTTAATTAGATATTGAAATCAGAAAAAATACTTATATCGATCGGTTTTATAAATTTATTTATAAATCAAAAAATCAATTATTAATTTTCATATCAAAATATATAATGTTGAATGAATTGCATGTTTATGAAGAAAAAGCCAAATTTTTTATATATAATTTTTTATTATTTTAGTCCAGAATTCCTAATGTAGTTTAGACATAAAATTTTTGAAAGATCAGACCAACACTCTTTGATTAAGATTATAACTGATTAAACTGATTATCATAAAATTTAGAAATTGATGACATATCTAGCCAAAATATTAAATATAGCATAAATACACGTACTGGCATCTAAATGTGCATCTATATATGCATCAAAATACAAGCCTTGCAAAGAAAATCACTCAATTCGAAATATAAAATAAATTTAGATCATGTAGAGTGGAGAGTTTATGACAAAGAGAGAGCTGTTGAATTATATAACTCAACTTACATTTTGAAATAAAAAGAAGAATATGAAAAAGAAAAGAAAAGAAAAGCTACTGTATTCAATAATTTACTTGGGTTTAAAAATCTCCACCAATCATATTAAGACTTAATAGCATAACATTAATATATAAGAAAATAAAAATTATTTGTGGAGCATGACACTGGAATTGTTCTCTCCATTAGCAAAAGAAAAGAAAATAGTTTAATATAGAGAGGTGCACATTATTCCTGGTACATATGAGATATCTCTGTTAGTTTCACCTTCTTGCATAGGTTGTTTTAGTTGCTGGGCATATTTCTCATCTAGAGTTGTCTATTCGACATCCATTCAGAAAAAACTCATTAAAATTTATTCATTAATTTTAATAAGTTGAGTTTAAATTTAAATCTGAATTCAAAAATCTTTTCAATTTCAAATTTAAATTTAATATTGTTCGGTTCATTAGTTTATGAATATGTTCGATAAAGAATTCGTGAATATATTTATTAAAAAACTCGTAAATATATTCGTTAAAAACTTACTAACATATTATGTTTGTTATTATATTAATATTACTAATTGTAATACGAATTCTAACTTTTATTATTAGTAGTTAACCAGTCAAAATCGAACTGAGCTCGTTAAATATAATAAACTAATTATTTACAAATCGAGTTTTAACTACTCGCAAGATTAATAATTTTGAAATGAATTAAGTTCAAACTCAAATATAAAAATTTTAATCGGACTTGAGTCTGCAATATATTTAAACAAATTGAAGTTAAACTCATCAATATTTAGTTCGACTCAATTCAATTACATGTTTATAGCCCTACTCTCATTAATTAGTTGAGAAATATTAAAAAGAAAATAAATCATCAATACCGAGTAAGGGAAGAAAATGATGATATATGTGAAAATATATAAATATTAAATTAATTTGAGTCAAAGAAGCAGACATTGTGCCCAATCCATCTCTTGCTATTCGCAAAGTAAACCCTACAGTATACATGGTATCGGTATCACTGTGACAGTAATTAATGGTTTTTTTTTCTTTTTGAACCGGGATAAAGTTAAAAACTGTAATTTGCAAACACTTAGGTTCTTTTTTTTTGTTTGATTTCGACTTAATTTTTCAATTTTTTGATTAATTTTAACTGTCCTAACTGATGTGAATTATGAAGTAAAAATTACTACCTATATTTATTTTTTTCATTAATATTTATAATAAAATTATGAGATCAAATTTAAATAAAAAATTTCGATAACTACATCACAACTTTTATATATATATATATATATATATATATATATATATATATATATATATAAAATATTTTTCAATAGATGCAGTTCTACTAGTCATCGTTATAATTTTTAATGTTAAATAATATTAAATTTTTATAATTTTATATATATATATAGGAAATTTTTCAATAATTACGGTTTAATGAATTAAATTTTAATATTAAATAGTATTAGTACAATAAATACTATCATATTAAATTATTATAATTATTGTAAAACTAATTAAAAATTTTTATCCGAAAGATATTACCTAATGGATAAATAAAATAAAACATCCCATATATATATATATATATATATAGTAAATTATGCAATCAACTATTGCATGCGTAAGCAAGTTAGAAATCTATTAAACATATATTAACCAAAACATTGAAGAGTAACTACAGTTGTCCATTAACTTTATTCTAACTCATACAATAAAAGGAAATTTCTGGTTTAAAATTAGTTGATGTATTTATTTATAAATTAAGTTAATAATGCATTATTATGTACAAAAAATTAATTCCTACTTTACAACTATTTAACCGATTATATAATTACTTTTTTATACTATAATGAGTTATTTGTCTCACAATCTGGATATTGGTTACCCATATCATATACGAACTAATTCAATTATAGATTCTACATAAAAAGGCTATTATCTTATATGTTAATAAAATTATAATTAAATTAATTTATACATTTATTTATAAATTCAATTTAAATAAATAAATCATAAATAAATAAATCTAACCTAGAAAAGTATCGATGTGAGATAGAAATGGGCATGATTGAAATATATCCACAGCCACAAGGGCCTAGAATCTTTTGGAACAATGGCAATAATGTTACTCCTAGTTTTCTCCTTGTAGATCCTGTTTCTTATTTTCCTTCTCGCAATTACTATCTTTCACATTTTAGGTTATACTTCTCTTTTGCAAGCATCCACATTAATTGAAAATTTTATAATCTCCCACTAGTACAAAATGACATACGAATATTGCAACATTAATTTTAGAAATTTATTGTCTGACAAATCAAATCTATATATTTATTTACTAACCAAATTAATAATACTATTATTCCTATATTATCAATATGAAATTAAAATGTAAAATTATTTTTTTTAATATTGATAATAATTTATATATTGATTTTATTTCTAAAACAAAATATTAACCGAATCTGGGTAAATTTTTTTAATTAAATTACTATATTTTTAGTCCAATGATGCCCTTCTTTTTGGATAAATATAAACCACAAGGTCACAAATATATACAAGTACCATTGTCCTATATATTATTTTGTACCTATTTGAGTAGTACTAGTAGAAATCTGCTTTTAACCCTAATTTCCTTGCCCATTATGTTGTTATTATTAAAAAAAAAAAAAAAGGTGAATTCTTAATGAAATTTGTTAGAGAAGGAAAAAAAAAAAGCAGAAAGAAGGGAAATTAAAATTGCAAGATGAACGGAATATGAAATGAAAAATTTAAATTTAAATTAAAAATTAATTTCATTGAATTTAATTGCGATATAGATAAACTAAATAACGCCTTAATTACCTGTCTCCGACGAGCCTGAACATTCTGCATATGAGATCTTCTTCTTGTTCAGTCATGGTGATGAAATCCCACTCGATACTGCTCACTTCTGCATGAAATATATGCATATTTATACCAAAATATACTGCAGGAAATTTTCTCAGCAGCCAAACACAAGATAGAAAACTATGTAAAAGATTAAAAAAAGAAAAAAAATGATAGGAAATTTATAACCTTCCGAACTGCAACTCTCAGTCTTTGCTTGCTTATGTGGACGATGTTCTTCCATCTTTTCTATCACAGAGGGGAAAAAATAATGATAGAATGGTACGGTTGCTATCCAAATAAATGAGAAAAGTGTTTGGAATGTGAGAAGTGGAATTTTTTTTTTATTTATTTTGAAAATGAGGGAACTATGAATGAACAGATATTGCATCGAAGCTCTCTCCATGGAATGTCTGGTGTAACTAGTTGGGTAGAGGCAATCATATGTGTTGACTCGTAGTTACTAACTTGGATAAGAAATTTCTTGGTATTAAAAAATTAACTAAATTAATATGATTGAAATTATATTTTTTAAACTACTGTCATATTAAATATTTGTTAATAAATAGTACTAATAGTGATTAGTACTGTGAACTCTTGACTTCAAATTTCCAATCTAACTAGTTGTATAAAAAAAAGCACATCAAACGAGGGTATAATAGAAAATAAAAAAAAAATTATTTATATTTTCATAAAAGAAGGTTGATTATAACTTAAGACAAAAGAGAAAAAAATGAACAAAAATTATGAATAAAAACTTGAGAGATTTAGAAGGGATAGGATTTTATTAAAAGGTTGAAGATGCCAAATTAATATTTTATATGAACTTTTTTTCTATATATGGTTAATTTATCTCAAAATTTAATTTTGGCTAAATTATCACCTAATTATAGATTCATGATTATTTCACTTTATTTCGTATTTAAAAAAAACACTCTTTTTCAATAAATTTTTTCTTTGTTTTTGCATCATTCAATATATAATTGATATATAAATTAATAATAGTAAAAATTTTGTAAAAACAAAAAATTGAGATAAAATAAGAGAAATAAAGTCGCATGCTCAGCCCAAATTTTAATTTTCAAACTAATCATAAAATCAATGTTTCAAACATATGAGGTTATTTTTTGTCATTTGAATTTATTTCTATGATTATATTATTATGAAAATGAATTTTCTTAATTTATTTAGTCCATTCGTTTTGTGATATCTTATTCCATTTCATTCTAATCTTTTTCATTTTTTTTTTTTTAATAATTGGCAGGAAACATTGTGAAATGGGCCAATGCTTGTTTGCTATATAATATGAAAGATGATGATAATCAAGAAAATATTATTCATGTAAGATATTCTTAATAGATATCTTTCTATTTATTAATTCTTAATAGATATGTTCGGATTTAGTGCTATCTTTTTATATGAGTGATAAGTCAGTTTATATTAATTTATTGTATCCATTCCCTGCGAATAATTAACTCTAACAATATTCAATTGGGAAAAAAAATATCATTTCAGTAAATATTTTGTGTTTCGAAAAATATCATTTTGTCATAGTTATAAATAACTGGAAAATTCTGAATTAAAAAATTATTTGGAGATGTAATAAATTTTAATTTAGTGGTACTGGTGTAGTGATTAGCACTGTAAAATTTCGAATTCAAATTATTAGTAAGATTATTAGTACTAAAAAAATTATAGTGTAGAATTATAATTAATGAATTTAATTATGTATATACTAATTATGAATCTTTTTAATTAGAAATTTTAATTTTAACTAATAATCCTTAAAAATAATTGTAAGGGTTAAACTAAATTATTAAATCATCATTTTTGTTGCTCAAAGGGATGAATTTAGTGAACTTTGCAAGATGAAGAGGTCAAAATCAAGATTGAGTTTAAATTGCGTTTTTTATAATAATTAATTAGTAAAATTAATAGTTATTTATTCCCGAAAATTTATTCTCTTGAAAGAAAGTTTAAATATTTGTATACTAGCTAGTAGAAGCAGTGGTTGTTTAATTTTACTCTAAAAATTCAGTAATTTTTTAATTAACTGTCAGAATAATTATTATTAGAATCACCAGTACCAAACATAATCAACAGTTAGAATCGCTTACCAGTTAATCTAAATATTAAAATCAATTAACCAAGTACAGCATAATTAAGTGTCAGCTTGGTTTAGCTTTTTGTTTTTAATTTTAGTGATTTAACAAATTAAAAGTTAAATTTGTATTTATTAATTCAGTTGAGTGGTTCAACAAATTAAAAACTGAGTTGAATGCTCAGTAAAATAAAAACAAATTCTAACATCAGCTTTTAGAATATGTACTAAAAACTTGTTTTTTTATTAAAAAAATGAAAAATTTCAATTTTTCATTTCAAAAATTAACTTTTAAATATTTAATGTAAAAAATAATTTTTTTATTTATACTTACATCAATTTATAATATTTTTTTACGGGCTAAAAATTATATTTTATTATAATTTTATATTTAGTTAATTATTTTTTTATATTATATAAAATATACATTATGAATAAATAAATTTTAGAATATATATATATATATATATATACTAATAACATAATATAATTATTAACAATTATTTTATAAATTATAATTATTTTTCAACTGAAGAATTATCAAATAATTTAAAATCAACTATGAATCACAACTAATCATTTATAATTAATCGCTATTATTTACTGCTAACAGATGAACCAAATGTACTCTAACATTAACTAATAGATTAAGCTAGATTTGGATTTTTCTTAAATGGAACGTTGCGGTGATCAACTCAAATAGAAAATTACTCAACAAACACCCATCGAAAATGTGAGTAATTTAAACCTTATTTATTGCAAAAAAGTTCCTTAAATTTAGATAAAATCTTATTTGTTGTTAGTCTTCATAAATATTTTACTTTTTCCTTCGTGAATTCTCCACTTCTGTGAACGTTCTAGTTTTTTGATTATATATATATATATATAGATATAGATATATATATCACCTTGAAGCCTTGAAAAGACCCCTCAAAGATTTAAAAAATGCTGAATTGTTCTATCCAAAAACTTTATTCCAATTTAGCGTTCACAATTTGCCGATATCTATATATATCCTTCAAGGATTACATTTTTTCAGTTTTTGAATTTTTATTATTTTATTAAGTCTCTACATAATTATTTTCACATATATTATTTTTAAATTTGAAAAAATAAATCTAATAATAATATTATATAAGTAAATTTTAGATTCTTGAATTATCATTTTTTATTGAGTTTCTACATTTATTAATTTCAGAATTCACGTAAATTAAAATTAATATTTAGAGATTTAATAGAATACTAAAAAAATATAAAGACTCGATAAGAAAAAAAATGATTGAAGGAAAAAATGCTTTTTATCTTTTTTTTTTGGTGAAGTTTTCGCCATTTCTTTTTTCTATCAGAAAGAGAATAGGCTGGCAAATGGGCAAGTTATTAGCAATAAAATGATAGAAAATAGAATTGAATATATTCTATGAGGCAGTGCTTTCAATTTTTCAATTTTTCTGACTTGAAGAATATGTGCTTTTCACTTTTCAGTCAATATCACAAAAGGAGATTCAAAACTCATTAAGACTTAAAGATTTCCACTTGCTCTATATGTAAGATATTTTATTTTAATATCTTATATTTATGGGCTTTTAATTGAGATATCAGGACAAATTACAAATAAAGGGCCTTAAGAATTTGATCAATTCTTTATTTAGGCATGACTTCATTTATTAATTAAGTGTGGGAGAATTAATGTGGGCTCAGATAATAATATGGGTATGATGGATAGCCCATGATTATTATATACCGGTGAGCTAAGTCTCTCTTGTTGCTGACCCTAATGATTAAGCTCCTCTATATAAAGGTGGATAGAGGATAAGGAAAAGATAAGATAAGAATTCCATTTTTCTGGGGTTAGAAAACGAGAGAAGATCTTGGTGCAAAACTTCTCGGATCGTTTCTAAGACGATGGATTCGGCCAAATCAGGTACACATCTTCCTCTTACTTAATTAAACTCATGTGTTTTGTGTTCTAAACAGCATGTATGGGATCCTGGAGGAGAGATCTGCCAGATTTCCGCTATAGATCTCTCCATCAAGTGGTATCAGAGCCTAAATACATGTTTTTAGAACCATATTTGAGTTTTTCTCATCAGGATCTAGAGAAAAACTGAGTTTAATTAAGTTTTTGAGGAATTTTTGATTTGGTTAATCACATGCTTGATTCTCTGATTTTATTGCTTTTCGGTAAATTTTGCTTAATAAAATCAGAATAATATGTTGTTGCATGTTGATTTAAAGCAAAAATTTGAAGAAATTTCGGGTTTTGGAGTAAATTGAATTTTTTGGGAAAATTTTCGAAGAAAAATTGCAGAATCGGGAGGAGGAAGACGCTGGCGCGTGTGCTACACGCGCCAGAGGCGCGCGTGTCGCGCGGTGGAGACTGGGAAGGATTCAGTCTGGCGCGTGTGTTACACGCGCCAGAGGCGCGCGTTGGCGCGTAAGGGAGATAATTGGGGCTGTCGGGGCGCGTGTTGTACACGCGCCAGACGACAGCTGCAAGTGCGTGTATGACACGCGCTGGCGCGTCAGGCGCGTGTACTGCACGCTCGCGCCACTTCTCCCTCTTTCCAGTTTTCCGCATTTGACCCCTGAACTTTCTGATTTTTTCAATTAAGTCCCTAATTCATGATTTTTCACTCCATAAGGCTATTTTTGACCCGATTTCTTCTGGAATTAATTTAGATTTTCTAAATTAATTTTTAAAAGCCATAATTGAGAAAAATTGTGACATTTTTGGAGATAAATGGTTATCTCATTATTTGTTTTATTTATGCATTGGCATAAAATGTCACATATGGAATTAATTTTTCTCGGGTAAAATTGACGATGTAATTTTATTTTGTGATCATAATTTATCGAGACATTTAAGCCCCATGTCCATAAGGAATGAAAAATTATATTTTGCAAGACAATAAATAAAGTGTATCCCGATATAAGTATTTCTTTTAAAATTGGCTAAAATGTAGTTGCCAAAGTGACCTTTTTAGCTGAGATTTTAAGAAATATACAGACTTATATGGTTTAGGGATGTCTCAGATTTGGTTTATAATTATTCAGCCCAAAGGTGTTTATTATAAATTCAAATTTTGAGATGTTAATATAAGACATTTGATTGGGAATGAACTGGTCTGAGTGATTTATTCTGCCCAAAGGTGTTTAAATTTACAAAGACTGTGTAAATTTCTAGATCGTTCTTATATTGAAGAATTATCTATTGCATGTTATATTTTCTGCCCAAAGGTGATTATATAATGATGTGCTGAAATTCTTCGGATTAATACTCTTTTATGGCTTTGAGTATTATTATTGTCTTGAACTAAAGTATTACATTGTTGATTTTTCAGTCACCTTCTCAATCAATAACTGCACTGTTACAGTTCAGATATTATCAGCTTCTAATTTTAAGGAGTGGAAAAGAGATGTTGAAATGGCTATGGAGTTGGCAGATATTGATCTTGCCATGACTACTCCTAAACCAGCTGACTTGACTCCTGAGAGTACTGATGTGGAAAAAGAGTTAAACTCAACCTGGTATAAGATGAACCGCATGTGCTATTTGACCCTTAAAAGGTCAATTCCAGAGCATCTATTGAGCGGTCTTCCTGAAACTCATATAGCAAAAGAGTTTCTTACAGCTTTGTCTCAGCGTTATAAAGTGTCAATCAATGCTGAGATTGGTACCCTTCTGAAACAGTTATACTCCATGAAGTATAACGGACTTGGAGGTGTTAGGGAGTACATTTTAAAGATGGTCCACATACAGAATGAGTTAAAGGGTTTTGACATTATTCTCCCTGATGCTTGTATTGTGCATCAAGCTCTCAATACTCTGCCTCCTGAGTTTGAGATGCTTATTACGGCTTACAACTCAAGGGAGGATCCTTGGACTGTCAATGCTTTCATTGCTGTTTGTGTAGCTGAGGAAGAGAAGCTAAAGGCGAGACAATCCAGTGTCGCGCTTCTTGTATCCGGACCTCAGCATAAAGGTAAACTGAAAGGTAAGAAAGCTAAGACTAATGCTTCTTCTTCTGTTCAGGGATATGAGTCTTCCCGATCTAGTGCTGTGGGTGATCTTAAAGGCATAGAGAAAAAGAAATTTAAATGTTTCTTTTGCAAAAAGAAAGGTCATAAAAAGGCGGATTGTCTTAAATATAAAGCTTGGTTAGAAAAGCGTGAGCCTACAGGTAACTCTTTTGGTTTTGTTATTTGTGAATCTAATTTGGCTGATGCCACATCCAGTTCCTGGTGGCTTGATAGTGGAGCGACTAAACATGTTGCCTTCACATTACAGGGATTCACAAACATGAGGAAGCCAAATAAAGAAGAGTTAATGCTCACAGTTGGCAATAATACTACAGTTGATGTTCAACTAGTTGGAAATATTTGTTTGAACTTAGATAGTGGTTATGAACTATTTTTATCTAATGTATTGTTCATACCAACTTTTAGACGAAACTTGGTATCTGTATCTGAATTAGACAAAATTGGCTATGCTTTTGTATTTAAAGATGGAGTTGTTAATATAACTCTTAATTCAAAGGCAGTTGGCCGGTGTATTTTGTCATATGGTTTGTATCAAGTTTCTTTAAGTTCAAATGAAATATATTCTACATCATGTAATGTTGAACATATTGTTGCCAAAAGACCCTTAATAAAGGAAAAGTCATCCATGTTGTGGCATAAAAGACTTGGCCACATTTCTAGGGAAAGGGTAGATAGGCTAATTAAAGACAATATTTTGCCTGCCCTTGATTTCAGTGACCTAGAAACATGTGTTGACTGTTGTAGGGGTAAGCTAACCAAAATTAAGAAAAAGGGATCTATCAGGAGTTCAGATCTCTTAGAGATAATCCATACAGATATATGCGGACCTTATTCACCCACAATATGCAATAATAAATATTTTATAACATTTATTGATGATTTTTCCCGATATGGCTACCTGTACTTGATTAAGGAAAAGTCTGAATCTCTTGAGAAATTCAAGATTTTTAAGACTGAAGTCGAGAAACAGCAGGGAAAAGTTATCAAGATTGTTAGGTCTGATCGGGGTGGTGAGTATTATGGCAAATACGGTATAGCAGGACAATTAAAAGGTCCTTTTGCCAAATACTTGGAGGACTGTGGAATAGTAGCTCAGTTTACTATGCCAGGAAGTCCTGAACAGAATGGTGTGGCTGAAAGGCGGAATCGCACCTTAAATGAAATGGTTAGAAGCATGATGTCAAGATCTAATCTCCCAGACTTTTTATGGGGTGAGGCTATTAAAACGGCATTATATATCCTCAATAGAGTACCCAGTAAGTCTGTGGCTAAAACGCCGTTTGAACTGTGGACTAATAGGAAACCTAGCTTGAGTCACCTCCGTGTTTGGTGTTGTCCTTCAGAAGTACGCCTTTATAATCCTACTGAAGGTAAATTGCAATCTAGATCTACTCGTTGCTATTTTATAGGATACCCAGATCATTCTAAAGGCTACAAATTTTATTGTAGAGAAGGGGGTTCTAGAATTGTAGAATCACAGACAGCTAAATTTTTAGAATTTGATATAGCTGATCAGTATGAACACTCTGAGATCACTAGTAAGGAACAGCAGACTAAGGTTATACATATACCTGTTCCCAAGCAACCTGCAATGTTGGATCCTACACCTGTGATTAATCCAGTATTAAGGGATGAGCCTATACAGTTTAATGAGGCTTCATCATCACAGGGTGCAGTTGCACAGATTCCTCTCAGGAGGTCTACTAGGGAAAGGAAATCTGCTATTTCATTTGATTATGTGGTCTATTTAGGAGAGAGTGATTATGACATTGGTCATGTTTCTGATCCTATATCATTTGAGGAAGCTGTTTCTAGTACCCAATCAGATCTGTGGTGGAAAGCAATGAGAGATGAAATGCAATCTATGGATTGTAATGACGTGTGGGAGCTTGTTGAATTACCTGAAGGTTGTAGACCTATTGGCTGTAAATGGGTCTATAAGACCAAGAAAGACTCCAAAGGGAATATTGAGAGGTTTAAAGCCAGATTAGTTGCCAAAGGTTTTACTCAGAGAGGAGGAATTGATTACAGTGAAACATTTTCTCCTGTATCCTCTAAGGATACATTTAGAGTAATCATGGCACTAGTAGCTCATTTTGATTTAGAGCTACATCAGATGGATGTTAAAACCGCATTCCTGAATGGAGAATTAAACGAGCAGGTCTATATGGAACAACCTAAGGGTTTTCATGAAGATGGTAAAGACCATCTTGTCTGTAGACTTAAAAAGTCTATTTATGGTTTGAAACAAGCCTCACGACAGTGGTACTTAAAGTTTGATGATGTAATCACTTCTTTAGGCTTTGTTGAAAGCAAAGTTGATAGATGCATATATCTCAAGATCAGTGGGAGCAAATATATCTTTCTGATATTATATGTAGATGATATTTTGCTTGCATGTAATGATTTAGGTACACTGCATGAGGTTAAGCAGTTGTTATCTAAATATTTTGATATGAAAGATCTTGGAGAAGCATCTTTTGTCCTGGGAATTGAAATCTTAAGGGATAGATCTCAAAACCTTTTAGGTCTCTCTCAGAAGGCATACATAGAGAGGATATTGAAGAAATTCAATATGCATGAATGTAAATCTTGGGATGTGCCAATTGCTAAAGGTGATAAATTAAGCTTGGCACAGTGTCCTAAGAATGAGGTTGAGAGAGAATCAATGAAAGCAGTGCCATATGCTAGTGTAGTAGGAAGCTTGATGTATGCTCAAGTCTGCACTAGGCCGGACATTGCATTTGCAGTTGGTATTCTGGGTAGATATCAATCTAATCCTGGAATGGACCATTGGACTGCGGCTAAAAGAGTTTTGAGATACCTTAAGGGGACTAGTGATTATATCTTAACATACAGAAAGGTTGAGCATCTGGAGTTAACTGGCTATACAGATTCAGATTTTGCTGGTTGCTCAGATGATAGAAAATCCACATCAGGTTATGTTTTTATGCTGGCTGGTGGGGCTGTATCTTGGAAAAGTGTTAAGCAGTCCTTAATCTCTTCTTCCACGATGCAGGCTGAGTTTGTAGCATGTTATAGTGCAGCCACACAGGCTGTATGGCTACGAAAACTCATTGCAGGAATGTCAATTGTTGATTCCATTAACAGGCCCATAAAGTTGTATTGTGATAATCTTCCAGCTGTGTTGTTTGCTAAAAACAACAAGAATATCACAGGGTCTAAGCATATGGAAGTCAAATATTTGACATTGAAAGAGCTGATAAAGAAAGGTGACGTTGAGGTGGATCATATCAATTCAGAAGATATGATAGCAGATCCTCTTACCAAGGGACTTCGGCCCATTATTTATGTGAGACATGTCATCAGTATGGGTCTAAAGTCTGGTTTTGATCCCTTGGATTAGTGGGAGGATTTTATATTACTTTATGTAATGTTTGTTCGTACTTTATACATTGGTATAAATGTACATTATTGTAATTCTGATGGTTATCAATACATTGTTATATTTTCATTGGAAAATATTATGTGATATATCAGATTAAATGTTTGAAAGTCTTAAGATTAGTGTCATCTTAAGCGAAGGCTTGGGGCATTGCTGTTTATAGCCTTGGTGTATGTCTTGTGACACATAAAGTATCTCGAGATATAAAGTTTAAGACATACAGACTTCAATTTGAAGTAATAAAGGATTTCTTATGAAGTAACTGTGTTACATAAAGATAAGAAATCTGGATGATAAGAAAATCAACACATAAAGTTTTGATCATAAAGTTAGTGTTGAATAATTCTTACCACATTACCACACTGATGCTCATTACGATTGATAGGGTTATTGGCATGTGTGACTATGGAAGGTGCCATGTTCTTGATTATGTGGTTTCCGCCATGATCCTATGTTGATAATCTTATTGAATCGAGCGGGAATGTGAAGTCTTTTGTAATACGTTCTCAATTAATACGCCCAAGTGGGAGAATGTAAGATATTTTATTTTAATATCTTATATTTATGGGCTTTTAATTGAGATATCAGGACAAATTACAAATAAAGGGCCTTAAGAATTTGATCAATTCTTTATTTAGGCATGACTTCATTTATTAATTAAGTGTGGGAGAATTAATGTGGGCTCAGATAATAATATGGGTATGATGGATAGCCCATGATTATTATATACCGGTGAGCTAAGTCTCTCTTGTTGCTGACCCTAATGATTAAGCTCCTCTATATAAAGGTGGATAGAGGATAAGGAAAAGATAAGATAAGAATTCCATTTTTCTGGGGTTAGAAAACGAGAGAAGATCTTGGTGCAAAACTTCTCGGATCGTTTCTAAGACGATGGATTCGGCCAAATCAGGTACACATCTTCCTCTTACTTAATTAAACTCATGTGTTTTGTGTTCTAAACAGCATGTATGGGATCCTGGAGGAGAGATCTGCCAGATTTCCGCTATAGATCTCTCCATCACTATATGCATGACAGTGCATGATTGAATTGATCAGTGAAGATCCTGTCTCGAAAGAAGAAAAAAAATCTGCTATAAATATGGAGCAATTTTGCCATATAACATCACCAAGCCCAAAAAGAAGCAAAACAACAACAAAGAAACAACCCAAGTTTGCCTACCCAAACATAGCAGAGATGGCCTCAGTCCAGTGCTGCAAACCAGCTGAGCAAGCATGCAACCAAGGCCAGCAAAACCACTCAGTGGGACACAAAGTGACTCATGTGGTTAGCTCTGTGTTCAAGAAGGACCAAACCCACCACCAACAAACACTGTGCCAGTGCCAGACCACCGAGGGCCATGGTCTAATTGCTACCACTACTACCACTGAGATTCAATCCAAAGGCAGGTGCAGGAGGAATGGTGAGCAAAGGACCAGGAAGAGAGGCCTGCTCCAAAAGATTAAGGATGGCATTTCCGGTCACAGTGACAGTGGCAGCAGCAGCAGTGAAAGTGACAGTGATGATGACAAGTGTGGAAAATGCAAGGCAAGTGCTTTTGGGTCTCAATTTTTTTTTTTTTTCTATTTTCCTACTGGGGCTGGAATTCGAAGTTTAATAATTAAAACTTATTAATTTTGCATTTTAATTTTTGAATTATATAACTTGAGAATATTTAAAGAAAAAAAATCTCAGATTATTATGTGTTAATTAATTTTCTTAATCTTTTTTATTTTAATATATAATTACATGGACCGATTATTATGAGTTTATTTCTGACAAGGAATTTTTTTTTTTTTTTTTCGTTTTGCAGAATTAATTGTTGAGTATTCAGCTGTAAAGGGAGCCATGAGAGCCAGGGTTGCCTATGTTATTTAGTAATAAATTGTTAACGTAAATATGGGAGTTTTCCTACAATTACGTTAACAAAATAAATAGTTATAATAATAAGTTGTACTGGACGTGATGTATGTTATTTATGAATAAATAAAAGTTTTATTTCTAATTAATCCAGTCTATGTAATTATTGATTTCCCCTCTCTTTTTTTTTTCTTTTTTATGTGCTTGGGATGAAAAAGTAATATTGTTGTTTTCATAATTTACTAAATCTTGTAAAACGTAACAATCACCAACAAAAATAAAATAGAGATTAGAAAAATATCCATTCCTTTTCAATATATATATATATATATATATATATATATATATATATATATATATATATATACACTTATTCCCTTTGTAATTCTATATAATTACTGAAAGGAATTACAATTTTATTGAATCTTTAAATAATTATAAAGGGTATTTACATAAATAGGATAAAAAAGAAGCATATGCAAATATACATTTTAATTAATTCTCTTTCAAAAATAAATACATCTTTTATCACTTTACATTTTTAACCTAAAAAATAATAATATTTGGTAATTTCAAAAAATATATATTTTTGAAATAGAAAAGTGAAAAGGTGTATTTTTGAAATAAAGAATTATAGACATTAAATTTTTAGAATTATGAAAATAATTTTAAAAAATAATTAAAAAAATTGTCATAAATGATGTAATTTCCTCTAGAATAAGCGCCATAATTTCAGATACCAAATTATACATTTTAGATGTTAAAAAACACAATGGGCTGGCCGAAGCCTATGTGAATAGCAAAAGGAGAAGAAGAGTGCAAGAATTAGATATTAAGTAAGGTCAATGGACCAGAAAATGGCCTAATCCAAGAGTCACAGGCTCACAATCTCAGCCGTTGCCATGGCCATGGCCATGTTGAAGTCATAGCCCATGATAGAAATTAGTCTAGTCCATGTGTTCATTTATGAATCAAATTCAAATCAATAATATATTGCAAAAAAAATAAATAAAAACTTTATAAATCTGAAATCTATTATAAACTTTTATTTTTACATTGCAACAAGTTATTATAACAAGTTAATAACTATTAGTAGCTCATTTTGTTTATTAGTTATTCTGTCACACGAAGGCTTTTTTTTTCTTTTTTTTTTTTAGCTGCCTCAAATTATAATAAACTTCTTTTAATATATATTTAATTAATTAATTATACCCCTAATTAATGTATCTATTATCCACAAATATAAACTGTCGTTTCTAAGTTCTTAATATGTTATTATATAATATAAGGATATGTTAAAAAAACAATATATAATTTCAATCATATTAACCAAACTATATTGATCTGTATAAAAATAAAAGCTAAGTCCTTTTTTAAACAAAGAAAATAACTTTATAACTAATGAGTTTTGATCCAATATCACTTGAATTGAGTTTACTATTTTTTTTGTTAACTATTTTTGGGTTTGAGAGTTCAAGATGGAGTTTAGTTGTCCAGTTGGAGCTTTATAAACTTCAAATATCTATATGATTTATTAATATTTTTTAGTTTAGTAATGTCGAAAAAAATGAAATTTTGTTTAGTTTATATTTATAAATTCTAACATGCTTGAAACTCTTTATATCATGAAAATTAAAAAAAAAATACAACTAGATAAATGCTTACACAATTTATTTTAGCAATGAATTATGTTCAAGATTTCTAATGTTGATCGACTGAATCTGAACTCTTCAAATAAAAAATAAATTTTTTATATATAAATAAAAGGGAATTAGTGAATAATTAACCATAAAATTTCTTATTTAATAAAGATTTTGAGGAAAGAAATTTAAATAGTGTTTTTAAAAATAAAATGATCATAAATGAAATTAGATTAGTTCTGAGACTAACTCATTATACCAAAAAGAAAGGGAAAAAAATAGTAGCCAACAGTTTTCCTTCATCCGAAAGAAAATACCCATCAGTAGTTTAAAGGTACACAATTTGATACCCATCAATAATTCAAACATAATCAAGCATCATCTTGGAATAGAATTGGAAAGAAAACTACTTAGCAATAATCTTTTGCCCCAGTAAAGACTGCCATTTTGAAATTTTTCTGTCAAGAATATATTCATTCATGAATAGAACCAATAAGAAAAATTATTTTTATTTTTCAAACATGAAATTGACTATTTTATATGACAATGTATTATTAACTCAATATATGTAAATGATAACATAAATTATTTTTGTGCAAGTAAAATCCAAGATAGAGAGATATGCAAATTGGACATGGTCTTTAACGGAAAAGAAACAATTACTTGCATAAATTAGGTTCACCATGAACAATTCCAGTCCTATTCTGTTATATTTTATATGCATGACAGAATATAATTAAATTAGTCTATTAAAAACTAGGTCTAGACACGAAAAGCTTGAGAAATATTGATGGCATTTATTCTCCGTCTGATAATTCAATAAACAGATAAGAAAGCAACATGCATTAAGCAATCTTCTCTGCTAAAGATGCTGTTGGCCCATCAAGAATTCATCAAAAGCAGGTGCAAAGGATGATATATAATTGAAGGAATCCCACCCACTTCCTTCCTATGTGTTTCTATGATGGCATTTTGTAAGAGGCAACAACAACAACAAGACTTCACTAAATATTTAAAAACCCTTTTGCCTCAAATATCACCATGGCCACTCCTGCAAATCCAGGAACCTGCTGAGGAATTCAGCAT
Source organism: Triadica sebifera (assembly GCA_023653625.1). Classification (NCBI taxonomy): domain Eukaryota; kingdom Viridiplantae; phylum Streptophyta; class Magnoliopsida; order Malpighiales; family Euphorbiaceae; genus Triadica; species Triadica sebifera. The sequence goes on along the minus strand of CM042905.1, from coordinate 1,107,379 downwards.
TCAAGAACACCAACAGTTCCAAACCCACACCCATGATGAGCACTGGAACAGCGGAGGCCAAGACATGTTAACTCAATTATGTCAAACTCCAGCCAATGGGCACAGAGCCAAGACCAAGAGCAGCACCATGAAACCAGGAACCTGGTTCCCTCTGCTGCAAAGAATGAAATGAAAATGAAAGACAAAAAGGAGAAGAAAGAGAAGAGAGAAAAGAAGGGTAAGGTCCTATTTGATTCCGCTATAGTTATAGCTAACAACTAATTGATATTTGATGTTTGATTAAACTATATTAAACTGTTATTTAAATGTAAAATTAATAATAGAGGTATAATTTATTTATTAAAAAATATATATTTTTTATAGTGTTTAAATAAATAAAAAACAATGTAGTACAATACTTATTTGATAAAATTATTTATTTTAATAATAGTAATTAAAAATAATACACTGCAAATAAGGTGGAGTTACTGGAAAAATATGTTGAATGATCTTTAATTGAGTAAATCCTGATTTCTCCTCTCACGATTTCAAGTCACTTTTGGAAGAATCTCAAGTTCAACGGCAAATAAATTAACTGTCCTCATCTTACAATTTTATTTGGAATTTATGATTCTACACATGCCCTCTCAATTCAAGCTTCGTTTCAAAAAATCTCAATACATCATATATATGCTTAGTAATTGAAGGTCCATTAAGGTTCTAGAGCCTAAGCACAAGGTGCAGGCACGCACCTTACAGAGGTAAAGACAATAATAAAACCATATAAGAAAAAGAAAAATCCATAAGCAATCATAAACACAATCAATAATGGACAGAACATAATCAATAATGATAAAAAAAAAAAAAAAAAAAAAAAAAAAAAAAAACTTGCACCAAGGAGAACGCTGATACCTGTTTGAGTGTGGAAGTTGGTTTTCACGGCTGAACAATTGGAAGAGCAATAATTTATTATATGTAAAAAGGTTAGTTTTGTCTTTTTATTATAAAAAGCCTTTGTTTAAAAAAAAAACTCAAAATTAGAGATTTTTGGAATAACAGGGAATTCCTATAAACTACCAGGCGGCTGATTCAAGATTCAATAAACTTATCAAACACTTTAAGAGCAGCTGATGTACATGAAAAAACTATCAGCTATCTAAATCAATTGAACCAAACGCCTTCTAAAAAAAAAAAAAGAAATGTGAGGAGGCAAGCATCCTTAGTTTCGATCATACTTATCTAAATCGAGTTTATCACCGGTTAATCCAATAATAAAATTGCCACATTTATAAATTAGTTTCGATAATTCTTATCTAAATCGAGTTCATCATCAGTTAATCCAATAATAAAATTGTCATATCTATAAATTAGTTATATATGATAGTTTATCATTGGATCAGTTCATGAAAATTCGGTCTAAGAAACAAAAAATTTTATTAGCTCATATTATAATTATCTATCAAATTTTATTTCCCTAGACATTATGTATATACTGAGCCAACAATAGACTATCATATAAGAAAGTTAGTCTTCATGATCAATTTCATATTCGCAAAGTAAAAGTCAATTTTCTTATATAGTAGTTATTATTAGCTCGGTTCATGGATAAATACATTAATCCAATATCTTCTGCTATAAATAATTCTTTTTTTTTCTTGTCTGGTCAGAGTTTACAGAATTGAAAAATCAAGTCCAGAGAGTGGCACCCAACATATAATAATCTATAAACAAAAGAATGGGAGAAAAGAAAAACAAACAAAACATATAATTTTTAATTACATAAATAAGAGTGAGAGTGTTGGTTCGTGAAGACTTTGTAGCTATACCAATGTGATAAGTTCTGTGTATGACTTTGATATTGTATTTTGTATTTCATGAATATTATATACGGTGGTTTCATGATTAATTCCTTCATAGACCAAACTAATAATACATTATCATGTTAGAAGAAAAAAAAATCTTAATCTTACTTTACAATCGTGAAATTGATTATAAAAAACTACTTCTTTAGCTTGGCAACAAACTATTAGCTTGATATATAAATGGAACAATAAACTGGGTCTAGATATGAATATAGACACTAAAGCATAATCCCATTTTCAACTCCTCCCCCAGCATTCACTAAGAGGGGTCTACTCCATCTGGCTTAAAGATATTGAGATGCCACAAAAATTGGGTCTAGATATGAATATAGACATTAAAGCAGAATTCCATTTTCAACTTCTCTCCACCAGATTTCACTAAGAGGGTCTACTCCATCAGGCTTAAACATATTGAGATGCCACAAAAACTAACAAAACTAAGCTTGACAAAGATGTCAAGGACAAAACTATCGACAACCATCCTAATGTGATGATATAGACAATCTGGTTGCCACACGCACAAAAATAAATGAGGAAAAATCATAGTAGGCAGAAACTGTGTTACTTTTCTTCAAGACACCGAAACACAAATGATGCAGCAGCCTGAACAGCAATATCTTCAGCTTCGTCTTGGGTTAACCCCTTGTTTTGAAGATACTTCTTGGCAATCTTGAAAGAATGGTCACCACCATCAATCACATGCAACTCATTGTGTGATTTCATCTTCTTGCAAACAGCTTGCAACTTTTCGAGGGGACAAAGTCCATCCCTGCTTCCCTTCATACACAAAAAGATGCAGGAAAAAATATATTAATAGCAGCAAAAACAAGATTAAACTTTGAAGAAACAGCAATTGACAGAAATAATACTTTTTCTAGTTACAATTGGAACAAATATTGACTATCATCTGATTCATTTCAGGACTTATATATTTGAAGTCAAAAGTAGTACCTGGACAAACAATACCGGTACTTCAAGTTGCAGCAGCATCTCATCCCTCACAGCTCCATTCATGGCCTGAAATATTAAGCAACTCTAATTTCAATTTTTTGATATAAGCTTCTCATTAAAATAACAAATAGAACATGATAATTAACAGAACAATGGCATATCAACTCTAAGTACATAAAAAGCATGCCTTCTAATACCAGATCAAGGAATCAAGCTTTTTCTACCATAAATTGGTAGAGAATTAAATGAAAAATGTTCCAGAAAAAACTGGTCTTCTTCAATCTTAAAAATGCACATATATAGCGAACAAAGAATATATGCATGATTGACCTGTAATACAGAATCAAATCCGAATCAAATATAAATGAGATCAAACAAAATGAGAATGTCCGACCATTATGAAGAACAGAACTGGTAAGCATGAATGACAGCAAACCTTAAGAGGGTAGCCCAAGCAAATTACTGCTGATGCTGCAATGTCCTTCTCCGCAGAAACCATGCAGCTCACTCTAGAAAAAGCCAAAATCAAAATAAAGAAGAGAAATGAGCTATGTTAATTGTATTGCAACAATTAATTATGTCCAATTCATCAATTCATTGCCCAAGTACTACCAATGGAAATATAGCAGCACATTAAAGCAGAAAAAAATATCAAAAACACACGACCGATGGTATACTAGAATAAAACCTTAAGTGTGATTGGTTCTCAAAGAAGAACAAATAACAAAAGCATGAACAGGAAAGAGAGTAAGTAGGCATTCCAAAATTCTCATAGTTTTCCATTAAAACGTAAACATAATAAAACTTGTTTTTAGATGAATGAATATTCACTATTAACCCACAAGGCAATGATAGCAAATTAAAATTCGTGTATGTATAAATCACACTACATTTGACTACAAAAGCATCCCCAGGAACAGATACTTCAACACCTACCCTCAGCTTAAACTACTCAGATTAGTATAGAGATTTCTAAATTAAACAACTGAGTTTATCATAATCAATTCCACATTCTGATTAGTATTTTTTTTCCCACAAAACTTCCAGTGACTGTATAATACCTAGAGCCCATAGATTTTCCAGCCAAAATCAGAGGATGTCCAGGGTACTTAGCAGCAGTATTTTTCACAATATCTTTGTGAAACTCCACCAATTTTTCTGCTTTGGGAGGAGCCCTCTTCTTTCCACCAGAAAAATCTACCAGGGCATCAAAAACAATAATTTAGCATCGTCAGTGACCATAATCTACAGAGTTCGCCCATAGTAAACAATCTCTATAGCGCCTTTACATAATCCAAAAAAAATCAAAATTTAAACTGAAGAAATTGGCTCACAGGGATAATCAAATGTGACCACTTCAATTGCATGAAAAGCATCCTTCAACATGTCCTTCCATCTGCACAATTCAAATAATAATATTGTAATTGGCTGAAGGTGTAATTCGCCCAGAATTTTTTTTTTCGTTGGTCAATTAGCTCTAAAACTTTTGAACTAAATTAGCACGAAATTTTTTAATTTTCCGTAATTTTAATGTATTTCATCTTGAAGAAACGATCTTCTTCATACTAAATTATCACGAATTTTTTTTTATTTTCTGTAATTTTACTTTATTTCATCTTAAAGAAACAGCCTTTTTCAACTTTTTTTTTTAACAATTATCAATAAATCTGCAATAAAAATTCAAAGTAAATAGCACTAAAAGGAAAAAAAATGTTTTTGAAAATGAAATAAAAAAAAAAAAGAATTTTGAGGCATATTGAGATTGCAAATAATTTCGGGAGCCAAATTGATATTTCATTCGATAATAATTACTTAAAGAGCTAAATACCTCCCTTTTTCTTGAAACTATCAGAAATTTTTTCGTTACTCCTTGGATAAGTTGGAATAAAGATACTAGCTATAGCTGAAAGCAAGGGGGGAAAAAAGGAGGGGAAGAATGATACGATACCTGATCATCCAATCGGAAGAAGAAGGAGCACCAGCGCCGTGAGCAAGGACGACCACCGGCGACGTCGAGGATGATGTATCAATTGTATCTTGATCAAAATTCTTTCGCCTTCGTTTTGAGGGAGGTGAAGAAGCAGAAGCAGCCATTTCTCCTCCAATTTTGAAACCCTAAAATCGAGCAGTAATCTAGTAGGTGGGACTAAATTTCGCGCCAGATTGATGGAATGGCCTCGAGCTTTAACAGTCATTGCATTTCGCGCCACTCGGTTTGCCTGGTTACAGTACACGTGTATGAACAACAGAATGGCCCACGATTGGGCTTAAGAGACCCAACTCATGGGCTCATAGGCCGGTTTACTAAATTCCTCCGTACTTGATATAATATTTTGGAGAAAAAATAGAAAAAAATATTAATAAACTGTCAAATTTATCAATATTTAATTTTTTTAAATATTAAAATCAGTTTTTTTTAAAATTTCAAATATACCAAAACTCAAATCCACTAAAATTTTGTAAAAGATGATAAAAATAACAAAAATATTTTGGTAAAAATGATAAAAAAAAAATTGTAAGCATTTTTTAAATAAAAATTTTAAAATTGGCAAAGCGTGAAATTTCCTTAAAAAATCCATTTTTAAGCTATTTTAGAAAAATAATAAATAGGTGATGTAAATGTAAAAATACTGAATGTACAATAAATCATATTTATTTAGAAACAGGAGAATTAACCTCCCCATAAGCATACTTTACTTTTATATATCGTATGCACAATTTTTTTCTCTTTTCCTTTTGTCATATATGTTCTTATATTTTATCAAATATCACCATATTCATAATCACATCTAGAAAATATTTAAAATTTAACAATTGATTTGATAGAAATCTAAATCAAATAAAAATCTATGGAAATGTCAACATTTCACTGGTAATTTGTCAAAATTTCCTTTCAGAGAGTATCAAATTCATCCATTAGGAATATCAAGTTAGGATGTTATTGTTCGAGAAGTGAATATTGGATAACTCATTGATGAATTTTGAGAAGAGGTAAAATAAAGATAATTTTATACATGAACTGAATCAATAATAAGATAATAAGTTATATAATATATAGAAAAAATAGTCTTCATAAATTTTATTAAAAATTATATCATTAGCTCAATTTATAAATAAAATTGTGAATCTAACTTTTTTTTAATAATATTATGAAATTCATTCATAATAAAGAAATCAGTAAATATTTAAAATCAAAGATGAAGTAACTTGTCAAGGTTTGACAAATTTTTATAATAATAATAATAATAATAATAATAATAATCAAAGATGAAGATTTAATATTGATAGAGTAGGAAAAAAAGCGTAATTCTTGTAATCATCGTTTTTTATGGATCGAATTATGAAATGATTAATTTTTAAATAAGTCTAGTTTGATATTTATAGGTATAAAAATCTTCATCAATATATAAATTCGCACCAAAACACCTGTAGAAAAGTGACACACTTTGCAATAGATAAAGACGAAAATAATTCTACATATGAATAACACAAACTAAAACTTAATAAAAAAAATAAAACAATAAAAGAACCAATATTATTGTTCATAAAATGAGGATTATTGTCAACGTTTGAAAAATGATAAAAAGAAAAACAAAAATAAGAGAAAAAGAAAGCGGAGGGCTAGTTTTTTTTTTTTTTTTTTTAGCTTAAGCAATAAATTTTTATATATTTTTCATTACTAAAGTGGCATTGTTAATTAATTGCATTTAAGTGGTCTAAATCATTTTTTCCCTTTAACATAGTATAATGTAGAAGAGTATTTTCACTGATGATCAGATTTAGACCTTATCGATTAACCTCTAGTAATTTCAATATAGCACTCTAGACATCTAGACATTAATTTAACACAAAGTAGGGAATTGATTTCAAAAAACTGCTTTATAAGAAAATTTTTATTTAGACCTAGTTAATATATTCGTTTGTGAATCGAGCAAATTGATTGTCACCATATTAAAAAATTATTTTATTATTAATTTTATTAAAATCAGTTTTTTACATGACAAGACAATTAAAAGGGAAATGGAGCTATGTCATATGGCCAGCTACATGCGGTAGAGCTACGTGCATAGGAATGGAATCACTTTATCTCACAAAAAAATTTTAAATGGTTTAATATATAATAGTATTATAATGAGTGATTTTATAAAAAAAATTGAAAAAGTGACTCTATATATATAATTATTGACAGTTATATATTATTTTTTATAATTTTTATTATATTTTTTTATATAATTATTGACAGTTATATATCATTTTATATATATAACAATATAATTGCTAGCAATTATAAAATTTTTACTATGATCCCTCATATAATCAATGACTAATTATTTTTTTTATAACTATATAATTGCTAATAATTATATATATATAAGTGATCTCAGTTAAAATATTTTTTGGTTCCACCATGAAATGCAACACATAATCAAGATTAAAAAAAAATGGGACAAATAATTAAAGAAAAAAAAAAGGATATAAATTGTAAGGGATGTACGATGGAAAGTGATAATAAGTTGCACAAGTTCCATATGGACATAAACTATTAGAAATTAAATGAGATATATCCAAAATGGAAAGAGATACACAATTTGGTTTTAGGGATAGAAAGTGGGAAATGGAGAATGTCAAAAGAAAATTATGTTTTGTCTTTTAACATAGTACTGAAGATAAGATTGAGATGCCATTGCCTCCTCTATTATAGCTTTTTAATATTCTTTTTCTATAATTATGTTCATGATAATTGGCTTGTCGTGATTCTTAAGAGCCGCCTCATATTTGGTATCAGTATTCTTTTAATATTTTTTTTGAACACTTGATATAAATTATCAAAATTTTAATTTATAAAAATTATTACTTTATTTAGTAAATTAAATTTTATAATGTCAACCGATTATATAGTAAATATTTGAAAAAATATTAGTAGCATAATTTTCCATTTGTGTATTACAATCTTCTTTTTCTTCTTTTTACATAGCCAATAAATGGTCCCAACCTTCTCCCCTATACAAAACTCGACAAATGTCCAAAACCGAGAAATTTATTTACATGCAATGTTGACTTTATGCAATATTTTATATCAGGAGGTATAACTTATTTAATTATTAATCTGTTAAAATATAATCAATTACTTATTCATAAAATAATAATTAAATTTTCATATAATTATATATTATTAACTCGGACAGTTTTTTGTTTGGTTTTTTTTAATAAAGTATTAATTTGATTTCCAAAATTTCTTGCGATAATTATTTTTGTATTACATCAACTTGTGACTTTTAATTTAGGGTGAATTCGATCGATTTTATTTTTTAAAATGAAATTTTCATTTTTTTTACAAATTTTTTATTGTAATTTTATCTTGAATTATGTAAAAACAATTGACAGCAAATTAAATATATATATTAATTTAGCCAAAAAATATTGCAAGGTAAAATTCACCTCGACTCGAGCTTCTATTTTTCTAGTTTTCTTGTGCCCTTCTTGTGCTGATTTGAGGGACCCATTAGACCTAGATCTCGTTTTGGCCACTAGATGACAAGTGTCATTAGATATGGGGACCCTACCAATTTCTTATTGCCAACTCCTTATACTTGGGCCTATAAAAAGGATTTTTCTTGGCCAATCCTCTTCATCCCAATTCAATTAAAACCAATCACAAGATACATTTAAAAAAAAAAAAAATCTCAAGCCATCGATTGCTCACTCTCCCTCAAGGGCTTCTGCCCTATCCCATGCATTGCAATTTTCTCGCAGATTGGGTTAGGCCAGAGGCTCTTGCAGGGGGACTGATCAAGTTGTGGCTTGCTGTACTCGTACTTCATCCGAGGCATTTTCTATTGCTCACTCTCCCTCAAGGGCTTCCGGCCATATGCCTCTCTCCGAGGGTCGGGCAAGGCCGGAGGTCTTTGAGGGGAGTGAATAATAAGTGTCTTGATTAATTTTCAAATTTTTTTTGCCTACAACGAAGCTAGTCTTGTTCAGCCGTGAAAAGATTGGTAACAAAATAAAATAATGATATTTATTGTTCACTCTCCCTCAAGGGTTTCTAGGGATTTTCTGATCGAAAGATAGGAACATTTTCTTACTTAGTATCAATCCATGTATGTATTTATTTAAAAATTGATGAGTCAATAACTTGTTGTCATGTGTGTGTATATATATATATCAACTCAGTCCATATTGGATAAATAAATTAAATTGATCCAAGTAAGAAATTTCTCAACAGAACTACACAGATCCTTAGGGAGAGTGGATGATACTTGTCATGTTTAATTGCATTAATTATTATATATATTAATTGTTCGTTTAGTATTGTGTTCAGAAAAAATATTTTTTGGAAATTTTTTTTTATTTTTAATTTTTTAAGTTTTGAAAACTGTTTTTAGAAATGAGTAGATAAATATATATTTTTTCTAGAAGCAAGTTTGAAAAAAAAAACAGTTTATAAAAAATTTAAAAAATTAGTCAATTAAATAAAAAAATTAAATATACTTTTTAGACATTTAACAGTAATTCCAAATATCGCTTAAGTCAACCAGAAAATATATTCTCCCATTTGCTGCAACTTGACGGTAATGGACATTATCAAGATAGAGGTTAGTGTGTAATATATATATATATATAGAGAGAGAGAGAGAGATTGGTGGTCCAAGAAAATTGTGCAACTGTGTACAAGAAAAATAAATATATAGTTATGCTCAAAATTATTCGATTATGAAAACTTATTAAATGTTTATGTGATTTTATTTATCAAATTATATTTTTATATTATTGAGTCGGTTAATAATATTTCATAGATTGAGATAATATATAGGCAAGTTTTATTCATTAATTTAATGTTTTTTTTAATTACTTTGCTTGAACTTATTCTTACATGCAGTAATCAAACTTATGTCTCTAGTTTTTCTATCTGAGGTCGGAATGTGCTTCACTAGGGTAGTTTTCATCTTCAAGTTTGCAAAATGAGGCCAAGCTTTGAGGATTCATGGAGATCAAAGGTTGAAAGAGGAACCAACAAGCCCATCATGTAAGAACAGAAATTGCCACAATTCTGCAGCAATTAATTAGAAACAGTTAAAATTTAAAGCCCAAAATGTGTTATGTAAGTCCAAGCTGCTGTTTTGGATAAAAAATAATTAAAATTTTTTATTCAATAATATTGGAAAATTCAAAACCAACTTCAAAGTTCACTTGAAATTAGAAAGGCTAATAAGTTATAATAAAAGTGACCATATCTTGTGCCTCTTAGCATATAGTTGTTTAGCTTTTTATTATTAATGTTTTTTTTTGTTTTTTTATAGTAATAATAATAAATAAAATGTCCATATAATAAGAAGAAAAAGGTGGGATAATTAAGAATGGGCAAAAAAATAATATATTTAATAGTACACATTTACATTAGTATGCAGAAAATAAAGAGAGAATTAAATTTTGATTTCATGTTAATGAACTCTTGCAGCATTGATCTCAAAATATAAATGTTGAAGTTAGAGAGATTATTAGATTATGAAAAGGCCATTAACTTCAAAAACAAAGGATACGAAGTTTATAATTAAATATATATATATATATATATTTATATTTAACAAGTTATAGAATAAATGGTATATATCAAGAAATGACTCAACAAAGAGTCCAAATAAATGTGGAACAAAAAAAAAAACAGGTTACATTATATGGTTGTGCATCTCACTGTGATGAATAAGGAGTCTTTATTCTTTAAGAAACCAACACATCATCTTATCTAAAAAATTTATAATTCATAATAAATCAAATTAATAATTAAAGATTATATAAAAAAATTATTTACGTAATGATGTATCATTAATTTTATTTATTATAAATTTATTTTAAATAAGAATTTTTCAATCTCAGGACCTTTTATATGTATTTTTTTCCTTTTCTATCATTTGATTCTAAAATGATAGAATTTTCTTATATTGTACATGTGTCCAATAATTGGATTAGTGATTAACGTTTGCAACAGTCTGTGTACTATTTTAGATCCACAGGCTACCTACAGCTCTAACGTACCCTCACCTCCCTCTCCTAGATTTAGGTCCAAGAAAGACTTCTGACGCCAAAAATAATTGAATATGGACAACAATTAAAAATTCATTATTCAAATTGGATTGATATTTCCATTCATATTATCTATGACATTTGATATTTTTTTATTATTTCTTTTGAAATTTAAAAATTATATTATGTCTCATTTATTTTATTATATTATACTAATATAACTTTCAATTAAATTTTTTATTAGAAAAACGTTAGATTATAATGAAATTATAAAAAAAATATTACTATTTACTTTTTAAATTTTGATTTATTATATTAATATTTATGCAAATTTGATTTAACATCTTAATATTCTCTTGAAATTTGATTTATTGTACTAGTATTCATCAAGTAAAAGATAATATTTTTTCTGACAAACAGTAAATGCTTTAAAATTTAATAACAAAACTATATAATTTAATAAAAATAAAACAGAGAGAATTAATCCTATAAATTTTAAATTTCAACAGAAACTAATAAAATATGTCAAATCTATGATAAATAATAATTTTTGCTGAATATAATTATATTTGCATGATAATTTATTATTCAATTGATTTATGAATGTAACAAGAAGCTGACTTAGACTAAAAATTTTGGACAAGAAAACAACAGCATGTGATATGATAGCAGCATTTAGATGACCCATATATATGCCACACTTTGTCTCTCTTGAGGAAATATAGAAGCACTGTAGGTATTTTTCTGCATTATTTTTTACAACCTTAAGTGGATAAAGCTTCCCTGTGCATGAATTGTATAAAATTATTCATTTTAATTATTAACTCATTGGAATCTTTCCACCACTCTTATTGTTTCTATGCCTAAATGGAATCACATTCATCTACCTAAAAATATTAACTCGCTCACAAATCTAATAATATTCATGTTGTTATATAAAAATAAATAAATATATATATATATATATATTAATTTTTATTTTATAAATATAGAACTAATCATAAAAATTATTGTTTTAAACATAATAAGTTATCAATTCAGCATATAAATAAGAATATTAGTTTGCCGATGTTTGGCTCAGTCCTTTACTGATTTTTAGCCCTGCCTCTCATTGATATTTGGTTATGGCCATTGGTTTTTTTTTTTTAAAGAAAATCAATACTTTATTTTCCATATTTGGCCTCCTACGTAAAAAATTTCTATTTTGCATCTACATGTTTGGACCCATTTTTTACAACTAGTTAATATTTAAATCCTTAAACCTAAAAAAAAGTGAGATGATCTGGTGAGAATGAACACTTTTTAAATTTGGAAGGAGATTTTTTATCTTCTTAATAAATCTATCAAATATAAATTCATATTAATTTGTACTGTCAGTTCATCGTATTACATGATATCGGATGGTTTATAGGAAAAAAATTCAATCCATTAAGTTTACTAAAAAAATATCTACGACATGTGTAATATCCATTATCTTTCTATATACTCTACTGTATATTAGTCGGATAAAAAATAGTACAATTTTTTCTCTAGAACTATTACAGAAATATATATATATATATATAATAATTAACATTATAAAAAGAAATTAACAAAAATTATACATAAACAAAGTGAGATAATATATTTATATATACGCTCTCTATTCTTACTCCAATATGCACATACAGTCAGAATTTAAATCGCGAATATAACAATATGTATCCCGGGGTTTAGCCCCTCTTCAAACGTCTTTGAGACTCCATAAAAAAATAATAATAGAAAGAAGAAGAACCAATCTCATTAGAGCCCACCTTCACTTTGAAGATGTGATTAAATTCCCCTTTTGGGTAAGTATCAATTGGTTTAACACGAGAAGCTGGGTTCTCCTCCTCCCAAAGTTACATCTTAATGCAGCATCAATTATTTGGGCAGGAAAAGCCCATATTATGTTCTGCTAATTTATTAGTTTGTTTTGGTAATTGGGTTTGCTTTATTTGGTTGGGTTTAATAGCATAAAATCTAAAAAAATTACATGATTCATATGTTAACCATGTTAAATAAATAAGACTAGGTGCTCTTTTATTTGATGTTCCAATGATATCTTCTTCTTTTTTTAAGAAGAAAAATTGAGAATCAGAACTAAAGTTTTATCTAAATATTAACCAGACCTAATTAATTAGTCTTTACATATCTTTTAAAAATATGAAAAACTATAAATTGCAAATTCGAATCTCTCTATCCATTATTATGATCAAAACTATTATTTTTTGTGCTATAAAATAAAAAATAAAAAAAATTATCTATCATCTTCTAGTTTATGGTTTGTTATTTAATTTGTTATATCTCCCTAAAAAGGAAAACATATTTAAGTTATTTAAATTGAAAAATACACCTATCCAGAGTCTAATTTGCTGCATATTTGAAATGGCATGGTTTTATTTGTATTTTTATTTATAAATCGAGTCAATAATTTATATTATATAAAAAAATGTTTTTACTATTAAATTTTTATTTATAAAAGTAACAATTTTTTTACGTCGCAATACTATATTATTAACTTACCTATAAATAAATATACAAACATACTTTAAACGAGAAATTTTCTTATGGGATGGCCCCTCCCTCCTCTTTCTTCTTTGTGTACAGCTTAAAGAAGGTACCATGAAAGACTAGCAGACGATAAGGTAAGGTTGAAGCAGGTAACATAAAGACAAGAACCTTCTCTTTTAAACATTACTTTTGATTAATGATCTGATATAGTTATATATCTATTCCACTTCAAGTAAAAGATAATCAGCAGGCCAAATTCCTTTTCCTTTCATCAAATTAAAACTTAAAATTAAGTTAATTATCACTTTAATGATTGAGATAATCTTTCAAGAGAGATCTCAGAGAGTATACTCAAGAGATAATTAATGAACACTATTAATTAAGTTCATACTACCCACCAAATATTTTTACATTTACAAAAAGCTATACAATCCCATTATTAAACTACATAATAATAACAATAATAATAATAATAATAATAATAATAATAACAACAACCACAACTTCACCATATTCTTTGGTAAGTCTGGAATATCTTGTAGAGTAATTAATTCTCTATAATCGGAATAGAAGATGGAGTTCTTTTTTCTGGCCTTGGAAGATATATATGCTTAATTTCCTTATGCAACTTCCTGATTCTTCTCCACAACTCTCACTCCATTGGCAGATCTAAGCACATTGGCCTGTTTTAGAACAGACAAATTAACCTAATTAAAGAATATGAAAGAAAGAAAAAAATAATAAAATATTTAGTGGGTAATTAAAAAAAATTGAATGATTATGAAGATGATAATCACCTGTTCTTCTGTGATTTCTACTGCAAAACCATCAACAATGACCAAAGACAGAGTCTTCTTGTAGGTGCCATGCTCAAGTGTGTTTGCTAATAGTTCATCATGCTTCTTGCTTAGGTACAAATCAAGTTCATATGCTCCTCTCTTTGTTCTTTTTGCACAAAATTTTCAAGAACAAGGACATATCAGAGATCTATTAATTAATTAATGGTAATATATATATATAGATATTTGTTGTTAATGAGTGAGAATATAGATAAAGAAAACTTACTTATCAGCTCGAAGGCGTTCATATTCAGGATCATAGTTCATAAAAACAAAATATTGCTCAGGTTTTGTATTTCCCGTCGCCATTTCTTTCTTCTTCTTCTTCTTCCTTTCTTCTTTCTTTGGTTCTTGAAAGATAATATAATGTACCTTTCTGCTACACCTATTTATAGTGAGTACTACCTTTACTTCTTTTTTTTTTTTTTCTTTTTCCTACAAGACAGGCTTATTTAATTTTCTGATTTTGCTCTGAGTGTACATTTTGCATTAAAAAAAAACAGGATACATATAAGAGTAGTGTTAATATTGTATATATAAGCACTAGGTTCCTTCTTTAATATTTGTCTTTCGCAGCTTATTGTAAAGGTTTGAAAATTCTGTAAGATATTTTATTTTAATATCTTGTATTTATGAGATTTTAATTGAGATATCAGGATAAATTACAAATAAAAAATCTTAAGAATTTGACCAATTATTTATTTAGGAAAGATTTCGTTTATTAATTAAGTGTGAAAAATTTAAAGTAAGCTCAGATAATAATTTGGGTATGATAGATAATCCATGATTTTTATATACCGGTAAGCTAAATCTTTTTTATTATTAACTCTAATTATTAAACTTCTCTATATAAAGAATGATAAATGATAGAAAAATAAAAAAATTTAAGATAAAGGAATAGAATTTCATCATTCTTGAGTTAAAAAATGAGAGAATATTTTAATGCAAAACTTCTCATATCATTTCCAAGACGATGAATTCAGCCAAATTATATACATATCTTTCTTTTTATCAATTAAACTCGTTATTTTGTATTCTAAATAACGTGTATTAGATTCTAAAAAGAGATATGTTAGATTTCCGCTATAGATATCTCTATCAAATTCTTCATGTGGACCCATTTTATGATGAACCAACCTAATAATGAACTATCTAAAAAAACTTTATTTAAGCACTAATATGTATGATTAGCTTAGTTCATTGAGCATAAGTCTAGAAATTTTTTTCTTTGCTTGGAACATTCTTTTGTAATTATATGTACATTATCTATTTTTAAGTCTAGAAATATTTTTCTTTGCTTGGAACATTTTTTGTAAATATATGTACATTATCTATTTTTATTTGCCTCCCTAACTTTAATACTAAAGTGTTAAGGCTAATTTTGAATCTTTTTAACAAATTTCAAATCTCCAACAATGAAAAATATCAATGGATGAAATTACGTTGGTTTTTTCCAATTTGATCTGATGTCTCAAGTTTGAAATTTAAGTATGCAGTTATCTTAAAATTTATGAAAAAATATTTTGCCGCTCTTGATATTCTATCCAACAATGAGCAAAATTAGTCTCAATGTATGATTCTAATTATCTGACTAAAAATATATGTGGTGTAATTAAAAAATATATATCAAGAGAATATTGCCCGTATTCCATTTTTTTTCTTTTTTAAGATCTTCGACATTTTCATATTAAAACTCTTATAAACAACTATAAATTAAATTTTAACAACAATATATAATTTCCCCTTCCCTTGATACTCAAAAGATTTACAATAATCTAATAAATTTTAACAAAATACAGTCTTTATGTTAAAATAATAAGATATGGAATTTGAATTTTAACCGTCGGATTACTTGAATAGATTTGAATTTAAAAAAAAAAAAAGAAAAATTGTGATTTTATCAAATTGGTTTTATCGTGCCTCTGACTAGCTAGACGCATTAGATTAGATAATAAAAGAAACAACCCATCATACACATTTGAAGCTTCCCACCTAGGGTTTTGTGGCCAGCCTTAAAAAATGTTAAACCACACACGCTTGGGTGTGAGAATAAGTCAACCCACAAGCTAAACTCATTATATATATATATATATATATATATATATATATATATATATATATATATATATATAATTTGGATAGATAATGTATGGTGGGTATAGAAAATCATATTCTGTGCACCATTGGATGTCTGATGGCAAATGTAGCAATTTTTTTTTATACTAATGATGATGGGTGTGAACCTCTTTATTATTTGGTTGACTATATATTCTACCACTATAGATGTGCACATTTAATTTAGGGAATAATAGCAATATATAAATATAATATTTAAAGTAGATTTTAAGTTGGAATTAACTACTAATATCGGTTACAGTTTAACATGTACAAATGAATGACTACCCAATGGTGTAATCCAAAACCTTTTGGGTCTCGTAATGGACAAAAAAAAACATATCCTCTCTATTTGTAACAACATACTCATTTTTATTTTCATATGTATTAATTTGAAAAATTAATTGCATTCCAGAAAAAATTTTAAAATTAATTAATTAATACATAATCAGAATTATTGATTTTACTTATATTTTTCTAATACATCTATATATTAATGAGGGACAATATTTTTTTGAAAGAAAGAGAGATTATTAAACCAAATGTAATACATCAAAATCAAGAGACTTATCCAAGAAGGAAGGGGAATTTCTCCAAATAGAAGGAGAAGCATTAGAAATAGCAGCTATAGCCAAATAAATAAATAAATAAGAGGGACAATATTAAGAAATTAAAAAATAATAATTTATATTTAATAATAATAGGAGACATTTAACAAGGACATATATATTTGACCAAAGAAAAGGGACATATCAAAAAATTTTAAAAATTTAACTATACCTTAAATAAACTAAATCATAAATTAAGACACATGAAAGAGATCCCAATACCAATAAAGAGAACCATTAGTGATCAGACCAACTTAATCCTTCATTAATAAAATGTTTTCAAGGAAGAAAAGATTGTTTATCAAGAAGTCAAGGATGGATTACTTAGTTAAACATTAAATATTAGTTCATGAGCCAATCAATTAGTCAAACTAAAATTTGCCATCACATGGGTACCCACTATTGCATAAAATAGATGTTGCCATTTTTTGAAGCCTAGCTAATAAGCTCTAGTTTGATTTGAAATTCACATACATTGTCTCTCCAATCAATTCACTGACACAAAGCATTAGGATCTAAAATATTTATATAACTAATTAATTAAAATATACTAATTAAATGTTTTGCTTGGATGCATGTTCCCATCATGGTCAACCATTGCAGCAACTTTAAATCATATTAGCCAATAAAGTCTATTTTATTCGCAACCTTTGTATTTTAGAAGAAATTCAGAGAAATTCTTCCCGTAAAAATATTAACTTCATATATATATATATATATATATATATAAAAATCGTGAAAGTTACTATTCAAACAATATTATATTAAAATACGATTTATAATTTATATAAAAATTTTCCAAATATTTAACCAAAAAAATAAAAATTCAAAAAGTAATTGGTTATTATTATTGTTTCACTGTTTCGGGAATAAAATTTCTTTGGTCGGTTTGAAATTTTAATGGTAAAAAATACCAACAGGACAGGTGGTTAGAAATGATTCAAGGACAAAAATTATTTATTTATTTGACTCGATAATACTATAATAATGTTTTTTTGTATTGAACTCATGACCACTCCATTAGTCATAACTATTTTCAGTTGTGTAAGTCTCTATTGATATACTAAAATAATCTTTAAAATGATGAAATTACTACTTTAAATTCTCCCCAAAAACATTAACCAAATAAATTTAATAAGGTATTATATTATTGTATTTTTCTGAAAAGGAAGGGGAAAAAGTATCATTGTCTTTATTTCACGATAAATGCTAAATATTTTAACTATATTATTTTTTGAATAATACGCACCCTCATTTTTACTAATCCACACTAGAAAAATAAAAAATGCACATCATTTAAAAGATGAAAAAAAGTAATAGAAAACATAATAGTGAGAAGGTAAATAGCACTTATTGCATTCCATTTCATCATATTAACATTTGGGATCAGGGTTCTAGATTTTTCAAACTGAAACATAATACCAATGAAAGAAATATAAAAATATAAAACCAAATTACACAGTTCAAACAAATAAGGATAAAAGATTATATAATTTAAAAATATGCATATTTCAGTCTCTAAATTCGGTAGCTTAAAAATCGACCTATTTAAAATCTACAAAAATGGTTTTTTTTTTTTCATGCAATACTTACATGTCAAATACATGTTTTTTTTCCTACTAAAGTTTAGAGACCTAGAACTTAAATTGAACAATTCGGACAAATTCAAAGACGATAAATATATACACATTTGCCCAAAATAATTTGATGAAGTTACTGAGGATTATTAATTTGATTGAGATTGTCTCATTCGCCCAATTAGCATTCTTCTGTGTCTGCGAGTTCCACATATATGGATGCAAAAAAGACAAAAGTACTCTCCACAGAGTCCTACCGACCAAAGCAGAAACAGTTCCTATGGATTAGAAGATATGTATATATATAGCACATTTTCCTGCCGTGTGGACCGAACTATTCAGCCCAATTGATTGGTAAAAACAGAAAATTCATATACTTCCACAAAGAGGCACTTACTGCAGCTCCATCTGCTCGTATGTTCATGTCTTTTCACATAAGATTCCAATAAGATATCAACAAACAAGTCTATCACACATTTTCTCATTTACATCGTGGGAACGAGAGCAGTTCCAAGTAGCAAGTACCATAAAATTGGATGTTCTCACGGTGAATTTTCATCATTCTTTCCTTAAATTCGACAAAGATTAAGAATGACAAACCCATACCGAGATCAAGTAATCAAGCACTTAAATCAGGCATATTTTAACACATTAATCATTCAAAGCGTCAAACAAACTTGCGTGTGTGTATATATATATATAAATATATATAAGTGACTAAAACCAGTTTAATAGTTGGATTTAAAATGAGTCTCTTTAACAACATTAGAAAACTAAACACACATACTTCTCATACTAGAGCGTAGAAAAGACATTCTTCACTACCATGCTCCATATGCCCAATGTGCATCTTTCATATGCCCTCAACGTGCCTCATACTGGACAACTGTGGAGAAAAATTATGATGTTAAATCAAATGTTTAAGCACTCAAAAGAATCAGAGAAGAGTTTGCATCATACTACTAAAAACAATCTACAGATCACAAATGTAAAATGACATCCCTTCCTCATGTAGTTACAATCAATAATGTGTGTTAAATAAAAAAAAAACATAAGGCCGAATTCATTCTCAGGCTCTTGAACTTACAGTACACGTTCAAATTAGACCATCAAAACTTATTTTGTTAAATTTGGATTCTAAAGCATTATTTTTTATGGCAATTGGGCTCAATCCACTAACAGGCCTATAGATATGTTGATTGCACCTAATTCACCCAGATGCCATCTTCTCACATCGCACTATCATCACCTTCAAACTCATTAATTTTTAAACCTATTGAAACTTGTGGATCTCAATCTTCATCAGTAAACCCATAACCTTTCTCCTATTTCTTTTCATTTCTGTCTTGCTTGCTATAGGAGTGAATTCATGTCCATCACCAAAAGATTCGTGTTCCCTTTCCCATTTTATTTGAAACACAAAGAACTCATGGAGGAAGAAGAAAATTTTCTATTTCTATTTCAGCTACCACTTTCAACAATCCAAAATCAAATTCCCACGAAACCATTTCCATGATACGCAATTTTGAAAGAACATTCTTGAAAAAAAAAGGGAAGACTTCTAAAGACTGAAGGCATAGAGGAAGGAATGAGTAATGAGAAGTGAAGAATGGCTGGGATTACAATAGGGATTAATGGAAAGAAAAAATAAGGGTGGATTTAGATTGGTAAGAAGAGATGAGAAGGAAGGAGAAATAAAAGGGGTTAAGAAGATGAAACTCATTTGGCTTCCTAGTGAAAATATTTGTAGATATTGACCAAAATATTTTCTATGTCCTTCAAAACAATTTTTTCTCCATGTCTTGTTTATGGGTTTTGAATTTTTTTTTTCCTTAAATCAATTCTCCTTGTGATTCTACCAGCAGAGATAAGGGATGTGGCAGACTAAGGTTTCAGTGAGAGAAAAAAAACAAAGAAATAAATAAATCCACATCAGCATGTCTTTGGGTGAATTAGGTGTGTGGTTACATGCCTTTAACATAAATATAAATTCATAAACAGACTGAGTCTAATTGTTCTAAAAATAAAAGTTTACAGTCCAAATGAATGAGCATTTTTGAGGGTCTAATTCAAACAATCATTAAGTTCAGGATCGGGTAATGTATTTAGCCAACACATAACTGGATTAGCCTTAAATTGTAACAGAAAAAATATGAGTAATTTAAGACTGATTTTAAAATAAAAACCAACAGTAAAAAGTAAATACAGAGAGAGAGAGAGAGAGAGAACAATATATTGTTAAGTGAAAGCAAATTGTCAAAATTGAATGAAAGCAAACATATAATCTCCCAGTAAAAGTCACAAATTAAGAAAGAAAGATAAGCATTGACACTTGGTGCCAAAGATAAATGCACCATACTTTCATAACAAATGTAAAAGAATTCATTATCATGTACCGGAAGGAAAAAAAAAGTTTCAAATGGACATGTATGAACAAAGATAATGAGTAAAGCAGTGAACCAAGCCATTTTAAGTTACTAACTTGATAGTTCAGGTAATCTGTGAAGTCATCAGTCCCAAATGAATTTCAAGTAACTTTTGCAATCAGATGAATTGGAATAATCAATAGTGAGTACAAAGAATTTACAAACAATTGTTCGCTTCTAGCATTAAAAAAACCATATAAATATGCTTCCTACAGTAGCCACACTACCTGTAAGGAATTACACAAAGAAAGCAAGATTTAAGAAAATTTTAGTCGGTAAGTAGCTGGCCCTTGTTTCCAAATAAAATTAACCCACCAGTTTTTCCGCAAGCTCATAAAAATTCGCCATCAAAGATACTTCAAGTGATCGCAATTGTAAATTCATTGATACCAAACGAATTTTAAGTCACATTTGCAATCAGATAAACAAGATTACCATAATCAATTGCAATTACAAGGAATATACAACCATCTGATCACTTCTAGCAATTAAAAACCTAATCTAAATATACTTTCTAGGATAGCCATACAAATCATAAGTAACTACCCAAAGAAAGCATGATTTAACCAGAATATAGCATATAAGTAGGTGGATCATCCCTCCCAAAAAACATTGACGCACCAATTTTTTTCAAGCACATAAAATTCCCTACCCCAGATAACCATGAAAAATGCAGAAACTTGACGATTTCTTAAGTCAGCATAATTTAACAAATAACATCAACAAAATTCAAAACCCATAGATACAAAATTGATAAAGGACCCAAAAAGAATGGAAGCAAACATACTTCGACGGGTGCGCTTCTTATATAGAATACGGTAACCACACTCTCGGCACTGAATGACATCTCCGGTCTTCAAAGTATTCTCCATACCACAATCTGGAACAAAAAAACCCACAAAAAGATAAATCAATTCTCTAATCAAAAGAAAATATTGAATTTGAATTGCATAAGCGCCAGAGGAATAAAAATAAAAAATCACGAGTCGAATACCTCCACAGATGTAGCTAACTGGCTCAGGTTGAGAATCCATGAGTTCGCCTCTAGGGTTTTGTTTTCAGCCGCTGCTTCAGGAATAAAAGGGACGTTAGTGTTAGATTTTTATAGAACTTTGAAGAACTTACGAGGTACGACCCAATGCCATTGGGCCAATGGCAGCAACACAAAGGGCCCTCATTTTTTTCTTTGGACCAAAGAAAGGGACTTTTTTTTAAGATGAAAAGGAACTTAATTATTAATAATATATCACTATCAAAAATATTTATATTTGATATAATTAATAAAAATAATTATATGGTTTCAAGAAAAATATAAATAATAATATATTTTATTAGAAATAATATATAAAATTAACGAATATTCAATTGATTGATTTTATCTACATTTTATTTATTGATAAATTAAAAAAATAAATAATTAAAGGACTTATATATAGTTTAATTATGTGTTTATAAAATTTCGACAAAAATACTAAATAGTTTAGTGGCAAAAAAAATTCTATTGATTTCAAACTAAAGATCCTTACATAAAATAAATCTATTTCTGCCATTTCTTCTTATGTCAATTAATGCATTCTTCAACTTGCATATGAATATATATATGTTGTAAAATATTTTCATGTAGAAGATATATGCAACTACCCTGAATACTGGATAGTTTTCTTCAATCTACTAAATAATACATTTAATTAATGTAATTAGCATTTTGAAGAAATAAATAGACATACTTATAGCTAATTAGACATGCAAATTATTTGACAAATTAACACATGCAATATATATGTCTTTATCTCCCCAAGCAAACACTTAGCCGTTGAGTGTGTAACGATGAGTTTGGACTTCTGAAGTTACAGACTTACAGCTTTCTCTAGCTATATAGCCAATGAATTCATGGCCATCTTACAGCATATGTACTTCAATGATATGTTATTTTATTATGCTATTAAGTTCTTTAACATTCCTGCAATTTTTTGTTAATTTACTTCTAATCCTTTGTAAGCATAATTAACTGCTAAGAAGAATTAATATTGTAACTAAGCAAAGTGAGATTAAAGATCCCCGTTAAGTAGACTCCAGGAAGAACATAAAGCAGAGTTCCACCACTCCTCTGATGATGAACCTTAGTATTCAACATCCTCCTGTCACCGACACCGCTGAAGTCCGCTATCGAAATCTTATCATTCCTATACCTCATTGGCACTATCCCAAAACACGTAACCGCTCCGGCGACAGCAAAACGAACCAGAATGGCGAATCCGAGAAAGAGGGAGAGCAATGCATGCGATATTTTGGTAATTTCGGGTTATGGAGTAAAATTAACAGTGACAAAAAAAAAGTAAAAGTATATAAAAAAACATAAATATTTTTTTCTGAAGCATATATAAAAAATTAAAAATTTTAATTAATTAAATTTAAAAAATTCTAAATTTATTTTTTTACAAGCACCAACGTATTTAACCATCTTTTTTTTAATTGCAAAAGGATATTTTATTTAAAAAGTTAAGACGGGTACAAATAAGAGATTTCCTTAAAAAAACTTTTTAAAAAAAATCCAAAGGAAAAAACTCTCCTAAAATAAAAAGAGTGTCCCTAGCATGAAGACTAACAGAAAAAATTGCAAAATTTCACAAGATAAAAGGAAATGAATTCACTCAAAGCCCTCATTTTCCAACCAAAGGATCTCATCCTGTAAGAATAAAACATAGCTAGCCAAATCATCAGCAACCTTATTAATCTGCCTTTAAACAACCACAAACCCTTAACACTCAAATTCTACACAGAACATGAATATCCGATAGTAAGGCTCCAATTTCGACAACCACCGTATCAGTATCAAACAAACCTTTTAGCACTTCGGATTTTGATTACACCAAACTCTATTTTAAATTTAATTCAGCTGCCAAGTTTAAACCATCCCTTAGAGCTATACATTTTGTTATTAAAGTTAAAACACAATGCGATATTAGGCTTATTCGAAGAGCAATACAATGACTCCTCCAGTCCCGAATAAGTATGCCACTACCACCAACTTTCGACTAAAATTTATAGCTCTCATCTATGTTAATCTTAAAAAACCTTTAGGTGGTTTACACTATAGTGAAACTTCACAATAACATCGGTTTGCTAGAGTGGGTTTAAATTTCGCTGAATTGTAGAAATTCTATATATGACGACACTTTCTAATATAACTGTCTGGGGTCCTCTACTCCACCTCCATATAAATCCTAGTTCCTCCATTGCCACAACTGCTACAAGAAGGTATAATAAGAACTCGTCATCAACAACTTCATTTTTAATATGATGTAATACATCAAACATGTTATCAGAATGAAGCTGAGAAATCAATGGGGCAAAAAGATTGTACCTCCAAGTTTTTCAAGAAATCCAACAATGGAGAAGTGCATGAGTTGACGTTATTGGGAGTAAATCGAAACATAATCTGGTACATAATGCAATTGTAATACTGGTACATAATGCTATATCCACACCGAAAATATAAAACTTCCACTGGTACATAATGCAATTGTAATACTGCCATTATTGGGAGTAAATCGAAACATAATCTCCAGATAAAGATACAAATTTTTGGTGATAAATTCAGATTACAAATCATTTTCCATCACACACACATATTTGAGGAGGAAGAACCTTCTCCATTTTCCAGCAATTCCAATTCCAATCTATAGCCACTTCCGATTGAGTATAGGCCTCTAGACTCAAAGTGCCAACAAAGTGAATCGGTCAAAGAAAATCTAGACCTTAGGATTGTTAAAATTAGATCAGCCTCAGAATCCAAGAAGTTGTTTCTAATCAATTCTTCATATAGATTATAGAGAGAGGAGGGAGGTGGTTGTTAATGAAAGCGAGTCTGTGACTGATTAAGCATACCACTTTTTATTTATTAGTTTATTTACCATTATGACCCGCTTCATTTGGAAATCATGGTCTCTCATAATATGTTGCTGAAAGGAAAAGAAAAAATGTGATTCGTTTCCTTTCTTTATCTTCTTCTTCTTTTTTTTTTCCCAAGAATGGAGCATATTCATATTATAGAAAAAAAAAATCCCACAATTTTTATATTTTATTGAATCCCGCAATTTTTATTTTTTCTGCTATTAAACCATATAAATTGTGAAAAAACCGCTGACGCAAAATTGTGAGATGCATAATATCACCGTCACAGGACCGAAGGGGATAATTTTCGAAGATGTCAATGGCTAGCCCAAGAATACCTCTCCTTAGTAACCTGGAGGACACTAGAAAATGGAATACCTTAATATTGCTCTTATGGAAGACCATACATTATAGGCACATGATGGATGATCTCCTGCTCTCGGGCATTCTCAAACTCAACTTTGCAATCTCAGGGAGACGATGAAATGGGATTAGTAAATGCCACGTCCAATGACCCAACCAGTTAAATTAATTAAACTCTCTCCTTATATATCACGAGACCAATGTGCTCTATGACAGATAGAAAAGGCACATTTTGTCTTCCATCTCCCAGATTGAACCTATGACACACTGGGTAACTCCTTGTCAATCCTGTGATATCTTGCAATTCAATGCATGACACAAGACAGCTTGTGGAACAGAATGTCCAATAATCTCGATCAGTACTGAAAGCAATTAGAGAAACCGGCTTTTTTCTATTAGATAATGTGAACATCTACTTTTAATCTGGATAACGAGCTGCATGTGACTCTACATTGGGGTCACAGTTCAAATATGGAAAAATTGAACAGTGCCTTAATCTAAAATCAGCCTTTAGGGTTTTGCCTTTTCACAAAAAAGGATGCCTTAATCTAAATCAGAATTCTGGGTCGCTCTTTTCACGGAGCTTGGTTAGGATGATAACATAGGTAGAAGGATTTGACCTACATAGACGATCTTCGCCTAGGCCTGAGGATCTAACATACCATGCTCCATAAGAACACTAAACAGCATCCACCATGGTCCATGAGAACAATAAACAGCATCCAAAAGTACTTTAACCTGCTACCAGAAAGCTACGGTCACGATTAGCAGAAACAGGTCAACTTGTAACTAGTGCTGTTTCTATCAATTGGAGATTTTGTCTATGATAAAATAGCATCAATAAACAATCATAAAACACATCATACATATTTTAAATGCCTTCTAAAGGCATTAAATTATATGTCTAGATGTACTCATAACTTCATCTTACAACAAACACATCTTACAACAAACAGAAGTAGGAGAGCGTTACATTCCCTATAAATGTCCATGGACCATGCCAAGTAGTATGCATTTCATAGCTCAACATGCAAAACAAATGATTGAACCAATTCTCCCGTGCAAACATATTTACAATCAGAGATTAATGGATACCCCATTATTAAATCACAAAAATCCAAAAAAGAAAGAAAAATCTACTTAATCGTTTCATTTAGAAAACATGTGGCCATAGATGAACTAGATTGTCAGCTGCTATAGACAAATAGTGAAAGGGGAACGAGCATAAAGTACAAAGAAAAGTAAACTTCGCTACTAAGATGCCAAACTCTCAAATCAGCTTCTGACAACAAAAACCTTACATTTTGCACAGGCATAAGCAGAATCGCCGCCCTGGAAACCTGCCCATTTTTTATATTTGCTCAATGGGTTCAGTCCGGTCTTGCACAGCCAAATGCTCAGACTCGTTAGCCAGTGAATTCAAATTGCATTTGATCAGGGCCTCAACAAAGTAACATGTTTCATCTTTGGTGTTCCCATCTGGCACATCAACTACAAATGATTCAATAACCATTGTCCCCGGTCTCCCATCAATGACCTCTGGATGAACAGTAATTATGGATGAGTAGTTCTGCAAATTTGACGAAATTAAACAAAAGATGAGATTCTTGATTGATGGAAGTAATAATCATGGAGGCCGGAGCATTTACAGCTAAAAATTGAAAACAACAGTGAGTATGTTTCATACTAATATCGACTGCATGACACAAGTAAGATTAATCCACACAGATTGATGGACTAACAAGAGAACTCATCAACTCATAATATTTCCCAGTGCACCAGATTGCAAACCTGCTGGACAGGTTGTCCAAGTCATGAAGATTCAATAGGCATTCTGAAATACTCACTTAAGCTTGGGAATAAGGGAAAATCCAGCCAAGTATCATAAAGTGCCCTCATATTTCCTATTAGATATCACAATATGCACCAGAAATACAGTACCATTCAATCTGTCTAGCGAATAACACCTGAATGTGATTTTTTTTATTTTTCTTTTTTCGAGCTCAACCTTAATGTGAAAATTAGTACGCTAACCAGCTATAAGAAGCTATAAATTGAATTTCTCAAAAAAAAAAAAATCTAAATCTGTGACACTATATATGAATCCATGTGTCTGATAATGTTTATCCAGTAAGCTTTTAATATCCAGCATCCCCTCTCAAGCAGCAATATTTGGCCATTGAGCAGAAAATATCCTACAGCACACCCAGAAGTAAATTCTTACTCAAAAACCGAAAAAACAAAAATAGTACTCACCTCACCAACTTTAACTTTTAGCAAGAGAGAAGCAAGACTGGTGCTCCTTAGTTCAACTTTTCCCACAATTATGTCAGCTTATATCTCAACACAAACTGATCTCACCAACTTGTTGACCCAATCATTTTGACATTGTCTATACAGCATAATTAGCAAACAAGACACTACAATTTGAGGTAAATCTACATTACTATCTTAGTAGTCCAACATAGAAGCATTCTATGGCATAAATTACATTTCCATCTGCATAAATTACTTATATAAATAATAAAATAACAGTGCAATACTACAAATTTCCATATCCTAGAGAGTAGACTAAATTGACATCACATAAATAGGACCAATCCAGCCAAATTCATCAAAGGGTTTATCCCTCAAACACAGAGTTCAACAGCATTCAATATTGCCAATTAAACTTATAATCACTAAGATCAAAATGTTTATACCTTAAGTCGATGATCTCCACCAACAATTGTCATCCTAAATATATGCTTGTCATCATCCAGTAGCTCCAACCGTTCAGTGCTTGTCGTAGCAGGAAGTCCCGACTTAACATTCACCTCTCTAACACTTCCAATCTGAAGGTCCCCCTGCACAATGCACCTACTGACAAACGGCTTATACCTTTGAGGTTGATCAAATCTCCTTACCAGAGACCAAACCTGATAGTTCAAAATCCACAAACATAGCACGAAACATCACTGCTATACAACAGTTATTATCCAAACAAACCCTAATTGCGAATCGAAACCAATCAGAACAACCAAAAACAGCTAAAAAGGCTCTCGGATCTAGCGATTAACCCAAATATTGCTCAAATTAAAAAGCAAAAAGAAAAGGAAAAGGCTCACGAGATGAACCGGAGCTTTGATGTGTTTAACGAGAGACGAGCTGCACTGATGCTCTTTAACGTCATGCTTATGGTGCCTCCTGATGTAGTTGTTTTCCATCTTGCTAAATGCATTGCCGTTGGCGGTCATATAATCACCGGTCACCGTCCAGCTAACCTTATCAAAAGAGGGGAAATCCTAACCTGAAAAAGGTCAAAGTATCGCCGGGGTTGGCGTTAATGGCTGAATCGGAGGGAGGAGAGTGGAGGAGGAAAAGGAGGAGGAGGAGGTCTCAGCAGAAGCGTCCAAAATGCACCGCCACCATTGGCAGCTCCTCCAATCGCAAAAGCTCCAGAGCTTCCCATCTCATCGTTTTCTTCATTTAAAAATTGGTAATAAATGGCAACTTGCAATATTTTTTTTTAGAATTTTTTTTTTTAGAAATATTCGCTCATCCGTACTTTCTAGGGGTTGGTCTGTGGCCCTATACTCCAGGCAAGGATTTTTAATGGATGGAAAAAATGATTTGATCAGTCCATTTATTTTATTATATTTCATTAATATATTTTTATATTAAATTTGCTCTTTAAAAATTTTATAGTGTAATAAAATAATAAAAAAATTACTATGTATTTTTTAGAATTTAACCTATGATATTAGTTCCTATCAGTAAAAGAAATTTTTTTTTTCTTAATATTTTGAATGATTATATTATTTAACAAAATAAAATAAAAGAGATTAATTATATAATTTTAAAACTCATGAAAACTAATATAATAAGTAAATAGTAATAAAAATGGATTGAAGATAAAATTCTCACATACTCAAAATTTGATAATGCCAATGTTACACTCAACAACCACGTCATTTTATACCCAGCATTTAATTATCCTAAACAATTTCAGTTCTCTATTTCTTTTTTTTATCTATTAGTTTAATGTAAATAGAACTCGCATCATTGATTTTGGATTTAATGTGGTTTTTTTTATCAATCTATTTTTTGAATGTTCAATTCAAATAATTAAATTTTTTCAAATGGATTATAATCGGATAAAAAAATATCATGTCCCAATATAAATAATCTCTTCCACAAAAATAATTTCTACTTATTACATATTTAAAAATTTTAATTAGTATAATTTATATTATATTTATATTTATATTTTATTAATATATGTATGTTAAGTAAGCATAATATTTAAAAAATGAAAAATAATAATTTATATTATTTAATAATAAGGCACACTAAATGAAAAAAATAACTATATTCTTAAAAATAAAATTAGACTATAATTTAAGACGAATAAAAAAAAACTTTATCCTGAAAGCATTGGAAGAATATTTAAAAAATGGGATTTGTCCATCAATAAATCTCCAATAAACTAAAAAGCCAAATGCTTTACTTAATTATTATCAACAAAATAATCTCCCTCCTTCATAATAGAATCAGCATATTAGGTTTATAAGACAATTAAGTTGCTTACATTTGAAATTTTCTTATTTAGATTCAATTCCATAATCATTTTACACACACACATATATATATATATATATATATATATATATATAATGATTAGTTGGGCATGTTTATTTAAAAATAAAATTATAATTTATTATCATAAATTATAATTATAAAATGCAAATAAGAACCAATTCAATATATTTTATTCATAAACTAAATTGATAATTTATTGTCATGATTATAAAATAAAAAGATAAGTTTTTTAATTTATATAATTAAATCAAATCATAAATGAATATGATTTGAATTGAAAAAAATTCCACTAATGTATGCGCATGGGGACGTGGTTTGTGCAATATTTATTGGGTTGTTACATTATATACTTCGGTTCATATTGTATTATACAATTCATTTTTTTTTTCAAAATATGCGTTTTTACAAAATTGAATTTTGGTAAATTAATTAATAAAAAACAAACTCATCAGTTATAACTTGCATATTCATTGTTTTTAAATTTATAAATTTATCAACTATAATTTACAGATTCATTATTTTAAACTTATAGATTTATTATTGTGAACTTACAAATTTATCATTTTGAAATTTACTGTTTAACATTTATAAATTTGTCATTTATAAACTACAAGTTTATCATTTAGAATTTATATATTTATTATTTACAAGTTATTGTCTATCACTTATATATTTATCGTTTAAAATTTACAAATTTATCGTTTTAAACTTGCAAGTTTATTATTTTAAAACTACAAATTTATTATTTAAAACTGATAAATTTATCATTTAGTTTTGCTCGTTAATCATTTAAAATTTATTATTTCATTATTTATAAGTTAATCATTTACTATTTATAGGTTTATCATTTATAAATTGTAAATTCATTATTTTAAAATCATAAGTCTATCATTTTAAATTTACAGGTTAATTACTTACAGATTTATCGTTTATAACTTATAAATTCATCACTTGCAGGTTCATTATTTGTACTAAATTTATCATCTTCAACCCTAGCAACTTGATGTTTTCTCTATATATTACTCATTTTTAGTTTAAATATCTTAATTTTCAACAATTTTCTTTCACAAAAAAATTAAAATTAAATATTTTTATTCTAAACAATAATAACAATAATTACAATATTAAAAATACTAAAAATCAAATCAAATATACAAATTAAATTTTTTTATCTCTCAAAAAGCAAACTTAAAATATAAAAAAAAAATATTTATGTGGTTAAGAAGAAGAAGTAAAGATAAAATGAAGAAAAACACTCTGAAAATGAAGAATAATACAATAAATACCATGAATAAAAAAATTGTATCGTATCAATTAGTAGTATATAAAACATGATGTGATCCATAATAAATTTGTGTCATTTATCTTTGCAATGCATGTGGGTGGGCTGAAACAAAATGGGATGGACCGTTCATTTCAGACTTGAAAGCCCATAAAGTCTTTTATTATTAGGCAAAGCGCTCTCATGGACAAGTCCATTCACCTTAAATTGCTCGCAAGATCGCTCTACTTTTGTCGCCATTGAAAAATTTTTTTGAAACTTTTTGTACGATACACCAAGCTAGTAATAAAATATTATATATATATTTTTTATTTATATCATTAAATGTTAGTCTTTCATTAATTCAGTTCATCATCAAAATGGGTTTAGGCAAATGATGACACTTCAATCTCATAAATGAGCTCTCTTATACCAGCATCAAGTTAGTAATTTGTGAGATTATCCGCAAAAAAAAAATTTTAAACTAATTAAATAAAAATATTAAATTTTAGAATAATTTGAGAAATAAATTGACCCTTCATCCATAACTTTATAAAGAAATCATTTAGTTCAACTATTGAATACAATCCATTGTTGATAACTAGTAGTTGATTGAAACTAGTGTTTAATAACATTAATTGAATTGTTGATATTAGGATGTTAAATTACTATTAGAGGTATAATTTATTTTAAAAAAATATTTGTTTATAATATATAAATAAACAAAAAAAATAAAATATTACATATTACTTAATAACCACAATAAAATATATTACAATATCTCAAATTATGATTTTAGTAATTGGAGATGCATTCAGATGACAATTATAAGACAATCTTCTATATTCCAAATCATAAAAAAAAAATTAATAAATTTTTTATCAGTTATTAGCTAAATATTAAGTATTTATGTTCTTATCAGTTATTGACCGTTTCTACTTTCTACCAGCCGAACCAAACACCTAACAGTTGAGCCTTTTCCATTGTAAATATTGCTGCGCCTGCAACAAGCATTGAGTTGCTCAACAAACAGTTATCAAAGAGCATTGATGCTCATGACTGCACCTGCAAAAAGACTGAGCTACGAGGGATTTTGTGTATATATATATACCGATAAGAGTATTTTCTAACAATACTTTTCATTTTAAACAATATTTTTAATAAAATAAAAATATTTTATATATTTAAATATATAGAGAAAAAAAATTTTACAAATTCAATAATTTATTTCATATAAATTAATATTTATCAAAATAAAAAAATATAAAAAAATTACAGAAATATATTAAAAATTGTTTTGTTGGCTCAACTTTCCCATGCTCATTAAGAAATATGGAGATTTGAAGATAAGTGGTGTGAACGTGGCAGCGTACATTTTCATCATACATTACAGTACATATCTATAACTTAAAGTTTAGTGACTAGTTATTTCTCACTTTTAAAGTTTAGTGTGTTTTATAAGATATATATTCACATTCATTAATTATTATATTTATATTAACTAATATAAATAAAATTATTAAATATACATTACAATTTATTACAAATAGAGTGATAAATTGAATTTATATAAAAATTTTAACTATTATTGAAATGAAAAATTATTAGAGAGATTTAATCTATTTCGTAATCTATAAAATAATATAATCACAAAGTAACATATATATATATATATATATTCATTAATTATTATATTTACATCAATCAACGTTAAATAAAATCATTAAATTGATATCGCTATGTGATTAGATTAATCTACAAATGGCGTGGTAAACTAACTCTACTTAAAAAATTTTCTAACTAGTGTATCTTGATATAATAGAACACAAAATCTATACAAAAATTTGAAATAAAACACAATTTTTATTAAATGTATACAAGATAAGCAAACATTTTTTGGGGGCATTTTTTTCCTTTTTTTTTTTTTGTTTTGATCATACATTTCTTGGTGCTTAATGACTAAGAAAAATGGAATGAAAGATAAATTTCTTTCAATTACTCAAAAAGGTAATACTAACTAGAGGACGTAGACATCCCATAATTGCACCAAGCAAAGTGTGGCATGATTATCTTTAAATGCCTTCAAACAAAAATAAAGGCAATGCTACTAAGCACAATCCATATGAACCCTTTTACCTAAAACAGAAATACTAACCCACCAAGAAGAGAACAAAGGAAAATAGAAAACCATACTTCGTCCTATTGAACATAACTACAATTTACACTTATAACTAACAAAACAAGATGCAATAAAGGAACGTATGATTCTCCTTATCACCAATCCTTTTCTAAAATTCCAATTTAACCGAGTAGGACCAAAACACAACTATGATTCAACTAAATTAAATCTGAATGGCGCTAATTCTAACGAGGAATGAGGAACCATCTTCTAACATAATATTTATCTAGACCGAATTCATGAACAGAATTTGGACGGTGCTAATTCTAATGAGAAATGAGTAACCATCTTCTAACATAATACTTATCTAGCCGAATTCATCAACAGAACTCGGCCTAGTAAGAACAAACCTTCTAATTAGCAAGAACTTCCCAAATCAACTCGGGATCGAAAGAAGGCATTCTTGTAAGCAAGCAGCCTTCAAATTCCATGTCCTCAGGCACCATGATTGGACAACCAGTGGAAACAGAAGGAGAAGAAGAATTCTCACATCTCCACAACCCTTCTTCAGACCCAGTTGATGAAACTAATTCACTACCCCAATTATCACCAAAAACACTAGGATATAAGCATGAGGAAGATGGAGATGAAGAATTCGAATCCACCTTCACTCCTTTATCATCATCACCTTCAGCACCATTACTTTTCTTTGCTGTATTCTTCTTTGCCCTTTCTCTTTTCATCTTCTGGCATATAGCTTGAATTTTGGCGTCCACTGAATTCTTCAAAGCGTTCAATCTGTTACAATCTGCGAATCCTAGCTTACTGGGATCCTTGAGATTTGGGAAATTCAACCTTGCATATTCGCCTCTAAGCTTATAAGCTGCACGATCATAAGCATAAGCTGCAGCTTCTGCAGTATCGTAAGTACCTAACCAAACTCTAATTCTGTTTTGAGGCAGTCTGATCTCAGCAACCCATTTGCCCCAATGTCTCTGCCTCACTCCCCTGTATATTTTCTTCTTACTTGGAGTTAAATAACAGCTTATCCGAGCAGAATTATGAAGTGGGTTCGTGGGAAAATTGCGAGAAACTGAGTCGCTATTACTTATTCTGCTTTCTTCGCTGAATTTTTGTAAGAGATCTCTCTGGCGGAGATAGACTGAAGAGCCCAAAGGCTCAAAAACAGGGTTAGTAATGGAACTTGCAGGTGGGCAGTGAGAGAAGATTGAATCTATGGTGTTGCTGCCTCCGGCCAATATGAGTTCTGATAGTGAGGACCCAATATTGGTGAATCCAAAAGGAAGGCTATTTTCTTGCATTCTTTCCACAGCCATGGCGGAAATTTTTGTTGGTAAAACAGAGGAAAATATAAAGAAGATGAATGTGAAAGAAACAGAGAACCAAAAAATTGTCCCTTTTCTTTTGAGAACCCAAATGGGTTCTGATAAAAGCTATGAAATTGGTAGAAAAACGGAGTGATTTGAAGAAGTATGTGAATCAATGAAGAGATTTAGGAAAATACAAAAGAAAACTCAATAATGGAGCATCAATGATGAAAGATTGAGAATTTGATGTTGGGATCTGAATGAAAAGCAGAAAACCAGAGTAGCCAATAAGAGGGAGAATCATATAGAGAAATCAGATTGAATAAAAAGAAGAAGAAAAGCAATTAGATTTTTTTAGTATACTGTGCATATGGTTGGGTCCAAGTTTGACGTATTTATAGCTGCAGAGTAATGGAGTTTACAGAACTTTAAATGCGTGCGAGTTGGGAGGAAATTTTGATTACTTAATATCTCAAATACCCCCACCGTAAATGAACATGAATTTTGGGATTTTTTTTAAAAATATTGATATAATTTATAAAAAAATTTACTATATAAACACACAATAAATATCTTCTACTATGTAAATAGTTATTTGTTCATTAACATCATCTTTATTCATCCAAATACCTTCTTTATTTTTTATTCTGAAATTCATCTTCTCATTTCATAATGTATATGCTATCCGCAATTCATCTGCTTTGTTTATTATTAATAAAATTACTTATACATTAAAAAATCTTTAAAACGAAAAAGACTGTAAGTAGGAAAATTTTAAATTAGTTAAATTATAATCTTGACATCATTTTTAAATATTAGCAAAAATTATATTGTCGAAGATAATCAAGCCCTTTCATTTTTTACGTATTTTCACTTTTATTTAGGTTTGAAATATTATGGATGTAATTAAAAAAAAAAATCTTAGGAGCTAGGTCCAAATAAACTAAATCATCAATTAACAGAGATTGGCAACACCTACATATAAGATAATATGATAATATTCACCCCACACTTAATTCCATTTTTTAGATTACCAAAGATAGCAAACACAATCAAAGTTTATAAGGATCAAACTAATTCGTGCAATTGCAACTTGGTTTTGCATTTGAGAAATGATAAAAATAATTTTTTTTTAGACATTCTCCGATATTTATTTTTTAATTGGTTGATAAAAAAAAATTAACTTCTTCATCAACTAATAACAAAATAAATATTGAAAAATATATGAGAAATGGAATTATATTTAATATTTATCTTTGCATTTTTAAGTTACAAGTAATTATTGATGGGAACTTGATTAAATGTGGAAATCATCCTTAAAATTGCCCAGTCAAAAAATAAATAAATAAAAATTAATTTTATCATGTTTGTCCATTTTAAATTTAAATGAAAAATAAAGAAAATACCATTAAGAAATTTGAGCATTTTTTATTTAGTTAAGATTTATATTTATTTATAAACTAAATTAAAATTAAATTATTAAGCAATAAATATTTTTATTCTATATAATTATAAAATGAAAATTTTTAACTGGACAATAAATTACTTACTAAATTTACTTTAGGTAAAAAAGTTTTGAGGAAAATAATAATTATGTGGAGGTGGCATGCAAATTCAAAATTTGACTCCGTGTGGTCCCCACCGACAGGGTCAGGAGGCCGCCGTACACAGCTTTTCTGCTGCTAATTGCTAAAAAGCTACTTTTTCAATTTATTGTAGAGAGTCAGAACTTTTCAAAAAGTCTTCATTGTCATTTATTACTTTATCTGCCATGGCTTCTCTTCTGCTAAACGACACCGTTCCCTATAAGTCTATCTGCATAAATCTCGCCCTTCCTTTTCTCATTTACGCTCAGCTCGGCTTAGTTTTTTAGTTTTAGAATTCAAATGAAATATTAAAATTTTTTAATTTATATATTTTTTTAATTAATGAATGGAGCTCTCCGAATTTTTATTCTAATCTATTTCACTTTCAAGAATATCTACTTTCATTTATTTTCAAAATTTTTACATATCATAAATTTCTATTAGAATTATACAATTAATTGTTTATTGAATTCTAAAATTATATTAATAAAAAATTATAATTAAAAATAAAACTTAACAATAAAATAAAAAATAACCACAAATTTTGAACCAAAAATATAATCACAAATAAAAATTATGTAGTAACAAAATAAAAAATTAATTTTGGAAAATACTACTTATCATAGAAAAAATATTCAAAAGATTGAAATTGATACGTCGTCCTATTTTTTTATCACTAATAATTTGCAAATCCGAACCAACTGTACAGCAGTAACTGCACCAGCTATTTGACATATTATTATTATTATTATTATTATTATTTGACATCTCTTAGGCTCTTGCTAATATAAATAAAAATTTATATTTTTGGAAATACTTATTGTGAAAGTAATTGAGAAAACGATTGAGAGTACTAAAAGGGGTAAGAGAGAAAGAGAAAAGAGAAGAAAATACAAAAACACACAGATTGAATTGAGTTATATACAGAAGTGTTGTGTTGGTTTCAAACTTGAAAAAGGGTGATGAATAAAGGCGAGAGGAAAGCTACACATCGATGATCGATGGTACACAAACATTGGGACCTAACACGCAAATGCTGCATTGAAAGACGTGAAGGCAATAATAAAAAGGCTTTTTTGGAAGAAGACAATGCTCGTGAAACCATTCTCATCTTCACCCCCCCATGCATAATATGGTCCCCTCCCAAGAAAAAAAGGCTTTCCTTCTTCTATTTACAATCCATCATGTGAACTTAACCTAACTATTTTCCCCCACCTCAATCCTCTCTATTTATATTCTTTTTGTGCTACTCTCTTATCCTATATATATATATTTACCATGCATGGTGTTCGCCTCATTTTTCCTATTTTGCCCTTCATCTTTCTCTTCTTATTATTTCCATGTCAAATTTTAAGGACCATTCTATATAAGATGGGTTAGAAATGGAATATGAACCCTTTAACTTGTAATTAGGAAAAAAAATAATGTAATTTTTTTTCTATCCACTAATAAATTAAGGATCTTTAACCAATTGGGTTTACCTCAATTGATGTCTCTCTCACGAAATAGTTATAAATAAAGGTGAGAAATCATAAATTTAATACATAAGGTATGCAAATTATGTATTAAAAAAATAAATCAACAATCTTATATTGTGTTTAAGATATAATAAAAAGCTTACTTTGAAATTGAAATTATTAATAGAACAAAAAAAAACCTAACTAAATGAGTTTCATAAACTCATTTATGAATCAAATTAATAATAAAATTTCATAAAACATTAGTTTTGTTTACAATTAGTTTCTTATTTGTGAAATAAAAATTACTCTCTTTTTATGATAATTGTTTGTCGGTTTTTGGTATTTGAACAAACCGATTAATGCAATAAATTTCCATAACATCTCTAATTAAGTACGATCTTCAAAGGTACCATGGCAATTTTATTTAATTATTGCTTGAATTTTTTTCCTAATTTTTTGTGGAAGAAAATAGATGACTAGATGGTTACAACTTGCAAACTTTAAAAAGTTAAAAACGAGAGAAATATTCGGACAGGGAAGAACTAAGTCATCAACGTGCAATTAAGACACAACTTTTTAGAGTGACTATCTAAAAAGCTATGTTTTGTCCTTATAAGGACTTGGGACACCGCCATACTGACTGCCGGGGTGCATCTGTCTCCTCAGCCAAAATCGTCGCTTCCTGCAGGTCCCACTTGTCAATTTCTGCCATTCAGATAAAGAGAATTTCCCAAATTATCGTGATCCCTCTTGAGATAGTTTTTCTCGTTCACGTAACTAAAAAGAGTAAAAGATAAGCCGAATCGTCCCCTGTGTCACGTCGAGTATTTGGTGATGTCCTGGTGAGGTCACACAGCCAAGATGATGTCGTTTCCTTTATGGGCTAGAGAAGCCCAGATAATAACTCACATGGGCCTGGGCCCATGTTAGTCTTCAGCAGGTGAATTATCAAATGGTCCCCACAT
Source organism: Triadica sebifera (assembly GCA_023653625.1). Taxonomy (NCBI): domain Eukaryota; kingdom Viridiplantae; phylum Streptophyta; class Magnoliopsida; order Malpighiales; family Euphorbiaceae; genus Triadica; species Triadica sebifera. Next base: position 1,068,911 of record CM042905.1, on the reverse strand, counting down.
TTGATCCGAGACGGTTTTTTCTAAGATGCTTTTATCCTCGCACGTGATTCGATACTCAATTATTGATCTAATTTCCACAGAGAGAGCTTGAATGGCAATTGGATCCGCTACCAGACTCTCTTAACGGAACCAATACTGATTCATATATTTTTTGTGATGGGATCCTGACTCTGCCCGAATGTGTATATATATATATTCTCATTTAAAATAAAAATATTTATTTATTTAAACAATTATAAAATTAATTAATTAATTAAAATAAAAATATTGTTAATATTGAAATAAAATTAAAAAATATTTAAAAAATAGGGAACCTGATTGGATTGAGGATTTTTATCTTTATGTGCTGCTGGAACGAAAATTCAAAATTTTTACAACAGAAAATGAGGCAGAATCGATGAACAAAAAAAGATTTCAAGGCCGATCAAAGAAACGTAAAACTTTATTTCGAATTTAGCTCGTTATCATTCTTACTTATTTATAACTTTTAGGTTCTTTTTAGTAAAATTAGTTAATAATTTAGTTGATTACGGAGAATAAGAGGAAATGAGTTTTAGGCAAGGAACTGAAGGATTCAAGGAAATGGGTTTCAAGGAAGAAGTATCAAATGAGGCAAACTTGAAGAACGTGAGAAGGCCAACCAGAATATAACCCAGTTCAATAAGAAGCTTCTGGACAGAAAGAAGAGCGAGAACAGGGAAGTGCAGCAATTAGCATGAGCTATGGGAGAACAGGAATATAGCTAGTAAATAATAGTAAAAAGGGTGAAAAGTTTGTTAGTAAGCTGTTAATCTATGCTGACACAAAAGAAACATTTGATTAGTGGTAGTGATACTTATTTCGTTACAAGTTTCACTATAAATGCAATAATTGTATTTAATTAGATCAACATATGAATGAATATAATTAGTCTTTTTTCTTCCAAATTCTTTTTCACTCTGCTGGTCTCTCATCTTTCTAATATTTCTTCCTCTATTTCCCCTTTTCTTTCTGCATTCTAAGTTCTATCTTCTTCATCTTATTCTCTGTTCTCGGTGGTTTTAATCTCAGGACATGACAACTTGGCATTAGAGCCTATTTGGACCAATGTTTTCTGTCAGCTATTGTATGACAACCGATAGAACTCCCCTAATTCAGTATACATTGGTTAGAAGACAAAAGGTAGCCATGGCTGAAAGCTCCAGACTTCGCGATGATGACTACATCCAATAGATCACCGCCCAAATGCATGCCCTGTACTACGATCAACTACAACAAATCCACAAAGTAGCCACTAAGCTCGACTTGCTCTTATAACGAGTACTTACCATCGCACCAGGCCATATGCAGGGGTAAGGAGCCAATGGGCACCACTCCTGTCCTTACCTTTGTTCTTGAAACAATTTGAAACTTAGAAAAAAGAATTTTGTCCACTCCTAAATTTCAGGAGACAGGAGAAACTAATTTCGGTAATGAAAGAACAAACATATTTTGATGAAATGGCATTTAGGTGGAGCTTCCCCCTGTCGATGGTGATGAAAATTTTACTAAAATGGAGGTGACAAATCTTAATGGTGCAATCTTGGGTGATGAAAAATTGGTGCTCCAAAACTTCGTAAACCAATCATTTTATAAGGAAGATTCATTCACTCCAGGTATTTATCAAAATGTAATTACTGGAAGTTTTGGTGTTCTTAAAAATCTGGTTATCTTGTTTTCAAATGGGTGTCTAATTGGTTCCCACTGTCAAAGAAATGGAGTGTGATATGTGGCAAAGAGAGAAACAAAATTAAATTGTCGGATTGTATTTTACTTTACTCCAAATTTTTATATCTACACCTTGAGAACAAGGTGACATTCAAAAGGGAGGGTAATATCACGAACTAACATGATGGAGAATCAAATGAAATGGGTCTCAGGCAAGAAGCTAAAGGATTCAAGGAAATGGGATTCAAGGAAGAAGTATCAAATGAAGCAAACTTGAAGAATAGAAGAAAGCCAGTCAACATATAGCCCAGTTCAATGTGAAGCTTCTGGACAGAAAGAAGCTAGTAAATAATAGTAAAAATGGTGAAAATTTTGTTAGTAAGTTGTTAATCCTTGCTGGCACAATAGAAACGTTTGATTGGTGGTAGTGATGTTTATTTCGTTACCAGTTTCACTATAAATACAACAATTGTATTCAATCAGATTAGCATATGAATGGATATAATCAGTCTCTTTTCCTCCAAATTCTTATGATCTCTACCAGACTCTCATCTTTCTAATCTTTCTTCCTCTATTTCCTTTCTTCTTTTTTTTTCCTGCATTCTAACTCCTTCATCTTATTCTCTATTCTTAGTAGTTTTAATCTCGGAACGTGAAAAAATGTTTGATAAAATTAACTAAAAAAAATAAAATGATATAAAAAAATTATTTATATTAATCAAAAATAAATTTTATTTCAATATATAATACAAACTATATATATATATATATATATATATATATATATATATATAAAATTGCAAATTGAATTATAATGAATTATTGAATTCAGTGTGGTGCATATGGAAAAAAGTATGAATGAGATAATTAGATGATCTGATTTCACAAATTGGCTTCCTTTTCTAATACAGTAGCTTAACTGATTGGGAAATTAAAAACAAACGGAGATGAGTAAAAATAAAAAATAAAAAATGGGACGACATAAAGTTGCCAAAAAAAAAAGTAGAAAGGAAAAAAATTATAATTTATTATTTTTAAATACTAGTTTTACTATTTTTTTAATTATAATCTAGTTTTTTTCAAATAATTTACTTTATCAAACATAATTTATTGGTCAAATTAGATTACTTTTATAATCGAACTAAATTATAATCTAATTTGGTATTGCAAATTTAATAACAATAACATCCATAAATTTGAAGTTTTGCATTAGTTTACTTCTTCTAGCGTTAATTTTTCATCACTAGAAGAATTTTATTATTACAAAAATTAAAATTTAGGAAAGTTATTATTATTAAATATAAAATTCAGAGATTTATCTTTATTTTTTCCCCATGAAAGGAGGTAGCTAGCTCAACAATATACAAGGTCTCAACTTTGTTTATCCAATGCAAGGACGGGAAGGATTAATTAATTTCATACTGAAGTGTCTAACTAAAATAATTTTTTTTGAATAAAAAAATAAGTTTAATCCTTCAATGCGATTTCAAAAGGAAAAACACAACAATTTGATCGAAATTAAAATTAACAAACTTATTTGTCACCATATTGTCCTTTTTTATAAGCATGTGCAACTTAAATAAATCAATTTATACTAAAAATTCTACAAATTACAAACTCTAATAATGACATATAATTGTTTTTGTTGAAAAATGTTGACAAAATAATAATATTAGTGAGTGATCAAATCAATAAAGGGTAAGTTATAATAATAGTTACAAATATGTTAGTAGAATTAAAAAAAAAAAAAGCTAATAATGGAGTCCCATTACTTCAACTCTCTATAAACAAAACACAAAAAAGTAAGAACTAAGAACTCATAAATTATAAGATTTGAAAATTTACGTATGAACCCACAGCGCATTTTTTACAATAATAGGTTTTTGTTTTGAGGATGATTGGCTTGGAATTTTTATGCACAATAATGATGAGATGAACTTGACTAAAATATATATATATAGAGGTAATACTATATATATATATAAAGTATAATTTTTTTTGAATTACACATTATATTATATTATAGGCATCTATCTCAAAAAAATTATTTTTTTAAGAGAGTCAATGGTATTACATGCATCCATAAAACTCAGCCACTTATAAGACGCATTTCTTCTTAAAGAGTTTAGATATCATATATTATTATATAAAATAGAAAAAAAATATATTTTCAAGTTCATATGGTCCCTCCCTTTATCTTCACAATTATATCCATGGTGTTTTTTCTTTTCCATGGTAGCATCATGTCTTCTATATGTTGGCTGCTGAGGTCTTGGGTGTTTGATATTACTGTTGAAGATCCAAAAAGTAGATTTGGTTTATAATTGTTTCAATTTAATTGATTGATTTTTTTTAATTTTTTATAAATTATTTTTTTTCAATATGATTTTGTAAAAAATATTTATTTATCTGTTTATCTCAAAAGTAATTTTCAAAATTCAAAAAAATTAAAAATAATTTTTTTTCTATTTTTTTTCTCAAACGTAATACTAAATGGATATTTATGTGTAAAAAGATTGTAACAATGGTGTATTTGTTAGAGTCTAAGGTTTTCTAAACTTGAAATAAAAGATTAAAAAAAATCAAGAATCCGTACTCACTATTTGGTTTTACTTTTTAAATCAATTTCCAGTCAAATTATGATTGTTTTTTGACAGAGAACAAATATAAAAATTATGATTGTTTTTTGACAGAGAACAAATATAAAAATTATGATTGTTTTTTGACAGAGAACAAATATACTATGAGCTTGAATTTTAATAATATTGGCTGAAAGCTCAAATAAATAACCATACAATTGAACAGTTATTCGATCGAAGACACCCTAATATCAAGCATTGATTAAAGCTTTTCTAATTAATTCTTACCATATCCATTAATGAAGCTAAAAAATCAAACATAGCGGTGGACACCAGAAGAATGGTTGCGACCTTTGCCCAACCAGTGCTCCCCCCTCGCCATCATCATCACCATCATTATTATTAGGGTTAAGTCATATTCTACCCTTATATTTGTCTATTTTTATCATTTTGCCCTCTAAAATATTATTTAATCCAATTTACTCATCGAATTCAGTTTTTAATCCATATTGTCTATTTGCATTTTAGTAAGATGCAACATTCTGTCCTCTCATTACTAACATATCAACATTTTATATCAGCATTATTGTCTTACTAAATATTAATATGACATGATGACATATTCGGATTGGAGGGTAATAAATTATATCTTTCTAAAATACAAGGGAGCAAAATGACTAAAAGCTGAATTCAGGAAATAACTGAATAAAAAATATTTTAAGGGGCTAAATGGAAAAATAAGATAAATACATGAGGTGTCTTATTTTTATGTTTTATTAATATTATTATTAGGAATAATTTATTTATCTCATCAAATTTGACATATTAAATTAGTATCCTTTAAGATTTTAAAATTATATTATTTATCTCATCTATTTTATTTTAATCAAATTATATATTTTTTTTTTCAATTTTTAATTATTTTATCATTAATATCAGAGCTAAATAATAAATAAATGTCAAAAACTACCTCTTAATCTACTTTTTTTTATAATATTAAAGTTACTTTCTTTTTCTTATCTCTTTTTTTCTTCTTTCTTTTCATGGCCTAGATTAAAATCAAAGCAAAAAAATAATAATTCGAACTATAAAATGTCACAATTCAATTCTTGAAATTAATTTCAAAAGTATGAGATATTTATTTAATTATTTCAAACAAAATATTTAAAATGTAAGTTGATTTCATTCTATTCATGTTAAAAAATCATTAATTATTAGTACAAGAATATTTAATTAATTTTTACATTTACTCTAATTTTTAGAAAGATATAAATAGATGAGAAAAAAATACTTTACTATTTTCTACTTTAATAGTATATATATATATATATTAAGAGATAGTTTTGACATTTGTTAATTATCTAAATTTGACATTAACGATAAAACCATTAAAAATAGATAGATGTAAATAAAATAGAGCGGACAAATAATATAATTTTAAAACTTTAGGGAATGTACTAATATAATACGTTAAACCCCATGAAGTAAATAGTAATTTTTTCTTAAAAGAGTTATCTTGTCATTTGTTGTTGAAAATTTAACATTTTTTCTAACAAAAAATTTAATGAAATGATTTATTAGTAAAATATAATAAAAATATATGAAATAAATAATATAATTTTAAAACTTCATAGAAGTATTAGTGTAATATGTCAACTTTCATGGGATAAATAGTAATTATTTCTTATTATTATTTTTTTGGTACTATAAGTTCGACGGAAGGTTCAAATTCAAAATATCACATACCAGTATCATTAAACTAAAATTTATTAATTAATTTATTATTGTTGTTGTATGTTAAGGACTTAATTAGCTAGTCAATTTGGTCAAGACATTAAATAGGATGTTGTTTATTTGGACTAGAAAAAGCTAATCTCTTTATCAGTCAAAATTCAGAATTTTTTGCACCTCAGGAGGAAGATGAGGAAGATATATGTATTGTTTTGAAAGATTCTGAAATTATGATATCACTTAGTCCACCATATAAATGTGTATAAAGATTAGGAAACCCCTCAAATTAGGGTAAGTTGACTTGTGTCCAGTGTGGCCGACGTGCACCGCCGATGCCACGTGGGAGTGAAGGTGTCTGTGGCGGTGCGGTGGTGGAGCTGAGTGATTGTGAGGGTTTTAATTAGCTTATATAATTAGTTCATAAGATCGACCTAATATTCCATATAACAGGGTATTATATAATAAAATAATGTTCATCTACTACTTGGTCAACCTTCTTGTGTAAGGACGACAGCGGATAAATGATCACAACCATTCCAAATTCATTTATAATTATTTCTTCATTATTTATATTCCGTTTAAATTGGATTAATATTATCAGTATATATAATTATTCATTAACAATATTTTTCTATCTATGAACAAATTTTTTTATAAAAAAAAATTGAATTTTAGTCTAAATTTTTCATCCTTTTTTCTGAGTAACATATTACGTATGTAATATATAATGTAAATTTTAAATTAATATCGTATAATAAAATTTAATTAGTTAAAGATGAACTCAGAATTCATATTTCAAATTATAATTACATCATAAAAAAACTAAACAATTATAATTGAGTTGAAATATTAGGTATCTATAAGTCTAAAAATTTTGTATTATATAAACACAATACCAATAGATTACTGCTTATATTAATTTCAAATATATTTATCACTACCAAAAACATAAATAATTTAGACAAAATAATCTAATACCCTATTAAAAACCGACCTGCTACCATCTCTACTCATATAGTCATATTCCATGTCTTCACTCTTTAAGTGACAAATCATAGGCATTATTATAAAGAGGAAATCATGCTTTGTCTCCATCTTAATTTTGATTTGGTAGAGTTAGATTATTCAAGTAGAAATTGTGCATCTCAAAATTCGGTGCAGCAGCCAGGCTGGTTTTTAGGTACAAACACCTATATATATATATATATATATATATGAACGCACAAACCAAGAATTTACCAGTAAATTTGATTGGGCCCTCAAAGCCCAAAAAGTTTAATTCATTACAGTATCACAAGGAATTCAATGGATTTAATGTTGAAAGGTTAAAGCTAATTGCCCAATTTGATTCGTAGAGTTGGGCTAATCAGTAAGGTGGCTTGGTTCCATCAATGAAACATATATGACCCAATGGCTTAAAGTTTCTGGGTAAAATAGCCTAATATTCTTATTCTTAATTAAAAAAAATCATCTAATATTAAATAAATAGTATAATAATTGAATATTTACATTTGATAACGGACTCCAGATTATACCTTCCTTTAGTCTGAATAATTAGATTTTATTTGCACCAAACTGACAAATATCATTCAAGAAATTTTCATTCACTTAATTGTTAGAGTAAATATGTTAAATTGCTTAAAAAATTTTTTAGATAGTTAGTCTAATAAATTATTTGCAAACTAATTTAATTATATTATGACATGTATGTATATTAATTAATTGTTGTATGGCAAACTTTGTAATTTTATCAAATTGCTTAATATAATCAATTATGTACTACTTCCTTGTTTTGCATGGCTTGTCACAAGCTCCATTTTGATATATCTATCAACATTTTATTACTAAATGTTGATATAATTGTTATTCTAAAAAAAAAAAGAAGAAACTTGGTATAATTGTTAAATATATATTTTATTTAATGTCCTAACTAATTAGAGAGGAAAACCTAAAGGCTGAACCTTTTATGTGAAACCATTTCTTTCTTAGTGAGTGAAGCATATTCTGTAGACTGTAGTTGGGTCTTGAAGCAGCATATTAGCTTTCACCTTTACCATAAAGCTCTGTTAGTTCCATAATCCATATGCTTCTCATTTTCATTTTCTGCATAAACTAACTTCAGCACCATGGTGAGAGTATTAAATTATCAATCGAAGCAAAAAAAAATATAGCTGTTAATTTAAGGAATTTTTTTAAAAAAAGAAACGAATAAGATATTGGTTATTTATTCTTTTTAAATGTTTCGTGATGATATAAAATAAAAGTTGAATAAGTTTATTGAAAACGCTGTCGTATTGGGACGAGCATTGCAAACAAAACCATTGTAATAAAGGCGAAGAAATCAAGACGAGAACTAGGTCAACCCTAATTAATTCCAATTCATCTTCTGCATGCTGAACTGTTTCATCTCCTGGTTAGCTCGATGAGAAGCAGAGTTACTGTAGCCAAGAATCCCAGCAGGATCTTACAAGACAGGGAGATGAAAACGATGTCGAATTGCGGGTCAGTTTTCCTTCATTCTCTTAACTTTGCTCTGTTTCTTCCAACCGTTACAAAAAATTGAAAATTTTCTGTTCTAATCTATGAAAGCAGAGTCTTTTTGTAGAACAAAAAACTGGGTTTAACTCAATATATGGAAACAAATCGTGCTTTTTATTTGGGTTTTGTTTTTCTGCTGCTTGCCGCTGACTGTTCTCGCCTTAATTGGAAGGTATGTAATGAAGAAATAGTGTTAGGAAGTTGTTTATAATGCTAGATATATTATGGTGTAGTTTAATTGATTATGGATTGTTGAAATAGGTTAATGTGATTGCAAAGACTGATTCAGAATATCCAGATTCAAATATTGAAGATGGTTCAAATGAGCAAGCTTCTGTGTCCAACTCAGTTTCAGATTCTAATGTAGTTGACAAAGGAAAGAAATATAAAGGAAGTCAAGTGAATGGATCAAAGGAGAACATTGATTATAGCGGGAAACGTACTAAAAATAGTAACAACAACGACACCAATAACAATAAAAATAATGATGAAAGTGGTCAATCTGGGTCCCAAATAACAGATAATGTAAAAAAGGATACTACTAATTGGAAGGAGAAATCGCAAGCAGAAGGTGATAATAATTTAAAAACGAAGGCCATGCCTAAAGATAATGGCAATCAAGGTGGTCCAGGAGTTAAATCAAAGGATTCTCCTGTTGAAGAATGTGATCCATCTAACAAGTGCACGGATGATGAGAACAAGTTGGTTGCTTGTTTAAGAGTTCCTGGAAATGGTACTCCTTAATTTCTCATAATTTATAAATGTTATTCCTAGATTTGCTAATGTTAATATTATTATCATTTCACTGGATTTACTCTATTTCGTTGTTTATTTAGTTGTGAAGATTTTGAGAACCGGACCATTTTCCTTTGGACTGTCAGAAATGTATATTTATGTATTTGGTTCTTGGACAAAGTGAAAATAAAGAGTTCATTAGCTGCATTATGTTGTCCTACGGCAATAAGCATGGATTTCATTTTAAGTTGTAAATTCCTAACCATTTATATTATCTTTCTAGTTTATGGATTTTGGCACTGAAATATATGGCAAACTCTTGTTTCCAGATCGACAATATTCACTTTTGATTCAGAATAAAGAGAAAAAACCCCTTACTGTTACTATTTCTGGGCCGGATTTTGTCCAGCTAGAGAAAACAGAAATTCAACTCCAAGCAGGAGGGAATGAAAAGGTACATATACACAATAGCATTACAGTTTCTGAAAACATTTTCATATAGCTTTATTTGTTCGATCCTTGGTCTTTATGGTTAATCTATATACATCTGATTTTTTTTTTGAATCAATTTGCTGCTAGATTTTGTCTTTATTGTTATTTTGGTAAAAATAAATACATGTTGCCTCTTTCGGAATGATATAAAAAAGATTAAGAATGTCATATGGAATAGTGTGGCTTCATGCATAACTTAGCAGCTAATTGCTGATCATAATAGTAAAACAGAATAGATGTTCTAGTTTCATCACTAGAAAGTAGATGAAAGGGCAGAGAATCTGCTTGAAGTCAGCATAACTTATGGTAATTTTTGTATGAAATTCATCCCAATATGAATTTCAGCTGTCATCAAATTATGCACTTGTAGGATTAAGGAACTAAATTTTGGCCTTTGTCCAGCATCATGGTTTTTCTTAGTCTTCTTGCGAGAACTATGTTGGAGAGAGAACAGTCTATGACCAAACCTTGCATTCTCCCAATTTTTACGTTGGTATCATAATTTGTTCTGCTTAGCTCATGCTAGCATGGCATGCCTTCTGCTTCTTGCAGCACATGAAGGCTCATAAATCTTCTTGCTTTACCAACTGAACTTAAGGTACATCTAATTCTCACATTTTTGGATTGGCACATCACACATCTTGAAGTTCTTTGAGATTTGGCATTGGTTGCAGTGCTTCGGGGCATGAAGGCACTAATGCAGACCATGAAATCTATATCACTTCTTTCCTGTGTAATAACCTTTTAAGTAATATGCATATTTCACGGTGTTTTGTAGTGTTCAATCTAATAGGTCTCTGTTGTGAATATATATGTTGGAACTTTTGCTTTGTATCTAGATGTAAATCAACCCCTTTGCTTTTAACGAGAAAGTAGTAGTTATTAACCTGTACAGTGCATTATGATTTTATATAAACCATTCAGGTTGAGGTTTTAATCACAAAAGGAGGAAGTGACGACTTGATTGTTCTAAGAGCCGGAAAGGGTCATTGCGACCTGGACATAAAGCATTTGATTGCTGAAAATTCTGACAATGAGTTTGTTAACTCTCAAAAGTCTACTCACATGAACTTCATGTCACAAACCCGTGCCATTGTTGTCTTATCCTTTGCAGCACTGCTAATTCTGGCAGTGGGTTGGACATGCATAAGCTTCCGGAAGAAGCAACTCTCAGCCAGTGGCTCAAAATATCGAAGGTTAGAGACGGATCTGCCAGTTTCAGGTGGAGGAAAAGCCAAGTCTGAACATAATGAAGGATGGGATAACAGTTGGGGTGATGATTGGGATGATGAGGAAGCACCTAAAACACCATCAATGCCTGTTACTCCAAGTCTCTCCTCCAAAGGCCTTGCCTCGCGACGTTTGAGCAAAGAAGGCTGGAAAGATTAGCTGCCTGTAAAACAAAGGGAAATGGAATCTTCTTTCGATAGTTTTTTATATTTTATTTTCTTCATTGAACATTGAAATTTATTGGGAAGAATCTATATAGTTTCAGTATAGACAAATTGTATTAACATATTATATCCTTAATCTTTATTTTTGGAAACTTATGTTTAATAATTCGTTTCATGCCACAAAATTACATGAAACTTATGTTTAAAATAATGAATTTGTAAGTTGTAAACCCTTAATTTATAAGTAATGAAATAATAATTTGTAAACGATGAAACTATAACTTTTAAACAATGAAATTGTAACTTTTAAACGATAAAACTGTAAATTTTAAATAATAAACTTTTAAGTTCAAAATAATGAACTTGTAAGTTATAATTGATAAACCTATAAATTCAAAATAATAAAATTGTAAGTTATAACTAATGAACTTATAAATTATAAAATGATAAATTTGTAAGTTATAACTGGTAAATCTGTTTTATACTCATTAGTTTACCAAAATTCAATTCCGTAAAAATATGCATTTTTGTTTTTATTTTACACTTGTAAAGAAAGAACTTTATAGTACAACATGAATCTGGGTTGACATAACAATATCACCTAATGTTTCATCTATTGAGCCAATAGTCCTAATGTAGTTTTTTGTTTTCTTTTTTTTAATCGTAATAGTGTAGTATCACTTAAGCTTTAAATCTCTTAATGTTTACAGGGAGCAAATTTTGTAGCAGATAGAATGGCTAATCTGGCATTTAATTAAACTGGGTACTTCAGTTGTCATGATACCATTTCTCCTGGAGTCCCTATTTGTTGCATGGCTACACAGTGGGTGCAGTTCATCCGTATGTAGCTTTGTTCTTGTTTTTAGTCTTATTCTTAATTAAAAAAAATCATCTAATATTAAATAAATAGTATAGTAATTGAATATTTACATTTGATAACCCTAAACCCTAATACCTTCCTTTAGTCTGAATAATTAGATTTTATTTGCACCAAACTGATAAATATCATTCAAGAAATTTTCATTCACTTAATTGTTAGAGTGAATGTGCTAAATTGTTTAGATAAATTTTTAGACAGACTAAGTCTAATATATTATATACAAACTAATTTAATTATATTATAATGCATATATATATATATATATTAATTAATTGTTGTATGGTAAACTTTGTAATTTTATCAAATTGCTTAATATAATCAATTATGTACTACTTCCTTGTTTTGCATGGCTTGTCACAAGCTCCATTTTGATATATCTATCAACATTTTATTGATAAAATGTTGGTATAATTGTTATTCTAAAAAAAAAGAAGAAACTTAGTATAATTGTTAAATATATATTTTATTTAATGTCCTAACTAATTAGAGGGGAAAACCTAAAGGCTGAACCTTTTATGTGAAACCATTTCTTTCTTAGTGAGTGGTCTTTTGAAGAGAGCATATTTGCTTTATTCTAGTTTTAGGAAGGAGGTTAAGCATATTCTGTAGACTGTAGTTGGGTCTTGAAGCAGCATATTAGCTTTCACTGTTTACCATAAAGCTCTGTTAGTTCCATAATCCATATGCTTCTCATATTCATTTTCTGCATAAACTAACTTCAGCACCATGGTGAGAGTATTAAATTATCAATCGAAGCAAAAAAAAATATATAGCTGTTAATTTAAGGAATTTTTTTTTCAAAAAGAAACGAATAAGATATTGGTTATTTATTCTTTTTAAATGTTTCGTGATGGTATAAAATAAAAGTTGAATAAGTTTATTGAAAACGCTGTCGTATTGGGACGAGCATTGCAAACAAAACCACTGTAATAAAGGCGAAGAAATCAAGCCGAGAACTAGGTCAACCCTAATTAATTCCAATTCATCTTCTGCATGCTGAACTGTTTCATCCCCTGGTTAGCTCGATGAGAAGCAGGGTTACTGTAGCCAAGAATCCCAGCAGGATCTTACAAGACAGGGAGATGAAAACGATGTCGAATTGCGGGTCAGTTTTCCTTCGTTCTCTTTACTTTGCTCTGTTTCTTCCAACCGTTACAAAAAATTGAAAATTTTCTGTTCTAATCTATGAAAGCAGAGTCCTTTTGTAGAACAAAAAACTGGGTTTAACTCAATATATGGAAACAAATCGTGCTTTTTATTTGGGTTTTGTTTTTCTGCTGCTTGCCGTTGACTGTTCTCGCCTTAATTGGAAGGTATGTAATGAAGAAATAGTGTTAGGAAGTTGTTTATAATGCTAGATATATTATGGTGTAGTTTAATTGATTATGGATTGTTGAAATAGGTTAATGTGATTGCAAAGACTGATTCAGAATATCCAGATTCAAATATTGAAGATGGTTCAAATGAGCAAGCTTCTGTGTCCAACTCAGTTTCAGATTCTAATGTAGTTGACAAAGGAAAGAAATATAAAGGAAGTCAAGTGAATGGATCAAAGGAGAACATTGATTATAGCGGGAAACATGCTAAAAATAGTAACATCAACGACACCAATAACAACAAAAATAATGATGAAAGTGGTCAATCTGGGTCCCAAAAAACAGATAATGTAAAAAAGGATACTACTAATTGGAAGGAGAAATCGCAAGCAGAAGGTGATAATAATTTAAAAACGAAGGCCATGCCTAAAGATAATGGCAATCAAGGTGATCCAGGAGTCGAAGAATGTGATCCATCTAACAAGTGCACGGATGCTGAGAACAAGTTGGTTGCTTGTTTAAGAGTTCCTGGAAATGGTACTACTTAATTTCTAATAATTTATCAATGTTATTCCTAGATTTGCTAATGTTAATATTATTATCATTTCACTTGATTTACTCTATTTAGTTTTGAAGATTTTGAGAACCGGACCATTTTCCTTTGGACTGTCAGAAATGTATATTTATGTATTTGGTTCTTGGACAAAGTGAAAATAAAGAGTTCATCAGCTGCATTATGTTGTCCTATGGCAATAAGCATGGATTTCATTTTAAGTTGTAAATTCCTAACCATTTATATTATCTTTCTAGTTTATGGATTTTGGCACTGAAATATATGGCAAACTCTTATTTCCAGATCGACAATATTCACTTTTGATTCAGAATAAAGAGAAAAAACCCCTTACTGTTACTATTTCTGCGCCGGATTTTGTCCAGCTAGAGAAAACAGAAATTCAACTCCAAGCAGAAGGGAACGAAAAGGTACATAGACACGATAGCATTACAGTTTCTGAAAACATTTTCATATAGCTTTATTTGTTCGATCCTTGGTTTTTGTGGTTAATCTATATACATCTGATTTTTTTTTTTTTGAATCAGTTTGCTGCTAGATTTTGTTTTTATTGTTATTTTGGTAAAAATAAATACATGTTGCCTTTCGGAATGATATAAAAAATATTAAGAATTTCAAATGGAACGTGTGGCTTCATGCATTACTTATCAACTAATTGCTGATCGTAATAGTAAAACAGAATAGATGTTCTAGTTTCATCACTAGAAAGTAGATGAAAGGGCAGAGAATCTGCTTGAAGTCAGCATAACTTATTGTAATTTTTGTATGAAATTCATCCCAATATGAATTTCAGCTGTCATCAAATTATGCACTTGTAGGATTAAGGAACTACATTTTGAGGCTTTGTCCAGCATCACGGTTTTTCTTAGTCTTCTTGCAAGAACTATGTTGGAGAGAGAACAGTCTATGACCAAACCTTGCATTCTCCCAATTTTTACCTTGGTATCATAATTTGTTCTGCTTAGCTCATGCTAGCATGGCATGCCTTCTACTTCTTGCAGCACATGAAGGCTCATAAATCTTCTTGCTTTACCAACTGAACTTAAGGTACATCTAATTCTCACATTTTTGGATTGGCACATCACACAACTTAAAGTTCTTTGAAATTTGGCATTGGTTGCAGTGCTTCAGGGCATGAAGGCACTAATGCAGACCATGAAATCTATATCACTTCTTTCCTGTGCAATAACCTTTTAAGTAATATGCGTATTTCACAGTGTCTTGTAGTGTTCAATCTAATAGGTCTCTGTTGTGAATATATATGTTGGAACTTATGCTTTGTATCTAGATGCAAATCAACCCCTTTGCTTTTAACGAGAAAGTAGCAGTTATTAACCTGTACAGTGCATTATGATTTTATGTAAACCATTCAGGTTGAGGTTTCAATCACAAAAGGAGGAAGTGACGACTTGATTGTTCTAAGAGCCGGAAAGGGTCATTGCGATCTGGGCATAAAGCATTTGATTGCTGAAAATTCTGACAATGAGTTTGTTAACTCTCAAAAGTCTACTTACATGAACTTCATGTCACGAACTTGTGCCATTGTTGTCTTATCCTTCGCAGCACTGCTAATTCTGGCAGTGGGTTGGACATGCATAAGCTTCCGGAAGAAGCAACTCTCAGCGAGTGGCTCAAAATATCGAAGGTTAGAGACGGATCTGCCAGTTTCAGGTGGAGGAAAAGCCAAGTCTGAACATAATGAAGGATGGGATAACAGTTGGGGTGATGATTGGGATGATGAGGAAGCACCTAAAACACCATCAATGCCTGTTACTCCAAGTCTCTCCTCCAAAGGCCTTGCCTCGCGACGTTTGAGCAAAGAAGGCTGGAAAGATTAGCTGCCTGTAAAACAAAGGGAAATGGAATCTTCTTTCGATAGTTTTTTATATTTTATTTTCTTCATTGAACATTGAAATTTATTGGGAAGAATCTATATAGTTTCAGTATAGACAAATTGTATTAACATATTATATCCTTAATCTTTATTTTTGGAAACTTATATTTAATAATTCGTTTCATGCCACAAAATTACATGAAATGATGAAACTTATTATATATATATATATATATTTTAACAAAATTGCAGATTCGTTGACAACCAGAATGAATACAGAGAGTATAATTCTAAAAGGGAGGATCAGAGAACCGGTTTAAACATTGAGTCTACAAATATTCATCACTATGGATTACTTGTTGGACATTCCTCTCCTTCTCCACTTTGCTACAGGTTGGATTTGTGAATTGATGTTCTAATAATAGTGCAGTAATAGAATATCATTGGATTAGCTTATGATAGATAAGTATTTATCTATAAAAATTAATTGTCTCTGTGCTTGTTTAACAATAATTACGTAATAATAATTGATTTCTAGATTGGAAATACCTATTTCAGAGGTAGTTGAGCTTGAGGAAGAATTTTCCTACAGCCAACTATACATAGATTATAGAGAGTATGTTTCCTCATACTTTTGTATTCGTATTTTCTTCAATTAGTCAAATTCTCTCTGATTGAGGTACTAATTTACCATAAAATCCAATTCACATTGTTTTACTTTGCAGCAATTACGGAACCTATAACATTCGACCCTTGTTTTTTCTTTTTCTTTCTTTTTTTTTTTCTGAACTGGAGCATTGTTTAAAAGTTAGAATAAAAATTCAATTTTTTTCTCCTCAAACGGTAGGGATCTCGTTATCCTTAATTAGATGTCTTTAATTTGAATTTTGTATAAAATGTTTTTAAAATTTAAGAAGAAATGTTTCACTTTTTTAATAAGTATATCCGGTACGAATCCAAACTGAATAACTAATAAAATATTTGGGATTGTTGTTGGATGTTCAAAAAACAGGTTTATAATTTTTTTAATTTAATTGACTGATTTTTTTAATTTTTAATTTTTTATAAATTATTTTTCTCAAATTTGTTTCTGAAAAAAATATTTATTTGCATGTTTCTCTCTGAAAGAAGTTTTCAAAATTTAAAATTCAAAAAATTTAAAAAAAAAATTCTAAAAATATTTTTGTCAAACACAATACCAAACAGACCTATATATATTAGATTTGGATAATTAAATAATGATTTTGTGTTCAGAACTTTAACTTTATCTTTTTAAATAAGAAATGGTTCATAGTTTGATTTTATAATTTGATTCTACACATTACAAAATGCATTATTCCGTTGTATCTCGCTTTCCTCCAATTTTTTTTATTTTTGTTTTTTCCACCGGATTATAAACAATATAGAAATTTTTTATCAAAATCATATTTTTATATTTATCTAATTATCAAGTCAATAATATATTTAATAAAAATTTTAATATATTATAATGCAAAAAAATTAATTTTGTGTATATAATATTTAATTATGAAATTCATAAACGATAAATATTGATCGAATTTAATTTAATCCAATATTTTTGCATAAAGAGCGGGTGCACCGGTGAACCGGTGGTCTATGGCATGTGATAAATGGAATTACGTGGCAAATTATAAATGGACAGAGTAGGCTCAGCACGTGCAGTTGTTGTGTTAACTATTATTACATTTACGAGATTTTCACGTGGTGGGTCTTTTTAAGTTTGTCAGAGTGCACGTGCATTCACATGAGCAAGGTTTGCTTCCCATCTGCTGAGGTTACACGTGTCCCGGTTTCGCCGGATTTGTAGGGCCTGATATCACCGTTGATTGCGATTAGAGGGGGTAGCAGTTTCCAGGGGTGTGGGCCACACAAATGACCGACGTGACTAGGGTTGTTTTTGACGGCTGTGATCTACTCTACATAAACTTACTATCGTATTCTCTTGTTCGATTTGTCTCCCCTTTTAGATTTAGAAAAAATGTTTATTTAGACTCTACTCATATTTTTATTCTTGCATCTTATAAACAAATTATTATAATGTAAAAATAATTTTTATAATTAATTTATATCTATAAAAAATTTAAAATTTTAAAAGATAATATAATATAAACTCAATTGTATTTATTAATAAATACATAAATTTAACTTATGTAACAAATTCTCTTCAATGATTTCCACTGGATTGTAAAACTACGGTTGTCTTCTATATATTTTCATAAAGAGAATTCTTCATATCTCGTATAGATAAATTTAATTAATTGTATTTTTTTTTTTGCATTTCTACTATACCAAAGTTAAGAACATATATATTAAAATTTTAAGATGACTACAATTTTAAAAAAGAAATACAAATTATAATTTAAAGCATAAACAATAAAAGTAACTAAATGATTCCATCTGATAAGTAATAAAAATCATGTCTACCTTTTTTGTTTCATATTATTAACATTTAAAAATGTTTTGCACAAACAGATTTATATATCTATTTATATATTGAATAATAATAATAATAATAATAATAATAATAATAATAATAATAATAATAACAACAACAACACAACAATAATAATAATAATATAAGAATTTGCAGTTATTTTAGTCTATTATACTGGTATTATTTTTGTTTTATGTAAAAAACATATTATTAATGTATGAGATTTAACAAATTACAATCACAGATAAAACTTTTAAAAAATATCTTTTAATAAAAGTGTTATTTGAAATAACAATTAAGAGAACTAAAACTTGAATGTATTAGTTGTTCTGCAGTTACAATAGTTGTTAATAAATAAAAGTCTAAAACTCTTACAAAATATCATTAGACTATAAATAAAATCCTAAAAATTACACAAAAAAATTTTAAATATATAAAAATTATGCGGTATATTGCACTACAATATTTGAAATTCATATAGTATTAAATGAATAGATAATATTTCAAATGATATGAAATAAACGGTTAGTTTTTTAAAAATTTATTTATATATGTAATTTATCAATAAATTTTTTTATAATTTGTTCTTATTTTAAAGATAATATTTTAATTAAAATTGTAAAGTTGCGAGTATAAATTTCGATTCGAATCACTTTTTAGTTATTATTTTATATTTATCAGATGTCAACTTCAAATTTCAATCGTATCATTTTGAATTCAATAATGTAAAGCTGTAAAATTTTCGTGGAAGAATTTTAATGATATTACTTTAATTTTTTTTTAAAATACCAGCAATAAACCACCTTAATTAAGAAGTGGAAAATCTCATATGTGGGTTCGCTTGCTCAAATATCACTAGTAGATTTTATTATGGACCTAATTGAAATTGAAAAGGACGGCATTCTGCATGCATCTATTAATAAAATAAGTGGGTGGTTTTAAAGCAACAAAATTCCATCATGTCATTTAATTTCATGGAAAATCTCAATCTTAAAGTTAAAATCCTCATGCATGGTGGGAGAGATTAGTGATCCATTTTTAACATATATATATATATATATATATATATATATATATATAATTATTAAGATTGAAATATATATATATATATAGAGAGAGAAAGAGAATAAAACTATATTAGAATAAAACTCAACTATATTAATTGTTTATAGTTAATTGTTTATTAAGAATAAAACTCAAATTCTTAATTGTTTATTAAGAATTTGAAAATGATAACTTATCATAAAAATTAAAATTAATTTCTAAATCTATATAATATAAAATTTTATTTTCGCAATCACTTTAATTCCGTTTCATAGCCAAACATAGTTTTATTTTTCTCCTTTTTAAATATTTTTACATTAATTGTCAGTATTTTAAGAAATAAAAAGTGTCTTCAAAATAGAACGAAATGAACTTAATTGACTATAAAAATTATATTTCATACTTCAAAAGCTAATTTTGAAACAAATAAAACATCATAAAAATTTTAAAATAAAAATTCACTCTTTATTTTATTTTTTTTATGGCATGATTTAATTTTATAATTGATATTGTGTGGCTATAGGCAAAGATTTATATTGTTTAACGTATAATTGGATTGGGAAGTCAAGCAAGTGGCTATTTTATTCATTTATTTATTTTTTTACAACAACGTGATATGATAGAATGTGGTATTAAAAATTTTATTTAATCTAGCTAGGTATTAATATGTTATTAATTTGATTTATCATATGCTAAAATATTATGACTATTATTAACACGTTACAAATAAATGTTAATATAGAGAAAACATTTTAAATTTCGTAATTAGTTAAATCTAAGAATATATTGACTCATCAAATATAAAATAAGTGTTATTAATTTGTCATGTAAGAAATAAATAATATTTATTTATATAAATATAAATTATAAAAAGCTAATAATATTTCATAATTGGATTGGACTAAATTAAGTTGATTTATGTAAATATTATTCAAAAAGTTTAGCATGAAAGACCCAAAAAGGATGCTCTCAAATTCCATCAAGTGCTTCTGTGATTGATTTTCAGCATTAATTTCTTATTGCATTTTTCCGTTGGAAAGAGATGGCTTATGATTGTACTTCACACGACAAGAAAATATTTTTTATGGGTTTCTCACAATTTTTTTGTTTGTTAAAGATAAATATATATATAAAAAAAAGTATCGATGACCTCAATTTATAATTACTTGCAATTAAATATGTTTGTGATTAATTTTTTTAAAATTGGAAAATCTGAATGTAAGCAAAATTGCCAACCCATCAACATTGTTTCAATTAATTGAAGCTCAAAAAAGTAGTTTATATCATCATATAAAAAAAACAAATTAAAATTATTAGATTTGCTTTTTCATAATTTTTTGTGAAAAATATTTACCGAAACTTAATCCATAATATATCATGTCAATGAATTAAATTTTAATTTTTTTATGTTAATTATGAAAAATTATATAAAAAATTGCACATGTTCCGAAATAAAAAAAGAAACAGTTTAAATTAATGAATGGTTTGATTGATATTATCATTTATAAAAATGGAAGTAGATCTAGAGTTTAATCCACTAATATTAATAAAGTTTGATATAGAGAATAATTATTTTGTTGTGTAATCTACCGTCCACTGTTCTACTAATATATATATATATATATATATATATATATATATATATATATATATATATATATATATATATATATATATATATATATATATATATATATATATATATATAAAAGACGAAGCAAACATCACTAATGGAAAATCATAAACAAACATTGATATTTGATAGGGTGATTAATATAAAAAAGTTGTTTCATAAGCCTACTTACTCAGATTCCTCCGTGATTGACTCACTTCAGGTGGCCCTTCATGCACCATTTGTAAAATCTACATTGATTTGCGCTTTTCGTGGAAGAAGTTTTGAGGGAAATTTTGCATATATTTATTTATTTATGAATCAAATATAATAAACACGTATTATTCTTATGATAAAGAATGTAATATAAAAAATAGCTAACACCCTGTTTCATAATTTACTTTTAAAAGATTACTGTAATGCAAAAATCTTATGGATATTTTTTTATTATAGAAAAATTAAATTGGAAAAAGCAAAAATAATAATATGAAAAGAATAAAAGGGATATAAAAGTGGGTGGAGGAAAATACTATCTTCCATAATGTCCTTTAAAAACGGGATTGATGATTTGATAGTCATAACTTAAGAGACCCCTAAAGGTACAAAATGCCATAAAAAGCGTTCGCATTCTATCATTCTCAAACGGAGGCAAGCACAATATCACATGAGATCAACGTTACCCGCAAAATATATCATAAATTCGTACTAAAATTATTGTATGTTATTTATTTAAATGACGAAAATTTTATTTTTAAAGTATAAATTAAAAGATAAAAAATTAGAAATTATAATATAATATAAATTTAAATTTATAATATAAGAATTCTATATGTAGCTATTTTGGGATTTTTTTTTCCGAAGGCGTGAATGTGGGCCGCAATAGCTTTACTTCTCACTTCTTCTTTTTTCTCTTACCTTTAATTCTTATTAATTATTTGTATTTTTTTTTTGTTGCCTTTTTGCACTTTCGGATGAAGGTATAGTAACACGGCTTAATGGTAAAAGGTTGTGGAGCTTTTGGTCCAAAGCATGCGGATTGCGTGCCTTGAGGACCCCAGCCTATCACACATTTGTTGGATAATTTACAAGTACATAATTGTGACGATGTTCCATAAAAAAAAAAGAAAATTTTATGACAATGACATTATATTTAATGAGAATCAGGCCTGGGCACCGACTAGGTCGGCCCGAAACTGCAGGACCGGTTTCGAGATGGTTCCAATTTTATTGAAACTGGAACCAAAGTTCCAATTCCAAACTGATTTTTTAAATAAATTCAAAAAAATGAGATTTATATTAATTGTTATGTGTCACATGAATGATATTAAAAGATGAGTGTTTTTTTTTTATAATTTGTCATACATTGTTTAAATTATTAAAATAGTTGTGATCTAATTTTTTATAAAAAGGAAAAATATTTTTTTTGGTATCACCCATATGACTGGTACTACTTAATATGAGTTTATTTTTCTTGAGCTTCTATATGAGTTAATATTTATATATATTATATAAATATATTTTTATTTATATATTTAATTTTTATTTAAAAAATTTATAATTGACCAAACTGTCAGTTTATAAACTAAAACTGATTGATTTTAATTTAATCCTGAACCGTCTAAAAAATGGATCAAAATTTTTTTGAACCGTGAACTACCGGATTAAAGGTTTTAATCCGTGGCCACCGCTAATGAGATATATCATATCTACAACTTTTTTTAAATTATTTTTTAATGCCCACGACATTTAAATTTTTAAATTATATTTTTTTATTTGTACATCAAATTACAAATTTATTGTTATATAAAAATTAATTTTCATAATTAATATTTATCATTCTTTCTACGTTATAATTTTTTTTTTGAGAAAACTGAAGAAAGTATTTTTATAAAGATTGTAGGTTAAATGATTTGATATACGTTTGGAAAAAAATATTTTTCTATAAAAAAAATATTTTCAATATTTTAGAGTTTTAAAAACTGTTAGTAGAGATAAATAAATAAATAAATAAATATTTTTTTTATAAGCATATTTGTAAAAATGAGAAAAACAATTTATAATAAATTAGAAAAATTAGTCAATTAAATAAAAAATGTAAATCTCTTTTTCACACTCAACAATAAAGCTAACTATCAGGTTTATAATTGTTATTTAGGTACTGTTTAATATTGCATTTGAGAAAAATATTTTTTTTTAAAATATTTTTTAATTTTTTAAAAGTTGAAACTAATTATATAAAGAAACGTATAAGAAAATGTTTGAAAAAATAGTTTATAAAAAATAAAAAAATCAGTTAATTAAATAAAAAATATTATAAACCGGCAATTCTAACATCTCCGTACACATTTTTTTTTTAAACCAAACACTTTTTTGCTTCTTTGTTTTTTTTGATATATTTAAAATTTTGTTGAACAGTAAATACCTCTAATATATATTGAAATTTAAGAAATCATTGTGGATAAGGATTTTTTAAAAAAAAGGGGTGTTTTAAAGAATAAAAAAATATAAAATAACCCCAACTTAAAACTTATGTATTAACTAGACTTAAAATTAAATTGGAACATGATTGATATCGTACTTTGACAGTTAAATATTTGTCAGTTAAAACAGTGTCATTCAGTTTAAGATTGCTTGGTTCCATAAATAGTGTATTATATTGTCAACTTGCCAATTTGATAAGCAAACAACACAGAACAAATTCCAAAATGTCAATTTAACTTCATTTGCAAGATGTCTCCAAAAAAAAAAAAAAAAAGCTTCATTTGCAACTAATTGCAAGGTGAATAATCATATTAATTTCAAATAGATTATATATATATATATATTACTTAATTAAGCATATCAAAGTGTAAATCCAAGTGATACAATCCAACTTGGACACTTAATTAACTAAAATTAAAAAAAAAAGTCTTCTTGTCGACAGATTCCAACTCATTCAGTAGTGTTATGCAGCACATAAATCTGCCTACTTAAGCAACGAAATTTGAGTGAAAAATAGTCTATATATGTTAGCACTAAACACATAAACCCAATTATTCATAAATTAGCTTCTCTAACTACTAATTAATTACTCCTTTCAATAAAAAAAACTATTAATTATTTACTTATTGGAAATTTAGCATCATATATATATATATATATATATATATATATATATTTTGAGATTAAAAAAATAAAATGATAAATTGGTTCGAGTATATCGACTGAATGTAAAAACAAAATTTTATTATTTCGATTCAATATATTCCTTCATTTATGATTCAAATCAATAATTATTAAATATGATAGAAAAATTTATAATTATTTTTATATTAATAAAAATAAATTTATAATTTTGTATATAATAGTATAAATTGTTTATGTCTTTGTGAATAAAAACAACAGCATAATCTCTGGACAAAGAAATTTCTTTAACAAAAACGTTGCCTTCTTTAGAATTCACTGAATCACTGCAATGGAGAAGGGGGGCAGCCTTGATTTTGCAGATCTTCTACATTCATATCTAGCCCCACAAACGTGCGACCCACTTTCATTTTATTCCACGTGGCAGGGTCGGAGATGGGTAATACTCTTTTTTTGTGTGTTCGCTGTTTTGTTTCTTAAACTGGTGGAGAGGTTTATGTGGGAACAACCGACAGCCGGTAAAATTCTAGAGTAGAAATGGGAAATGACGCCGTGGCCGTGACTGAACTGGCGACAACCGGTTATTGCGGTGGTTTGCTTATTTGACTTATGTTTACATGGCAATAGATACTGTTCCCATTGCTTTTTAATTTTTAAATAATTTTTTTCTAAAAAAATTAATTGTTTTTAATTGTTATTATTTTTAACTTTCAGAAATAAAGTAAATAATGGAAAAATGAAAATACAAGATTTTCTCTCTTTTTCGGCGGAGAAGACCGTCGATTGCGGTTGGAATAAAGCGATTTGACATGGGACCCCCGCTTTTGACCACATCAGTATTTGTCATTTTCTTTATTTTTCACAAATTACATAATTAAAAAAAAAGAAAAAAAAGATCACGAGACAAAGCAGTCCATTACTCTATCAATATATTACAAAAATGCCAATCCTAAATTGACGGAACGAAATTTGGGATGACAATTTGAACCCACTTGCAGTGTTCTGCGCTAAAAGAGAGATTTTTTTTATATTTTTTATCCGTTTTAATTTCGAAATTTTTTTTATCGTGATATATATATATATATACCTTACCCTAATTTATATATTTAAAAATAATTTATTTATATTTTAATATAATTAATATTTTTTTTAAAATAATAAAATAAAAACATAACACTCATTCAAAAAATATATTTTTTTATTTAAATAATTATATGTTTAGCACATTAATTAAAATAAAAAAATTAATATTAAAATAAAAAAATTAATAAAAATTGAAATAACAGAACAGAGCAGGATATGATTTGGAAAATCCTGCGCCCTTACCATTTGTAGATGAAATTCGAAATTCGAAATTGCCCTCTCAAAAGTTGTTTTAAATGATTAATTTATCCCAAAAATATTTTTTTTTGATAAAAGTATTGATGTAAATAAAAAATTATCTATTAATAAAATTAATTTAGGCTGAAAAAAAAGAAATCGGATCACGTGAATTGTTTCTTTAGCCGAAATTGACATGTAAATAGGAAAATGATTTTAACCGGGTACTGTCGGTGACTTAAAATGACAGAGTGTGTATTTTGTTGGTTGTCGGTTTTCAAATCTGCTAATTTTATGTATGTATGATTAAAATAATTAAATATATATAATTTTTTGATTAAATTACTTTATAAATAATACGATATATTGAAATAATCTAATATAAAATTTAAGAGATGATATAAGATAATAAATATTTTTTTATTTATTAATATTACACGTTTTGAGTAATATTAGAATATGAGGAGAAAATATTTTATTCTCTTATCTGGTGCAAATCCAAATCACTATATACTTGAAAAAAAATATAACTATAGAAGTATATTCTTATTTAGATTTTAATTTATTTAGTTATGCTTGCTTATGTTAAAAAAATATTTGATAATTTATTTATAAGAAAAAGTTAGAAAATAAAAATATATTTCTGATGTATATATTGAAAATTCAAACGAGTTTGAATATATCTGTGAATGTAAAGTTAAAATTTACATATTCATTGGATTCAAAATTTAATATTTAGAATAAAGATATTATAGCAAAAAAATAAAATTTTAAAGATAAGTTGCTTATTACTATTAACTAAATCTAGCTGAAGAGATGAAATTACCTTAGTAATTATAAGCATCATTTTAGTCTTACAATAAGACTTTGATATCGTATTAAAATTGAATATCAGGTTCAAATCGCCTTCAAAAATTAAATAAAAAGAAGTTAATTACCCAAATTATTATTAAGGAGTGATTATATTTTGCAACTAGAGGATGTGGTACCTTAAAAAGTAAAGACTGCTTCTAAGAATATTTATAAAAGTTTAATTAATTAAGAATGCAGTACAATGTTCAATATGATTAATTGGTAGATTTAAAGTGTTGATTGAGGATGTGGATGCAAATTGCCATAGAGGAAATTTTGTCTACTGAAGCCTTTTTACCTTTTTAATCGACTTGTTCAGAATCAATTCACAACAAGTAATTTAGTAATTCCAATAAAGAATTGAGTCAATTACTGATGTGGATATATAAACATGCAGAAAGAAAAGAAAAGATAAATATTTTTTATTTAGTTTGAATTTTTATTCTGTATGAATAAACTTGATCAATTTGGTGTTCTTCCATTAGCTAATGTGTAGATGGCAAATTTGTACACTGTTAATTTGGCAACTATGTGATAGGTTCAAGTCTTTTATTATATAGCTTTTTGGCACCAGCCTAAAATGTAAATTTGCCAAACTAATACCATTAATCAACATTATGAGAAATATTATATGATAGTAATTTTTTTTTCGAGGTATTATTGAAATCGAGTTTTAAATATAAATTATTTTTAAAATTTAGAAGAAAATATTTATATTTTTAATTGCCTATCCTGACCTAAATTCGGACAGGATAATTAAAAAAATGAACATCATGGCTACTTTAATTAAAAGAACAATCAACGGCTACTGCGAGATGACAGTATATATCGAAATGGAGACATAAAATGGTCACTTTCCTGAGCTTTTTGACTCTTCTAATGCTACAGCTTTTCCCTTTCTCCTTTTAGTGAATAAATCAGCCATGGGGTCTCCATATAATCTTAACCCACATTTAAATAATAAATTTTTACCAATACCTTATTAATTTATTAATTCTCTACAAATCAATTCAATAACTTTTACCAATTTTAAAATAATAAAATTTCCAATTTTATTAATTTGATTCATAAATAAGAATATATCAACAATTTTATTTATTTTTTAATTATATTAATTTTAGCAATTTAAATTCGAAATCTCACTGCTAATCGTTTAAATTTATCTCTATCAATCTTAATGACTAGATTATAAGTTCTCTTTTTTGGGTGAAAATTAATAATTTCTACAAAGAACATTAAAATCCACACCGACCCATCCAGTGAAGAGCCGAAGGACACCCACATGACTCTGTTCTTTTCTCAACTGTTTTTTTCCAGTATTCTCTTCTAAAAATGAGTAAAATAATACCGAAAATTTAGAAATAATAAAAAATAATTTTCATTAATTGAGCTCTGCCCATTTCCTTGCTCCTCCTACCTTCCTTTCCTCAATATATAGAGGATTAAGCTCCTCCAGTCCTTACTCCTCCCCATCCTCTCCCTCTCTCTCTCTCTCCTTTCTCTTGTAAGGGCTGTTCCTTTCATTGGTTGATTAATCAGAAATTTTAGCTGATAAATCAACCAACATTGCCATTTTTTGCATTAATTATCCCCATTTTGTAATTAGTTACAGAGCAAATCTTATACGGCATTTGGTTTGATTTCCTTCAGAAGCTCTTTTGCTCATTTCAATGGGTTCTCTGTTTCTGCTGCTGTGTCTTCTTCCTGTTGCTTTTGCTGGTCATGACTATGGTCAAGCTCTGAGTAAGAGCATTCTCTTCTTTGAAGCTCAAAGATCTGGTTATCTTCCTCATAACCAGAGAGTCACATGGAGAGCTAATTCTGGTCTTAATGATGGAAAGGCCAGTGGGGTAAGTTCAAAATTCAACTGGGTTTTGAAGTTTTACTACTTCAAAATACAACGCCATTAATATTGGTTGGGAATTTGCAGGTGGATCTAGTAGGTGGGTACTACGATGCAGGGGATAATGTGAAATTTGGACTGCCAATGGCTTTCACCGTTACAATGATGTCTTGGAGCATAATAGAATATGGGAAACAAATGGCTGCTAGTGGTGAACTTAGAAACGCCATGGATGCTGTTAAGTGGGGAACTGACTACTTTATTAAAGCTCATCCTGAACCTTATGTTCTCTATGGAGAGGTAGCTTTCACCCCTTAGCTTTCCCTTTCTTCTTTTTATGTACCCATTTATTTTGCTCGAAATCAAGAAATTCCCGTTTACACATTATACAGGGGAATAATAGATTTCAAACTGGGTTCACTCTTTACTAAAATCTGAACATGAACCCATTTTTTTTTAATTCTGATTAATGAAGAATAATTCCCTTTCTATTTGTCATTTTCATGGAGATAATCTTCTTTTTTAACAGAACTTCACATATTAAATACTTGTTTAACGTCATGTCGTTAAAGAGATTTATTTATCATTTATGTTTGTTTGTGGGTTAGGTGGGAGATGGAAACAGTGATCACTATTGCTGGCAAAGACCGGAGGATATGACCACCGACCGCCGTGCATACAAGATCAACCCAAGCAATCCAGGGTCGGATCTCGCCGGTGAAACCGCCGCGGCAATGGCCGCAGCCTCCATTGTCTTCCGCCACTCCAACCCCGCCTACGCCAATGAGCTTCTGGCTCACGCACAGCAGGTAAAAAATTTACACTGTCATCAAACTATCTCTGGAAATGACAATTTCAGCGCTGATTTTTAGTTTGGAGTGCTCGGAATTGCTGATTTATTTTTAATTTTTTTCAAATTATTTTTCTCAAATTGTTGTTAGAAAAATCATCTATTTAATTCACTTTTTCTTTCAAAACTCAAAAACAATTGCATATATATATAAATTGCATATATATATTTGAAAAGGGCTTTTCCCAGTTCCAATTCTAAACAGGCCTTACTGAGCTAATAATAGGGTTGGTTATTTCGTTTCGGTGGCCGACACTTTTTCAACCGGTGTCGGTGCAGGGACCACACCACTGTTTCTGATTGCTCAGTATCTGCTCCGCCAGCGTATTTTAGCATACTTGTTGTGGATTGTGTATGCTAGCAAAACCCTAGTAGAGTACTAAATAGTTGGTTACGTTGCCTCGCTTTTTTGTCAGGCTGGTCGTTGCCGCTTAATGCACATTCACAGCTTCACATTTAGAGCGCAAATTAGCACATCGTTCTAAATTTATATTAGTTTTAAACAAAAAAAATTAGATTCACAAATTTAAATAAATGAAAATTTTTTAGGCCTAAACCACATTTAGCCTTTTATCTCTATTTGTCACGACCTTGCGAATTCGTCATTTTTATATACTTTATAGTATTAATTTTTTAATATAAGAAATTTGATATACTTAAAGTCAAATCTTGATTAAATTATGAATCAAGTTAATAATTTATTACAGTATAAAAAATAATTTTAAATATGTAAACTAAAAAGTAATTTCATATAATAATTTATTATTCATTTGTTTTATAATTATATAAGATTTTGTTACTAAAATTAGAATAAGTGCATCTCTTTTGAATGAAGAAAATTTGGTAATTGCCAGTTTGCCATGGTTAGTATAGAGTTCAGAGTTGAGACTAGTTGGTCAATACCTGACCCAAAAAAAAAAAAAAAACTAAAGTTATACCCATTAATACTATGGTGTAATTAAATTTCAATTTCTTTTCATACAATTTCATTTCATGTAGATAATAGTAGCACTGTAAAAGGTATTTTCTCCCTTATTTCCGTAGACGACAGCCTAAATTTACTTCTAAAGAAATTTTTTACCTGAATTGATTGTCTATTGAAATATAGAAAGGTTAATTTTTTTCTTGTAAAAATAAAATTTATTATCAAAATTAATAATTATTTTTTAATTATAATAATTAGTTATTCATAAATGAAAATACGAATCAGAATTTCTCTGACGTTCACAAAACACTTATTGCAAGAAAACGATGTCGTTGCTCAAGAATAAAATCTTCCGCCGCGCATTTTGGATCATGCGTCTAACTTTGCGCATTCTATCACGCGTATTGTCTGTTGACCGTACAGTTTTCGTTTGTACTAACAGATCTAAACCGTCCACGTATTACTGCTTAATAAAAATCGCATCTAGCCTCTAGTTAATTCATTTTTTCTCACTCGAGAATAGTGTCCGTGGGTTAAGTTCCTTTCTTTCCTCCAAAAGTACACTTAGTTCCACATCTACCCTTTGGAATTTTTCATCTAATTCCACGAATTACCCCTTACTGCTTTCCTTTTTGTTTTTCAGTTGTTCGATTTTGCAGACAAGTACAGAGGCAAATACGACGGCAGTATCACTGTGGCCCAAAAGTATTATCGCTCCATTAGTGGGTACAATGTAAGGGAGTTAAAGTTTTGATATTTTTATTAAGAAAATGAACATTTGGGAGACTGTCCGAAATAAGCTCTAATCCTATCAGAAACTAATGTTCTAGTTGATTTGGGTTTTGGAAATTACAGGATGAATTGCTATGGGCAGCTGCCTGGTTGTATCAGGCAACTAACAACCAATACTATTTGAGCTACCTTGGCAAAAATGGTGACTCAATGGGCGGAACTGGGTGGGGAATGACTGAATTTGGGTGGGATGTTAAGTATGCTGGTGTTCAAACCCTTGTTGCTAAGGTATAAAGTCCAAAATTTTTTAATAATTTCGAACTACGAATGGAATTTTTTGTAGACCAATTAAATTATTTTCTGCCAATGAATTAAGTGAGGATAAGTATCACCTTGATAGATGACTAACTTGTAAATTGGTGCTGCTGCAGTTCCTGATGCAAGGTAAAGCTGGCCATTATGCACCAGTCTTTGAGAGGTACCAACAGAAAGCTGAGTACTTTATGTGCTCATGTCTTGGAAAGGGTACCAGAAATGTTCAGAAAACTCCTGGTGGCCTAATTTTCCGCCAGAGATGGAACAATATGCAGTTCGTCACTGGTGCCTCCTTCCTGACCACAGTTTACTCTGATTATCTTGCTTCTGCTGGTAGAAGCATAAGGTGTGCTGCTGGCAATGTAGCTGCATCTGAACTTATCTCATTTGCAAAATCTCAGGTAAATTGATCGAAATTGTGATGCTGCCTCCTCGTATTATTCGTACGAGCATACAATCTGATGATGTTATGCAATGTGAAAACCCTTTTGTCAGGTGGATTACATTCTCGGAGACAACCCAAGAGCTACAAGCTATATGATTGGTTATGGAAACAACTATCCACAACAAGTTCACCACCGAGGTTCCTCAATTGTTTCCATTAAGGTTAATCCTACATTTGTCAGCTGCAGAGGTGGTTATGCCACTTGGTTTAGCAGGAAAGCTAGTGATCCTAATCTCCTCACTGGTGCTATTGTTGGTGGCCCTGATGCCTATGATAATTTCGCCGACGAAAGAGACAACTATGAGCAAACAGAGCCTGCTACCTACAATAATGCTCCTCTGCTTGGCATATTGGCACGACTAAATGGTGGTCATGGAGGATACAATCAGCTTCTTCCAGGTATTTAGACAATATCCAAACATTGTGTTTAATCTTTTAATTATTTCTTTAGTCAGAGAATGGAATTTCTGTTCTTATAATAATCTAATGATGATGATCATTTACTTTTACTGCAGTGGTGACAGTTCCAGCTCCTTCCCAACAGAAATCATCACCTAAACCTACAGTAACTCCAACCCCTGCAGGTATCTTTCACTTCCCTTCAAATTGCATTTCTTCGATCTCTTCATGCTTGTGATTTGGAAATTCAGCATCTCAAATTTGATTAGCTACTACCACTTTTAAATTTGTATAATATCCAATCATATTGTCTCTTCAGTTTCAACTTCTGCTCCTGTTGCTATCGAGCAAAAGATTACAACTTCATGGAATGCCAAGGGAAAAACTTACTACAGATATTCTACCATTGTCACCAACAAGTCTACTAGGACTTTAACGAATATCAAGTTTTCAATATCTAAGCTTTACGGTCCTCTATGGGGTCTTACAAAGTCTGAAAATTCTTATTCTTTTCCATCGTGGCTCAACTCGTTACCTGCCGGAAAAAGCTTGGAATTTGTCTATATTCATTCAGCCTCCGCGGCAGATGTGTCAGTTTCAAGCTACACTTTGGCCTGAAAAGGAAGAAAGTTAATTACAGAAACAGGAAAGTGGTTGGCATAGATTCTGGGGTTGTAATGTAAGAACTGTGCAGATATACAAAAAAAAAAATGCAGTCCAGAAAGGTCTTTTTTTTTACACCTTTTCTTGTTCATTTGGGATTTTTCAACTTGCTGATTTGGAATCTGATTAGGGTTTAGTGATGTTAGGTTAAATAAGATTGAGAGTTGGAGGACGAAAGGAGTGAAGAGACAATCAAAGAACAAGTGCTCATCCTCTTTCTCCTCCACTTCATTAGCTTATATAGATATGTTTGAGAGAAAGAGGCATTTACTTAAATAGGAGTGGCAATCGAGAAGTTAAAAAGATTAACTTCTCAATTACAAGTTTTTTCCTTTTCTTTGTTTTTGATATTGTAATTTTGTTGTAAGCTTTGCAACAGTTTTAAGTTTCTCATATAAATGGAGAGTTTGTGGTGAATTTTACATTGTCTTCCTTGCTTTCTATCATTTCTTATCTTTGTCAATATCATCTTAAGTTATCAACTATCACCTCAAGGAATCTGAAATTCTTTGATATTTACATAGCTGAAATCCAATTTGAAAAAGCAAATATACATCTAAGAAAAGCATATAAATACTGATACTCCTCAATTGATAAATTAAGGCCTGATAATTGGATTAATTTTACAAGCGGTCCCTCTATTTAGTCCAGTACACTTAATTATCAATAAATTTTAATTTGTCCCTCAAAAAGTCATCAAACTTATCCACTTATAACAAAAATGTTTCCCTGACTGGCAATAGAAGGTTTTCCGGTCTGAGATCTTACTCAACGTGCCACATAGGATTAAACATAGAACTTTCCACACATTTATTTAGAGTTGACAGAGAGGAATAACAAACTCGTTTCCTTGTGAGACAAGGGCTACGGTTAGCTCATCTGCCTTCCGGTACTCGGTCTTTATAAGACGGATAATGGGCTTCCTTGCTTATCTCACAAAATTATCAGTGACAATAGCAGATGATAGAATCTCCTTTGCTTCAATTGGATATAAATGATGAAAAGGGGATAGCAACCAAGATATCCAACGCAGTTCTTTTCGAGGTGAATCCAACCATCTGACATTTATTGATGCTGGTTGTGATGACATTAATGGAAAGTGTTACTAGTATTAGGAATGTAGTCAATGTTCAATACAAGAAAACCATTGTTATATATCCACAACCATAATAAACTTTGTCAAGGAACAAATCCATACAATTACAATAAAATTGCAAATTAAAGAACATCAACAAAAACTAAATTCCACCAAATGCTAGGAGCATATAGAACATCATGTAGAATAAAAGTTGAACCGCCACGCATGCTTAATTTGCAGATGCCAATCCCTTAGACTTCTACTCTTGTATTATTTCCTACATAAATCCGTCGTGTTCCTCATAGGATTCAATGATATTCCATGGAAGAATTTTTGTCTTTAGCTATGTGGTTTGTAGTCTTCGAGTCAATAATCCACAAAAGATTAGATTATGTTAAGAATATATAATTCAAAACAAAAATCTTATTTGAAGTATTAAATACATTCTTCTGACTCGTCGCATTCACGAGCAGGATGACCATTTTTTGTCACAGTTGTAGCATTTCATTTTTGCTTTGTTCTTCTTGAGATGAGTAATATTTGCAAGCCCCTTTCCTTTCCCTTTGAACTCACCTTTTGACTTCTTGGAATATTTCCACAATTTCTTACCCCTTTTGTTAACCAACCATGAAATTTTCATTTGGAACCCTGAGCATCATTAGGCCTTGAAACCTTAATGTGATCCCTTCTTTAGTTCCAAATGATACTGAGCATCATCGAAAGTCTTGATATTTTCTTTGTGGGTTAGGTGTACTTTCATGTGTTCCCAACTATGAAACAAATATTAAATTACGACCTGAGCTTACTGTTTATTAGTTAAAGTATGACTAGCCTATTTCAACCTACTAATCATATTGAAAATCTCTCTCATATGTTGTCTCATGTTATAATTTGGCCTCTTTTTATAGGTGTCAAACCTAATAGTCAGTTTCCTCAGTTTAGTGACAGAGGTTCGACCAAACTCTATCATTAAGGCTTCCCACATATCATTAGTCGTAGTCTATTTTTTGAATTCATGCATGAAATTATTTTCTATACTGCTAAGCAATGTGATACGAACTAATGAATCCTTTTTCTTCCAAGCATCATAAGCTTGGCGATCCCTTAGGTGCTGAATTGTACTACCCTCCTCAGGCTTATCCAATTGGTTGAATGCCTCTAAAGCCTCTTGCTCTTCCAACACATATTAAATTTTAATGCTCCAAATGTCAGTTATTCCCATCCAACTTTTCTCCCTTATTCAATTCAACAACTATGTTTTTAGATGTTTGAACCATTTTCAAAAAAAAACTCTACATTGAGACATATAATCACTATGTTAATTTCTATCACCCTACATTGTTCTTTTGCTACATAAGACGTAGATTTAAAAGTTCACTAAATTTTCAATCATCATCTATATGGTGTAATGACTAACTATCACTTGATTTAATTAATTATGCAAATATCAAATGATTAAACATTATTCTAAAGTTACATATAAAATAAAACTTTAGAACTCCCATTTATATGGAATCCCAAACAATAAAGATATGCATTATCCAATAATAATAATAATAAAAATTCACAAAACATATAATGTAACAACAAAAATAAGCAAATATGTATCATATGTCCAAAATAATTAAATACAAAAAAGAAACTTAATATCCTAACGATAATATGCTTTGCATGTCACTGGAATATATTTTATGAGTTGCTTTTTGAGTTCTTCCTTTTTTTAGAGGCAATTCAATATTCTTGAGATTGGATAATGGATTCCCAATCAGTTTATGCTTTCCTTCTTGGATCGATAAACCAAGTGAAAAGGATGCAGTCTTCCTTGCGACTCAACTTGCAAACCTATCCAAAAATTTCTCGATAAGTGGTCTATATTTTCCATTGACCTCCTACCTAACCAAATAAAGTCAAGTATACCCTTTAGATTAAGAGCAGGTAGAATCGTTCTAAGGGCAATATACTTTTCTTTATCTTCAAATTGACTTCTTTATCCATGTAATTTCTTGCATAAGCCCACAAAATCTTATAATAAGATTTACAATTTGGACTAAATCATAATTTCTATCGTTAGGGTCTAACTCTAAGGCCAACAAATTCCTTTTCATAATGACATGTGTAGTTAGCAAAAACTACGTGTCTTTTCAAACATGTGAAAACAGTTATAAGCAAGTTAAACGACATGTAGCACGCCTAAACTACAAGTCGTTTGGGTCATCTTCAACTCTATATCAACCTCCATCCTCCAAAAATTTCAACATTTTCCGATTTAATATTCTAATTTTAAAACTCTATATCTTTCTTATTTTAAGTTCAAATTTTGCATATGATATATCATTTTAAAGCTTGTTAAATGCATTTTCTATTGAATTAATTCTATAATGTATACTGGAAGATATTTAAGTCGAAAATAGACTGTTTGCACACATTTTCAGAAACTAAAAAAATAAAAAATAATTCACGAAACATATAATAGACTTTTTGTCATACCAAAAGCATATATATATATATATATATATATATATATATATATATATATATATATATATATATATATAAATACACATATATGTTAACCTAGCTTTGATATCAATGCTAGAATTTTAGTAAACACAAAAATTTACCA
Organism: Triadica sebifera; assembly: GCA_023653625.1. NCBI lineage: Eukaryota > Viridiplantae > Streptophyta > Magnoliopsida > Malpighiales > Euphorbiaceae > Triadica > Triadica sebifera. Next base: position 1,032,876 of record CM042905.1, on the reverse strand, counting down.
AAAATAATTTCTCAAATATCTAAAAATTACACTTGATCAAAAAGAATAATCACTTGAATAAACCAGAACTATTCCCATTTAACCGCAACATATAATTAAGTACATCTTTCGCAGTAATTATAGTTCCACTGGAGTGAGTTCCTTTTCTTCTTTTTGGTCCCATCAACACTGCCCCTTTTACTTTCTCTACCAACAAAGATTGATTTTGAAGAGTTAAGCAAAAAAAAATTAAATCAATTAACTTTGCTTTTGGTGGCCAGTTACTTCTCATTTTATAGGAGCAATAAGTTTTGGGACAGTTGCTTTATGCACAAATTTTTAGAGATGCACAATTTTTTTATATAAATATCTCTTAACCAATTTTGATCTATGAACAACTCTAAATTCTATTGAAAGCAATCAAACTACTCATGATATTTAGAGGTAAAAAAATAAAAGAGTTTGGAAGTCAGACTAGTGATATAAAGTTACAGATGCAAGGGGACTGTGGAATGTTTGCATTTCCATTTTATGATGAAGTTGGAGAATTAATAGGAAAAGACTGAGCATTAACTAGCAAAGATGTTGAGACATTTGATGATGATGCTATAGAGAATATGGAAAACGAAATGGCCAATGAGACAACTCCCATTAATGATGATAATGAAGAAGATGATGGCGTATCAACAACTCACGATACTGCTCATTTTTCAAAATAAAAAGAGTAAAGAAACAAATTAAGACGAAATTTAAAGAGTCTAAAGAATCTCAAGAGCCCAAGCATGGCTACTAGTCTTAACTTTTAAAAAATGTGTCTTCTTGCTTGAAAATATGAATTAATTTACTTCTATGGCAAATACATGTTCTCATATAGAAGAACATGAAAAAAAAATTGACCCATAAATTAAATTAGGGGACTAAGTAATGTTGAAGTCTTCGAAGCTTCAAATATCCTTGCAGTTGGATCAAATAAATTGATAATTTTTTTTATCAAGTTCTCCAATTTCAAAGGAAATATATAATTAATTTCTTACATGTTGCTCATGTTGGAATGATTTGAGATAATAGGAATTGGATTGTAAAATTGAAATAGTTGGAATTTTAATGTTATTATGGTTATCATGTTTTTAGTTCTATACTTATTATTGGTAGGATAATATTAAAAAAATTTAATATTATTCTAATTTTTCAAAATTTTTACCATCCAAATAGTATGATAGAAATTATTTTTGAATTCCATATAAACCAAATGAGAGGAGTGAATAGCACTCCAATTTTATTTTCATCTGACTTCGATTTCGATACTCAAATCAAACCGGTCTTTAATAATTTTTTATCAATAAATATTAACCATCTTTATTTAGTTTTGTTATTCAATGTTGGGTTTAACCAAAATTTCTTAATCAATAGAAGAAAATATAGTTTAATTGGATTAAACGAGTTTTTTTATTTATTTATGAATCTCACTATGTTAATTTAATTTGTTTAAGATGTTTTAAATTGTGAACAGACTTAATAATAAATTAAAAGTTTATATAATAAAAAATAATTGACTGTATTCGTTAATAGATATAATATGAATATGAAATCTGGGTTAGCTTGGCTTATGCGTTCTACATCTTCACAATCATTATCGTAATCGTTGATTAGCTCCGTTAGACCAGAAGATCAGCAAGAAGAGGCCACGTTGGTAATCAAATTCTCAGAAATGGAAACGGAGAGCCGATTGGTGCAGATGTGCATAGAAGCAGCTTGTCAAAGCAGGGAAACTGTAGAAAAATGGCGGAGGCAACGACGCACTCTGGAGCGTATCCCTTCTTCACTGGCTGACGCTCTCCTTCGCCGCCTTCTCCACCGCCGCCTTCTTTTTCCATCTTTGCTCGAGTAAGCACTCAAAATCATATTCCGTCCCAATACAAAAGTTCTGATCTTTTTCAATCCCCGAATTAGATTAGATTGCATAATTTTTTGGAGAAAAATTATAATTAATAGATTTGGTTTTGTAGAATTTTCAAACAAAGCGTTGAGGTGGTTGATCTGAGAGGTCAAAATGCAGTAGATGCAGAGTGGACGGCATATTTGGGAGCTTTTCGTTACTTGCGCTCCTTAAGTCTTGCTGATTGCCATAGAATCACTAGTTCTTCCCTTTGGGCTTTAACTGGTAATACCCATTACACCAATACACTCTTTTCCCTTTTTTCCCCATCATTCAGTGTAAAATTCCAATATAAATTCGTCCTACATAAGGAATTTGTGGAGAAAAAAAGTGTTTTTGGAGATGAAAGTCAAAATGGTTGTGAAAGTTGCATGTTAATTTATCTCGAAAGATGATTTTGGAGCAAATTGAACATTGTGGAAAAGTTTGAAGACCAAATTGATATTTCATCCATTTACATTCTCTAATTAGAGCTCCAGATGAGTCCTTATTTAATTTGTGCTTTTAGGGATGACTAGTTTGAGAGAGTTGGACCTTTCTAGATGTGTTAAGGTTACTGATGCTGGTATTAGACATCTTCTATCAATTTCAACAATGGAAGCACTGCACATTTCAGAAACAGGTGTAACTGCAGATGGGGTTGGTCTTCTTTCCTCACTTGGAAATTTGTCTGTCTTGGACTTGGGTGGCTTACCTGTCACTGATACAGCATTGAGATCTCTCCAGGTACTTGTTACTCTTAGATGCTTGTTGCTTTCATTGCTGTGGTTGATGGTAAAATGGAGGTCTAAAGACTTGGGTTCAAATATGTCTGAATCATAATGTTAATCTTCTGCAATGGGTATTCATTGAAGAAATGTAGATTAATTGTACAATTTTTTCGTATTTGATCTGGATCATGTTCTGGAAAACAAAAGGCAATATGTGTCTCTTCTTTTCCTTCACTGTTTTGACATATTCTTGTTGATCTCTGAATTGTAAAATGGCCGTTGCTTTTTGTTGAATTGTAGTCTGAGTCTTATCCACCAGAATTATGCTTCCATTATACATTCATGAGTTATTGTTATGGAGATCTTCTGATTTAAATACTCCTAGTTACACATTACGAATTTGCTACCCTACACAATTTCAATTCTTCCTGTCTGCGTTTGGAATCTTTTATGATCTGGAGGGTTGATTTGTGAGGCTTCATTGTTAGTTATCCTATCTATTTAAGTTCATAAGTTGAATGACTGTATTCTTTTTTTCGTGTTCTAGGTCCTGGAAAAGCTAGAGTACCTTGACCTTTGGGGAAGTAATATATCTAACAACGGGGCCACCATTCTCCCACTGTTTCCAAAGCTGAGTTTTCTCAATTTAGCTTGGAGTAGTGTTACAAAATTGCCAAATTTGCCATCCCTTCTGTGCTTAAACTTGAGCAACTGTACCATCGAATCTGTACTTGAAGGCAATGGTGGTAAAGCTACTTTAACTAAACTTATTTTGTCAGGAGCCACATTCACAAACGAGGCTGAAGCATTTCTACATATAGAACCAAGTTTGCTATCTTTTCTGGACGTGTCCAATTCATCTATTCAAGGATTCAATTTCTTACCTCATATGAAATGCCTTGAACACCTGGATCTTAGCTCTACCATGATGGGGGATGATTTCATTGACACTGTTGCAGGTATAGGAGCCAACTTGAAGAGCTTAAATCTCAGCAAAACAAGAGTTACTTCTGCTGGAGTAGCAATTTTAGCTCAGCACCTACCCAAGCTTGAATCTTTATCACTATCTTATGCTCCAATTGATGATTTGACCATCTCATACATTGGCAACATGCTTTCCCTGAAGGTTATTGACTTGAGCAATACTAACATAAAAGGTGTGAATTCTTAACTGAAACTATTCTTTTTTTTTTCTTTTTCTGAGAAATATCAGTTTATATTACCAATATGCAATGTGTTGAAGTTTAATAGTCTGAATAATGACCAAGTATATCGTTAGTCATGTCATTGTATGATTCTTTGAGTATTCTGGAACTTGTATTAATTGTTTTATGTTTCTTATTGTCTTTTCAGGTTTCGTTCGTCAAGTAGGTGCAGAAACAAATTTGATTCCTTCACTGACAGCTTTGCAGAGGCTCAGCAGTTTGGAGAGTTTGAATTTGGAGCATACACAAGTCAGAGATGTGGCCCTAGACCCTGTATCGAGCTTCCGTGAGTTGAGGCATGTATCTCTCAGGAGTGCTTCCCTTACTGACGAGACATTTTACCATCTCTCATCTCTATCGAAGTTGACAAATCTTGGCATTTGTGATGCTGTGTTGACAAATAGTGGGCTAGATTTATTCAGGCCTCCATCATCACTGAAAATGCTAGACCTGAAGGGTTGCTGGCTGTTGACTGAGAAGGCCATCTTGTCATTTTGTAAGAAACATCCGGCAATTGAAGTGAGTCACGAACTCCTTATGTGTTCATCGAATCAAAGTTTCTCTAGCCATTCATCTCCATCACGAATACTTTTGAGACCTTCACGATTGAACCAGAAGCAGGGAAAGTTTCCCATTTCTTGGTCCATGTCTCAGCAATTTATAGGTGAAAAAATTCTTTAACACTAGGCTGTAGCAGTGACTGCAACAATTTTCTACATCTGGAAGGGATTCCTAACTTCAATTTATTTTTTCAATTAATTTTTTGGTGTAGATCAGAGATTGAAGTATAGCAGAGAGGAATTACTTGCATTACAACACCAATCTACATCGCTTCCAGGAAGTGGTCTTGTTATCCCTAAGATGATTGAGGACTAATTGCCATGAGATCAGTGGCTGAATGATTGGGAACCTACCTCAATAGCAAATGTAGTTTAAGGAGGTATCCCTCATCTCTTCCTCCGTTCAACCGCCCCCCTCCAACCTGAAAAGATTTGTTTGTTGAACTGCCAACACTTTTTGCTCTTTGCTTCTATATGTTACCAGCTTACCAAGCAATTTGAAAATGGCACTGCAGAATATCCAAGTGGGATGGATGTTTGTTTTACCACTCAGAAATAATACGAAAAAAAAGTGTATTTTTTATGATTTCAACCATGCCTAATGTTTACAAGGTATTCTGTTACAACAATGTCAGATTCCCTTAATATTGAATGTTGATTCAGAGAGGAAATTAGTAGCCCAATAAAGGTAAGGGCTCTAATAGTCTGAGTCCCTATTGCAAGTCCTTATTGCAATGGGCTCCCACGAAGTTTTTCCCATTTTACATAAATATTATAAAAAATAAATATATACAAATATATTCTCTTTTAAAAATACATTTTTTTTAAAATTTTCTATTTCAAAAAATATATATATTTTTATTTTTTTATCATAATACGTATTAAGTGTATTAATATTCAAGTAGTGTACAATGTGTACGAATAAAATATATTTAAAGTATATTTATAATGTATTTATGTTATATTAGTTAAATATTAATATATTTATATTAAATAAACCTGGTGGGAGTTCACTATCATCCGTATGGGCCCCGTCCTCATCACTCCCTCCATCATCTTCCCCATTTCCCCTTCTTCTTTTCCTGCTGCCCTTGCTCTGTATTTTCTCCTTTCAATTCTCAATATTCCTCTGAAAAAGAAAAAAATAAAAAAGCTTTCTTGAATCTTGAGAAAAAAATAACTCGTCTGTTTCTTGTTTTCACGATGGAAGATGGTCTCAGTTTGCATGATTAAGGCCGAGTCTTGGTGGCAGAGTAAAAGGTAAGGCAAACGCATGGGGTGAGTGCGGGAGAATCCTGCCTGCTTAGGATCGACACTGGTATTGAGATTTGTAGGGATCAGCAAGAGAAATGCAGTTCTGGTACCAGCACCAGTCGGAATCACAGCAATTGGAATCGGATGTCGTCTGACAATTTTCGGTGGTGTTGTTTGGGTTGGAGGAAGACAAATTTCTGTGAATAGAATAAGTGTCCATTTTTAAAATACAAAATCTAAAACAGTGTATTTTTGGAAGATATAAATAAAAAAGGTGTATTTCTAACACTTTTCAAAAATAGTAAATATTTTGAAAACAAAAATTTGAAAAAGGACAATTGATGTAATTTCCTCTTTTTATAACTGTCAATTTACGCCAAAATCAACGGTTGAGTCAGATTGGCACATAACAATCATTTTATTCCCTTTTTTCAGTAAAAAAAGGAAAAAGAAAACTTCTTTTATTTTCTTTTTCTTGGTTTTTGCACCATATTTTTATTTTCTTTTTCTTAATTTTTGCAAAATATCATATCCAATTGCAATATCTAGAAAAAGATTTATTGCCACAAAATCATTAGAAAGAAAAAAATATATGTATGAAGTTCGTATAAACTCCATTTACAGAAAACGTTTTGGTGTTCGGCCATTCAACGACATTACTCTTCAGCCCAGAAATTGCAATGTCTATAAAGAACCATATGTACATTCGCTAGGAAAAAAATAAACTAAAATAAAGACAACCAATAGTCAGTAATTTGTTGAACAGAAGAGCCATGAAAATCCTACTATCATGCACTGGGCTTGGCTGCGCTTTTGTACATGCTGTCAATAATGTTCTGCGAGCAAAAATTCTGGGTTAGATCATGATTTATCTGGAAGAAAACACTGGACGTATTAGAAAAAAGGAAACACTGATTTGAAACACCCTACGAAACACTACCTGGTAGTATTTGAGCAACTGAGGCCTCTTTTTCTTGTATGTTGGAGTTAGAATGTCGCGCTCTATATCAAATGGCACAGGATCGAGGTGAACAGCTTTTATAAATTCAAAACCTTTTAGCTGCCAAAAGAGTAACGTTAGTTTAACAAAATGTACAACTTGATTAATGAAGGATGAAAATTTTCCGTAGCTAAAAGCAAGCAGGAACCTTGTTTTCCTTGGCAATCTTCGCGAGCTCTCCAATTATGTATTCTTTTGCCTTTGGATTTTCACACAGGGATTTGAAGTCCCCACTTACAGCATTCTCTTGAGCCCAAGTTTCAAGAGCTTTCTGATTGGGGTTAACAATGGCGACAAGGAATGATTCAAAGCTGTTTCCATAAACCCATATCTGAAAATTGACAAATAGGAGGATTATATTTAAAAAAAAAAGGTAGAAGAAGGAGGCAATTCAGAAGGATATATCTGGATGATATATATGGAGAAGAATTTATTAAATTTCTGCAGAAGTCACCGATATAAGAAAATTGAGAACCAGCATTGATACTACATAGACACTTTTGAAGAGGACAAATCAATAAAATACCTTTCCATGACTATATGTCTTGATTCTCATACTGGACTGACATGGACAACAGGCTATAGCCATGAGACAGCAGTTTGGGAACACAAACCACGAAAAGAGCAATAATGTGGTAAAATTAAATATGCAAATTAACAAAATCTGAATGCGTAAATATGAACATAGCTTGGCAATTAGTGATCATAGTTTTCAACATGTACATCAAGCATCAGAAGAGATATGAAGCTCAGTTTATATCAGTCAAATGTGTGTTTACAAGACAATAAGCAAACAAGTACAATCGCATTCATAGTGATACAAGGAATGAATATATGTAAAGCATCAGAAAACCATACCGAATCAACAGAAGGAGAAGCATCGTAGATATTCTCTAAGTTCTCCACAGCAACGTATTCTCCTTGTGAGAGTTTAAATATGTTCTTCTTGCGATCAATAATTTTCAAGCTCCCATCCGGCTGCCATTCACCAATATCTCCTGATAAAAGATCATAATGAACAGAGTAAGCTAAGAAGTGATATAAATGACAACCCAAAATTCAGAACGGATTTTATAGGCAAACCTGTGTGAAACCACCCATCAATTAGAACCTCCTTAGTAAGGTCTTCTCGTTTGTAGTAACCCGAAAAGACAGGAGTCCCCCTTACACAAATTTCTCCTCGTGGTGTGCTAGAAAGAGCATCATAATTCATTTCAGGAACAGATTCAAGGCATACATCCACATTTGGTACAGGTGGGCCCACTGTACCGAGCATTGCAATTTCATTTGGTAGTGAAACAAACGTTCCTGCACAAGTTTCTGTCAGACCTACATTGACACAAAAAAAAATTATCAAGTCCTGATGCAAGAACGTATAATCACAAACAGTAAATACCACAAGTGAAAAAGAAAATCAAACATACAAAAATCATCCAGCAAATAGTAAAGACCACATACCATATCCTTGCAAAACATGAGCACATGATACCACCCGCAGAAAAGCTTCTACATGGACAGAAAGAGGTGCTGCTCCAGATAGAATGAGCCGTACTTTTCCTCCCAACCCTTGTTTTACCTGGTGGAGAAAACATAAATGAGACTTGAAGTACAATCAGGATTTGCTGACAATCATGGTTGTGTGGTTTGAATTTTGGGGAGAAAGGGAAAAAAGAAAGAATTATCATTTGTCACCTTATCAAATACAATTTTGTCACAAAGTGGAGATGCTTTGTCATGTGAATGCCCCTTCTTGATAGAATTAAATTTGCTAGAAATTAATGACAAAGGAACAAATCAGAAAGCCAAACAGCAAAATGAAGGCAATGTTGATAAGGTGAAAACTCAAAGGTTGTGCCCAATAAACCAAAAATATTTTAAGCAACAAGCCATCTAGAGAAGCAAATGAGAATAATAATATGAAGTAGAAATATTAACTAAAAGAAGCTTCAAATTTCGAAATTCTTTCTTGTACTAATGGTATCATTTGAAATATCATTAACCCTGTTCTAAAGAAATGAAAATATAAAAAAAGACTTTCAACCATATTGAACAAGGGTGAAAAATATTAGCTAGCAATTCTATACTGCATGAATAATGTCCTTCCATAAAAAGAATAAAATGGGAAGAGGGGCATTCCTTGACCTCTCTTCCATTGGCGGATGGTGGGAAGAATAGCGCAAAGGTTTCTGTATGCATATTAAGGTATAGAACTTACTATGAGTACGCTAAATTGAACAATTTCTGTTTTAAGAAGCCGCCTGAATTAATCTTCTGTGTCAAACCTGAAAATGTGCAAAGCAGTCATGCCAGTGTTGTGGTTGGAGAATATTCACTTAGTTATATAATTGCATTAGAAAAAAACTTCAGCCTATTGCTTGATTGAACAAGTTGTAGAATATTATTAATCATATAATTAGCAGTTCACAGCTTGATTGAACAAGTTGTAGATATTATTCATCATACAGTTAGCAGTTCACAGAAAATCTAATGCTTAGTTGGGTATAAAGTACGAGCCTGCAATCTAGGAGTAATGCCCAATGAGAAACTCTCCAATTTTTTATGATAAAAAAATTTCTCAAATTATTTTAGGAGAAACTCGTCATAAAAATTCAAAATTTGGCAGTCCAGTTTCAGATGTCTATTGATTTAGTTCCATACTTCCATATGCATATGAAGACTAGCCAATAAACCAAAATCCCAAAAAGTAAAGAAAATGAAAGAGCTAACCTGAATGTATCCTATCCAATACACGGGGTACAGCACAAAAAATAGTTGGTTTGAGCTCCCCAATGTCTTCAAGTAATAATTTGACATCCTGAAAATATTGAGACAAAGGGGAAAAGAAAAGCATTTAGCTTCTGGAAGTCATAGGGAGGCTAAATAGCTTTATTGTCAATTGCAGTGAATTGGCGGACACATATTGCATCAAAAAGAAAAGAGGAAAGTAGTGATCACTCTTACCCCTCGCCAGAACCCTAGAGAAGCACCATGTGAAATAAACACCTCCTCAATCGCCCGGTCAAAGATGTGAGCAAGAGGAAGGTAGGAAAGATATACATCCTTTTCAGTCAACTGTGAAGTATTTACAGATATTGGGAAAAAAAGTCAAAGGTCAATAATGAGGGAACACATTAAGGGAAATAGATGAATATAGTTGGAGGAAAAGGATTGAACAAATATATGAACATTATGTCAAGAACAATTTCATGCTTTAGATGGCTGCTTCAATTTTAATTATCATGTGCCTCCATGATATTCAGAATGAAAGGAGAAGGCAACTACCTGTTCATTCACACTCTCAAGTAGCCTTCTCACCCCTGCTATAAAAGTAACAATACTATCATTTGAAATCAATACACCTTTCGGATCACCAGTTGTTCCGCTGGTATACATTATTGTACAAATATCACTTTTCTTTTTCAATGGGAGTTCATATTGTTTATTCTCCCCCTGTGGTGGACATAACATAAAAGCCATTACTCACTATTAGTCCCAAAAAAAAGATAGCTCATAAAAGTAAAGAGGGGGAATTATAGAAAGGAAGAAATAGAACCTTTGATAGTTTGTAAATGTTAATGAACATTAGAGAGATAATTACTAACAAACCAATCTAAAACTTAATTGATGGGTCTCACAGTGAACAGGTAAACATTAAAAATACTTATTCTTGGAAATCAAGGGAAAAATCCAACACATGAATAAAAAGTGGAAATTTAAATTTCAAACATGTCAATTTAAAACATGCAAACGAGGCAATCTACGATAACTATATACCTCAACATAAATGACAAACACTGAGACATATAATTATGATCTCAACACAATTCTGATGCATAAATGGAAAAGCATTTTGTAGTTTTAGATTTTGCTATATCAGGAACAAATAACAGAATCCGAGTGAGTAAAAAAACATGCAACTTACAAGTTTTAAGAAGTCCTCCCAAGAATAAACTGTTAAACCTAACTTCTCAATCTCTTCTCTTTGTTCGGGTGCAACCTTGCCAAAGCTCACAATAGCTGCAGAAAGAAATATATATCATCACATATTGGTAACACATATGTGATGAAAGGGAATCTTTTGCTGAGATTAACTTACTTTTCAAGTACTTTGTAGAGTTCGGAAATGTTTTTAACAGCTGAGAAAAGAAGAGGAAACTACAGATCAGTTAAGGCATTAGCATGTAAGACCGAAAAATTCTAACCATTTGCACAACAATGAATCACACATCTGAAAAACTAGTAATTATCAGAAACAATAACAGAACAATCTGAATCACAACACCAATTGATATTTAAATGTTTCTTCCAGTATGAATAAAAAAAATAATGGAAACGTTCCCAGAATATTCCAATTACTAAAATTCATACTAAAGTGAAGAGGCACATGGGATATACCTCAGGAATCTTTTTTTCTTCTACAAAAGCAATTGAAACCTCTGCATGGCATATGATATACTCCACAGCACCAGCGCCTAGAACATGGATTAGAGAAGGTAAACACTAAATTTTGCTTTGAAGCAAGTATATATATATATATGGAAATGAAATTCTAAACATGTCATAATGGTCACAATCCAACAAAAGCTAAACAGAATTCATTGAGATCTGCACGAGTTGGACTTTAGGTGATAAACACCTTGTAATTTATATGCTTGCATTTCCATGCTTAAAAAATCCATACCTAAAGTATCATATAGAGGAACACAGTAAAGTCCATGAGCATTGCAGGCCTGCATCAATTAACAATGTTAGCAAAAAAAATTTAAGGCAAACCACAATAATTTAGAAACAAGAAAGTACATTCACAAAAAAGTAACAAGGACGCCCTCCATGTTAGTCAAGCAAAATCAAAAGATGACTTTAAGGGCTCTAAATCAAATTCATAAAAGCATTCAAAACCAAAATATCTCTTATTTTCTGCTCTACAATTAAGAAGTCTTCTTACCCACCCTTTTCTGAGTAAGTTGCATAGGTAAGTTTCTGAATCAAATACCCATAGAAAAAGCAATAGGAGGAAAAATGGAAATTGGATGGTGTAGATTATGAGATGAATTAACATGCACAAGAAACATGTAAGAGAAGATGAAAAATTCAACAAATACATCAATGAAAAATCACCAATCAGTTGTACAGGGGCACATTAAAAGATATGACCACGTTAATGAAGTGACTATTAACATGGGAATGTTCATCCCCACATGAAAAGCTCTGTTCTTCTAAATAGTTAGCTTATTAACTTACTAAACAAGTTCCATTTTTTTTCAAACCAATCAAGCAGAAAAGATAAATTTACCTCCATGCTTATTATCCACTCTGAACAATTGGCCCCATAAATACCACATTTCCCTCCCTGTAAATCATGAAAACAAATATGAAATTCTGGAACTAAATTTTAGTAACAAAGTTCAAACTTTGTTCGCAAAATCACATAGTATTTACAGGTTCAACACCACAGCTTCGAATCGAATTCCCGACTTTGATCACCAAGTCGTATACTTGTTTGTAAGTTTGCCATACGTATTCACCAGCCTACCAAGACAAAGACAAAGATGCCATCATCCTTACTTAGATTACAACAAAAGATAAACGAGTTAAAATGAAAAAAACATCCCAAAAAGAGACAAAAGGACCAGAGATACCTTCCCATTCACAATCTCTCTGCGACCAAGCATGGGATTGTTTGGATATTTCTCCACGCTCATGCTGCACGAAGAGCCAAAAAAATCACAATTAGTAAATACAATTTACTTCTGATAAAACTAATAGTTAAATGCATCAAATAAAAAGAGGAAAACTACACTTCCAATCAGCTTCCACAATCTCAAAGGAAAGAATCAATCTATATGCTTAACTTTTCTTCCAAAAAAAAAGTTATTAAGTTTTAACTAGAAACAAAAAGAAAGGGAAAAATTTAGCAAAGCAATTAAAACCAATTTTCTTGAATAAATATCGAGCAGAATCACCAATTAAGAAACAAAAATAATAACTAACTTTAGAATTGATCAGCTTCCAGTCTCGTAGTAAGAGATTCAATCTACATATTTTTTTTCTTCTTAAAAACAGTTATTAATTTTGAAATAAAAAAAAAGGCAATAATATTAAGCAGAACAAACTTCATAATGAATTTTAAAGGGGAAAAAAAACAAACTTTGAGCAAAATAAATGTTAGTTGCTGAATATTGAGTAAAACCCAGTTGAGTTTTATGTGAAAGAAAATTTTCTCAAGAAACAAAGAGAAAGAAGAAATCTAACCGGAAAATATCCCAGCAACTCTCCATGCCAGGGATCGGATGAGGAAATCCATCCTTAGCGAACACACTACGATACACAGGACCCACAGAAGGCTTCCCATCTTTAGCCTCCTTAGCTTTCTCCACTTCAACAATATATTTCCTCTGCGCCATTATCTGTCTCTCTTCCGATCAAAATTCTTCAACTTTCCTGTACAGCAGAGGTAGTGATCTCTACGTGTGTAATACTTAAAGGAGGTGGACAAAGAGGAACAACGTGGTAGAGAGAGAGAGAGAGGAAGAGAGGTTGAGAGATAGAAGAATATAAATTAGGTGGCTGTGGGTGGCCGGAAAAGGAGAAATTAGTAAAAAAAATAAAAAAGATTATTTATTTATTTATTTATAATTTACTTTTGTGTGATTTTTCTTTTTTTGACTTAAAACGAAGACGAACTCAGAGTTTTTGCTGAGCGATCGCAGAGTTCCAATCTAATTAGGTTAAAATTTGGTCAACAGATTTATTATTATTATTGCGTAATAAACACTTTTTGGTTTTATTTTGGATAGGAATATAATTTTTATTTTATTTTATTTTGATTTTAATTTAAAATTTTTCTCTCTTAGATCATGATGAGTCATGACTCACCAGTCGCAGTCTAGTTCCAACGTAATTCAACATATTTTTTAAAGCCAAATATTTCAAAATTAATCTGAATTATTCTATTCTATTCTATTCTATCAAAACAAAATAAATATATGCTTGGGTTGTAAAATGGAATTGAATTTTTGATTTGAAGTTTTACTATTTATTTATAAATAAAATGATTTAACTGAATTGAATTACTTTGATTTTTGGTGTTTTTTTTTAATGGAAAAAATGTGCAATTTAATCTCTAATATTGGGCCAAATAATAAATTTACCATTATGCTGAAAAAGAGTTGAATTAAACTCCTTAAAAGTTGAATTTTGGTACAATTAGAATCCATTACTTTCTAAACAGTTGATTAACATAAACTAGTGATTTAATAAATTTTTAACACGTGACGTACTAAATTACATTTTCAATCCTTCTTTTTTCTCTTATTTTCTCATTTCTTCTCTCTAACTAAAACGACACAAAAGAGGAAATCAAGATCTACCCTAACAACCAGAAAACAAAAATAAAACCAACAGATAAGGGATTACTTTCTCTTAGATTTTATAAGAATGTATAAATTTGCTTTTGATTTAGACACAAAAATGTTCTAAGATATTCCTAAAAATGGCTAATTTCATATATGAACCACTGTGATATAACCTATATTATGATTTCTTTTTTATAAGCTTTTCTTGATTAATATTAATTAAAATAATAATAATATGTTAAGTTTATCTTAATTAATATTAATTATATCAACTCATAATAATATGAAAGAAAAATAGCTTTATTTTTATATGATAAATAATTTTTTTTTTAAAAAAATCATTAAATATAAGATAAAACTTAAAAAGGTTCAAGGCGAGTGCGGTAAAGCGTTAAGCATTCGCCAATTGCCACTGTGCTAAATGCGTGAGGCACGCCAAAGTGACCTTCCTTTTCCCCAGTCTGTAAGCTATCGAAAATTTACAAAATTTATATAATTATTTGTCTGAAAAAATTTAAGTTTTTTCTTCAAAAATATAAAATTAAATATAACAATTATTATTTTTTTAATAAGAGAGAAAATCGGTTCAACTCTTAAATGAAAATATAAACTAAATCTAAATAAAAATATTGAGTTTTTTTTTTGTTCTCCATTATTCCCACATATATTGACTTTTTTTTCTTTCATTTTCATTCCCAATTTATATATATATATATATATAATCCATTTTTTCATAAAATGTTAGAATGTTAGATATCTCAACTATGTAATTAATTTGTTTTTAGTGATTTGAAAATCCAATCAAAATCTCGAAATAGACTTCTACTCCATATCTTGTGAGGGAGCTCAAAATAGACAAGGAAATTGTTTTTTTATTTTTTAAAAAAATAAAGAAGAAGAGGAAAACACTCCTAATCTAATTTTTTTTTTAATAAAAGCACATTAAATTTATTTATTTTTTTAATTACACTAAAGTAAGAAATTTCCCAAGATAAGAAATGGGTGATACGCATTTCTTAACAACCAAGCAGCTGAGGTTGCCATTAAATGTTTCCACGGGATTACTAAATATTTTAATTGATGATTTTGACTTCTGAATTATAAGTTGGCCGACTTTGAAAAATCTTCGAACACTATAAAATTTATTGAATTTATAATTTCTGTTTTCTTTACTAAAAAAATAAAAATTGAAGGCCATTAAAATTTTTTTTTATATAAATCTCTCTCAAATTTAATAAATTATAATTAGAAATAATTTTTTTAAAAATTAACTATTTACTTTTTATCATTTGATAAAAATAATATTTGAAATAACAATTAAAAATATTATATTTTGAATGTACTAATTACTTTCTAGTTACATCATAAATTCTTAAAAAATATCATTATACTGTATATAAAATTTAAAAAAATTTATATAAAAATATTTTAAATATAGAAAAATTATATAATATATTACACCGTAATATAGATATTATCTCAAACAAAAATAGTATAAATATTTAATTTTTTAAAATTTTATTTATGATTATAATTATTAAAATTTTATGTAATATTGGAAGAAATATAATTATATATATATGATAGAAATTTCAATGGACTCAGTCCAACATTGAAATTAGCATAATAGCATTCTAGAAATTCAAAAGGAGTTAAAAGACTGGCATTATGATCAGGGACCAACTCTTTAACTTGACAAACTCACGGTTGGGTCAATTTGTCCCAAATATTCTTTTTTTTTTGTTTTTTTTTTCCAAATCGAATCGTAAGTTGCATTTTAATTTATATATATATATATATAATTAGAAAGGGTCTTCTTCTATTTTTATTGGGTCCAATATTAATAATCAACGGGGGAAGGAAATAACTTTCTGAGTTTCCCAACCACTCAAGCCTCAGCTGCAACTTGACGTTTTCCTATTCTCCTCTTGCATGAGTTATCCATTTTTTTCTCGAAATAATCAATTTTTATTTAATATGCAATTTTTAATTTACAATAAATTATTCCATTTTATTTTGAAAATTAATTTTCATTATATTTTTATTTTGATTGTAAACTCAATTAATGAATAAACTGCAAAACTACAATAAAAAAAATTCATATGATATGTAAGGATTTAAAAAAAAAAAGGAAAAAAAAAACACTTTAGAATTTAGATGATGAAATGGAGTAATTTGATAGCAAATTAAAACTAACCTATTAAGTATAAATCCAAAAGGTTGATTATGAGGCAAACCAATTATTGCAAATAAATGGATATGTATAGTTCATAATTCTACTTCTGTATTTCGCTGTACGATGGTCAAGTTATCATAAAAAATAATTTTGGGTTCAAATTAGCAACATGATTTTTAGTTTACAGCCATTTTACATAAATTTATATTAAGAAAATAATATTTTTATATAATTAGTTACATAAAAATGCTGATATTATTATATTTCTTTGCACCATTATGTTTGAAGAAAATCCGAAACTTAAAGTCTAATTCTAGATAACTGTTGCTTGCAATATTGAAATTCCAATACCATCCCCATGTTTGTTGTTATTATATAATTTTTTAATTAGTTAGCCTCTAAAAAACACTAAAAGTTCTAAAACATAATATTTACTTCGATCAGCTTGATTTCAAAAAAAAAAAACGAAACATAAATTTAATTACTTGTGTTTTAACTCAATCTATCCTTTTCAATTAGTTGATGTCTGATTTGGATAGATATGGAACGTGAAGGCTAATGTGCCACGTTACTACATATTGACGTTTACTTTCTATATTAAATACAAAATAAAATCATATTAAATAGAAATTAATTTGCCAATAAATTAATTCATTTCTCAAATTGGACAAAATTTAAATTTTAGAAACCTTAAATTCATCAAAATTCATTCCTTGAAGCTCTTACTTGGAAAATGAAAGAAAATGACTTCAATGAAGTATCATTTATCTCCAGAATTATTTTGATGTATTTGCTTTAACATTAATTTCAAATTAGCATTCTTTTTTTTTTTTGGTCATTTACTTCATTTTATATCAAAACATTTTATTTTCTATGCTTTTTCCTTAATTTGCAAAATTCATATTGACTGTTTAAAAAATTTACATATGGTATCTGTAAAATTTTAAAGAAAAAAAAATTATCATAAAATGGGATAAAATGACAACATATCAAAATTTACAAATTATTACTAATCAGCTCAAAATTTAATTTAAAAATAAATTAGTTAAAGAATTGAAGGAAGATGACCTTTGGCATTCATTTTTCTTCTTTTCCAAACAAATTAAACATAGAAGTATTTCTACTGGGTTATATTAAGAAAGTAAGTTTTTTTTTTATTGGGTCTTTATGTAGTTAATTATATATTTTATAATATTTATGCATATAGCATTAATATAACATTGTTGAATTGGTCCATAGTCAAATTGGGTCATTATAATTAAGAAAGTTGACGATGAAAGTGAAAATTAATTTTTTTTGTCCTTTTTGGTGCATCAAAGTCCAGCTATATTTAGGAGTTGTTGGGCGAAGGTGTGAGTATGAAGTATAAACAAAGAAGAAGTCGAATGGAAATGGAATGATCCAAATGACATTAAACATTTGAATGCTCACCACTTGCAATACCTAACTACATATATATAAATAGCTTCATCAATATGTTGCAGCCGATTCATAAATTAGAAAAGGACATATATTAGCTGTACCTTAAAGAGCCAATGCAACCTCAATGATTTCAACATTAAACTTTGGTACATAGGAAAATGAAGCTCACAATTTGTTTGATGGTTACTCCCTCATTCCATTTTAATTATTCTAATTTTACTAGAATTAAAAAATTATTAATTATTCTTAAATTTAAGAGAAAATGAGTTATTAAAACTAAATTATCCTTGGTTTTGAAAGACTCAAAATTGTATGATTCATAAATTAATATTTATATGATTGGTTGTAAGTAATAAAGTTAAGAAAGTTAAGGATTTGCCCACTAATGGAATTCTATATAATATTAATAATTTTGAATTGATGAGTATATAAATAAAATTATAAAAAAATAAATTTAATTGATTGTGTAAAAGCGAAATATCATAAAGGGCAAGTCTGTGGTTAACTATTACTAACTAATTAATCATTGATAGTTAATTATATACTAAGATAAGCTAGTCATATTTTCGCACATATTAAAAATTTTAGTTACTTTAGTTAAACTAATTATATTTGCTTAATGTTTTCCAAAAATATCCCCATTCATTATTATATTGAAAATAACTATTTAATTTTTTTAATACAAGTCTCAAATTAATACTCATGTAAATGTCAACCAATTTCAAGAGTTAAAAAAATTAAGAATTTAAGAATAAAAATTAATTAATGGTTTATTTATTGATATAAATGATAGTGGCATAATAATAATAAAATATATAAATAAAAGTATATTTATAATTGAATAAAATAACTACACTTTAATAAAGGAAAGTGATCTATAATTTTAGACAATAAAAAATAAAAAATGAATATATCTTTTGTCTACGGAGCGGATATCTTACAAGTTTGAAACATTTATTATAGGTCGGACTATGGCTTGTAGTACACCACAGAACATAAAAATGAACTTATTTTCAGCAATTAAAAGCACTTAAAATATAATCATTAATATAATTTCAACCATTTTAATTTATAGGAACCAACTCACTTGAATTAGACAACACTTGCTTTTTTCTTCTCATCAAGCCCTGAAAGTGAAATGAAAATTAAGACCTAGAAATCCAAGTAAAGGAAAAAAAATTTAGAAAAATTAATAACAGTTTCTAAATTTGAATATTGTCACTAAAATTTAACATCCTCATTACAAAATATATACTTACCCAGTCCAATCAAACCAATAATAAATCAACTTTAAAAAAATAGTATATACACTCAGTTGCATATTTATAAAGTAAAAATTGTTTTTCATCGTTTATCATTAAAACTATATTTGGTACGAATAAATTCCATAAAATTAATAGGATTCATTTGCAAATCACTTTTAAAATTTAAATTAAAAAAATTAACATATTTGTCTTTTTTATTTCTAGTTTATAAGGATGTGGATGGAAGAAATGAATATATATATTAATTTTTACAATAAAATTTGAAAGATTTTTACGAAAGAATTCCATCAATTTCATGGAATTTATTTGTACCAAATGGCAAATATAGTCCAAATGAAGTTGGTGAATAAGAGCTATGGAATTGGAACTCGAGCTTCAATCGGCAATACAGAGATCAAAAAAATAAAAAATATAATTTATCAAGTTTGAGTATTGAAAGAATCGAACTCAGTTTTTCAAGCTCTTATACACTAACTTCATTATCATTAATTTGATATTTTGATTCATGAATCCAAGCTAGATAAATATTTTTCATTATCGCGAATGATATAAGAATGAGTATGCAAGTGCAAAAAGAGAGGGGGAGAAAGAGTTACTTGGAGCAGTCGAATGTTGGAGAAATTGGAGGAAGTGTTAGGGAAACACCACAACTAGCAGGAAGCCGAGATAAAAGGGAGAAATCAAGTCGAGGAAACATTGCTACAGAGGCCTCAAGACACCGGCAAATGCTCACTCGATCTGCCTTATTCGTCGAGTAATTTGCGAGATATGTGACACCATTGCAGCATTGCTGTGATGGGGTAGTCGCAGTCCGCATCAGGTAAGAAAGGCAAGGTGTCAGCTCGGAGATCACCTCATTGCAACTTGGTGAAGCCTGTGTTGAAGCTACCACTCTGGCTAGTATGATCATGATTGAAACTACACCAACCCGCCTCATGCTTGATCTTCAATATTTTGGGATGAAATATTGGTTTTTTTTTTTTGGTCTATTTTGATTTGATTTCTGAAAAATAAAAAAATAGGAATATATAGAATTTGGTTGGTGGGTGGATACATCAACAATGCCCATGTAAAGCTCATGCTCCAAGAAGTTAGAGAGTATAGTTGAGATTACTTAGCCGCGAGAAATGGTTATAAAAGGTATTACTTGCTGAATGGAAGAAAGAATATAAAGAATGTGTAAATGTGCATACTTAGTTTATCAATTGTCATCCTTGCTGGCCAAATAGAATTAATCTTTTGCCTTTCTCATTCGAAATATTACCAAAGTGCATATCTAATATCTTATAATTCAGTTTAGAACGTTATGAATCCAAATACTTAGGAAGTCACCAAATATTTTTCGGAAATAATCTAAAGAAAAAGCTTTGTATACTTTCATTCTCAACATCTACAATGCAGGTTAATTTTTACATGCTCAGGCTACTTTCATTCATGAATTCAACTAATAATAAGACTATTATATATATATATATATATATATATATATATATATATATATATAATTTTTACATTAAATTCCATGCTTGCAAATAATATTTTTTTCACATGACATAAATAGATAAACAGATCTAATTTAGGAAAGAAATTTTCATAAATAGTAAATACAACACTACGCACCCTCCCCTGCTTCCTCTATTTTCCATTTGAAACATACAAGAAAACCCATGAGATAATTACCATCTCTGTAAATTCATATTCATATCAAAACAGTGCATCACTGGATCAAGGTCATGCATAAATGGACATATAGACCTTATTTGGCAAGAAATATCAGAAATGCAAAACTACCCTCCTCTGTTTTCTTTGTTTTCCATTTAAAACATTCAATAAAACCCAATGAGGTAATCACCTTCTCTTTAAATTTATATTGACATCAATGTCATGCATAAACAGATATGAAAATCGGGCAATTTAGACGAAAATAATAATAATAATAAATAAAAAATGCAAAACTACCCTTTTCTGCTTCCTCTGTATTCTTCGTTTTCCATTTAGAACATTCAAGAATATCCAATAATCACCATCTATATAAATTCACATTCGCATCTAAACTATACTTACATGAACTGAACTTATCATGAGCCAATCCGATCATACTTTGCCATATATATGCAAAACAATACTTAACAAAGCATGATTGGACCATAAAACCCTGCAAGAAAAATCCATCATGTCAAGGCAAAAATGCAACATTTTTACCATCAAAACAGTGCAACCTATCTTCCTGAAGACATTGAAGAAGACGAAGCAGACGATGGGGAAAAGGGGGTAGCTAAGGAGGAAGAAAAAGACAAAGGTGAGGTGGTGGCTGTGGAGGATACATCCGGCGAGTTTCGACACAGAGGACAAGTTGCATTCATTTTAAGCCATTCATCAATGCAATCGGCGTGGAAATAGTGGTTGCATTCAGGGATGGTTCTTAGTGTCTCCTTGGGCTGATATTCACATAGACATATAGGGCAAGTGCTGTCATTAGGCTTAGGCAATCGACGACTTTCGCCCAGTAAAGTTTTTGGGTATAATTCTAAGGTGGGTTTGTCGAGACCTGTCGCTGACATGGTTGGTGGACGGCCAAAACTGGTGGGGAGGTCGGCGTCGTGGCTCCGGCTACAAGTCCTGAGTTTGCCGCATAAGTAACAACCAAGGCTGATTATGCATATGAGTCCTGGTATTCCAACTCCTATTGTTATCCCGTACTTTGCACTCCTTGGCAGTCGACGACCTAGTTCACCGTAATACAATGCCAATCACCTTAATTAATTAGCATTTCAAGAAAACAAAAGAAGATAATTAAGTAAAATGGCAATTTTTTTCTTTGCCATGCTCAATTTATCTAAAAATCAAAATTTGGATCAAATTATACTCAACTTTTAATTTACAGTCATTTTGATCCATTTATCTTCGAGAAAAAAAAAATACTTTTTTCTCCTGAGATAATGAATTCTGATCCGGAATATACTTGTTTAAACCCTATTCATAATAGACAAAGTTAAGAATAAAATACTACATGAGCAAAATTATTTTTATAATTTTTAATTTTCTTTTTTCAGGAAAATTCTTAGTTTAAGTTTAGTGTATTTGAAAAAATAATTTATAATTTTAGAATAAAGTTTAAGAAAATCTAGATTTATGGTGGTTGACGGGTCGTTTTGACTTGTAAGGGAGCTATGAGCCAGTTGGATTGGCGCATAGACAGCTTTCAGTCTCAGATTGTACAAGTCAGCCTGCAATCTTCCTAGCTTTTTGTGATCCAGTAATTCAGCTTTCCCGTGATTTTTTTTTTTCAAAATATATAAACATCTTTGCCCAATTTAAAATTCACTCTCACTATCACTCTCTCTTTTCCAATTATAATTAATTATTAATAAAATATTTGATTATAATTAATTATTAATTATAAATTCAGTGTGTGTCTAATTATTAATAATTTGAAGGATAGGTGTCCAATAGATGACACTGTAATTTGGGATTGACAAAAGTACAGTGAACATTAGATTTCAAATTGATTGGAAAAAGTATTGGAGTTCAAATTAAAAAAAAAAAACTCATATGCTGGGTTTTTTCCTGTAATTCTCTATAATTTATAAAATTATGATTATATACTTCTTCTGTCTTTTTAAAAAATGGAAGCATGAGGGGAGGGCAGAATTAAAAACTTTAAGAAACATTAATTAGAATTAGCATTGATGATAATTATAATAATAAAAAGTTAGACGTTTAAAATGAAAAATTACCATATTTTTTCTTTTTAAGTTTCCCCCAAAATCTCAGTTTCAATTTCTTAAACGTAACTAATTTAAAATCAATGTCAAGCTGCCACTCTATAATGTGTAGTATTAAAAGGACTATCTTTCATTTTTTTTCTCCATCAAGATAAGCCATATCCATAAGGAAGCGAAGTAGTATGCTCACCATGTCACCTAAAATTACTCCAAACTTAGAAATAGTTATACAAAAAATTCTAAAACTATAATTTTTTTTTCTCCCTAAATTTGTAAAATATTTTTCCAATTACACTAAATTAATCATTTTTCCTAGTTTATCATAAATTAATAATTGTGCTAGGCAAAATATTTCCATCCGAACTAATCTTCAAATGTAGGATTATATATGGGAATTGAAGATTCTAAATTTGGTACAAGGAGAATTCTTCTAGCTTTCTAGTTAAAATAAGAAATTGTAATGTCATATAGACAAGCATGAGAAAAATTCAAATGCAACTTCACGTTATGACTTTTGAGATTGAGGCCAGCAGTCACAAATATGCCAAGGACCAACTTGACAGTCCTCCCTTGACAAAGAATGGGATTGGAGAAAATTATCCAATTCCTTCTATGTCGTACAAGTTCAAAGATTTCAGGAACTGACAATATTCAATTCCATCCCTACTATCTTTGACTTTTTCAAGTTCTTGCCCCGAGTTAGATACCAATAACCACTCCTTCTAGACCACCCATGTATTTTATGATCAGCTTAATTCATATTTATAAACAAAATCATAATCAATTTTTGTTATTGGGTCCACAAATATATATAAATATAAGTTATAAAAATATTTTCACAATTCCATTAAAAAAAGATAAAAATCCCATTATATATAAATGCACTAATTTCTACGATTCTTACTTAAAAAAAAAAACCCGATTCCCTATCCATTTTTATTTTAATTACTAATTATTATTTAGTAAAATGTTGACTTCATATACAGTTCATACTCTACTGTTCATATCTTCCTCTTCTTCTTCTATCTTGCATAGCATGAACGGGGCTAATATTTGATGAAAATTTCTTGCTTTTGACCATGTTCATATATATATGAATTCTATCTATTTATTAACAAATTCTGAGATGGAAACAGAATATTGCGAATGAAAATAGGAATATGATAATCATGATATGTAAATATAAATATAAATGATAAGTACTGATGTATAAGAAAACATACCATTGTTAGACTGACTATGGCATCCAATATCAAGACTGTTATCATCTTTGAACTCACAGGTTCCACCGCTCTGTTCACAATCTCTGCAATCCGGTTTCAACCAGAACATGGTGGTTTCTCCTTCTGCCTTTTGATGCCAAATAACCGGAACTTCGACCTTACTCGCCATAACTCCACACCCCGATATATTTTGCAAATCGGCCTCGTATTCACTGGGTACGGCCACAACTGTGAAGTTGTTATCGCTAAGGCAATTAACTCTCCTCGAAGGAGAAGGCCATGGAGTTGAAGTGAAGTCCACGCCCGAACAGTTTAGAAACGTGAAGTTCCGATGATATTGTCCAACGAAAGGCGACCCAGAGAGGCTAAAATTGTTGAGAAATCGGCCGGCGAGGCAGTAGGCTGGGTCTTGGATGCGGATTTCTTGGGTTTGGTAGTCGATGGAGTTGACGATGAAGTTGCCGGATCGAGGGAGAGTGAGGATTGTGCGGTTTTCTCGGTCGCAGGAGAGATGGAAACCTGGGTAGCTGCATCGATTGCTATTATTATTGTTGTTGAGTCCGAAAGGGAATCTGATTATTTTGCTTGCTGAATCGCAGGAATCTTGGCAGAATTCATGGGAGATTGATATGTTCAGTAAGAGTACAAAGATAACGAGAAATAAGACCGCCATTAGCTTAAGTGATTAGATTCGAGTAATACCTGCAAAATATGCTGATATATGAATACTATTAGGCTTTTTTCATTAGTTGCGTGTGAAAATTTTTGTTGATGGATCAAAAATTTTAATTAGTTTATGTGAACAATTTTTCATGGCTATTTAAGGGAATATTAATTATAATGTCTAATGGCAATTGTATACAAAGTCAAAACAATGTTTGTTGCGTAAAATAATATAATTCTCCATCATGTGATAGTTAATAAAATTTTCCTTCGTTATATATATAGATAAATAAGGTTAAAACTTTTAATTTTACTTTTTACAAAAAAAAAAATACTATGTCGACCAATTGAGATTTGCTCAATCGGTACACCCAACAAAAATGAGAATTCAATTCCAATGGCTTTCTACTTTAAGTGATCAATATATAAATATATATAAAATGTGAATGCAAAAAGCATAATATCAATTCCATCTTTTTAAATCTTTAGGCAGTGGGGAATAGTTGAATGAATCAGCTTGAGAATGAAAGAACCATACAAATTAATCAAATAATAAATGGGATGATGATGTAATCACCACCGGCTGGGGATATGCCATGCCAAATTTTAATTAAAAAAGCTGTATTAAAAAAAATAAAAAAAAAATGTTTCTTACCAATAATTTGTTGTTTCCCACATTGGAATTTTATGACCAACCATTGTTCTACAATAATTTTACTTTTCAATTAATTTTTTTATATTTTTACTTTTCAGTGAAAACTTCAAATAAAGATTTTACATTAATACATTATATATGATACATTGTTCATATAAAAAATATAAAAAAATACAAATGTAGTTCTTTAAGCTTAATATTTAAACTCACATCTGTATTCACTATGAAAAGTTTAATCGGCCTGCCTCAATCTTTTGAAAAACCTGTATACCTCTTGAATTAATAATTTCGATAATTTTAAGACACATACAAATAATTTAAGGATACCACATGATATTTATTTTAAATGTCTATAAGATCTAGTAAAAGTTTATCTGTCTAGAAATTTCAAATTTACAAGTTTATACACATATAAAAATTATCAAATTTATAACAATGGAAAAAAAAATATTAACAAACTTTCAAATTTATTACCTACATTTAAATTTTTTTTCAAAAATATCAAAATCAATCTTTTAAAATTTCAAATATACCAAAATGGTAAATTTGAAATTGAAAGATGATAAAAATGATAAAACTGAAAAAATATTTTGATAAAAATAATAAAAAAGAGAATTTTGTAGATATTTTTAAAATAAAAATTTAAAAATCGGTAAGCCATGAAATTTCCAGATTTATATATTATGAAAGTGTTTGGAGTTGCTATTGGGTATATAAAAAACATGTTTAAAATTTTTTTAATTTAATTTACTGATTTTTTTAATTTCTTATAATATGTTTTTTTCAAATTTACTTTTAAAAAAATTATCTATTTATTTGTTTCTTTCCAAAAGTAATTTTCAAAATTCAAAAAATTTAAAATATTTTTTTTTTCAAAAAACGTTTTTTCAAAACTCAACGCCAAATAAACCCTATATATATGAGCCCCATCAATTGAGGTGGTCTTCGTGTTTGTGTGTTTTTTGAGGCCTAATAAAATATTTCATAAATGTAAGTCCAATTTCAATTTTTGTTACGATATTGCAAGATCTTATCTTGTTTAATCTCCATTTTATGATACCCATATCGGTAACAACATTCAAAATATAAATATGAAATATAGTTTTATTTCGTTATTAATGCAAAATTATCTAACAAACATCCAAATTTTGAATATTTCTTATGAAAATTTCCTTTATTTAATACTAAATATTGAATAATATTTGTTTTCTTATATAGGTTTCCACTTCTTTTCTAGTTTTTCCATTTAAATTATTTATTCTCTAATTAATGGAGGAGAAGTATTTTCTTCTGCAAACTCAGCAGCTTTCCTACCTGAGTTTGCAACTGATATGGGAACTAATATTAAAAAGAATGCTACGAGATGGATTAAGTAGTGACAGGAGATATACGATCGGACTAGGTAGCAGTTAAAGCTTTCTTAAAGCTTTTCTTTCTCATTTTCCCGATAAAAATTTATCTTTTCTTTCAAAGAAAAAATATGAATACTATTAGACTCGAAAATTCGATTGCTAATCCCTTTTCTCTCCACGCTACTTGAAATCCTTATTAATTATCTGTCAGCTTAAGTATGCTTTGGAGTTGTTGGAGTATTCTGGTTTTCTAAGCAATAAGCCAGCAAAGACTCTCATTGCCAAGGTCAAGCAGTCGACTGTGCAATCTCCTCCACAACATAATGTTTCTTCCTATAGACGGTTGATTAGAAGGCTTTTTTTTATCTTACTAATACTCGCCCTGATTTAGGCTTTGTTGTGTAGCAGCTCAGCGAGGTGCTTGATTGTCCCACTGAATTTCATCTTCAAGCTGCTCACAGGGGGGTGTTGCGATATATAAAGTCTACGTCTAGTCAGGGCTTAATTTTTCCCAGTGTCAATCAGCTGCAACTTAAGGCTTACTCTGACTCTGATTGGCCCATTTGTCCTCTCAACCACAAGTCAATCACTGGCTTTTTGTGTCTTTTTGGGCCATGCTTTAATCTCATAGGGATCAAAAAAATCAAGGGACTATCTCCAGGTCCTCTGTTACATATGAGATTCAATGGCTCAAGTGCCTTTCGCAAGACTTGCATATTCCTCATTCACAATCTGCCTTTCTTTATTGTGACAATCAAGGTAACATGCACATTGCTCACAATGCGGTCTTTCATGAACGTATTAAGCATATTGAGATAGATTGTCATATTGTGTGTAATAAGGTGATAGATGACATTATTCATCTGTTGTCATATTGTGTTTTCATGATTTGCTCAGCAAGCTTGGTGTTCACAATCTCTTCACTTGCGGGGGGTGGGGAATGCAGAAGCAGTATTTTCTTCTGCTAACTCGACAACTTTGCTGTCTGAGTTTGCAGGCGGTCTAGGAACTAATATCTGATCGGACAAGTAGTGACACGAGATATCCGGTCGGACTAGCTAGCAGTTAGCTTCAGTTCTGATCATACATGTGTATTATTCATTCAGCTTAGTTAAGTAGTTTCAGTTTGGTTGAGCTTAGACAACAATTAGTTTGTCAGTTCCTTGGATTCTATGAGCGGTTATTCCTTCTGTATGTATAAATACTCTGGCTCTGTTGAGGTCATCTTAAATGCTTTGTAATTCAATTTATTTTGTTCATTTTCTCAATTGCAATATTCCCATATAGCCATGATACTATTACAAGTAATTTATAAAATCAATGGAGTTAAAAAAAACACCGATATTGCTGAAATTGTGTCCTTTGTTTTCATTGCAGTCTTATAAAATTGATAAATCAAATTTGTAATCAATCGAATTAATAAATTAATTCTCAAAAATTCATCACTCAAATTCAATTATATCTTTACTTGGAACAGATATTATAATTTATTGTAAATAAAAAAAAGTTTTTTTACAACTAATTTTGTATTCATCAAGTAAAAATATGCAAAATATCTTAAATTTGATATATTACATGAAATAAATCATTAAAAGATAGAAAAGAGATTATGCCTTACAATTCATGGGAAAACAATCAAAACTTAATTAATAGAGAAATCATATGAAGATTCACAACACTTTGGATCAAATTCTGCTATTATTATTAATGTTTTTGTGGACAATATCTTAATTTTTGTTGAAAATAAATGTGAGCTTTAACAAATTTGGAGGGAACGATCATGGAAGTAGTTGCTCGACATACCCAATAAAACAATCCTGGCGGGAAAATGTCCGTGCATTTCTTTCACTCATTAATAAAACCCTAATTACCCTTTTTGTTTAATCCAGAAACGCTTCATATTTTCCTTTTTTTCTTCATTTCAATCCACTCTCTTCGTCCATTTAATTGGATCTTACCCCAAGAACCATAAAAACGACATGAAAAATGGTTTAATTATTTAAATTAATTACCTTTATTTGATCACCGTCTTCATTTTTTTCTTCCTTTTTTGGGCATAATTTAGGGTTTCCTGTTACAAGGTAATACCCATTAATTTTCCCAGATGAAAACATTCCACTTTCTATCAAAGCTTTCACTAATATCCTTTTTTGCCCCCTGAATTTCAGGTAGGGAATTTAAAGTTTTGGTCTTGCGTGCTTCGTGGAGAAATTATTGTTTCTGTTAAAATGGATGGAGCATTTGAGGACGAGAATGAGCAGACTATAACTATCAATGAGTACCTTAATAAGGTTGAAGAAGAGGAATTGGTAATTCTTCCCTCTCTTTCCCATGTCCATTTTAGGATTTTAATTTTCTAGATTGAAAATACTTTTTTGTCTTTTATGTATTTTTCCGGCTATTACTGTTACTATATGTGATTGTAGTGTAGAAGAGGTGAGGTTAGGGTTTTGAGTTAGTTTGGGTTTCTGTTTTTAAGACTGATATTTGTATTTGTCATAGTTGAGCAACAGAGGCTTTATTCATCAGGTATCAGAGAAGGGCATAAATTATTAGGTAAATTTATTTGATGGCTAGAAGTGATTTTGTATTCATCATTAGCTCTGCACTGAATTAATGACCGAATTATGAGTTGGCAGCTGATTTTTTCAAACAAAAGTGTTTATGTTTGTGGTTTTTTCACGAATATATATCAAATGGAAGATGAAGCTATTTAAGTTATTGATTCTATGGTAGATGGCATATTTTTAATTATTCTGCCGATGGACTAGATACGTCTAATTGAATTAACTGGATTCCAATTATATATGTTGATATCTCTGGTCATTTAAATTTGCTTTATTGTTGGTGTTTTCCTTAAAGGAAGCGGATTTGGTTCTCGGTAGTGATGAGGGCAAGGAGTGCACCTACAATATGGGTTATATGAAGAGGCAGGCAATTTTTTCATGTCTGACTTGCACACCGGATGGGAATGCTGGAGTTTGCACTGCTTGCAGCTTGTCTTGCCATGATGGCCATGAGGTACTCTTGCTTAAATTTCTTTCTATTGTGGTACACTCTAATGTTTACTACAAGGCTGAACAGGAATTCAATAATTTATTTCAAAGAAAATGCTAATGTATTGTCGTAAGTTCCTATTTTTTACTGCCATTTTACGCTTCCCCTGTAGCTGGAATTGGGAATGGAAACTGAGAATTCCTATTTTGGGCTTCCTTTGGCTTTTGTTTATAGTTATAATCAGTAATTGAATTAAAACAAGTTATTCTAATTTGTATTAGAAGCCAAATGTTTTCAGTTTATATCAGTAGATGTGTATATCCACATGGATATTTCTTTTTTATTATTAAATTTTATTTCGTTATATTTTAATGGATATTTTATGCTTGCTGCATCCAATAGATTGTGGAGTTGTGGACCAAGAGAAATTTTCGGTGTGATTGTGGAAATTCTAAATTTGGGGAGTCCTTTTGCAAGCTTTTTCCACAGAAAGATGTAGAAAATGCAAAGAATTCATATAATCATAACTTTAAAGGTTTATATTGCACTTGTGGTCGGCCCTATCCTGATCCAAATGCTGAAGAACAGGAAGAGATGATACAATGCATAATGTGTGAGGACTGGTTTCATGAAGAGCATGTTGGTCTGGGGTCTTCCAATGAGGTTTGTTACTTGGGCTATTACCTATCAGCTTACTATTTTTCTTTACATTAATTCTTTGTTAGTGCTATTTTCTTTGTTTTTAGCCTAAAAATGTTGCTCAAGGGGGAAAATATGTAAATGATGCAAGGTCTATTCACTCATATGATTGAAGTTAGTGACCAATCCTTGGATACACTTTAGGATAGGATAGGTCAATGATGTTCCGGAAATCTTACATGTTAACTTGGCTCTTAGTGTGAGTCTGCAATCGTTTTACTGGAATTGTGCTTCTTCACTCCTTTTAATTTAAGTGTTACAAATCCGCCATATCCATCCCTGCAACCTGTCCCAGCTGCCACCCTACACCCACCCACCACTGCTGCCTAGTTCCCCGAACCATGTCAACTTTTTTCCATCCCAGATGTAAATAACTGTGTTTTTTTTAACAAGAAGTTTCATGCAGTTGTATGATTTATAGCACAGGCAATGAGTTTTGAAGGATCTTTATTTATAGATATATTATGAAGATATGCACTCTGGTTTTGTTTTTTGAACAATAAAAGTCATAAACAGTAACCAGCAATACCTGGAAATTCTGTTTCATACCTCAGGAGCAATGACAAAATCCGATTCATTTTATGATGGATTTTTTTTCCCAACTTAGACAGGAATGATACTTATAATATTGAGGAATAGGACAGTCTTTATATTTTCTTTTTGTGTGTCATGTTGCTGTTGTCTTCATAGTTGAGGCATTTTGGTTTGTTGGAATCCTGGTTGAGTAGTTTGATATTAATAATAATTCTTTTCCTATTACAGATTCCAAAAGACGAGGAAGGAGAGCCTCTGTTTGAGGATTTCATATGCCAGACATGCTCAACAATTTGTTCCTTCTTGACATTATATCCTCAGAATATTTGGGCATCAGGAGGGAGAAGTGGCGATGCTACTGTGAATAGTAATAAGGATAAAAATGTGTTAGAAGATATTCTTTCTGCTAGTGGATCTGGAAAGCTTGAGAGTGATGCTTGTTTGCAAGGTTCCTGCAGAGAGGATAATACCATGGCTAATGCTAATGTTGATACTGTGTCTGTTGTCAAGGAATCTGTTATTGGAGAGAGTTCTGAGAAGAATATTGTTTCAAATCAAAGCATGAAAGATGATAACCTGCAGACTACTTGCGTTCTAGGAGTTGATGCACCACCTACTCTGCCTGTTCTGGAAAGTAAGCCATTATTTCTTGCCAAAAACTGGAGGGACATTCTCTGCAGATGCAAAAAATGCTTAGATATGTACAACCAGAAGAACGTAAATTATCTGCTTGACAAGGGGGACTCAATTGCTGAGTATGAGAAAATTGCAAAGCAGAAAAGGGAAGAGAAGTTGCAGCAGCAGGAGGGTGCTGAGATGAGCTTTTTTAATAATCTGGGTCATGTTGAGAAGATTGAGATATTGAATGGCATTGCAGACTTTAAGGAAGAGTTTCGTACTTTTTTGGTATGCCCTTTGGTAAAATGTTACATTTTTTTTGTCTGTATCTTCAGATTCTCATGTGTGCGACGTGTTGCAGGAGTCATTTGACACATCAAAAACAATCACATCTTCTGACGTCCATAAGATTTTTGAAAATCTTGCAAAGAAGCGCCGGCGGGAGTAGTGAGTTGTCCATTAGCTTTCCATGTGTTAAACGTAGCCTGCATTTAGTTGTTCTTGGAGGTGATCCTTAATCTAGAACATTTTGAAAGCACTGCGTGTGTTTAAGTTAGAACAATCCACTGGTGTGAACATGTTGCTTTGTAGAATTAAGTGTTATTCACCTTAAGTTTAACTTGGATTTATGTATTTATGCCCTGGAAGTGCAGTTTTTTCAACTGTTGATGAATTCCTTCAATCTGTTGGATAATATTGCCTTTCCCTGTAGGAGGCCAAGAACTGGTTTTATTATATCCATCTGACCATCATCGTTTTGTTAATGGGTTGTTATTGAACGAGGCAGATAGCATATGAAGTTTTAGGTGTGGTGCTTTCTTCTTGAAAATTAATTTGCATTACAAATGTTTGATATCTTGGTAGAGGTACTTCGCAAAATGGGAAAGACCAAGGTAGGCTTTTGTTGGTGGTCAGGTAATGCTTCTTGTTTATGTTACTAATCACTAGACTATATTGTCAAACACTATGCTGGTAATGGATTTCAAAGTATTATGAGAAAGGAAATGCTTCAAAAGAGGAGATAGATCCTTGAGGATTCAATAGGTTTAGTTGTTAAACTAGCAACACCAAGCAGGATCTTAGTCTCTTGATGTAGGATGCCCTCTTTTTTAACCTTTTTTCCCCTTCTTCTCAATATGAGTTACGTGATAGGAGCTAACTCTTACCGAATTAAACTCAAGATTCGTGGTAGTAATACCGTGTCGTAAAGAGAGAAGATGGTCTTAAGCTGTATACATGTGGGAGTTGCACATCACATTAGGCCTGTCTTTAGAGGAGAGGGTAATGACACATGATAAGTGGTTTACCGAAGCAAACTTTGCACTATTCCGATCCCACAACGTAAGCTGGACCATCCATGATGAGGGTGTCACGTGATTAAGTGGATAAGTGAATTACAGGTCCACATTAGAAAGTCAAGAGATAGCCCTGAGTTATACACACATCGGCATTGCACATCTCATTTGATATGTTTTATTATTTTTAAGAGGGTAATGAACATGTGATACTCGAAAGAAACATTAGTTAGCGAGAGTTTGTGGGTTGATTTGGGATAACTTTCGTGATTATTTTAAAACTTATATGTGGTGATGCTGCTCATCAAATTCTGCATCCTGATTTTGTGATTTATCCGGGCAATTTTCTTATTTCCAATTTTCATTTTGTCAAAACAAAGGGGTCCAGGGTTGGTGGTGGTTGTTCTTGAATGGGAAATAAAATAAAATAAAATAAAAGCAAAGATTATTGAGTTTGAGATCATGTGCCTCTACAGTTAATGATCTATCCTTAATAATATAAAATTAGGCTGCCCCTTACCTAAACCTAAACTCGGGACACAGTCCAGTAGCCATTATTGTCCCACCGATCTGTGAAAGCGAAGTATGTCTCCATTTGTGCTGTTCTTTTGAAACAGAGGACTAACCTAAGGAAAAATGGTGCTTTGACTGCATTCGCTGGCCCCATGTTCCATACAGTCATAAATCTGAGTTCTTAATGTGAACTCTTTCTTAATCTTGGACAGATGCTTTTTAAATCACTGGCATATTTGCATTTTCTGCTATGCTTTGGTGCTTTCTCTCTGTACATCACATCTTTGAAACGTCATTAGGCGTCATGATTGTGAATTGATAGAGAGATAACAATACCTCAGATTTGTAAATCTTCTTTTAACGAATGTAATTCGCCCTAACGAGATTAAATAAATTTATGTGAATTGATTGAGTATTAATTTATCTTCTGATTTTTTTTAAAGATAATCAGTTTGTTTTAAGTTTAACTTTTGGATCTAACTAGCAAGATTTTTCTTATTTTTTGGCTAATTTACCCAATTCGTCCTGAAACCTTCTTTTTTCTTTATTTTTACGTTGATTGTAAAATATATTATGCAATTAACTACAAAAATTGCAAATAGATTAAAAAATATATTTTTAATGATGGAATAGATAATTTAACAATAAAATCTAAATGTTGTACTAATTAAATTTTAAAAAATAATTTTGGGATAAATTAATAATAGCAAAGAAAAAAGAACATCAAAAAACCAATTGACTCTTTCATCGAAATTAATACATTAATTAACGAATAAATAAAAAAAAATCAATGAGAGAATGAAGGTAGTAATGCCAACAAAATTCTAAGAATAATCATTAAATAATGTTACATCAAAATTGAGTTTGAATCATTCAAACTAATTAGTTTTTGACTCACTCATAAAAGAAAAAGTATTTTGTGATGATTAATCAAAATTAGGAGAGAACCTTTTGTGACTTATGAGTTCAGATTCAACCAAAAAAAAAAAGTTAAACTTTTATGAGATGTTTTATTTTTCTAATAAGAAAATTGAAAAAAGAGAGCACCCAATATCAGAAATTCAGAAAAATCAACATCATTTCTGACATTTCACCAAAAAGACTCCTTGTTGTTTACCATATCAAACCTTGATGACACTTCAGTTTATACTCGGTTCACACTTGCATGATTGACCCAGTATTTCTAATCTACTGAAGATAAATAAAATCCAAGTTTGAAATTTCAATTTCAGATTTTCCATTTACTGGAAAATCCTAAGAAAGTATAATATTTTTTCAAAGTTAAAATTGTTCACATATGGATTATAAGAACTAAAATGATTTATTACCAATGAACATTAGAAGACAGAAATCAAAATTACTCTTAAAATTTAGGTATTGAAGTTAAAAAAAGAAAAAAAATAGTTTTGAAATTCTGAATTCAGTTTACTGAAAAATACTAGAAAGTATAGTAATTATTCAAAGTTAAATTTCAATTTGAAGTTAATATATGTAGAAATTAAATTCAATCTAAGAATTAAAAATCAAATTTTTTTTCAATCCAAAAATCCATTAATAAAGACATGAACTCAATTTAATTAAAAAATTTATAATTTTTAATATTTTTATTTGCAAGAGAAATAGTATTTTCATTTAAACATTTAAATGTGTCTTAACTACAGAGTTCAAGTAAAATGTAAAAATTGGTAATTTAATTAGTATTTTGACTTAGTAAGAATTGAAAGATATCTCAAATTTGAGTCTTTTCGTCATTATATACCAATATTATTGAGAGTTTATCACCTTTATATGTACTCACTACCTCTGTATATAGATCACAACCTAATAAGCCCCCTGATGAACCTAAAAATGGTTTTGTTTGGAATTTTTATCTCCAGCCCTCACTCAAAGGCAACAATACTTTTTCATAAACCCTAGTGCGGTTAGTTAGAAGGTTGAAAATTTCTAATTAATGTTCTTAGCTTGGACTTGAATTTCTTAATTGTTTCATACTTTTCACTCGACAAATAAAAGTGTGAGGTGAAAAAGAAAGACATAACGACCTTTCCTTGTTAATTAATATAGTTTAATATTAAAATCCAATAACTAATCAAGATTAGGTAAAGTCTCGAGAAATTAGTCTACGTAAACTAATGCAACTTATTGACCAAGATAGACAAATATCATATGTGGGTCAATCATGCATTTTAAAATAATCTCCAAAATCCAAAATTGTCACCGCGTTGGCCCTCTTGTCCATTGTATTTATTTATTTTTTTATTTAGGAAAAAGCATTTTTTGGCAATTTAATTTTTATTTGTTGGATAATTGCTGGACTATTTTTTTTTTTTGGGATCGTGATAATCGATTTTCTGGATGAATTAATAAGAATTATTTATGAGTACCTAGCTAGTTCTATTATTTGATTCTCTTTATATTTTATTTTATTTTTTGGTTTGAGAAGAGTAAGGTTGTTCATAGGCTAAATCGGTTAAAAATTTACTATAAATTCGACTCAATCCATCGAGATAATCAGTGAATGAATTATTTGTTGAAAATTGATCTAATCCAAAAGATTCAATATAACTTAATCAGATTAGATTCTAATTTATATTGATTTGCATTTATTAATTTAACTGATTTTTAAAAGTTTTATTCCTTATAATTGCAGCCCAACATTAATTTTCCCCTTTATTTTTATACCAATTTTCAACTTAATAGAATATTATTTTTTTACAAAATATTATAATTTAGCAAATATTGTTTTCCATTCAATTAAAATATTTAATATTTTTTAATATTTAAATTAATAAAAATGAAATAAAAAATAATGTAAATTATAAATGATATAAAATTAAAATAATATTAACACAATATTAATATTAAAATAAATAGGAGGGACGTCTGCTGTTGATTGAGAGGGGGCCGCCGAAGAGTATATTTTCCTAATTTGAAAAAGAAAAAAAAAAGCTATATAGCTTTTTTTTTTTTTTATCAATATTAAATTTTTATGAATATTGATGGAAGGTAGAAAATATATTCGAACACAAAACATCCTTCATTCAATTTGCCGATATTTTTAAATTTTACTTTTGTAATTGAATTATCGAATTAGATTCATATAACTATTTATAAAATAATTAATAAGTAATATGTAATAATATATCGTATATAAAAAAAATATTTATACGTAATATGCAAAAGAAATTGAATTTTTATTCTATAAATAAGAATATAAAAAAGATAATTATTATTTTCTTATATGATAATAATAAGTTATTGATTGGAACTTTAAACGATTTAATATTGATATGAATTAAAAATTATAAAAAATAATAATTATCTGTTTTATATTCTTATTTATAGAATAAAAATTAAATTTCTTTTGCATATTGATACGTACGAATTTAATATTGATGTGAATCTTTAATGAATGAAAACATAGATGAAATTTAAAATTATAAAATTATAAATCTGATCTTCTTTTTGCTTGGTTATAATTTTTCAAGAGAAAAACTGGATGTGACAGTGTTCTCTGTTAGATCGATGATGTGCATAAAATAAAATTTATAAATTTATAAATTTCCTAATTTGAACATACATTAATTCAATTCTGGTTGGAAGCTAAGAGGTACAAAATCCAACCACACATTTTGATATTCTGTCGGGAGACGACTCTCTTTATTTATATATATTTACAGCAACCTAAGCCTTCATTTTCTATGAACTTTCAACATAGTCAGCTGCTTTGTTGGTTCTTGTAATAATTTTTTTTATTAAAAAATAAATCAAGTCATTAATTTCCCCAAAATTATAATAATTGTTTCTGCAAGAAAACCAAATTGTAAAAATTTCAACACAAATCTCATATAATAAATTGTGCATTGTTTTTCTTTTCAATCAATGCAAAATAAAGAAAAAAGTTCCAATACAAATTAAGAGGAAATTTCATGTAATATCTTTTATAACTTTTTATTTCAAAAATGTCTACAATTTTTTTTTTATCAATTTTACAAAATTTTGTTTTCAATTTTACAGTTTTTATTTTTATTTTTGAATTTCAAAAATACCATTTTCTTAAATCTTGCCTCTTGATATTTTAAAAAGTTGATTTTGATATTTTTAAAAGATTTTTTAAATATTGGTAAATTTGAAAATTTGTTTGATTTTTTTATATTTTTATAAATTTCCCATAAATTAATTTTGATTTTCATATATTTATTTATTTCATTTGGAGGATGAGGACAATCAATGTTAAGACTAAGACAAGGATATTAATTTAACATTGAATGAAAACCTAACTACATTTAACAGAGGAACTACTTTTCTTTCTAGCAAAGGGCCATATGACATATGGCCATTGATGACACTACTTGGGCAATTAATCTTAATTATTGAGTAAGAAAATTCTAATTTGAAACAAAAACAAAATTAAGATGAATTTTATGTTATAATTATTTGAAATTTTGAATATATAAGAGAAACAGAAAATATAGTTAATTGCCATGGAAATTTGGCTATATGATTTATAAAGGTAAAAATCAAATTTTCAGTCTCAAAATTATTTTTAATCAATTTATTAAGTCTTATATTTTAATTTTGTTTTATTGAATTCTCATATTACTATTTTTTTCAGTCAAACCATCTATGATTTATATGATTCACATAGAGGAATTTTTGATTGAAATATTGGCATGCAATTATATTATGTTGTGTTCTTAAAAGTGATACAGAGTCCTCAATATATTTTTTAAAATAACAATTCAGAATTTTTTTTTTTGACTCAATAATTCAGAAATGTAATAAAAACATAATTATAATGTAGAAATTCAATAAAATTAAGCTCAAGAATTAGGTCCACATTAATATAGGAAATGATATATAACTAGTGATGATCTAACATATAATAAAGCCAGCCTTGCTGCTTGTGCCGGTGAGTATAATTAAAACCAATATACTCTTAAAGTCTCAACAATTCACATGGTTTGGGTGAAACCCAATTAATATAATTATTAAAAAAACTAAATTAACCTAATTAATTAAATAAATGGAATTCTATAGAAAACCAAGCTCAGTTTGTCCCTTAGCAAGGAAGAAGAAAAATCAAATCCCGTCAAGGAAAAAAAAATCCAAATAAAGAATAAATAGCCACCTAACTTCTATTTATACCCCCACCTTCTTCTCCCCTACCTTCACTGCAAAAAGTTCAAAGCTTAAACACCTGCAGTTCTCTATTATCTATTTAGTATTTTTTTTTTTCCTCTCTTTTTAGTCCCCATTTCCATTATTTGGGGATTTTTTTTCCTTTTAATTTCTTCAAAGAAAGGCTCTTTTTTTTTTTGGTGGGTTTCTATTTTTGTTGATCATGGGGAATTGCATAAGAGCAAGTAGACAAGTTAGGGAATATATTGAAGAGGAAAAGATAGAGCAATTTCAAGATTATCATCATCAAGAAGAAAAAAAGGAAAAAATGGAAGATGGGTTTGGTGAAAAAAGTGGGATTAAGGTTAAGATACTCCTTACAAAGGAGGAATTAGAGTGGTTAATGTTTGAGATTAAGGCTAATGAAGGGAGAAAATTAGAAGATGTTTTACAACAAATAGAAAGAGGGAGAGAGGAGAAATTTAGAGTTAGGGCATGGAAACCAACTTTAGAAAGTATCATTGAGACTTGAGAGTCCTGAAGGTCTTGATATTGAAAGATTATGAATTTTCCTTTTCTTTTTTCTTTCTTTTTTATTGCCTTTTTTTTAGTCCTCTTTTGATGGGGCTTCTCACTTGAGTTTTGATGTACCCAAATTATATAAAATATATGTAATTAGACATGCTATATATATTTATTTTTATAATGAAGATTCTGGGTTTTTAGTATTGAAAATAACCAAAATTTAGATTGAGGAATTTTCTTTTATGTCACTTGAGCCTTGAGGCTTCTCCCTCCTCTTATATATATAAAAATTTATGTATACTCATGTCAAAAAAATTAATTGTAGATTGTGCAACTTATTAAGATCAAGAGAGACATTTCAACAAATTGAGAGGGAGAAGTACGGTTTTTGTTTATGAAAGGATGTCATTAGTAGCTCTTATAATGTAATAGGTTTAGAGCATACTCTGCTGGTAATTGTCCATTTTTATCTACTTTGCTCCATTTACATCTCATTTAATTGTCAGGAAATGCTCTTCCAGTAAAATTTAGGAGTGTGAAAGCTGAAAAAAAATTAAAAATAAAGAAATATACATCTTCTTTCTCAAATTGAAAAAAATTCTAGAAAACAGTTTGAAAATTCTTGCCATAAATTAAGATTTCTTCATTTGTTCACATTTCTAAAGTTTTGAGCTCATAGAATTATCTTCTCTTTCAGTGCAAACAACCATTTTCTCAATAATTGGTCTCTCTTCGTTCCTCTACAAGACATAAACTTCACATTAATCCTAAAGCTTTGTGAATTCTCAGCTCTCCGCCCCAATTAAATCCACATTGATTACTAGCCATTTTAATATGAATAACAAAATTGCAAAATGTGGATTCAAATATTAGATATAGATGGTACAAAGATGAGATTATGATGCGATGTTGAAGAATCCTGGCGCCCTCAGAAACGGCATCGCCGGCTTAGAAAAGCAGAGATAGAGGCAGAGGCATCGCCGACTTGAGATTAGGATGCGGTGCTGAAGAATTCTTTCCGCTAATCTTTACTGCTCTATTCACGACATTGAAAAGGAGAAGAAAAAGAAAAAGAAAATGAGGAAAAGAAGAAGAGGAGAAGAAGACAAGTAGAGGCAAAGGCTTGAGATTATGATGCGGCGCTGAACAATTCATTTCGCCGACCTCTATGCTCTATTCATGACATTAAAGAGGAGAAGAAGAAAAGCATAGGCAGAGGTGGCCAAAAAAGGAATAAGAGAGAGGGGGAGGATTAAATGCATTTTATTATTATTTTTTGTGTGTGTTTATACTAGTTATTAGTTTGTTTTAGAAATTAATTCTGTTCGAAACTTAATTACGTTATTTAAAGATTCATTTTATAAAAATTGAATTCAGAAATTTTTTATTCATAAATTGAATGTGTGTTTTGAGTGATAACCTTTGAATTAAATGTATTTTATTTTTGATTTTAGGGATTTGTGACAAGAGAAAGTGAAAAAAAGAAAAGAAAAGTGAAAATATATTATTCAGATTGATTAATATCACGTGTTCAACTTTTATTCGTTCAAAATACACCACAGTGTGTGAATATCCACGAGCTAGCTAGTATTTCGTTGTTATTCTTTTAACATGTGGTGTCATATAAACTTTTTTTTTTTGAATTTTAAAGGATAAAAATGGATATATATATATATATATATATATCAAAGTGGACCAAGTACAATAGAATAAAATGATAAAAATAGAATAAGATATGATATGGTTAAAGTCATAATAATAATAAACTGAGAAATCTAAACTAACCCTAGGACAGTAGGACGGAATAGTTGATAGAAATGGTCCATTTCCATGCAAAGACACCTTTCAAGTGGCCCTGCTTTTGGAGAATCAAATTAAACTTCAAGCCCAATGTGTCATTGAGGGTAGGCTTTGAACTTCCAATTGGATCACCAAGAAGAATATTTAGTACTTTTGCTTGGTTTTGCGATGAGGAAGAAAAGAAAACACTATCCTAATTTACCAGTGTATAGATATTCAAAAGGATAAACCTATTTGATTACCTTGTAAAAATTCTTATCAAAATATGATTCGTACTTTATTTATGCAGCTAATTATTAATAATTTTAACAATTTGGTTTATATTTTTTATACATGACATTATATTATTAATTGATCATAAATTTAGTCTAGGCAAATAAATTCATCTGTTTATCCTGGTAATCTTCTTCTTTTATG
The DNA here is from genome assembly GCA_023653625.1 of Triadica sebifera. Classification (NCBI taxonomy): domain Eukaryota; kingdom Viridiplantae; phylum Streptophyta; class Magnoliopsida; order Malpighiales; family Euphorbiaceae; genus Triadica; species Triadica sebifera. The sequence goes on along the minus strand of CM042905.1, from coordinate 991,877 downwards.
TCAGAAGAATATTAAGAAACAAAAATACAACAGAATTGACAAACTCATTACACTAACTAAAACGCCAATTAGTGGAACACTTTTATTTCTGTAATCATCATTAATAGTAAGAAACAATATTGAACAAATAATAGGAAATAAAAAAAAAGAAATTTGTATATGTTTCCTTCTATCTAACTCTCTTCGTGTATGGTCTTAAGAGGGCTACCAAACCCACACCCAGAAGAAACAACACTAACCCTATTAATGGAGATTTGCACTAGCTCACTAGCCACATCCCTAAACTCAAGAATTCCACCATCTTTACACTTTGACATAAGTCTAGAAGCTTCTTCTTTTGTCATCTTAACTTTCACTCTAATCACACCCTTTCCTTCATCACCACCATTGCCATAGCTCTTCTTTTCCAAATGCTTCTTCAAATTTACTTCTCTAGCCAAGACATCACCTTTCTTCTTGATTTTCTTTGCTGATGGGTTCTTGCTCAAATCATCTCTATGTATGATATGTGTACCCTTTGGTCCCCTTAGTAGCCCAACCATATTGTCACTTAGTATTTTGGTAAAATAAGCATTCAAAGAGCTCCACATTTTTAGAAGAAAAGTAATAGAGTAGTAGAGTGAGAGTTGTGTTGTGTTGTGTTTAGGGCTTGAAATATAGCTATATTTATAATTAATTGCGGTGAAGAATTGAACTTGTTTTTGGAACTTGAAGTTGTGAGTTCTGTTCTCAATTGGGGCCCTTATAAATACCCAAAAAATAAGTTATATTATTTATTTGATTGATGGATATATGAAATTTATTCAGGTAAAAAGTTTATTAAGTGACTTCGAGGATCCTCTGATTAAAAAGTTAATAAGTCAAGGCGTCCAGCACACGCCATGCTTATTGTCTCATTAGCTATTTTTCCATGCGTCAATTTATCAATCAAGTGGTGGACTGTCATATATTAAGTGCCTCCCTTACAAGACGATTAGCATCTTTGAAAAGGTCAATCCTTCTATTAGTAATTTAAATATTTTATTAATTTAGAGAATTGAATATTTTTTTGATTATACATATATTAATTTCGCATCTTTTTGAAAAAAAAGAATTTAATTTCATATTTAGTTATAGACAAAATGGATGATGTATGAAAAATTAATTCCTCATTTTATGGATAACAAAATAAAAACTATATGTAAATAGGTAAAATCCAATCATTTAATTCCTACTAAAATATTAGCCCTCTTGAATGTAAGTATCAGAATTAAATAAAAAGTATTATTCGAGCAAGCAATAATAGTAATTATGTGCATGATATATATAACCCCTCACAAATTCACAATTATACAAATAGATGAACAATTCTTCTTATTTTCATGTGGGTCTTTCATTCTAGTTTTAGCAAACTTTGATGTACATAACACCTGAAAAATTTTAAAGAAATTTATGATTTTTCTAATTATTTGGCTTATAATTGAATGAGGTATCAATTTATCTTACGAATTTCTTTTGATAATTAATTTATCTTAAATTCAATTTTTGGTTCTAATCAAAATAAAATTTGGAAAGCGTTAGCTTATTATTCAATTTGACAACTTTAAAGAGTTATTTAGATTTGCCGTTGGATATAAAAAAAAGTGGATTTATAATTTTTTTAATTTAATTAATTGATTTTTTTAATTTTTTATAAATTGTTTTTCTCAAAACTATTTCGAAAAAAATATTTATTTATAAAAAGAGCAGTTTTTAAAAGTTAAAAATATTAAAAGTATTTTTCCCAAATAAAATAGTAAAAGCTTTTGAGGGTTTTTTTTTTCAAAATTATTTATTGAATACCAGTAATTATCTTCACAAATTCAACCTGCAAAAGGTAAGAACATGAGGTTTTGACATTTTGCCACAGAGGAAAAAGGCAACTCTTTGACTAGGTCTTGAAAATTGAGTTTTATTCTTCAGTTAATTTCTTTCAGTCACGGTTTTATTTATTTACTTATTTGACAGCACTGAAATAATCAGTACTATTAAGCAGAAAATCTGTTAGTCAACACGGTTTTATTGGAAAAATAAAATTTTGATAAGTTGAGGAGTTTTCTTTCTATTTCCAAGTCTACTACTGATCGACCATTTTTCTGAAATTTTTTCTAGTCAAGTCTATTTGCGGAAGCATCTTTTGAAGAATTTTAGCATTCGTCTCATTCTGCGAAGTTGTTATTATTATTATTATTTCAGTTTTTGGTCACTATGTGCATCACAAGCAACTAAGATATTTGAAAACTACACATTCTAGCTATTGATTGGCCATTCATGATTTATATTGGAATAATTTAATTTAAATTTTATCCATAGTTTTATTTCTATAGCAAATTACTTATTTATTATTATAAGAAAAAAAACAATTTTTTACCATCAATTTAATATTTATAAAATAAAATTTAATTTTTTAAAATTGAAGTTTCCCATGATATTAAAAGGCAATTTGCACTTTGAGTCAATCCCTTCTTGTACGCTTCATTTTGTGAAATTTTGTTTTGTTATAATAAAATAATTGCTCTCTGCAATTTTTTGATTGGTATTTAAACGGGGAAAAGTAAAAGAGCATAGCCAACCAAAATTTAGATTAAATAAATACATTAAATCATTGATATTTGAATTTGTTAAAAAATTACAAATAAATTCATATAATATGGAGAATTTATTTGCATTTTTTTTAAATTTGATATAAAAATTAATATAATTGCCTTTTTTTTTGCATCCATATCTTTGAAAAGAAGAAATAAAGGTGCAGATATAAGAAAAAGAAAAACATATTACTTTTAGACTAAATTTTAAAAGAAACTTGCAAATAAATTCCATTAATTTTATGATTTATTATTATACAAATATAGCCCATTAGCCCTAGTGAACTTCTCAAACACATGAATTTAAATTAAAGTTTTAAAATTATATTTAAATTTAAATTTAATAAAATTACAAATAAAAAAACCGCAAAAATTTAGGGATTTTTATTTTTTGATTAAAACTCTTTTTTTTTCGCAATTTTCTAATATTCTTAAACCCAATTTGTATTCAAGATTCTGATGGGGCCAGATTTGTACGTAAAACTTGTGTCAAAATTCAGTAAAGAAGCCCGGCCCATGACCAGCTCTGGATGGAATGCATCTGCAATTCCCCATCACGTGAAATCTTCATCAATCAACGGTAATGTCAATGTCAATGGCGTGGATGGAATCCACACATTGCTACACCGTCAAACACTCAAGCAAATCCATCTTCCAAACAAAAAAAAATATATACAAAGAAGTTTCTAACATCGCTTGAAAACACGGAAGCATTGTTTTCGCTTTTGGTTCGAGCAGAAGAAAAAGAAGAAGAAGAAGGCGAAGATGAGCGGAGCTCAGGCGTTGAAGAGAATCCCTCGCATCAGGTTTCCGCAAAGAAACCTCAAATCCTCTGGTATGTCCTCTCTTTTTCTGAGTTTTCTCCCTTTTCTCTGCAATTTTCTTTTGCTTTTTCTGTAAATATTAATGGAGTGCTTGATATTTGTATTGTTCTCTGCTCAATCTTTGATATATGCTCTTCATTTCCATGGAATTCTGTTGTTTTCGATTATATTTCTGATTTTTGTTCTCATTCGCTTTTCGTCTGTCGACGACATGCCGTTTGAATGAGCATAAACGTTAATTCGTTTAGTGCTTTTATATGAACGGTTTGTTTGATTGCACACGTGTTTACCTGTATAAAGATTGGTGTTTGATTGTGGAGTATTTGTAGTTTGAGTAAAACACCATGTGGTGTGGTTGTGATTGATTGATTGAGAATGGCCGTTCATTCATGAATGACCTGCCGATTGTGGTGGTTTTCTCTGAAAGTGACGAATGACATGCTCGCAGATGCTCAGTCGTTTACTCATGAAGGCTAGATTGATGTCAAACGACCTGTCGTTCTAGTAGAGATAAGCGATAATGACTCTTTAAGTTATTAGTTTCTCACTCTCAAGTTAGTGTTTGAATGTCATAATATTTGCGGAATGTTTTTGGATTAGACTCTTAACAATGAGATGACTGTGATTTATTTACCAGTCTATGTGAGGCTTGGTGAACTGCAATTCTCGGAATTTGTTATTATGAGTTGGAAGATACTGTTTGAGAACCCTGAATCTTAGTGCCAAGATAGCTTGAATGTTTGTTCACTGTTATCTCCTTCTTCTTCCTATTCAACCAAGTGTTAAGGGAAGTAATTTGCAGGTTCTGCATCACAGTATCAAGTGGCTTCTACAATTGGAAATGCTGATCAAACTTTCTTCTCAAGTTTTAAGCCTTCAATGACTGTTGGAGGGAAAGCTTCTCTTCAGCCAAAACGAACACCTGTCTCCAATGAAGAGATTGAGGCTATTTTGGTATGTGGAAAACTTTCTTCCTATGTTACTGTTGGAATTGCATTCATTTGTTGCATTTTCATCATGTTCAGTTATGATATGTTAATGTGAACTTTTGATGGTTTGACTTGATCACTGTTGAATCATGACATTGTATGAGACGCATAATTTTGTGTTATAACCTGATTCTGTTTTTTCTTCTTCAGGGTAGTCTAATTAGAGTGCTGAATGGTTGTTGTGCATCTTTTTGAGCTATCAAAACATTTGTCTAGAACTTTTGGAGTTAATTTTTATGTCCAAAATGTGTTCTTTTTTCCTTTCTATTTCTACTTCTTGAGCATTTATAATTTCAATGGTGACAAGTGAAGGCAGAGAATGAGACGTGATGTTAGAGTAAATGCACTGACCGGATTGTTTCCTTTTCCATTTGTCAACATATGACTGAGTTTGATGTATAAGAATGTTCATTCAGGTTTCAGAAGTTATTTTTGCTGCTACTATACTCTTATTTAGAAATTTAGCAGTCTGCATGAACTTCAGTTTTTTTCTTTCTGGAGAATATTCTGATTGAGAATATTCAGTTTTTTTCCTTTCTATTTTTTTTTTATTGATTCAGTATGTTGACGACTTCAAATTGATCCATTAGGAGTTAAGGATTGTATGCCAACTATGCTATTGGTATTTAGTCATCTAGTGAGTATGCAACTCTTGTTTTGCATAATATTCTGTTCTTTTTTTCTTGGTAATCTTTTATAGATATGTTGCCTGGCTGCTAATTAAATTCTCTGGCTGTCGAATTTGCAGTTGGGTGGCTGCAACTGATCTTCTCATGGAGCTTCAGTGAGGGAGCTAAAGATTTTCTTCCTGATTCTTAACGTTTGAACATTAGACATTTGCTAATACAAGTACGTTTTATGAAACTTGTCCGAGGCATGATTCATTGATTTAATTTTCAATATTATTCAACATATGAAGATGATGAGGAACTGATTCCATTTGGGCCATTTATAAATAAATGATGCTTGATGTTGTATGGTCTTTACAAATAGAATTTATTTCCTTCTAAGTTGGATCTCTCAGAAAAAACACTAGCCACATGAGCAAAACATAAATGCAACAGTAAAATGTAAACAGATAGATCATTATGGTTCCTTTTCAATCAGCTGTTCAATAATTGCAGACTTGGGATTTTTACCTGGAGGACCCTTTTCCCGGCGTTGGAGCTCTTCAAGCCTGAAAGTTATTAACCGATCCCAGTTTCCTCCTTCGAAAAGAACTGCTGCCTTTCCATCAGTGATTCGTTGAACAATGCCGCAGTACATATAGTATGGGTTATTTGGGTTATTTACAATGGCGATCATACCAGGCATCAGAAGTGGTAATTCAGGCGGCTTTGGCTTCTTTGAGGCAGTAAGCCCCACAATAGTCCCTGAATCAGAAGGTGACTGTTTTTTAGGAGGTGGGTTTTCTTCTATGAACTTCTTCAATCCCTTCTCCCCACCAGGAAATCCACCTGTTAACCCCATCAGCTCCTTATCAAAAGCATTTTCAGGGACAGTACTGGTTGAAGCTTCATTGGTGCCTGAATTTTCCTCTTTAGCAACAGATTGTGATGCGTCAACTTCTCTCTTTAGCTCTTGTTGAATACCTTGTTCTCCATTGCAGAGTCCTCTGCCTCCCAGAATCTCGAATAGATCGAATTTTGCACATGGTTTTAGCTTAAATTTTGATTCCTTAGGAATCAAAGAGTTTGGCCTGTTACTATTTGGGCGATTGAATAGGTTATTTTGGCCAAGAAAGTGGGATCTAAATAGAGAACCTTGAAGAGTTATTGAAGAAGCCATGGCTAATTGATAATTCAGAAGGCAGTCTTGTTAGAAAGGAAGAAAAGCTTCCTCTTCCAATCTTGTCCACAAATGGGATTTTGTAAGATGGTGCCATGCTATCTTAATTTTTTTTTGGGTGAAGAATCGAGGGCTTGCTATCTTTCACTTATTGGTTGCCTCAAATTAGCATATTCAACTGTTGGACCACCGCTGTCTATGATCCTGCACCTGTGCCAACGTAGAGTTGCCACGTGTGTACAGATTGGAGAGTTGCCACGTCGGTGCAGACTATAAAATATAAATATACTAAATTATATAGGAAAAAGGAAAAATGTAACAAGCTAGGCATAGCCTTTTTTTTTTTTTGACCTTTTGATAACTTTCCGTTTACATTTTTAATCCTAGCATAGTAGCATATAAATTCTAAAAACTGAAATAAATTTATGATGAGATATTTATCTTTTTCTGTCTTTTCGAACAAAAAGAAATCCCAAAAGAAAAAAAAAAGTAGAAGATAAGAAGAAAAGTGGTAGTTCAATGACCCATGGAGCATGATGATTGCTAATATGCCCCGGCCTACCTAGTTTCTTTTGGTGAATTATAAACGAGCAAGATAAAAGAAATAAAGAAAAATATATATAATTTGTCTCCAAATTTATCCAATTTATTTTATTAAATTCTTATTTTCACTTCTTTTACATTGATTATTGAATCTTTAATAATTTGTCTCAAAAAAGGAATCTTTAATAACTATATTTATTATATTAAATCATTGATGATTGTTTTTATTATATTACATTAATAAATAATTTTTTATTGCATAAGTTAATGGTTAAAAAATTAGAACGATGACAAATTCTGTTATTCCTCATTTAATTTTTCATGTTTGTAAAAATAATTATTTAAAAATTTAATAGAACAAAAAATAATTTTTTAAAGACTCAATACTATAAAAAGAAGATTCCAAAAATAAATCCGACAAATTTAGAAATCAAAGTCCTTTCACTATTCATTATAAAATTATAATAGAAGTTTAAAGTAGATAAATTTTTTATGAAATATAAAATTAAAATTATGTAAAATGTAAATGATAATAAATTAAAATTACGTTCTAATTTTATTAAAAATGAATTTTAAATTAAATAAATCATGAGAAATTTTTCAAGGCTAAAAAGATACTTTATAAAAATAATGCAAATGATATCAGGAGATCATGAATTTTTTGATACTTTGCCTATTAGGCCCGTAAATTTTAAATTACACTTCTCAATAATTATAATTTTCCCATCTTATCTTTAATATTTTATTTGTTTAAAAAAGACAAAAGAAAAAAAATATAAATCTGGTCTAAGAATAAAATAATATAATTTGCTTAAACAATAAAAAAAATTAATATATATTAGTATTTTATGATATTTAAAATTTATATGATCGAGTATCTTTATATTATTATATTCTATTAATATTTAATTTTATTAGAAAAATATTAAATTGTAATGAAATAATAAAAATACTATTTATACCGTGATATTTGATAAATAAAAAAATATTTTTTATTTATATTAAATATTTTAAAATATAATTTAACGAAAATAAAATATAATTTTTCGATCTCAAAATAAATAGTAATTTTTTTCTAAAAAAATAAAAGTAAAAACTAACATAGAAAAAAAAAAATTGTGCGCCATACTTCACCTACTAGTCACATCGTATATATACAGTGATCGAAGGGTCAAACAACTTTCCGTGAGCTCAACTAGAGATCTCCATAATCCATTGCCTTCTTTTATTCGCTCTCTGTTTTTTTTATTAAAAAGACAAGTCTCTTTCTACGGTTAAATACGGTAAGTAATCCATAATCGTCTTTGCTTTTACATTCTCAAATCGTTTTCTGTTTTCTTGAGAGATCATATATGGTTTTGCATGTCAGCTGCAAGTTATGTAAGTTGTTTCTTGTTCTTGAAGAATTTCGCTGTTATCAGATTTGATTTGATGGATTTTGATGTTCTGTTGTTATTATTTTTGTTCTTTGGATTTTCGTGATCTGAATTTTGTTAATTTGAGCTTAATTAAGCTTTCTGAGGTTATTTGCTGAAGAAGAAGTAGGTGGTTAGCGCATCAGTTTTGATATTTTTTTTCCGGGTATTCATAGTCTAGTTCTTGAAGGCATGTTACATCTTAAGCTTGTCCATGGGGATTATTTTCTTTTTCTTATCATTTTTTAAAAGTTATTCATGGAAAGCAAATTTTTGTTGGTTGTATGAGTTCTTCCCATTAGTAACCCAATGCCTTTGTATAATTTGATGGAAGTTTTAGCTATTGGTCCTTTCAGAGTTACTCTTGATTGCTCCACTTCACGTCATACCTTTTAAGAATTAAAAGAAACAGATCTAACAAATACAAAATGAACCAAAGCTCCATATGATGTCTTGGATCTTACCACTTATAAGTTTAGGCTCTTAAAATTGTAAAAATGGAATATTTAACTCAATTTCTCATAGAAAGTTTGTGCTTTATAGCCAAATAGTTAGTAGGATTCCTATCTCGCACCAGAATTGCTCTCTGAGTTATACTTTTGGGTAGATTTCACACTATCGTAGGAGGAGTTTACAAATCATAACACCCAGCTGTGTTCTAGCAGATAAAATCTAGTAAATTATACAATGATTAGATGGATAAATATTTTGTTTCCCGATTTAAAGTTTCTTATTTGCTCAAACTGGATAACTAGTGCATATTTCTCATTATGACTTTTTATTCCCCAGTCAAAAGGTGTGCACCTTCTTCTTGAAGTGAACATATAAGTAACTTCATGGATGATGGTCTTGGGAAGATAAAGATTGTTCCAAATCACTTTCAACTTTCAACCTCAAGTGAGGACACTCAGAGGCAGAGCAACATTTCATCTAATCCGCAGCCAAGAACTGATAATTCAGTGAGGTACATATTTATTTCCCCTTGAAGGAAATGAAAAGTAGTATAGAATGCTTCAGAAGTTTGTGCTAATTTCTTTTCAGTTTATTTTTTCTGATTTAGAATAGGTCAAGTAGCCGTTTTTGGGTCGGAAGAAAACTAAAGAGTGCTGCATTCATGTTGAATTTGTTTAGTCTACGCAGTTTGCCATGGGGTTCTAGCAGTAATAGTCAGGAAAAGGTTTGCTGAATAGCCTTTTCATCTGTTTTGTTGGTGATATAGGATTTTGAGTCCTTTAACCACCAAAATATTTTTATTTGCAGGTTGAGTTGACTATGGCAGAGTTAGAATCCCTTCGAACAGAACTTGCTGATTTAGAAGAGAGGGAAGCTCACTTGAAGGCACAGTAAGGGCAAATATGAACCCTCACTTTGAATTTCTGATTGGTGATTTTGCTTGGCTAATATTTAAATCATTTGATCATTAAAGAAAAAATGTTGAAGTTGGGGTCCCTGACTTTAACTTCACAGGATATAGTTTGAAAAATAAAACAACATGCTTTACTTATGACGTTACATTTCCAATTCTTTTCAGTATCTTTCACTTGAAAAACTATTTCAGTAATTTTTTAATTTATGGTTGATAAGATGTATTTGCTCTTAGAAAAAGTTTGTCTTTTGCATATGAACAGTTAGGTTCCCATCTTGAACAGGTTGGAAAATGTTGGTGAAATCCTGCGCTCTGCTCGCTTCTCTGGGTATTTATGTATCCGAACGGTACTGAATTCCTCCATCTCTATGTCTTACCTTTTCAGTTCATGCTGCTATTTCTTGTGCACATTGTCCTTATAACACATGTTTTCTTTTTCTTTTTTTTTTCTTTTTCTTTCCTTTTTACAGAGATGGACAGCTTTACCTGGGGAACCTCCCCCCATTGATGATGCTGATGTTGATGATTGGCTTCCTCGCTTTGTCGTCCTTCATGGACCCTGCATCTTTTTTTATTTGTTGTGCACAGGTATGTGTGCTCTCTACTGTGAGTGCTCCCCCATTCACATGAGGAGCCACAGCTTCGATACTTTGGAATAGTTTCCGATATATGTGTGCCTTGCTATAATAGATAAAGACAGCTTACATTATAATGCCCTCCCTTACTCTTTCTTTCTCTCTCTGCAAGCTGCTTTATCAAATTATTAATTTGTACTATGCCCTGACTTCCCATGTAGTTCTATTTCTTTCTCCCATTAAGTGAAAAAAGGTACATTAGAATGGGTGACATATGATCAGCAGAAACATATTTCTTATTCTATAAAAAGTGATATCATAACAACTGCTCTGAAAATTCACAATATCTCCACAACCAATTTGATGATGCAGTTGCCAATTTTGAATTAGTTTGATTTCTAGCATCACTTGAGTCTGCAATCATTTGATACCAAAAGCATAAGACATTATTCCTTAGTTTCGGAGCATGGAAAGGCATTGATCAGCTTTTGCGTATGCACTTCCTTTTCCTTCAAATGGAATTTATATCGCTTGCTCATGGAAAATAGAAATTTATGCAGATTTGAGTCCACAGGATTCCACTTTACTGTCCGATATTGTTGAAGTTGGTCCATTGCCAAGCTTTACACGAGAAGATGATGAGACACAATATTGTTTTTACATATTAACCCGTCATGGGCTGCGATATGAGTGCTCTAGTACTTTTAAAATACAGGTGTTTACTGCATTATTCATATGTTCTAGTCTGTTACATGTACTTATTTCTCAATGTTGTACAGTTGTACACACGCACAAGCATGTCTTGTTGCTCGTCTTGCATTAATGTGCTGCATCCTTTCTATAATCTATATCATGATACTTATTTATGCTTAATTGGAGGAGCGAGCGAGTAATCCTGCTTATGAGGCTTGAACTTTTGTCTTCATAGCAAGCTTCTAATAACAATTAAGCATGCCTGAGTTTTGTGTTATATTTGAACTCTGTCTTGTCTAATTAACACTTCCATTGAGCTACGCATATTAGGGAGGCAGCTTAACATTTGAATGATCTATGATTACTTGATTAGGCAACATGTTTATTTATGTTGCTCCTGATTTGATGCTTTCATGCATGCATCAAGAATTGTTGCTTACTTCTGTGTGCTAGGTAAGCAGTTAAGGTTGGAAACTTAAACGCTCTGTCACCGATTTTGGTAGAGATGTTGCCTTCAGTGCTTAGTCACTATTTAGACTTCAGATTATCAGTTTGTGAGAACTTGGTTGTGAAAATGGTTGATGAGCGAAGAGTCCGTTACCATTTGCATGCAAGAATATTGAATTTCGGGTCATGTGATGGCATATTGAACTAACTACGTAGAACCCATTTTAAGAGAAATTTTCTTTATAATTTTTTGTAATTGCTATTCATATATTAAATTAAATTTCTTTGGTTCTGCCTCTTCCCTCAGGTGGATACGTGGTTGACAACATTACAAGCTGACTGCAAGTCAGGTGCCGATACTAATGCTTCCAATGGTTCAAGTGAAATGTGAATTATTTACTTATAAACAGTATTCACCTATTAACTGTACATAGGTCCAAATTAATTGTTAACCTTAGGTCAGTGAATATTAGATTGAAAAATGTCGTCACTTAAATTTTTCATCATGTATTTGTACATAGAACTCAATAAATTATCAGGAATTGTACCAATCATTTTGGGACAGAATTGGCAACTTCAACTGACACAAAGTTAAACTAGTGGTTAAGTCTATACTGTTTGCTTGCTACACGCTTTCATGCTCTTCTCAAGAGATAGATCCAATTAAAAATGTCTGGGCGACTGGCTAGCTATATGGTATAGCTATGTACCGAATCATTAGCCCATTCTTAAGATTCTTAAGATATGGCCAATAAGAGTTCACTTGAAGCTCTATTGTAACCAGGACAGCAGGTAAAACGCAATGATCCCCTTTTTGGCATATTCAAGTTTTAGCCCTTTTGGTTTTTATTATTATCATTTAACTGCTTTAGAAGTGTGTTTCACTCATTTTGGCATTTTCTTTTGAGCTTTTTCTCTTTTTGTTCTACACAAAAAGAGCTGAAATATCAACCATCTCTTATATATATATTTTTTACTTTTAATAATTTAAGTACTAATGAATATAAATTTTATATTTTTCACTAACTAATATTTAATCCAATTTTTAGGTTAAATTATAAATGGTGTGTCTAATAATAAAATCTTAACATATCCATTTAAAGTTGAATAATTGGTGATGAAACAACTAAGAAACTAAATACTTAATAAACACAAAATTATTAATTCATTGAAAGATAGAAAGAGAGTTATACAGACTGAGGTTACTCACTAAGCACTCGTTAAAGTATTTATCCTAGCATCTTAATAACAATGGTCATATCTATTTCAATGATTAAGTTACACTTAAAGAAAATAAAGATGAAAAATTCATTGCAATTCAACAAGGTAAATTGTATGCTCTTTCTTTCTTTGACTATTTATCTATATTTCTCACTCTCCCCCTTACATAAAAGAAAAATTAGAATTTATAATCTAAAAGTCATACTTGAATTCTACTTCTAAATATATAAAAAAATTTTAATTAAAAAATAACTTCTCACATAAGTGCCCCTTAAATTAGCTTCTATCTTCAAGCTTTTGGCCTTCCTTGATAATAATAAGAGTTGAATTATGACTGGAGTTTGCAATAGACATAGGGAGTCATGTGCATGACAATTTGTTACATGTGTGATAGGCTTCTTCTTTTAGTTCATCAATCTTTTTGCTCCATCTGATTCTTCACATTCGTGACAGGAAATAGAGACATGTAAGCGATGCACCTGCATCAAACCATCTCTTATAAATAGAAATTTATGATAAAAGTGTCTCTATGAATTGAATTAAAATGGAAATTTAAGCTCAGAATTTAATTTTGAAACAAACTAATCATCACACAAAGTTTGAGACAGCAAAGTCATCACCCTTTGATAAGAACTGTAAATGTTGTGAATTCGATAATAATGTCCTAAGAATTTGACATAATAATATGCTTAAATTTTAAAAACGCTATGATTAGTGCCCTGTTTTAAATTAAGAGAAGTATCTTATGAATCAAAAGGTTGCCAAACAGCAGAGTTCTTATGCATACAACTCTTCACAACAAATGGGCTTTAGTTAGGGCAAAGAATAAGTACCAACTGTCACCATCCACTAATACGTCAAGTATTGGCCTAGGGGAAGTTTCCCTTTCACTTTTCATTGATAAAAACTAAAAAGGACTTAAAAAAAGGGAATATCATGCTTCTTTTTAAGGCCTTGTTTGGGAAGAAAGTAACAAACTTGAAGGAAATTTAAGGGTGAAAAAAAAATTATTTTATTTGTTTGGGAAGTGAACTGCAATTATTTTGTAAAAAAAATGTACAATTGGGCACGTTGATTCTGTTGAGTTCTTAAATATTATTTCTATTTTATTGAGTCCTTAGAGAATTAAATATGTATATATAAAAGATAGAAACATGTAATTGATTTGAGTTTATATCAGTTCGCTTTTCATTTGTGAGAAAAAAAATACTTATTTAAGAATTCAATAACATAAATATAATGATTATTTAGATATTCAATAGAATAAAATAAAAAAGATAAATAATAACACAAGAAAATAAATACAACAAGTGAAGGAATCAAGTTAAGCATTTTCCTCCTTATTTTCCTATATATACAAATTTTGTCATTTATTTATTTAATTTTCTCTTCTTATTTTTCTCCAAATCACTACGTGCAATGTATATTATTAAATTGTAAAACAATATTTAATAAAATTAGAGTTAATTTTTCTTGAAAAGATTAAAATTAGAGATAAGTAATTTTTATTATTATTTTAAATTATATAATTTTATTTCTACATCATCGATGCACTTTTTAATTATTAACAAAAAATTTTAATTTACATAAAAAACCTTATTAATAATACCTTCTCCTTTAGTTAATTTTGAACAGATTCATTGACATTCGAATTGAATTATAATGAGATTTATGAGGTCACCAATTCCCATATTTGAGACATAGTGTGTCTTTATTTTTTATTTTTTTAAATAGACGCAAAGTGATAATGTAATATTAATTGAAAATTAAAAAAAAAGTAATTTTGAAATAAAAAATAAGTAAAAAATTGATAAATTTTTACTTTGAGTCAGTCCATATTTTTAATCGTGAATTTAGGCAAAAATACTTTCTATTTTTAAATTAAAAAGAAAATTTGGAAAACCTCAGATAGTCAAAATTCAATTGAAACATTGAATATAAGCTGGAAGTGATGGATCATCTCTCAATCCGGGCAGGGTTCGCCTGGCCCACTAACGAACCCGAACCGACCCTATTACTGTATAACACCCTTGGCTAGTTGGCGTTCACAGTCTTCTCCCTTATCAGCTGTTGCTGTCTGCTCTATTAGCTCCATTTCTCTCTTCCCATTTCCAGAGCTTAAATTTCATTTTTCCAGCGAAACATGAGTTCTCAGATTTTCAGATCTGCGTCTAGGGCAGCTAGGTCTCTTCTCTCTTCTGCTAAGAGCTCTCGCTTCTACTCTGGTAATCACATTTTCACCTTATAGTCTTTTGCATTTCTTTGCATCTATCAGTTTTTATTTTCTTAGTTGAATTTCTTTTGGTTAAAAATTGAATCCTTCTTCATATAAATGTGACATGGAATCTCACATGATAAATTTTTTCAACGTTTTTGTTTTGTTTTTCTTTTTTTAATCTTTCAATGTGAGTTTTGAGGTTCTTGATTTGGGATTTCTTTCTCTATATCTTGAATGATTTTTTTTTTGTCATTTCAATTTGGATTTTTGATATTCTGGTATTGTACAGTTTTTTCATGACCCTTTTTTGAGGATATCTTGAATCGATTTTCTTCTGAGAAAAGGAAAAAACTTTTATCTCCTATGCAGAAGGACGAGCAGTAGCTGCAGCAGCAGCAGCAGTTTCATTCAGTGGAAAGGCGCCTTTTTTAGCTTCAGCTTTTGGGAGTACCGGTTCTGCTAATGCTTCTGCACATTGGGTTTCAACAGTTCTTGCAATTCCTGCAGCAGGTTTGGATTAAAAAACACAGTTTTTTTTTTCCTGTTGATTTTGTTTTAGATGGCAATGTGCAAATGCCATGTGCATGTCTTCCATTTGCTTGTATGCATGTTTGAGGCTATCAATAGAGCAGTACAAAAACAATTGAGAGAGTTGATGGTATCTGTCTTATTGTAGAAAATTCAAGAATATAAATGGACAACAGTGTCTTCACATGCATTTTGGGTAGAAAAGGAAGAGGAGCCTTGTCCCTTGCTCAAGTTTGGCAATGTAGCTTCCGAGACCTCTTCTACAAGAATGATACTGTGCTTAGCCATGGTAAATGGGTGAAATGTTCGGAATGGGATGCATTTTAGACTTTACTGCTTCCCAAAATTTCTCCCAGACATTGCACTTGATTCCCAAGAAATGATGGTGATCATAGTTTTCCTCTGCTGTTCCTCTTTTTCTCTCTCGCAAACATAACACATGCGTTGAGATCGATATTCTAAGAAGTCTCCTCTCAGCTCTCACTACCTACTATGTAATTTGAGGGAATTATCTCTATGAGGTTTCTTTTTATTTAGCATTGATGCAGACTCCTTATGTTTATTTTGATGCATTCTAATAAAAAATCATTTCCGAATCTCTTCACTAGAAGACGGGGTGGCCATATAATAGCCTAGGTCTATGATTATGAACTCTTTCCATTGCATAATATCATTAATAGACTTCCCTTTTTTAAGTCTTTGTTTCTTAAATTCTCCTTTCTTCCTATTCTTCATTTTTGCAGTTTACATGCTCCAAGAACAGGAAGCATATGCCACGGAGGTACTCTAACAAGCTTTTGATTCCTCATCGATCAACAGTTCCTATGTCTTTTATTCCTTTCTTGTGTTGCCATTTTGTTAAGGAGATAAATAATGCATCTTTAATTCCCTATGCAGTTGGAGTGCACTTTCATTGCAATCAAGCCTGACGGGGTGCAGAGGGGGCTGGTAGGACTAGCATTTCGCTTGTATTTGTTATCTAAAAGGGCCTCTTAACTATCCTATCTTTGGCTTATGTTGAGACAAGAAAATCATATAATCATAGTTTGTCATTTCTTGCTTTGTGGCTTGTGGTATTTTTTTCCTGTAGATTTCTTTGGGGTGAGGATTGATGTTTGGCATATCTGATATGTTGTAACTTTTTGTTTCAGATTGCAGAAATTATATCTCGTTTTGAGCGTAAAGGTTTCAAGCTTGTGGCAATTAAAGTAGTTATTCCTTCAAAAGAATTTGCTCAAAAGCATTATCATGATCTGAAGGAAAGACCCTTCTTTAATGGTCTCTGTGACTTCCTCAGCTCTGGTCCAGTTGTTGCCATGGTATAAAAGAACTTGATTTATCCTCCTTATGTTTGACACCTTCTTTTAAGATATGCAGACTGATCCAGTTCATGCAGGTCTGGGAAGGAGAAGGGGTGATTAAATATGGCCGGAAACTCATTGGGGCGACAGATCCTCAGAAATCAGAACCTGGAACCATCAGAGGTGATCTAGCTGTTGTTGTTGGAAGGTATTAATTTGAACTTTGTCAAAAATCATTATTTTGCTAGATTTTGTGATATGAAACTATGTTACTTGGACTCGGGTATAAGTATCCAACACGGGTACATATTTAGAAATTTAATTTCTTATTTTTTAAATTTTAGAATATATGGGTACAGCTGAAAAATATTCAAAATTAGGATACGGGTAGGTGGATACGTGTATATATATATATATATAGATTAATTTTTATATATAATAATTTAAGTTAAAAGATAAATTAAATTATAATATTAAATTGTTAAATAAAATAAAATAAAATTGGACAAAATATTTTAAATTACAATCTTAAAATCTAAAATTCAAATTACAAACAAACAATAAAATGATAATTATAAATTCATTTAAATTGTAAATCATCCCAAATTGGCTATATAATCTATTTTAATTTTTGTTACCACTACAAATCATAGTCTCCAATTGTGAGTATTAAGAGATAATTTTTCTAACTTCACAAAATCATTTTCTTTCAAATTCATTTGATTTGCTCCTGTATTTTAAATGAAACTGAGATTTATGCGTACTCACTTTTAAAGTGAAGGGATCTGATAAAGATTTCATATCCATAACCAATGTCATATCCAAAGGGTACAGATACTTCTTTAAAAATGACGTGTCAGAGTAACATAGATATGAAATTTCTTTTACTGGTCCTTCTCTGTTCTGTTAAGTTGCTGTTTTTATACTGAGCCCTGAACTGCAATTTTGTACATTGGAACTGCATCTGTTGCTTCCCATATGTGTTATAACATCACTACTGTAAGCTAAATGTTGCTTCACCCTGTAGAAATATCATACATGGAAGTGACGGCCCAGAAACCGCCAAAGACGAGATTAACTTGTGGTTCAAACCTGAGGAATTGGTTAGCTACACAAGCAATGCTGAGAAGTGGGTCTATGGAGTCAACTGATAAAGATGTATGTTTCAAAATTTTCTTCAGGAATTTAGTTCCCACATGTAGGTAGGGGGAGAATCATAACCTTTAGAATAAAAATTCATTCTGCAGAGGTGAGTAACAAATATTTGCTTCGCAACAAATCATAATAATAATAATAATAATAATAATAATGTATTCCACCTCCTTTTTATCATGAACTTCAATGATATAATTATTCTACCTCTGCTTGTTCATTATTTTTGGCGCAAGGTTCCGCTGCAATATTAGGTGAGTCCTGATTTTCATTATGCTAATTTATGAAACTTCATCCTTCACTATGAACCAGCTGATGATACAAATTTTTACAACTGATCAGATTCAGCTGATTATGGTGACACTCTACCTTGACTATCTCCAATTGTATAGTCATAGAAAAGAAGAGATGACAATGTTTATGACAACGTATAGTCATAGAAATCAATTTGATTTCCAATTTCCCAACTTCTTTCGATTGTCAAATTCTCTCAAAATAGTATTCCATTTTCAATTTATGGTCATTTTGCTTAATTTCATCTCTAAAATCATTTTATTTTCAATTTCTCTTACAAAATCATTATCTATAATGAATTTTTATTGCAATTTTACAATGGATTGTGCAAAAACAAGGAATAGATGAATAAGATTGTGTTTTTAAAGATGTAATCGCTTGCTAATTTGATTCAAGATGAACTGAAAGTCATTCAAAAGTTAATTTTGGGACAAATTAATGATTAAAAATAACGAAATCAGGAGACAAATTGCATCTACATTCTTTCAGAATTTCTACATGAGATGCCACTGTCAGCTTTGGAAATTGAATGAGGCATCACAGCTGAAACATAATAAGATCATACATTTTATATTGTATTTGTTTCATTTGAATATGAATGAGATAAAAGTTATAACTAAATGTTATATTTATTTTGTGTAAGCATTTAAGTGATTTCCTATTTGTTTCATATTTAATTAACCTTTTCCTAAAATTAATTATTAATAATAAATTTGTCAATAAAATATGATAGGGTGAAGCATCAATTCAATGTTTGAACTCTTTTTATAGATTATCAATTTGACAATGGTGAAAAATAAAGAAAAAAAAAACGAAAATAGTATTATTTCAATAAAGAAATTATTGAATGTCGTATCAATGTTTTTAAGGTGCAAAAGTTTATGCCCTAGTGATTTTATTACCGATGAAGGGTATCGTTCGAGACCCAACTCCAACCCCTCATATTTTTTTTTGTTTATTTTGAGAGCTTTTTAAGGTTGTTTACTGACAGTTAGGCATTCAACATTTGATAATATTCACATATATCAATCAAGACTAAATTAACTAATAATCAAACGCCGCATGTCAAACGACATTCTAGCCACGACGTGGCGAAAAACGTGAAGTAAACCATTTGAAATCTTCGGTTTGCTTTAGTGTACCAGATTATTACCCAATGGAATATGCTATGATCCGATACATCCGGTGTTTTCACCGCGGACTTGAAAATGAAATATTAAATAGAGACGGTTTGATCATTATTAATTAATTTCCAGTTCAAATCCGCCGAGCAAAGCCTACATTGCTACGTTTTCGTCTCTTAACATACAAGGCAAATTAACTAGCACGTTGTTTTCTGGTTCATATAATCCCGTTGCCACTTTAAGAGAATTCTGCAATCTGATTCTGCCGCCTCTCTGAAAACCCCAACCTTAACGTTTTCGTATTTCCTTCTCCTGAACAAGCTTGTTAAAACCGGTTAGTTCTTGTTTCTTTCTTTTATTGCTTGTTTGATGTTGGAATTGACGGTATTCTCCGTGTGTGTGTTGGTTAGCGAATTTGGAAACTCCTAGGTAGTTGTTCTAGTAATGTTTGTGTTAATCTGAGTCGAGATTCATTTTTTTTTCGTTTAATTGAAGTGGATTTTGTTTTCTGGCTTCGAATTGAGAAGTAAGGTTAGTTCTAATGTTATAAGGTTTTCGAGCTATAGAAGTTCAATTAATGTGTGTAATACTGATTAATATACTGTTCCGCCAGGGGATATGATTGGTTTATAGTTTATTACCCCGTGAGTTGAAATATGGCCCTTGTTAAGCCAGAAGCAGACTTCTGTTTGAGTCAGTTCTTAATTTATAGGGTTTTTAACCTATAGAAGTTCAGGTCCTGTATGTAATACCGATTGATATGTTGTTCTGCTCTACTAGGGGATGATTGATATTTGCCGTGTTTTGAGATGGTGTATTCCTGCTGGAGTAAAAATATACAGTGTGTTAAGTCCAATGAGTACTTCTGTTTGAGTCAGTTCTTAATTTATAGGGTTTTATTGCTATATAAAATTCAGTTCCTGTATGCAATACTAATTGATATGTTATTCTGCTACAGGATGATTGGTTTGTGTCATGTTTTGAGATGATGTATTCCTGCTGGAGTGGAAATATGCCGTGTGTTAAGCCCAAAGTCGACTTCTATTTGAGTTATTTCTTAATATATAGGGTTTCAAGCTATAGAAGTTAATTTCCCATATGTAATAAAAATTGATATGTTGTTCAGCTACAGGGATGATTGATTTGTATTGCGTTTTAAAATGATGTATTCCTGCTTGAGTTGAAATATGCTGTTGATTCTAAAATCTGGTAGTTAGCATGAATGTTTAGCAATTAGATATAAGGTTCTAGAGACCTCAGGCTTCAATTTGGATATTGTGGGCTTTCTTTCCCTGGTAGTGGTGCTTAAGGGAATTTTTTTTTTCTTTTTCCAGGGATACTTTGATATGATTTTGATCAAAATCTAGTTTAATTGTAGAACCTTTAGGATCTTGTCTCTGATTGCTCCACATTATATTTGCCTTTTTTTGGGTAAATTCTGTAGTTTTTTGGCTGATTATCTTATCTCTCCTTTTGACAAACTTGTCTTGTTCAAGTTCAAAATTTTTCTTTTGTGCACTTTTCGGTTTTGTCAATAGACTTTCTGGCTTGTCATATCCTTGAATTACTGTTCTAACTTTTCTCAGATGGATGCTAAACCACTTACACACGAGGAAATCGCTAATACAGAAAAGAAATTGGACATGCCACTAGGTATTCTTATCTAAAATTGACGATTTGAATTAATTTTTTCGCCTCTCATCGATAATTGGCTGATGATAAATATTTTTCTAACGATATTTTAGATGACATCATCAAAATGTCCAAAAATACAACCAAAGCTAAGAAGGTGAAAAGGGCTCCGGTATGGAACTTTTATTGATAAAAACTTGCTTTTAAATCCCTGTTGTACATTTTTGATATTTGATCGATGTTATTGAATGTCTTATTGCTACAGAATAAAGGTTGGAAAGTTTTTAACAATGCTACGCAAGAGAGAGCTATGAAGGTGCGGCATTATATGAACTCAAGACCCTTTGTTCGACAGGTAAGAAAATGCCTCTACTAATGTTTATTAAATTGCAATATGTTTTACCTCTTTTTATTTGCTCCTTCATTGTTGTCTATTAATTTATTCACTTGTGATGGTCAGGGAGCTTTGGCACAAAGAAGGTCAAATTTCCAGGGGAACCATTTTCCTTTAACAACTGAGGTTGCATGGAAGGCTGCAGTTGTTCCTTTTCGCAACAGGCCTTTTGAGCGTAATGGGATCTCTAGTTCTAACAAATCAAGGTATCAGGCCTTCCGTTTTCATGTTATTCGTTTAGGTTCACATCTTTCACTTGAACTGGATGAAGCAGTTGCAATCAGAGTTACCCATCTAATTGTGGTACTATATCTTCAAACTTTTGCAGGTAACTATGATGAGCTGTGCCGTGTGGTATTCTGGTTAATATTATTGTAACCTCAATAGTTTTGTGGAACTGGCATATATGATAGAATGTTGACAAGAGATCAATTTTGGGGTCTTATTTGTTATTGATGGCTTCAGCGTTCTTTAGCAAGAGTAGAGTGCCTGCATTGTGATTCGCAGAGTTCCATGATTGGTATTTGTCAATTAAGACAAACAATGAAAGAATCTCTTGGTTGATGGATATGGTTGTTTGGTATTGGATACTATGTCATTTGAATATGCTTGGGAAATATTGGTTTATATATGATCGGAGTGATTTCAAGTGAAGGTGTTGATTTATAAATTGAGTTGAAAGTTTGATGCCGGAAAGTTCAGTGCAGGCGTGACAGTCTCGATGATAATTTAAAAGTTTTTCTGTTGATGTAATGTTATGGAAAGAAATCTCCCTCTTATGCTTTTGGAAAGCCAATACTCCGCTTTTCATTGCTAGATAAGACTCGTTATTGTTGTGTGTATCTGCAGTATTGAGTGGGTAGTATGTAGTTCGCTTTGCAGACATTACTAGTCTTCATATCATGGTTATTATTTTCTTGTTGTGCTGAAGTGTATAAATCATTTTGTTGCCACTTATGGTTATTTTTCTTAGGGTCGTTTTGATGAGCACTGCCATCTTTTCTACCAGCATTTAGATTGATTATCCAATGGTTCATCCATTATCTGTTTGTTTTTTCCTATAATTTCGTTGGTTTTCTTGATTTGGGGAGATTTTACTGAAGTTAGTATTAAGTAGACTTCTGGAGTATGGAACTGTATTTTAGTTATTGCTGTCTGATCATTCTTCTGCATCTTATGCTCTCACACCTGCCTTGTACTCACATGAATGGGTTACCATCTGATTGGCAGTGGCTGTGACGGAGTTGATTACAAAAGTGGGCAGCTATTAACTTAAATAGAGTTGCTTAATGCATCAGCCTTTATGTGCTTTTGTTGATTAGATAGGGAGAGTTTTGGGGAATGATTGTGTAAAAGTTGTGCCTCTGAAGAAATTTCATTTTGCCTAAACATTTGGATGGGAAACTATTCATCTCTTCTCCTGCAAAAGCTTTCTGGCTTCTGTGGGTAGTGGTACTATCCTTGCAACACTTGATTTGGAAGTTGAAGCCTTTTGCTTATGGAGCTGTATTGGTTGCAACGCTTAGTTCTCATAGTTGTGTTTCAGTTGTGGTGTTCATGGCGGTCATCCTATTGTGGTGTTCATGGCGGTCATCCTATTGTGGTGTTGCTACCATTTCAATATCAAGGCTTGAATTCCGGATAATCTCCTGTGCTATTTAAAATTCTTGCGAGGAATTAAAAGAAATGAAAAAAATGCGGATAATGGTTCTTCACTTTTGTCAAGTGACATCTCTTTCATGAAATGGTTTGTCTTAATTCTTTTTACTTGGATGTAATTTCAATTAGCAGGGTAAGGTTCTCTTGTCTCAACCAAGGTCAATTCTGCACATGCTAGTTTTAATTATTATACAGATATCAGTGCTGGCAAGTTTGGAAGGCTTTACTTTCATTTTGGAATCAGTTGCCTGACTGATTTCTTTGTTTTAGTCATTTATTTTTTTCTCTTCCTGAATGCAGGACTGGGGCTTTTATGGTTCAGAGGAGGGCTGCAAATGGAGGTTTTGCTCCAAAGGTACTCTTCCATTTTCATAGTACTGTTGGGACTCTTTCATTTTCTGCTATATTATATTTTGCATTTTCTCTGGGCTCATAGCTGATATATTTGTTATTCTACTATATTTTTTATTTATTTTTTCCTGGGCTCATAGCTGATATAGGATATTCTATTTTAAACCTTTTACTGGATTTCTATCTGGGAAATCACATCAGTCTTCCTTGTGGATAGATGTCATAAATTTTTTTATGAAAGAGAATTGAACTGTACATGAGATCCTATAAGGCGACTATTTTGTTTTGTTATCGATGCTTTACTAGAATGTGTTTTTTGCAACAGCGAATGGAACTGTGTTTGTTATTTGGACAGATGGTGTTGACCTTGTTAGATTCTCTGGGCAGGCACCGCAGCAGCAGCAGCAGCAGCAAGGGGATGGAGGTGTTAAGCTGAGGCCTCAAACACTAGATTCCCGTTTTGCTAACATGAAGGAGGAGAGAATGAAGATCTTGTCTCGGCGGAATAATTCTGTACAACGAAATTTCAATGCCATTCGGCCAAGAGTACCATGGGCAAAAGGCCGATTTGGCAATTGATTGATGCTTTTTTACTAGATTTCAACTGGAAGGGATCTCTTGGTGCTCAAGCAAAGGTGTTGAAGTTCAAGTCCTTGTCGGTCTTCTTGCATAGCAAGCTGATGGAAGCTGTCGAAGTTGGGGTAGCTGGGTCAGGGTGGATAAAAAATATGATACCTAGTTTTTTCGTTCATAAATTTCTCTGCTTTGCTGCATTATATTGAACTTCAACTTTCATCTTAGTGCTTCTTTGGCAGCGTTGTATATCACTATGGAATTCGAATTGTTGTTATGTTATTTAACATTGAGTTGAATAGTTGATGCCTTCTTGAAATTATTTGTTTTCGATTTGGTTAAAGTGAGGTGCGTGGTTTTGAAGCCTCTCCGTGTGGAAATGTGTGATGTGATGTGGGTTAGTGGAAATCGTAATGTACTCTGCAACTTTATTGTCTTCTCTTGGGTGGGAGTTGCATGGATTTTACTCACTGTGATGACAATTTTCTTTGTTTTTTTTTTTTTAAAAAAAAAACAAAGCGAGGGTGTCTTATTTAATGCACTCAGCAACTATTGTCTTCCCTTGGGAGGGAATTGCAGTCTTATTTGTTTTTTTATTAGTAATCTTGTTTTATTACTTCCGGATTTGGGCTCTTGGCGCAAAATCAAGGCAAGAGATGTGCCTTAAATTCGAAGGAAAATTTGTCCCCATGATTATTATGTAACTTGGGTAGGCTATGTCTCTCAGATGAGAAATGAACTGAATATTTTTGGTGTACTATGATGGAAATTCATTGAGAAAGGTGGAAAGATAACTACTATCACCAACCAAGGTCATGTGGAAGCTGCTTAACCTATTTTATGCCTTTGTTTAACAATTGTAGTGTTCCATTTTTTTGATAGACTAGACTGTTCAAATATCAAATATTTACTTGATTTTAAGTGCAAATTGGATTTGTTCAGCTCAAATGCGCTTTTTACGCCGTAAATTTAATGATTATGTTTAATTAATTCGAGTATCTGTTTCATCATGGGGTTGTAGCTCATATGGTAGAGCGCTCGCTTCGCATGCGAGAGGCACGGGGTTCGATTCCCCGCAGCTCCATCATAAAATTCTTTTTCTCTTCAACCAACTGAATTATTCCCGCATATAGTTCATCAACGGCTGAAAATGAATCTGGATCTTTCATATCCCCCGTCTATCCTAACAACCTCTAATTCCTAATCTCTTCAGCCTCCTTGTCCCTCTGCCATTAACAACTTGAAAAGCTCCACCTCTTTTCCCCTTTTTCCCTAAACCACGCAAAACAGAAAAATAAAAAATGACACTGAACTTAGGTTCCCCTTGGCTTTCTCGCCTCTCTCGCCCTCCTCATCTCTCAAAACTCCCGTATTCTTTTCCAAAATCCAACATTGCTCTCTTATCTCTCTTACTAGCTACTTCCTCTGCCTTCAGTAGTTCAGCTTGTTCCTCTTCAAGAGTATTCAAAGCAAGAACTTCACTCAGCGATGACAATTCCATATTCTCCGATGAGAAAGAGTTGCTTACCCGAGTCTCTGCTGCTAAAGATGCCAATGATGCTCTACAGATTATCGCCGAATTCTCTAACACAAGTAGCGGCGTTGTTAGCGTCTCCGATTGTTCCGCCATTATTACCGCCGCTCTCGATCGGAAAAATGCTGACCTTGCCTTGTCTGTTTTCTACGCCATGCGCTCTAGCTTCGATCCAGGTCCCTTCCACTTTTTTTTTATTTTTTTTTTTCTGAATGTGTTTCTGAATTCGGGAAGATTTTTTTATATGTTGGTTCAGGTGTAAGTGACAATGGCCCTGTGGTTGAGAGATGGAACTGGTCGAGGCCAAATGTGAGCGTTTACACTACTTTAGTTCTTGGTCTTGCTTCATCATTGAAGGTTTCTGATGCGCTTAAGATAATTGATTATATTTGTCGTGTTGGAGTATCTCCTGGCGAAGAGGTAGTCAGCCACAGGCCTTTCTTTCACTTCTGTAGTGCTTCTTTTTTGCTATAAACCATCATTTAATCACCTTGTCTTTTTTATTTTATTTTATTTGGCAGGTCCCTTTTGGGAAGGTTGTGAGATGTCCAACTTGTATGATAGCTGTTGCTGTTGCGCAGCCCCAGCATGGGATTCAGGTATACATAAACTTTGCTTCCATTCTCATTGTTTATGTGATGCTTTGTAAATTTGTAATGTGAATATAAAGCATTGGCTACAGATTGCATCTTGCTCCAAGTGCCGCTACCAGTATGAGCTAGTTTCTGGAGACATAATTAGCATAAACTCTGAAGAAATCAGGTTAATTCACTTTCATGATTATTGTTTTCATCACGCAACTTACACATGGACATATTTTTGGACTGTTTTAAGTGTAAGACTAGCATAGTCATTTTATGTTCTGCTTGCAAATGGGTTCGAATATGTGGTCATGAGCATATCTGCAGTACTCAGAAGGTAAATACTTTTGAAGTAATACATGATATATCCTTTCCACAATATTTTAGTATTGCGGTGATCAGATGATCTATTTGTGTATGATGTTGATCCCGGGATATTCACTTTTTAAGGAACTACTCCTGCTGAACGCAGCAAGGATCTTCCAGCGTGGGAAAGGGGGCTAAGATTCCTGCAGCTAATGAAGCGAAGCATTCCTGCAGCTGTTCATTCAATTGTGGTATTTTTTTTTTCGAATCTCAACCGTACATTTGACGTTTTTTAAAATTTTACCAGTTTTTAGGTTTTTTTTTAACCATAGAAATATTGATTATATGATTGTGGGGCATTTCATACCTGTTCATTTCAGCAGCAAACCTTATTCATTTACTGGAAAATTGTGTCAGTGCTAGAAACAGATAATTTGCTGTAGATAAATTTTGTGATCTTTGAAGGTGGCGTGACATTTTGTTGTATATTGCACCCAGAGTTATTTTACAAGTTTCTTAGGTGACCTTGTACGTGAGAGAACGTGTAGCTCTGTTCACCCTGTTAATACTGAACTCTGGATTTTCCTTTAACACTAATCATTTTCATTGTTACCTTTATGTGCCCTTTTTCTTGAATTTAACCTGGATTTATCATCGGTAGATGTCTTTTCGTTTTCTTTCTTCTCTCTCATTATTTATTTCATGAAAATTTATGTTACTCGGATACTTCATTTTTTAAAAATTATTCATGTCCTTTTGGTAGGACACTGATATGAGTATGAAATTTTTACTGGATCTTTCACTTTAAAAGTGGATACTTCTTCAAAAATTTGTGATGATGACAAAAATTAATATAAACTGTATAGCAAATGTGGGTTGTTTAATTTTAATGGACTTAGAATTATTATTTTATTATTTATTTGTAGTTTAAATTTTAGACTTTAAGTTTGTAATTTGAAATATTTTGTTTTATTTTATTTAGCTTAGCAATTTAATATTATAATTCGATTTATATTATATATGAAAATTGAAATAATTACATTTTTATATGTATAGATATATATCCATACTCGTATCCTAATTTTGGATATTTTTTAACCATATCCATTGATCCTAAATTTTAAAAAATAAGAAGTTGGACTTCTAGATATATACTTATGTCGGATGTTTATACCTAAGTCCAAGCAACATATATGAAAATAACAGTGACAGAGAATAGCCTCCTATATTGATCCATTAATTTACTCTTGACTTCCTGTCTTTATATAGTTGCAATCTCATTCCCTTTGACCCTATGGTACTGTTCCCAATTTTCAGGTACAGACCCCTTCTGGAACAGCACGTACACACAGGTTTGCTACTGAAACAGTTGATCTCCCAGCACAAGAAGGAGAAAGGGTAACCATTGCTTCAGTTCCTTCAAATGTTTATAGAAATGTTGGCCCCTTTAAGTTTAGTCCCAAGGCCCCCAACACATACCCTGGAGAAGCTATGTGCCTCACAAACCATGAAAGCGGTCGAGAGTCACTATTACTGAGAGCCCCTACAAAAGATGGAAGGCTGTCTTTACTTAACCCCTCCATCCTCATTCCACTGCTTGCTGTTTTGGCTACTGGAGATGCTGCATCTGGAATTATTAATCCCAGCCTGCCTCAATTCCTCTCAATTGCTGCCATTGCCTCTCTTGGCGTTGGAGCTACACTAAATACATTGGTTGTCCCCCAATTGAATCAGGTGAGCTGCATTATTCTGTGGTCTTAAAGCAAATCTTTTCCACTGTTAGTTCTTTACTTTAGTTACTATAGATAGATTGGTTTGCTTGTGTTATCTTGTATCTTCAATACCTTCTTTATATGGAAGAGAATATTGGTTTTTCAATCATTTTAATCTATCATTTATCATCAACATGAACATTCATTTTGTTCTTTTTTCTTGAGAAATCAGTTTGTGTAATTTAAAAACTTAGGGTAACATGAATCCTCCCAAAATCCATGCTGTTTTTTCCAACTCTAGCTGAAACATGTAGGCCTTATATCAGCTTTTAACTATCCAGTTTGTTTATGTTACTGCATTTGTGAAGCTGCTACCCCACTGCTAATAGGAGTTCAAGAGGTTGTTTTTATTGTGTAGGTTGGGTGGCTTTATTTATTTTTGCAATGTCTTCATTAACTATATATAATTAGAACCTGTTTAAGATTCTTCTCAGAGGATAGAACTTGAATGCTTATTTCTTTGATGGTTTCAGCTTCCTCAGAGATCAGTGGATGCAATTGCAATCAAGCAGCAGCTGTTATCTCAATATGATGTACTTCAGTCCCGCATTAAGGATCTAAAAGAAGCTGCTGTAAAAGAGGCATGTGGCCACATATTTTGCTTACAGTATTCTTACAAGTTCTACAGTTAGTTTTTAAGCTGTGCCATTCAAGTTTAGGAAGATATGATTGTACCTTGTCAACTCAGGCTCCACCCCTTCCTTTTGTAACCACGTTGAAAAGATTTGCTCTCACACACTCGCCTACTTGCATAACTGTAGCAGAAGCTTTCAATTGAGTTCCATGAATGAAGTCTAAAGTCAATGAACGCTCAAATGCCAGTATACATTTTTATGTCATTGCTTCATGCACAAATAATATATTAGGATTCTGGCATGTGTAGGTTTGGATGTTGGCTCGGATGTGCCAGCTGGAGAACAAAATTTTTGCTGTTGGAGAACCTTCTTATCGGTAAAACCCTCGACGCAATTTGTAGCCCTTATTAGCTCATGATACTGGAAGTTGTGATTCTGAGTTTTGTCTTATATTGGAGTTTAGCTAATCTAATAAAAGCTTTGTTTCTTTCCTTTCAGTGCTCGGAGAACTAGAGTCAAGAGGGTCCGAGAAGGCTTAGAAAATTCCCTCAGGGGACGAATTGAACTCATTGACAGCTATGCAAGAGTATGTTTTCTACATGGAAAGAAAGAAAAAATCACCTTTCAAACTATACCTTGATCCCTCGCCCTTCAAAAGATGTATATGTTTGTTTATTATTGGCTTTTCTCAAAATTTCCATTTGTTGATTCATAGTTGCTATTCATTTTCAGATTTCTTCGATGATTGAAATTGAGGTAGAAATGGACTCAGACGTTCTTGCTGCTGAAGCTGCAAGCAATGCAGTGCGTGATACTTGTTTATTTATTTGCTTCTGTCCTTGACTTCTCAATTATAGAGAATTTCTGATCTTCTGATTGATGTTTGCAGGAAAGCATTGCTGAACAGATACAGCAAATCATGGAGCTTGAAAATCTTGAAGAGGCATGTCATGAATTTATCTTTTCTTGTACCTTAATTTTCTGATTGTGTGAGTCTAAATAGCTAGATTAAAATTTTATGTTGAAGTTTCTATTAGAATGATTAGCAAAATAGAAAATATGGATTCCTCAAATTGTGCGTACACCTTGTCAGTACAAAAGGGGTTTCTTGTGGAATTCAACTTATAAACTCTAAAGATGTTACTTACCGGTTAACTAGGTTTTTAGTAATGAAGTTCTTTATGATAGAGGATAGTAGGTGAAATCTTGGTATCCAAGAGACGGTTTCTCAAATAAATATGGATTGCTTTCCTCTACAATTTTCTTTTCACTACCAGTTTCTTTTAGATTTTGTGGATGTCTTGCATTTTGCTAGGTATCAATCATTATTGTTTGCTTCTAATGCAGAAATGGAAGCTACAAGCTGAAGCGAATGATGAGGCTGAGAGACTCCTCAGTTCCCAACCGATTCCTATAGAGCAGATATAGACATGTAACTGGTTATCTAATTAAACTAACCGATTTCAGCTGTGCAACTTTGCGGTGATATGCTTCATGTCGATCTCGTAATTATATTCCAGAAAATCTCTTTTGAGATGAATCGGCTGAAAAGCGGGCAATGATCCCTGTTATAATGTAGTCAAGAATTAAGTCACTGTGTATGAGGAAATTAAGTATCAGATATGCAACAGCTTGATATTGTTAAGGGGCTCATTTCTGTAAATCAATCGAGGGACAAGTTGCTGTTACGGATGTATAATAAATTAATATGGTAAAATATTATTCTCTCTCTCCCTCTCTTTCACTTTCAGTCTTGAAGTTGATCACTTCCTTTGTTAGAGTGTTGTGGGGCAGAGACACTTGTGCAAGTGGAGCACTTTCTCTCTTAAATGTTACTGTACATAAGAAATTGAGATTATTTCTGCAGAAAGAAGTGGGAATCATACCATGTTCATTTTGATGAAAAAGACAAGTTGACTTTTATCTAGGAAAACAGAAATCTAGACCATATCAATGAATCTACTTTACATGACAATTTATTATCGACTTACTTTATAGAAGAAATATGGGCAGGTTCATGTGGAAATTTTTTGTTTAGACAAATCAATGTATACATTCACTAACCAAGTCATGTAATAAATATCTGATTTTTATTTGGTAAATACGGAATTGATTGTAAAAACTTTTATTATATGACAATCTATTAACGGTTCAATTATTAAAATAAAATAAAATAAAACACTAAGAAAGCATAAAATAGAGTTTCACATACTTATCTCTGTAACCGACCTTTTCGTATAAGAAATTTTTTAAAAAAAAATGGCATTCAGGCTTGGTGGATGAATCAACTTGCATTTGTAGTCAGTCAGCTCCTTAGTAGTTCAACCAACTAGCGTTGCCGCAGGTCCAAGTATCATACTTAACTCTATGGCTGACTAATCTCATTGTCTTTAATTCTAATTGACTTTTTTTTTTTTATAACAAGCATCATTGTATTAAGCAAAAGCAAAAGACAAATCGTTCAAAACAACTGAAGTAATAACAGAGGGGAAATCCTCAATCCAAACCAACTCCCCATCATCAAAAGTGGGATGTTTAGCTAAAGTATGTGCAACTCTGATACAAAATCGAGGACAAAATTCCAACTGCAGGACAAAAATTGAGAGGCCATTAACAAACAATCCGCTAGGATCAAATCCAGCCCATTTCGAGGAGAAATTGCAGCAACCAGGTAGTCCACCACAAGCTTACAGTCAGATTCAACAATAATGTTTTTGAAACCCAGTGCACCTGCTAGCTGCAAACCGTAACAAATGGCCTTGGCCTCACTTACAGATGGCTCCCATAACCCAAGCTCACTTTTCTATGCACCAGCCATAACCACCACTTTTCTATACACCAAAAAACTCACATTACTGATAAACCCGGACTCAGTATTAATTTAGATAACATCTACCAAGGGACGAACAACAAGAAATTATAGTCGAGCTAGCCCTACTGACAGATGCATCACCTAGAGGAGAATTAGAGATTACAAATTCAGAGCTTAGATTATCAGCTAACCTAATCACCATTTGAGCTGAAATTGAACACCTTCATGAAAAACTTTATTGCCATATACCAGATAAAATTTATTTTTACAATTACTTCCTCAGAAGCAATAACTCTCAAATCTGCCAACCAATTCTTGAAAGTAGCAGTTCCAGTCAAACAAAACATATCAAGCTGAGATAGCTCCCAGACTTTTTTTCACTTCTCGGCATTTACGAAGAAGATGAAGCACAGTCTCAGGCTCTTGACAGAATTGACACAACTGAGAAAGCACCACCTTAATCGTGAGTATATCCAAAGATATAATTCATAAGAAATTATTAATTTTAGGGGGGATTCTTAACTTCCAGATAAATTTCCAGAAATTGAAGAGGAGGCAGAACCTGAGCTAGATAGTTTCTGATCAAGTGCTAGGCAGTATCCATTTTTCACCACATAATGACCCATGGAATGGGATCTGATTGAAAATTGAAAATTGAAAATTTCGATTTTAAGGAATTTTGAAAACTATTTCAAAATTAAAAATTTCGATTTTGAGATATTTTGAAAACTATTTCTATTCCACTTTAAAAAAAAAAAAGCAGATAATTTTTGTCTTTGACCACTATTTAACTTATGAACAGTACTTGTTTGTTCGTTTTTTAAAAAACCGACAACAACGAACTAAATTGTTAATTTCTTAATTCTGACTACACAAAAATGAGATTATTATTTTATTCCACTTTAAATTGAAAAATATTTTTTCCAACTACCCTTTGTTTGGAAAAAAAACCCTGAACATCATATATTAGTAGTGAAATAGACGCATCTCTACGCAGCATCCTGCACGACATGATAACTTAAAAGAATGGGGATGTAGTATCCACCTATCATGCCATATTTTAACTGCAAGTTTCATTAGCAATCTGCCGTCCACAACCCAACTTTAAAATCTTTCTACCCGCTAGCAAACTCCTCCTATGAACCCAAAGCCTCATCAAAGAAATAATTATTAGGATAGTGCCTCGCCTTGTCGAGTTTAGCTAGAAGGGTTCATAGCCAACCGCCACCCATTTTTGGCTAAAAGTGGAAGTTAAAACTTTGAAAGTCTTTAAAACCCAGACCTCGATCCTTTGGATTTCTATTTGCACAAGTTAGACCAACTAAAAATATAAGCTCTCTCTTCTCCTCCTTTTGCTCTCACCAAAATCTACAAATTATAGCTCAACCCGGACGGGAACGAGAAACATTGTATAGCATAAGTAGAAATGGTTTGTGCAACAGCTTTAAAAAGGACATATTCCCCCGCCCATGAAAGCAACTTCTCTTTCCATCCTTGGAGGCGCTTCCAAAGCCAATCTTTAAAACAATTTGCTTGGAGCGACCGATAGCAGTAGGAATCCCAGCCTTGCCACCACACTATTTCTAAGAGAAGCACTCACATTTGTCGCAAAGCTTACTTTGGATTTAAATTTATTTTTTGCCTAGAGAGAGCTTCATACCGTTGAAATAGGGCTTTTTCCCAAAAAAATAGATAAAAAAAAAATATTTCCAGGATAAAATTGAAAATTTTTAATTTTAAAATGTTTTGACAACTACTGTCAGCTTGCTGAAAAGGCGGACAACCTCTGTCCGTCTCCTGCACATCTGCGAATAATATGCAAATTTTTTTTTCAAATAATGACATCATATAATTTTTTTTTCAAATAATGCATAATAAATCTTACAACCCAGTTCACATCACCCATCAATTTCTTCCCTTATTATGAATAATAGAAAAAAAAATTAAGCGAAAAAAAAATGGTTGAGAAGTTGTCCGCTGGTTGAGAAACCGAAAGCAGACAGCATTTAAAGTGATCAAACTATCATTTTTTTTTTTACTCTCATTACCCTAAAATGAGAATTTTATTTCATTTCACTCTAAGTTGGGAAATACCTTCCCCATCCACCATTTCTCAAGAAAAAGCCCGTTGAAATACTGAAAGGATTGCTCTCGCCTCTGCAAGGGAAGCTCGGAGAAACAAAAGGCTATCATCTGGAAACAAAAGGTGAGAAATAATTGGTGCTTTGGAGCAAATCCGAATACCATGGATAACATTAGAAGCCACAGCTTCGTTTATTAAACCCGAGAGTCCCTCTGTGCATAGAAGAAAAAGGTGGGGAGAAAGAGGATCTCCTTATCTGAGCCCCCAGATGGTGCAATATTCCCCGCAGGTTCACCATTTAACAAAACTGAGTAGGAGGTTTACCATTTAACTTCTTCCCTTTTATTATATTTTTTTATGATCCTTGGTAGGGTTAGGTCTATGTTATCGTTATTATAGAGATTATTGACATGATATTCTAATAATTTAATTTAGATTCAGACCATATGTAATAAAATCAAACGAATGATATATATATATATATATATATATATATATAGGCATACAAATACAATTTCTCACGTAATATATATGCTTACTGCATGAAAAGTTGAGAGAATTTTTAAAGATGAAAAGCTTAATTAAGCCAGATATAAGAGTAACATGCAATCCAGTTCATGGTATACATTGTTGTTGTTGTTGTTATTATTATTATTATTATTATTATTATTATTATTATTATTATTATTATTATTATTATTATTTATTTCCATGGATTATGACAAAAAACAAAGCATTTCGAATATGGAAAGGAAGATTCATGTTTTCTGATTTTTTGGCAATACGAGATAAATAATTTAATAATTATATCTCCTGAATCTTTGAATATCAAATTCTTAACAAATAATTTTACTTAAATTTGATGCATGAACATTTTGCTGCTTGAATCATATTTATAAACTATCATTGTTTTGTATTAGTTTATATATAAATAAATTTAGAATTTTTATGATAGGCACATGTTTTGAGAAGAAAAATAATGAGATTCAAATTAATTTGTATTCATCCAAATACTCATAAAACTTTCACTACATTATATGATTCCTGAATTTATGAATTTAATATAAAAAAATATTTCAAGTTTCTTTAGCCTAATGATGGGGTAAATAGCTATGAATAAATTTCATTTGGTTTAAAACCGAATCAAATTCATATAAATCGAATTAAACCTATATATATTGAGAATTTAAATAGAACTAAAATATATCTTGAATCAAATCTAATAGAATTGGAATATTAGAATTCAATTTAATTCGGTTGAATAGGTTTTATGGATTAATTTATTAATTATCATAGATCACAATTATTGTCATATTTTATCAATTATAAAATATTAAAATCAATGGTTATAACCTTATCAATTAACATAAATTAAAACCAATTACTTAAATTTTATGAATTACCATATATGAGTTATAAATAATTAATATAACTTTTTCCATTACAATAAATTAAAATAATATAACATACATTATGATAAATTGCCATAACTTATAATTTTATCTGCTAAAATAATTATCATAAATTAAAATCAATTATAATAACTTTATAAATTACCGTAAAATAAAATTAATATTAACAACTTTGTAAATTAGCAAATTTAAAATTAATTATCATAAATAAAAGTTGTTTAATATAAATTAGAATAAATTGTCATAATTCAAAAT
Source organism: Triadica sebifera (assembly GCA_023653625.1). NCBI lineage: Eukaryota > Viridiplantae > Streptophyta > Magnoliopsida > Malpighiales > Euphorbiaceae > Triadica > Triadica sebifera. The sequence continues at coordinate 956,857 of CM042905.1, read as the reverse complement.
TTTGTCAACTATTATATATCAAAATTAATTATCATAAACTACAATTATTTTTTTTATCTAAAAATTAGAATTAATTACTATAAAATTTATGAAATATATATATATATATATATATATATATATATAAACTTTGGTCAATTTAATTTAATCGATTTTTTAATATTTTCAATTAAAATGAACTGAATAAATTCATTTAATTCAATTTTTAATTTGAATTCAATTTGGTACACACCCCAAATACAATCCCTTCCAGTGTCCCGAGGATTCGGTGAAGGCCGGTGTGGTAAATATATATTATGTAGTTTCGTGTACCACATTTCAACTTGAAAAACATAGAAAATGGATACAATCTTTTTTTTTTTAAATTATTTTGACAATCGACACGTATGAGATATGCTTGAATAATCCTTAATGATAAAGTTGATTAGAAATTTAGAATCCATGCTTTTATTCGTGATAATGACTATATTTTTTTAAAATATTTTCGCTGTATTATCAATTATATGTTTATAAAATTAAAAATTAATTTCTTTATATGATAAAATTATTATTAGTTTAATTCAATAAATATAATTTTTATTACAATTAACAGATCAGATTTAATTACATAATTTCTCTTTTTTTTTTGGCATACGGTATTTTGAATATTATGTACTTTTGCGACGTTATGCAAATAAGTCTCAGCTTTAAGGAACGGTTACATTATTTCGGTGTATATTTCTCTCTCTCTCTCTCTTTTTTTTTCTATTTAACAAGAGAAAAATATAAATATTCAATTTATTTGCATTATTGAGAGAGAGCAATATCAAGTAATATCATTGCTAAGATGTACTAAAGATTGAAAATTTTTACAATGATTGATCAATCATTTTGAAGCTTTGATTTGCTTCCCGTTTTCAGTTTTTCTTTTAATTATTTTCTTTTGCAGAAGTAAATAATTTCATGAAAAAATTAAAATAAAAAAAAGAACAAAGAAATTGTGATGATATTGTATTTCTCTTCTCCAAAAAAGTTATTGATGCTCTTAAGTCTCAATCTTTAAGAAAACAATTATTTTATAAAAAGGACTGCAATATGAGAGTCACCAGAAAAGAATAAGCATCAAATTTTTTTTTTCCAAATTGTCAATATTAGATTTGAAGAAAAATACAAATCCTAAAAGATATACAGCTGATTTTCAACATTTTTAAAATTTTAGAATAAATATTTTATCTTTTTTATTCTTTTTTTTTTATAGACAAATTAAAATTTTTAAGGTTCCGTTTGGTTTCGGCCTAAGTGGCCTGATATAAGAATTTGACTTTGTAAAGAATTCTTTTTAGTGATCCTATTAATATGTTTAATAAAAAAAAAATTCTCTAAATTCTGTCAGCTGCATTAATTTTCTAACCCCAAAAACTTCCAACATTTTCTTCTTAGAATCTCTCCCTCCATAATCTGGACTCAACGAATAGAAACATTCCAAGTGGCACCCAAATCACCATTAGTTCTAAAAGATTTGGCCCATTAAATAAAGATTTAACTAATTAATTAAAATATTCGCTTAACATATATAGATCGAAGATAATCAAATCAAGAATAAATTACTTTTCCAAATCAGTTAAAATCAATTAAAAATAAAATATAAAAATACCTGTTAAGGGTAATATAGTCAATTTACTAAGAGAAAAACGGCATCCCCACCTGAATGGAGAATCTAAAAGTTGGCAATTAGCTCCCTCTGTAAAACACAGCACGAACATCTGTAACAGACAAGCTCATCCCACGTGGCTGTTCATCCTCTCTCTCTCTCTCTCTTTTTCACTGTCTTTTTTTTTCTTTCTAATTTTCGAAAATGAAAAGAAAGGGTCTTTTTCCATTTTCACTTTCCGTTTCCTTCTTTTTTCTTCCAAGTCTAGTCCTTTTTCCATAATTCCACCTCCTCCCATAAATAACATACCCATCATATGCCCCGTGACACCAGTTCTTCAGTTTCCTTTTCCTCTATTATAGGAAATTTAACTTCCACCGCTTCTTTCCATTAACTCTTCTTCTTCTTGTTCTTCTTCTTCTTATTATTCTTCTTCTTCGTATTTGATTCTTCCTTGTTTTTTGATCATGGTGAATAATATTCTGGTCACCGGTGGCGCCGGTTATATTGGTAGTCACACTGTTCTTCAGCTCCTCTTAGGTGGGTACTCCGTCGTCGTTGTTGATAATCTCGATAACTCTTCACCTATTGCTGTCGAAAGAGTCAAGGAACTCGCCGGAAAACAAGGCAATAACCTCGCATTTCATAAGGTTTGCTCTTTTTTATTTGAATTTCGTTAATTGTTTGTTGATTGGATTTTTGGGTTCTCGTCAGACTGATTGGATACGAAAGAAAAATTGGAACTTTCGGTTGTTTCGATGTCGGTGTGAAGTTTAGTCTTTTAATTACTTGAACTATACGTATTTAAGATCGTGGGTCGTGAAATTCAAATTGAAGTGAGAATTCCGAGGTTATGATGTCAAATTGAGTTTAATTTTGAGGCTGTTGATGTTTATGAAATGAGTTTCGCCATCATTTTTGTGTGTATAATGTATAATGATGTGAATGGGCGCAGTTTTTTTGTATAATTGACTGTTTGATAACTCTTTTATATAAGTTTTTTGTTTACTTACAGGTTGACCTCAGGGACAAGCCGGCTCTGGAAAAAGTTTTCTCCCAGACAAAGTATGATTAGCCTTTCGATTTGTGTGTGTGTATATATTTATTGAAATTAATAGTTTCTATGAGTAAGGAGCTTTTGGTTGCAAGCTGAAATCAATCTGTCGTGTTTAGCAGCTCACTCGTACTAAAATTGCACAAGGAAACCACATTTATGGGATTATGAACAACTCAGAAGTAAATTAGAGTGCAATTTTCTATAACTGTACATATGCTAATTAAAAAAAAAAAAAAAGAGAATGATTCTTTTATTATGCATTTTTTATTTTTATTTTTAGATGATCTGAATGTGAAAGGGGGAAAAAATTGTTGCATAATGGTATTTGCTTAGACTGTTATGCAACCAAATTTGTTTAATTTTTAATGAATATAATATTTTTTTCCTTTCTTGCTCAAACTCAAATCTTTGTCCCTCTCCTTTCTTTTTCTCCTGTGTTTCTCCTGTAGATTTGATGCTGTTATCCACTTTGCTGGGCTCAAAGCCGTTGGTGAGAGTGTGGAGAAACCACTGCTTTATTTTAACAACAATCTTATTGGAACAATAACATTGCTGGAAGTAATGACTGCCCATGGATGCAAGAAGGTACCATTTTTTCAGTTTTTCTCTTGATAATTTGACATATCTGGCTTCTTTAGCTGTGACGATGTAAACTGATCTTGCATTTTTTAAATTGATTACAGCTTGTCTTTTCATCATCAGCTACTGTTTATGGTTGGCCAAAGGAGGTTCCATGTACAGAAGAGTTCCCCTTATGTGCAATGAACCCCTATGGACGAACCAAGGTATGTTTTTATGACATTAATTAGTGTTCACTCCAAAGAATTAGTAGCTGAAATAAATTTGGAAATCAAATAGAATCTGAAAAAGTCCTGATTTTTCAGCTTGTCATTGAGGACATGTGTCGTGACATCTATCGTTCAGATTCTGAATGGAAGATCATTTTGCTAAGATACTTCAATCCAGTTGGAGCTCATTCTAGTGGTTACATTGGTGAGGATCCCCATGGAATTCCAAATAATCTCATGCCATACGTGCAACAGGTAGCTGTTGGCAGGCGTCCTCATTTGACAGTCTTTGGAACTGACTATTCAACCAAGGATGGTACTGGGGTATGCTTTCACTGCCTGTATGATGACACCTTGTTAAATTATAAACTATGTTTGCATGTCAGGAAGTATATGTGCAGGGCAAAGCATGTGTTTTTTTCTCAGTTTCCATGTTCAATTTCTCCTTTAGGCTTGCAATATTCCAGCTTGTCACACCACAGTTTGATGTTCCAAAGGAAGGGTTAAACTTCAATTGATTTTCAATAACATGAGTCAAATCATATCTGAAACTGCTAGGATGTTCCTTTGTTTTTTTTCTCCTAATAAAAACATGGTTAAAAACAAGGGTGACTACTTCTAGCTTCATCACTATAATTATGCTACCTTATATGATGGATGTATAAATGTCTTTATGGAATCTATGAACACCAATATCTTTGTAATTAGTTTGTGTATAGAATTGATATGAAAATAACTTGCTGGGAAGAAAGATCTTTTATCCCAATTTTATTCTCCAATCATCTTGATGATACTTATCTCTTTTCAGGTTCGTGACTACATTCATGTTATTGACTTAGCAGATGGCCACATTGCTGCGTTGCTTAAGCTCTCTGATCCTAAAATAGGTATGTACTTTAATCATAACAGGTGTTTTATTATTTCCACTTTTGCTTGTTACTTTATCGTATTGAATGGGTGGATGCCTTTGACAATGGGTGCTTTTGGTTATTTGTCTATCAGAATGCTCATATTGATGATATATGGGTCACTGATTATCAATTGTCTGAACTATCCCATATGTCCAGTATAGCATTCAGTTACTCAAGTAACTTTTTTGTAATCCATTAATTGTAGGTATACTAGATTTTTTCTGACAAGTGATAATGTGACCTAAAAATTGCCTTTGAGAACGCTTATGGTGGTGTCTGCTTATTTTCTGGTTTATGGCTCTTCCAATTTTCATGTACTTGAACTGCAATTCTTAAGTGGTCACGATGTTTTAAGACTAAACATTTATTCATAATTGTCTCACAGGCTGTGAGGTATACAACTTGGGAACAGGGAAAGGAACATCAGTTTTGGAGATAGTAGCAGCATTTGAAAAGGCATCTGGAAAGGTACTATTAATTTTATTGCTGTCTGAAAATGTGCACAAAAATTGCTTGTATGTTTATATGCTGCAAGATTATGCATTACACATTGGTTATGGAGTCCGGTTTTGTGTCTTAAGGTTGAAATCTTTTCTTTAAAGACAATTTTTCTAAGTGCTGGCACAATTTTCAAGTTGCAGCAGTAATGTTGAGCCTTTTGGAGCTTCTCTATCATCAGATACAGCACTCTTTTTATGCATTTTTTTACCAATTTTTATCAAAGAAAAATGCAATTCAGTTTTGACGGGTTCCAAGAAGCCTCCTTGGTTACTCTTATCGATCCAAGCATTGTTTTGAAATACCATATTTTCAGTTATGCATGTCTCAGAACTTTTGGTATTTTCATTATGAGACAGGGGATGAGATTGAGCATTCTTCTTGCATAACTTCTCCTATACTTTTCTTTTAATTCCTTTTCCTATTTTCTAATGCTTTTATCACTGTACTTATTCCTTATCTCTGCAGAATATTTTCTTGCTTTAATTTTTTGCTTCATCTGACTTGCTGTTGATACTTGTATGAATGATTTTTGTGACAGAAAATTCCTCTTGTAATGGCTGGAAGGCGTCCTGGTGATGCTGAAATTGTTTATGCATCAACAGAGAAGGCAGAGCGTGAATTGAATTGGAAGTAAGTGTGAAGATGCATGCATCTCCTTGTTTATAATTCTGACTAATGTAAATTGCTGCTGAAATGATGGCATGAAAAATGCCGGTCGGGCTTCGGGCCTATGTTCGTTTTAATATGTATATTCTCATTGTAGGGCGAAATATGGCATTGATGAGATGTGCAGAGACCAATGGAACTGGGCCAGCAAGAACCCTTATGGCTATGGATCTCCTGAGAACAACCATAACTGAGAAACTAATTATTATTATCTATTTTAGATTTGAGTATAGTAATTTTATTACCCACCCTATCATATGCTTATAAAGGTTCAGGAATTAGTTTTTTTTTTTTTTGCTCTTTTTCCAATTACTTGCTGGTAGAAATTTAAGCTGATATACGTCATTGTGTATCGTCCCCAAATAAGCCATCTCACCCATCCCTTAGGTATACAGAGAAGGTCGAAATCGGTGTCCCTCTTGCAGAACACTCTTTTGGTGACGTTTACTTGAGGGCCATATAATTTTTTCTTTAACTTGATTAGTGAACTATACTGTATTTATTTTCAGTGAGTAAATAAATATTTTAAATATCTTATTTATTTAATTTCTCTTGCTATGTTTCATTTTTTGTTTTTGTTGGATTGTTATTAATGAATCTTCTGTTCTGTTCTTTGAGTAGAATAATGCCTATTCGTCGTTCTCTGGGTTCTTTAACTTCAAATACGGCAGTATATTCAGCCATATGCGCGTCATTGTTGGTGCCAAGTGCAAACTATGGAAAATTCTTTTTCGAGGGAGATTTATCAGTTTAGTGTGATTTAAAAAAAATTACAAATTTAGTTAAGTTTTTTGAAAATTTCTAAATTTAGGGCAGTTCTATGATAAAATGATCGATCAACCAGCTGTAGTCCACAAAATATTTGTGCTGCGTTTTTTTATTATTATTTTTTTACATTATGTGCTGTGTTTTTTATTGAATCTAACACAGTGGTCCTTCAACATTTGTTACTGTACCAGTGTAAAATAAGACTATTGACCAGGAGAAGCTTGATTTGTTTAGACTTTTTTTGTTTGTAAATCTATAATTTTTTATATTCTATCCTAAAATTATAACCATAAACTAAGAGTTTTTCCCTGGAGCAGTTTTTATTTTTTGTATTTGTAATGTATTATCGGAAGTGAGCCTTACGTTTCCCACTAATAAAAGGTGGTACAGCGAAGGGTCCACTGAAAAATGTAACTTGTCTTGTGTTGGTAGACAAGGATGGCATTGAATTCTAAAGTAACTCACATATGATGATGGTTACTTTTGTTCATCATTTTCTTACTTCAATTGTACCTTGCCGTTTTAGTCCGATTATGATGAAGATTCTGTCTGTTGTTGAAAAATGCTGTACCGATTACTTTACTCAACTGTAAGGTTAATGCATTAGTGAATGACATGGTTGAATATTCCTATGTTATCAATATTAATAAAAAACTTTTCTACATGAATGCGTGTCGTGTAGATTAATTCTTAAGGTAATGATACACATTTAAATATGATATTTGATCCATTTGGATCAAAGATAAACTTATATTTTAGATGAAAAAATAGGGATATTGATAAATTAATACAAAATTTCACTAAAAATTTAATAATACAATTGATGATAATCTTCAACGTACTTCAAACTTTGTCTTTTGTTTGCTATCTTCTAGGGCGGGAGGAAGTTTTCGAATCCGAAAACCTTTATTACAATTGAGCAGATATGGCCATCCCCACTTAGTAAAATATCATTTTGTTAATTTGGGCAGCATTATGTGAGTACGCCATTTTGTGCCGTTGGAACTCTCCAATTTCAAAAGATGGTGTGGGTGTGCCGTGTGGGACCTTTTCCCCTTTGTTTTTTTTTGTTTTTTAACCTAAACAAGAGCTTATTTCAAATCTGTCAGTGTCAGAAACCACCCGTTTAAGTTCCACTACGTGCGGCTGCAATGAAAATTGCACCGTATTGCGAAGACAACCCTCAATATCTCGTCTCACTAAAGATTTTAAATAATTAACCTTACATTTATTTTCATTATATTTCCTTTGCAATTTACTGTTTTATTGTATATTTTCAATCAGATATAATATAATTAGTTATTACGTATCTATTTATTACTTTAAAAAAATAATTATAAATAAAATATAAACTTCCATATCATCTGCTTACAAATATATATTTTTAAAATTTGTATAAACGGTCAAATTACTTTTGAATTTAAGTTACAATGGTGAGTCTATTTCAAATCAAGTTTTAGGTAAAAAAAAGTCAATTCACTTAATTTATTATAAAAAAAGTTATCTATTGTAATTTTACTAAAAAAAATATAGAACGGTTTTTAAGATCAATGAAAAAAAATTCTTTTCACATTATGGGATAAATTAACTACAAAAGTTAAATTATGAACTAATTTAATTAAAATTAAAGCTTTTTCTTATAACATGTTAATGAAATATTTTAAATAATGTGCAAAAGAGCTATGTAATATCATGCTCAATATGCAAATCAATGGGTGGTTTGAATAATATATTAATAAAAATTTAATACTTTTATGATAAGTATAAGGTAACTATTTTTTATACACACATGATTCACTAACCCTCGTAATGAACCAAAAAAATCACTCTCAATATATAATCTTTTACAAATTTTCCCCTATAAGGAATTTCAATTATGAAAATTGAAAAAGAGAAAATCATGACCTAGAAATTTAGCCTACAATTTTAGACTTTTAGGTCTATGGAAGAGAAGGAAAATAAAGAAAAAAAATTAAATTAATTTCTAGGTCATATTTAATTAAATTAATTCTCTCTCATTTTTTCATTCCTCCTAATCATATTTGGCAATTTTTTTTAAAGAGAAAAAGTATGGAAAGAAAATAAATTTTATTTTTCATCTTAATTTTTAATATGTTCTGAATTGAATTAATGAAAGTAAAGTCAGAAGGGAAATGAAAAAAAAAAAACTTATTTTTCTTTGTTTTCATAATGTTATGAGAATAAAAAAGTTATAATATTACATATTTTTTATTTTATACATTATTTTATAAAATAATAAATATTTTACTATAATGATTATGGATAAAAATAATAATTTTATTAGTAATAGTGACATTTTTTTGTTCAATCTCTTATAACGAAAAGTGGAAATAAAAATTATTTACCTTCTTTATTTATTTTCCTTACATTTCCAAGCAAAGTAAAAATATTTTTTTTTATTTTGTCTCATTATTTTCATTTTTCTAATATTTTTCTTCTATACAAACACATAATAGTGAAAAATAATTTTTATTTTTCTTCAATTCCAATCAGAATAAAAGTGAAAATAATTTAATATTTTACCTCTTTATTTTACTCTATATTTTTCTTCCCTCTTATTTTTTCTTCTCTCAACGTTAGTAGGGAAAAAGGAAAAAAAAAAGAAAAAAGAAAGACCATACAACGAAAATATCACGAGTTAACATTCTCCACCTCTTGACTCGTGAGTGATGTGATTGTGAATGGTTAATTGGTTGTTACCGTTTATTAATCCCGGCCCCCTTGCCCCGTTTATTATAAGCTTCTCTGCCAGTGGTCACAATGTGTCTATTCGTTTCAAAATCAAATGCAAATCAAAACGCTACTTAGTACTTTCCCCTCAGATAAAACGCGCTTCGCTTCTACTTCATATTTCAACCTCAAGCTCCGTTTCTCCCTCGCCCTCTATCTCGTAGGCAGCCAGTCGTTATCGTAGATCCGCCGTTCATCAACCGGTGCCGTTTATCTAGCGTAGTTATCAGATCCAGACTATCTGAGTCTGACTCCTAATATTCGGGGCACCGATCTCCGTCTTTGTTTATTGTTTTCGGTCTTTTTTTTCCTGAGAAATGGAGAATTTGATTTCTCTGGTTAATAAAATACAGAGAGCTTGTACTGCTCTTGGTGATCATGGCGAAGCAAGCGCATTACCTACTCTCTGGGATTCCTTGCCCGCTATTGCCGTCGTCGGTGGCCAGGTCAGCTCTAGATCTCGCTCTCTCTCTGTCGTGGTTTTGTCTGATTTTATTTTGAAAGTATTATTGTGAGCTGGAACTTACTTTTGAATTTGTTGAACCTTGCTCCGGGATCCTCGCCGATGGCTGCGGTTATGATTTATTTTTAGGTTTTACTCTTACGTTTCTTTTTAATGCTAATTCGGAAATTAGTTGGATAACGTCTATTAAAGAACTGTAAGCGGTTTTCATGACTTTGAGTCTAGCGATTTTGAATTGTCTTTGACTGAAGTTGCTAATTGTCTCTAGTTAAATGATTAATCGATTAATTTGTGGTTCAGTAAGAGAGCAGGGATTTGATTGTAAAATTAACTTCGAGAGACTTAACACTCCCATGCGAGGCATTTCTACGCACTTTATAGCTATGGATTATCGCATGGCCATCTGTTGAATAGATGAAGCTGTCTTTTCTCGGCTGACAAAGTGCATTTTAGCTGTTGTGTTAAATTGTTGTGCTTATGGTTTTTGATTTATATTACAGAGTTCAGGGAAGTCTTCAGTGTTGGAAAGCATTGTAGGGAAGGACTTTTTACCACGTGGATCTGGTAATGAATAACAATGGATACTCTCAGCTTATATTCGTCTATTTATGTTCTAGGATTGAGAAAATGATCTGTTGGAATGTGGTTTCAGGGATTGTTACTAGGCGGCCTCTTGTGTTGCAGCTCCATAAGGGTGATGAGGGTAGCAGAGAATATGCTGAGTTCATGCACCTCCCGAGGAAAAGGTTTACCGATTTTGGTATATTTCTTTACTTTTTAACTACTTCTTTGTAAGACACTGTGTTTTGTATATTGTTTAGTGCTCATCATAAGACTTGCTCTCATCTCACAACATTTCACTGCTTAGCAAATTATATAAATTTGGCTTTGATTAAACAGTGCTTAGTGTGCCAGCACATATGTTTTATGTTCAATTTGTTGATGTTAATTTTGTGTCTACAGCTGTTGTGCGGAAGGAGATTCAAGACGAGACTGATCGAGAGACTGGGCGCACAAAGCAAATTTCTAGTGTGCCAATTCATCTGAGCATATACTCTCCTAATGGTAAGATGCGGAGCATTTTGTTTTGTTATTCCTGTGTTAATTATCTTAGACCTTGAATTTTAAAAAAAAAAAGTTCAGTTATTACTTTTTATTTATATTTTGCTGCATTGTAATACAACTATATCTTTATTTCTTTTCTCATTGCTTATGATCCTGTGATTTTTTAATATTGACAGTTGTCAACCTGACATTGATTGATCTTCCAGGGCTCACAAAAGTTGCAGTAGGTAGGTTGCTTGTGTCTCATCTTGACTTGCTGGTCATAGCTATCTTACTCTGCATTAGGCTGCTAAAAGTCAAGGAATAACATATGGTAGGGCTGTAAACAAGTCAAGCCGAGCTGAGCCAAATATTGAAACAAGTATATGCTTGAGCTTTTATACTTGAACTCGAGTTTAGTTCATTTAAAATTATTAGGCTCACAAGCGTTTGACCTCAGTTCTTAAAAAACTTATTTATTATGCTTAACGAGCTTACCTCAAGTTTAAATGAATATATTTGCGAGTTTTTAAACGAATATGTTCATGAGCTAATAAACCAAATAGTTGAACTCGAGCTCAGCTCGTTAACAGTTACAAATGATTTTGAACGAACTTTTTTCCAAACTGAAACCCGAGTAGATCACATGCGGCTTAGTTCATTTATAACCCTAACAGATGGACAAAGTGCTACTGTTGCTCATATCATCTAATTGATTCTTATATGTAGTTTTTCAAATTTATATGATACTGTGAACCAACTAGCTTGAGAGATACATGCTTAGAAACTATTATCCTTTCCTCTTTTTGGTTTTTATAACATAAGTATGAGGCCTATTCTACATTTTCTGATTCAATCACTGTCCAATGCAGAGGGTCAACCAGACAGCATTGTGCTGGATATTGAAAATATGGTTCGCTCCTACATTGAGAAGGTAATATGCGCCTCAAATACTTTAACTAAAAGGAATAAGTACCAACTTGGATATTTGCCCTACTCTCCTGTTCCTGTAGAGAGCCAATCATTTTCTGAAAAAAATGATCTATCATGATTTGTGTTTTACCAATATTATTAGAAGGAGTCGTATTCTTTTGTATTAAATTCCAAACCTTAAAATAGTTTGTTGAAGAATGAAATGTTGCAATCTCATAGTTTTTCAATTTATGCAGCCAAACTGTATTATTCTAGCCATTTCACCTGCTAATCAAGATCTTGCAACCTCTGATGCTATCAAAATTTCTCGAGAGGTGGACCCTACAGGTACTTTGTGCAGTTTTTGTATATTTAGATGCTATAAATTTTTATGCTTTATACCGAAATTTATGGTGGTTTATTAGTTTTAAGTTTCTAATGCAGTGATCAAATTTTGGTTTCATATGGCAAGTATAATTTTGAGCATTTATGATGCCTTAGATGCTGTATTGCTTAGTTGGTTTCTGTATTTTTCAGGAGAGAGAACTCTTGGGGTCTTGACCAAGATTGATCTTATGGATAAGGGTACTGATGCAGTTGAAGTAAGTCGGTTTAATTTCTATTGCTTGTGTAACATTTATTAATTTAGTAATGCTTCATTCTCAGTTTATGAAATGTTGTCTCAAACCATATTAGAACAGGTATTTGAGGTTTTTTTTAATTGGTAATAGTAAAGGGAGATGTATATAACTATGTTCTATTGTCCTACTAAAATTCTTTATGCATGCATGCTTGCTTGCTTGGATTTGGGTGATTACATTGTTGTCATCTGCAATTTATTGAGAGTGAGGAAAAGGAAAAAAGAAAAAAGAAGAAGAAAACGACCTATTAAGAGAACGAAAAGAAACAGTTCTTGGGAATTGACATTATTGCTTCAAAATTTAAAGCATAAGTACGTAATACAATGTTATTACATTATCAAAAAATACAAAAAAATTATTGTGAATTGAATTCAGGACTCCAAGAGACTTCTAGCTGTTGTATTCTTAAAATGCCTGAAAAGTTCTTGGTAGTTGCAGAACCAATTATCCCTGCTTAACTAGTGGCCATATAACTTACCAAAATATAATCTCATATAGAAAAGTTAATTTGACCGTAAGTCATGTATAATTGAGCATATAAACCTTGAAATCACATAAGAGTTCCATAGTTGGAGTTCTATGTTTCCACAACTAAAAGCACCAGCAGACAGCTAACCTACTTTGCCAAGAAATGCTGTTTCATGCATGTTTCATATGCTTAACTGTTTTACTATTAAAAGCAGTTTATTTCTTCTGCTTCATCACATTCTGAATTAGAAATTTGCTTTGATTAGATACTGGAAGGAAAAGCTTATCGGCTAAAATTTCCTTGGGTTGGTGTTGTGAACCGCTCTCAAGCTGATATTAACAAAAATGTTGACATGATTGCTGCTCGGCGTAGGGAGCGGGAGTATTTTTCTAACTCCCCAGAATATAAGCACCTTGCTCACAGAATGGGTTCTGAGCATCTAGCAAAGGTCCTATCGAAGGTGGGCAATCAAGCATTATTCTTCATTGATTTTTCTTTCAACATTGTTCGAGAGGTTTACTTTTGATTCATGTTATTATGCTTTCTGTTCTTGCATCGAAAGAACTAATTGAATAGTAATATCTCAGCATTTGGAAACTGTAATCAAGTCCAGAATTCCAGGCATCCAGTCCCTTATCAGCAAAACAATTGCTGAATTGGAATCTGAATTGAGTCGTCTTGGAAAGCCGGTTGCTGCTGATGCTGGTGTAAGTGTGCCGTTTTTGTCCACTTTGGCATATTTTATTTATCAATTAGTAGTTATTTTATCAATATTCTTGTCTCTGTGTGAATCACTAAGGATCCTGGTCTTTGAATTTCAGGGGAAGTTGTACACAATCATGGAGATATGTCGACTTTTTGATCAAATATACAAAGAGCATCTAGATGGCGTGTATGTGTTATGTTTTGTTTTCTCCCTCTTAATTACCTCTGGCCATCTTAACTTTATACTTTTATTTTCTATCTTCTATTATTTTATCTGTTAAGTAAGATTTATTTTGATCTGTTCATGTTATCTACAGGCGAAGTGGTGGAGACAAAATTTACTATGTTTTTGATAACCAACTTCCTGCTGCTCTAAAAAGGTTGCAGTTTGACAAGCAACTTTCCATGGAAAATATTCGGAAACTGATCACTGAAGCTGATGGTTATCAACCCCATCTGATAGCCCCTGAACAAGGATACCGTCGTCTCATTGAATCTTCTTTAGTTACCATTAGAGGGCCTGCTGAGGCAGCTGTTGATGCGGTATGCATTAAAATTAAGAAAAAAATAATTCAACATTCTGCTTGACTTTCATGAATACCGTACTTGATTTAACCCTGTTGCCCACCATTAGTATTACCTAGCTGTTACATTTCTGCCTCTACATAAGGTTAATCTAGTTGGTTCATATAATCGAAATATACTGTAATTGCATCTGAAAAACCTTAGAGCTAGTTTAGTAATTACTGGTTTTGGAATTACATATTGAATATCTCCAACTTAAGGTGTTTTTGGGGTTCATACTCAACCTTGGTTTTTGATTTTGTAAAGCTGTCTGGTTACTGTTTTACAATGTGGTTCTTGAAATGGAATTTTCTACCCTATACAATATGTTATATGTTAAAAGTTAAAGAACTTTTTTAATTAGAACGAACATAGGCCTCTACTTTCTGTAGAGGAGAGAAAGCAAGGGAGGGATATGTGTCATGGGCTGGAGGGTTAACACAAAGAAGAGAGGGATGTGAATTTCACTGAAGAAATTCTTTTCTGAATTCATGTGAGAAATAATGTGTATTAATACCTGCATTAATGTCTAGAATTTAGACTACTCCATTTTTCCCTTGTGAGAAATGTCACATTTATGTGTTGACTTCAGGCATCTAAATCTTTTATGGAGAAGATGATACGGGAGATGCGTGTTGGGTAAAATGTTATCTGCTTGCTTAAAAGCCTTCGTTTTTATTCATGACATTGTAAATAACTGAATATTGATGGTGTATAATTAGTTGTTTCATATATTTGCGATTTGCAATTTGTGAATTTTTCCATGTCCCATGTCTTATGCTTGCTTCTTTGTTGTGAAATCCAGGTTCATGCTCTTCTGAAGGAGCTGGTGCACAAGTCCATCAGTGAGACTCTGGTATGTTCTTATGAATGCTAATTACTTGTGCTGTAATCCTGCTCTTAGGGCCCTTGTGGCAAAGTTTATGTAACATGTGTATTAAGCATGTGAATGGCATTTCCAGAGTTTTTGTAATACAATTTTGCTTTATGCTTCTTTTTGTGGAAGCATCTGGTAGAGTGTTATACATGATTGCATTACTTAACAGTATCTAACACTGATAATTTAATTGAATTTAGACTATAAAATCGGTGATAGATCAATTTTTAAAATGTGGGAAATTTAAAAAGGAAAGAGAGGAAGAGGTATCTGATTTCTTACCTGTCTCAAATCTTTGAAACTGGAACTTGGACAGCAAATTAAAAAAATTATATGTTGAGCTTGAGAACTTAAACTTAACTTTGTTTGAAGGTCATATTAAGGTCTGGATCCAAGTTTTAGAAATCTTTACTTTAATGAGCTTGCCTTGGTGATGGACACAGGCTCAAATATGCGGATAGAGGAATGCACTTGATTAGTGTCTCCATATTATTTTTTCTGGGTGCATTTTATCTTAATGTTTTTAGAAAGCAAAAGCTCCGCCGTTTAAAAAAGATAAAAATATCTGGAATTCCCCTTCTTTGACCTTATTATTCTCTTAAGGCATTTCATATTCTTTTCCATCATTTCTCCAAATATTTGATGAATTTGTTTCTTTTTGGTTCTCAGGAGTTGAAGCAGTATCCTGCCCTCAGAGTGGAGGTTGGAAATGCTGCTATTGAGTCACTTGAAAGAATGAAAGAGGAAAGCAGGAAAGCGACACTTAAGCTAGTTGATATGGAGTGTAGCTACCTTACAGTTGATTTTTTCAGAAAGTTGCCACAAGATGTTGACAAGGGTGGCAATCCTACACATTCAATATTTGATAGATACAATGATGCCTACCTTAGACGGATTGGTAAGTTTATTACTGGAAGCTTTACATAGATTTATCTACGTGAGCATGGGCATTTATCTTTTCCAACGGCTGTATCTTGTCTGACAAATTTTTTTTTTTTTCACATAATTGCTTTTCAGCTGCAAGTCTTTCCTTTTACTATTGATGATGTAAGTTCTAACTAACAATGTATGAACAGGAACAACTGTTTTGTCTTATGTCAATATGGTCTGTGCAAGTCTTCGCAATTCCATTCCTAAGTCCATTGTATATTGTCAAGTGCGCGAGGCCAAACGAAGCCTGCTTGATCATTTCTTTACCGAGTTGGGTAAAATGGAGGTAAGGAGTGGGTTTTATCTTTTTACATTTTTCTATATATTACAGTTGAAACATCTGATGCTAATTTATTAGATTATGAATGTCAATTTACTTCTGAATTAACTTCTGCAGCAAAAATATTTGTCATCACTGTTAAATGAGGATCCAGCAATCATGGAGCGCCGGTCTGCTCTTGCAAAAAGGCTGGAATTATACAGGAGCGCACAAGCAGAAATCGATACAGTTGCTTGGTCAAAATAGATGCACTGCAGTAAGAACTCTCTTGTTGTTCATGGAATTTGGCTTGGTCAAAATACAGTTGCTTGGTCAAAATAGATGCACTGCAGTAAGAACTCTCTTGTTGTTCATGGAATTTGGCTTGATGGCTGTGTTATTCTTTCATTTATTACTTGTTACGTTGGGAAAGGAAGAGAGCTGCATTTTTGCTTTTATAATGCTACGGATTAACCAAGGAATCATTAGTTGTCTGACCAGGTGATTCTGATTTGTTTCCTTTTGACATTTCCACATATGTAATATGAATTACAAATATCGAATTTTCCATGCTTTTCCGTGCATGGTGGAATTCTTGTAATACTTGAAGACAGAATTCAAAGCCTGTGCATATTGGTTGTTTTCGAAGGCATTTGCTTCAGCCTTCAGGTTATTTGTATCATATCCATACAATAGAATTGGTAAATTTTTTCTACTGCAAGCTTGATGATGCAATGGTTCTTTGTTTCCTTATCTTTTCCCTCTTAGGCTACATTTGAAAGCTGGTGCATTTCAGTTCTTAAAATCTTTTTTAAACCTTTTTTTTACTTTGTTTCTGCTTTGTCTTTATCGTTGTAGGATGGTCTTAATTATCATTTAACCAAGTTATTTTCAAAATACAGTTTATTTTGAAAATTAAGTTGAAATTACCCTAAAATCTCCCTAGGTAAAATTCCATCAGGGGAGAATTTACATTAAGAAATTAACGTAAATATAATATATTAATAATAATTAACAAATTGCGCAATTTTAATTTTCAATTGAAATATTTATACAAAATGAATGAACAACGGCTAAGTTCCTTACTTCTCACCTTTTTGGTTTTTAAGCCCCACTTTAATAGCCGAAGAGATGAAAGGGGCTTTGTAATGTTTTTTCCAATTAAATAATATTATACATTTCATTATTTTTAAATTACCAGACTTTTTGTAGTTGAATTAAACATTAAACCTTAATATTTAAAAATAATTTAAATTCGACGAACGAACTTCATTATGATTATGCACCCCCAAAAAAAAAAAGTGAACCTTGCGCACGGTCAAAATAATGATTGCGGCGATATCCAGTTGAAACGACGTCGCACTAAGTTATGTGAAAGTAAGTAGTGGTGAGCATCGGTTGGTCCGGTTCAAAATCGAATCAAACCGAATAATAATAAAAATTGAATCAAACTAAACCGAAATATTCAGTTCGGTTTAATCAGTTTTATTAATTAATTAATTTATATAAATTATAACTTTAACAATTATAATATATAAGTTATAATCAATTAATATAATTTTATAAATTACTATCAATTAAATTCAATTATTACAATTTTATAAATTAGTATAAATTAAAATCAATTATTATAACTTTATTTATTACTCTAAATTTAAATTAGTTAATATAAATTAAAATAAATTTTTATAATTAATTACAATTTTCTACTATAATTAAAATAAATTATAATTTTTTTAACTACAAATTAGAATAAATCACTATAAAATATATTTAATATATATATATATATATATATATATATATATATATATATATTATATAAATAAAATTTCGATCCGTTCAGTTTAATTGATTTTAATGTTTAAAAAACGAACCAAACCGAATAAGCTGAAATATTATAAAACCGAACTAAATAAACTGAAAACTGAACAAACTAAACTAAATAAACCGAATTTAATTCGGTTCAGTTCAATCTTCTATTTTAGTTCGGTTTTACTCACCCCTATGTGAAACCCTTGGTGACGGCGTGCAACGCTGTCTAATATGCAGATACGAGGTTTGCATATTCTAGATGCCGAGATTGCTTCGATGAGAGAAAATTAAGACGCAGCTGGTCTAACATTTTAACCAACTTTGTCCCCAGTCGCCAGCTTCTCTATTAATACGCTTACCATTGTAAAATAATCATAGAGAGGAGAGCAATCTCGGAAAAAAAAGAAAAAGAAAAGAAAGGCTGAAGATCATCATCAGATCTGTTCTTCCTTCTCAATCAATCAAAGGTTAGTTTTTCCCACAAGTTTATCTCTATCCCCCATTCGTTTCTTATTTTTTCTCACTACCCTCTTAATGGTAATGTTGATTTCGCACTATTGATTTTTCAATCAGAGGAATCGTAAAGTAGGTTTCTTTATTTCTAAATTATAAAATCAAAGGGGAGTATGGTATTATCATTGTACAAGACTAGACCGTTTGTTTTAAATTTGTTATCTATCTGAGATAAATCCTTCTCACTACATTACAATGTGGAGAAGACAATGTTGATTTGCTTAGTTTGTCTCGTAGTATAATGGATCTGGCTTAAGTTTCATTATCCAGAAGTTTGTATTCTTTGTGAGATGCAGTTTACAAGCACTAACTCGCTTCTTTTTATCTTTTTCTTGCATTTTTCTAATGGGAAAATTAGGAATTTGAATTGCGAGTACAAAATTTTCGTCTTGAAATCTACCTTAAAAAGGGGATCTTTCATGTGGGTAAACAATTTCGGCATGTTTTGTGAATGAATTTGTAGTCCATGAAGTATGTGTAGTTCTCATGTCAATAAGGCCTGAAAAAAGGCAGCAGTTATCCCTTAATTCACATGGTTCGTTGGTGTTTGTATTTCTCTTTTCCGGAATATTTCTTAAAAATATATTTCCTTTCAGAAATGGAATTCGAAATTTTTAATGACAGGTTCATACATTGATTTGTAGATGATACAATTTGTTTGTCATTCAATTTTCAGTCGGAAGTCATCAGATATTGCTATTTTAAGCTTGTCAACTTATCTATCTGTTCAGCACTTCCCAATTAATTTCGCTTGATAGACTCTCCTAAGTAGATATGTTGTTTTCATATTAATCTCCTTTGGTTTGATAAATTGGATAACTCCAGTCCATAATCATTTTTCTTAGTAATCCATTCCTTCATATCAAAAAAAATAAAAAAAATTGTCACAATTGTAGTGAAGTTTGTGTTATGTGATTGGTTAGTTGACATATTATAACTGTTTCATATTGTAAGTAGCTCATTCTAGGTTAGCAAGGACAGTAGTTTTCACAATGCTTGCTTTTCTCTTAATTTAATTGTTTATCAAACAATTCACATTCGAAAGATTTAGCTTCTTTATAGTATACTTGTTATGTTTGTGGAAGAAACTGCCTATTAGTACATGTGCCATAAAAATATAGTTGTCATATTCTGACCATTCCCTTGGTTGCAGAGTGCCTTTGAGAATATAAAGGAGGAGCAATAGGAACATACATATATGCATGTTGTAATGGCGTCTGACAGGGAAGACTTTAACTTCTCAGGACCTTTACATCTCACAGCCATTGATTGGTAGGTTCTTATGCTCACTCAACATACAAAGAAAAAAGTTACTGTTACAACTTGATTCAATTTAAGGTCCCAACATCCTAAGATTTCTTAAGTTTGTTTTTAAGGCAATATGTGAAGAATAAATGCCACTGCCTTTGCTCTATTTGGTGCTTTTATGTAATAATCTTTTGATATTATCCTTAAGTGTACACCAGCTCTCATATTCAGTCACATGACATTTTTTAATGATTTGTGAAATGCTGTAAATGAGATGTAGCAATGTCTTCCGAATGATATCTTCACTTGTTATAACATATTGGCAATGTATATTTTAAAGTATTGCCTTGTAATAAACTTGGTTGTAAAGAAAGTAAATAGAATAATTGTGTAGTTGCAACTTTTAGACATTGTTTTTTCTCTCTTTTTAGTTTCGACTATTTGTATGGCAAGATCATACAATGTAGTGTGTATTCTTATGCAGGACAAATCCACATCATCGTAGGTCTGTTGCTGCCTCTTTGGTTCAGGGGGTTTATATTCTAGAGAGGGACCGCCAGCTGAAACGTCAAGGTCCAGAAGCGCTTGCTCAACCTTGGTGGGAGTTTTTTCATTTTCAGTTGCTTCGTAAGCTTGTGGATGATGTTGATTCCTCCATTTTTGGCGCTATTTATGAATTTAAGCCTCCGGCATGTCACTCAAATCATTTGCTGGATGAAAGTCCACGTTATGTAGTTGCATTTCGAGGCACTGTAACAAAGCCAGATTCCTTCTCGCGGGACCTTGAGTTGGATCTGCACATCATTCGAAATGGACTCCATGAAACATCCCGCTTTGAAATTGGTATGCAAGCAGTTAGAAATGTGGTTGCTACTGTAGGTGAATCAAATGTATGGTTAGCCGGCCATTCCCTGGGAGCAGCTATGGCATTGCTCGCTGGAAAGACAATGGCCAAGACAGGCATCTTTATTCAAGCTTTTCTCTTTAATTCACCATTCTTTTCTGCCCCCATTGAAAGAATAAAAGATAAGCGAGTGAAACATGGGATACGAATTGCTGGCAGTGTGATAACAGCAGGACTTGCCTTGGCTGCAGCTGTGAAGAAGAACCATCAAAATAATCGGTCTGTAGATCCCTTTACCGCTCTATCTGCATGGATACCATCTCTTTTTGTCAATCCAGCAGATCACATCTGCTCGGAATATATAGGTTATTTTGAACACAGGAAGAAGATGGAGGACATTGGCATTGGAGCTATTGAGAGGCTAGCAACCCAGAATTCGCTTGGTGGTCTTATAATGAGCGCGATGGGCAAAGATTCAGAGCCCCTCCACCTCATTCCTTCAGCAAATCTGACTGTCAATTTGACCCCATCTCACGATTTTAAGGAAGCTCATGGAATTCACCAATGGTGGAGACCTGATTTGGATGTGCATTCCAAACTCTACAATTATAAATAGCATGGTGCGATGGCTGTCACCGAAGTCCTGATTTATCTTTGTATAATTGAATGCATTAATAGGGAAAGAGTTCCCTTTCTTCATGATTATATGTCGTGATTTTTTTTTTCTTATGAAGTGTGTTGAATGAGAATAGCATGATTCATCAGAAAATGCAATAAGGATGAGTACACATTTGGCATTCGCCTCTTCTAGGGCCTTGTTTGAATCCAAGTTGATAGTTAATACCATAACATTAGATTCCGAGTGATAAACAGTTATATTGAAAACAAGTGAAGACAAAATGGATTAACCACACAAGATGAAAAAAATATCACATGGTAACCAAGAGAGGAAAAGATGTGGATGTGGAGAGTTTTGGTCCGGAGCTAGATGCGAACTGACAAAATGTCAGGAGTCAAAGAAAGCAATAACTCGAATCCCTAGAGAGTGATGACTTTCAGACTGCGGTAGCTAGCTTTGGTCCCACATCCCAGTAAATCTTCCACTCGCCTTTGTTCTCTTCAGGATTTGCACATGCCACTTGCCCCTATTTTCTCCCCCTCCAATTCAGTATTCACTTTTTCACTGCTCTCTTTCCCTCGCTAACCCAACCATTACCAATATCTCCAATCCAACACCATAAAACGACATCGTCAAGCTTTTTCACTTTCCTTTTTCTATGTTGGGTTTTTAGTTTTTACAGTCCAACCTTTTACCTTACTCATCCACAATCCAGAGGGAGTGAGTGACTATCCTCTCTAGCTTCACAAGAATAATAGTACTATAGTACTAATAATTTTTTTAAAAGAACTAGCAGCATATGCCATATTTTACGCTTCTTTACAGCCCATCACTCACCTACTCACTGACCCTTGACCTTTACTTCATATTGGAACTTCTCATTACGATAATTATAGTATCAAACCTTTACTTGCAGCTTAATTAATCCCTATTAAATCTAAAGTTGAAAACGTACAAAGGCCTCAATTTTTATACGAACCTCATCATTAATCAAAACCCAGATGCCCAATTTCAGCTTTGAAGAATGAACGAAGCTATTTAATTATTAAATCTCAAAATCCCTATTAAAAACTGAAGCAGAAAACAAACAAAGGCCTCAACTTTTTCCTACCAATCTCACCATTAATCAAAACCCAGATGCCCAAAGAATGGAAATTTCAGCTCTCATGAATGAATGAAGCAGCTTAATTATAAAAGCTCAAAACTTTCAAAAATGTAGATCAGAGTCAGTCTAGTCTACTAGGAAAATCAATTTTTACAATTTCTTTAACCAATTTGATATGCTAAAAGCTAAATCAACACTCAAAAACAAAACTAAAAAAGACTACAATTTTCCTTTTTCTAATCTAAGAAAGAAAAACAATTCCTAACAATGAAAGCCTAACACAGATCCGTCACTCACAGCAATGGCCACTCTGCACCCAGCCTTGGACTCAACATGATGAGTAAAAATATGCAGGACGCGAATTCGACCCGCCATGTGAATTCTCGATTCAATCTCCATAGTGGGTCCTACTCTAAACCCATTATTACCGCCGGAAACACTAGGGAACCCGTTGTCGGCGAAAGTGGGACCCACATTGACCGCCGCATCAGGCAAAGCGGACAACGGGAATGACTGGACAGCAAAGGTAGCGGCCATGTACTGGGTCCGGCCGGCTTCGATCTTACCGGCGGGAATGAACATGAAGCCGACCTGGGAACCAGAGTAAAGGAGCTGAAGAGTACTGTCGTAGTGAGAGAAGGCGGCTTTGTTGGGGTTCTTGATGGAAACGTACTGAGAGAAGGTGAAGTTGACGGTATTGTTGGCGACGGAGAATGACGGAAGCTGAACGGCTTTAACGGAGATTTTAGGATCCTTAGGCTTGAAAACGGTGAAGAAGACTATAAGGATAACGATAATAACAAAGATTAGGAAGATAGTAGCTACTATACATGAAGCTAGATTTGTACGGCCAGATGGTGGCCTATGTGGCTTGCTCATTTTTTTTGAGCTTGATCTAGAGAGAGAAGCTAAAGAGGAAAGGGAAAGAATCTAGAGAGAGAGTGGTGGTAAAAATGGAGATCGGATTTGGAGATGGAAATTATAATGAGAGAGAGAAGGGGGAAAGTGAAGAGCAAAAAAACAGAGCATGGCTTGGGATAAGCCTAAGTGTGAAAATACGACTTGTGTTTTCCTTCTGTTTTCTTGCTTCTTAGCTTAATTTTTGGTCTTTGCAAATTTAAAGAAAATTTGTTGCTTAGACTTTGGATGATGATGATGATGATGATGATGATGATGAAGGACTATTTTATTTTTTAATTGTATGACATGGAATTTATGCGCAAGGATATCCTTTCTTAAATAAATAAATGGCGCTTAACATGGGAATTGGAAGGAGCAGCTAGCCGAAAGATGAATGGAAATGGGTCCACTAGAGCAGACAGTATTTCAAAAATAACACTTTTAATTTTGTAATTAAATTAATTTGACATATATATTTTATTTTATTTTTTACTCCAGCTCGTCTTGTGTGTCTTCTCCAGAAGAGATGTGTTGGACAGTTGGAGGCCGAAGATAATTTATTTTGAATATTCTCTAAAACTTTTTTGTGATGAATAATTTATTTTAAAATTAAAAATAAATTATAAAAATTATATAAAATTTAATAAATTATAATCAGAAATAAATTTTAAAAAATTAATTTTTGATAAAAATATTATTTAAAATAATAATTAAAAAAATTGTAACTTCAATGTACTGATTACTTTATAATTACAGTAATAAATAACGAATTGAAATTTTTAAATTCTTATAAAAAATTATTAGTTTGTATATAAAATACTAATAAATTCACATAAAAAATCTTAAATGTAGAAAAATCACATAATGTATTATACTGTAATATTTAAAAATTCACATAATATCAAATAAATTGATATTATTTCAAACAATGTTGAATAAACTGTTACTTTTTTAAAAATTTCTTTTTAACTTTAATTTATTAAAATATCAAAAAAATTTCTGTAATTTATTCTAAAATTAATTATTGAAAAACATTAATACACAAATTTTAATTTGTAGTCATTTTATTCCATTTCATTTAAAAGAATATTTCATGATTCACTAATAATAAATCTTTCAAATAAATAAATAAATTCAATGTAATAAAATTTTGTGGCAGATAAAGGTTTTGTGAAAAACATTAAAAATATATTTATCAGATGAAATAAAACAAAATAATTAAAAATTATATACTAATTTAACTATGGCAGAAAAAACTTTATGTTGACAAAATTGATACATCTGATTGATTGTGATGGGAGAAGGAGGACTGGAGTAGACACCAAACTTAATGGGTGAGAATACATGAGTTGGATGAGAATCTATTGATTAAAGAAATTTGCTTCTTTTTGGCAACCAATCTCTCATTTTTTTCCTAAGAATTACAATTTGTATGTCAGCCTTAGACCGTTAGAAAGCATCTTTTAAATTTCCTAACAACAATAAACCTAAAGTTAAAAAAGCATATAATATAATGATTTAATCATGGTTAAATTGGTTATAAGTTGGATTAGTGAATATTAATCTTGAAGGGAAAAAGCCGATGTTGATGTTTGGAAATTTATATTATTAATCTTTCTATTTTATTTCTATTAAATTATTAATTATTCTGTTAAATTTTAAAGTATTTACGGTTAACCAAAATAATTTTTTTTCTTGAAAATCTAGTACAATAAATTAAACTCACATATGGATACTAATACAATAGGTTAAATTTTAGGGATACATAATATTTTTTATCTTTATCATTTTACTATAATTTAATATTTTTTTAATAAAAAATATAACGGAGTGATATATTAGTTGAATATGATAAAATAAAAATAAAAAATCATATAATTTTTAAATTTTATAGTATAATAGATTTAATTTCAGAGGTTCTTTATTATTAATAAGATTAGTTTTCAAATCCCTTACAAGTCAAATGTTGAAAGGTAGAGCATAGATTCCATTCCAATTTCTTATTTAGTGCTACTATCAACAGTACAAGACCTTTAAAAACATTTAGTTATGCTCAATTTAATTTTGGACCAAATTAGTCCAAGACTTTTATTTTTTGTCATTTTTGACCTAAAATCTATTAAATGATAAGATTTTTTAAGAAAAAAATATGCTGTCAAATTTTGTAACAAAGATTGATCACTTTCTTCCATTAATGAATCGAACAACAGGTATGAATTAACCTAGTTATGAAGGTTTTATTTTATGTTAATAATTTCGATAAGAATTTAAATTCAAAATTTCATAATCCTGTAATAATAGACCTTGTCTAAATCAAGTTCATGTATCTATACCGAGACAATAATGAATTTCTGATAAAATTATATGAATCTGATGGTAAAACTTAATTTTTTAATATGGCTACAGTTTACTTGGTCAATGAGCCAAAAGAAGAACAGTAGCAATGAATAATTCTGCACCTCTTCTTTAGTTCATAGAATTTTCGTCACTCATGTTAATAACCTGTTCTGTCTAATATTTGATTCGAACCAATTTATAAAGGTATTACAAGATGGAGTTCTGCAAATGGCTCAAGATAATAAAACAGTGGTAAAAACAATTAAAAATGTCACAATTCACAGTACTTTTTTGTTTCCACTACTCTCTCCATATTTTCTTCTTGCATTAAAAAAAAAAAGAAAAAAATTAAAGGCATACAAAGGAACACAATTTTTAAGTGGCACTTGAACATATCCTATTATCTCAGAAATATTTATTAGTTTAGTACATATGGAAAAAAATATTGCTAATTTATGGTTATTTTTTCAAAATTTCGGATTTGTGGTTATTTTTAGGTTGGTCTAAATTTAGTGTATGAGTTGGTCTAAATTTAGTGTATCAATTCAATGGAGTTGGTCTAAATTCAGATCTGTGTCAGTTAAACTAGCGAACATAATTAACTCATTCGTTAAATGTTATGCCTTGTGTGTGTCTGACACATCATCAAAAATATCTCAAATTCAGAAACACTCTAAAACAACTATCCCAAATCTGGAATTTTGTAAAAAAACTACCTTGGTAATATTTTTTTTCCAACTACCTTAAATTCAAGCAAATTTCCCATTATCTCAATTAGCCATAATTTCCAACTTCTGTGAGACAAAAGTGACTATAATACAAATGCCACTCGATTCTCCCCGGGTGCCATATGCCATAAAGGCACCCAAAAAATACATAATAGATAATATGTACACAAGACCCAAACGTTTATTTACATATAATATAAGCATAACATCCAAATTATTCATGGTGTTAAACTTCTTCTGATCATCATCCCAATACAACCCTATCCGTTGACAGAAGCGTTGAAGGTGAAGGTGAAAGAAAATCGATGGTTTCAGGCTCATTTACAAGAAGACAAGCCATCCGCACATAGGTCATAAATCACACAGTCCATCTAAAAATGGACTCAAAATTTACTTGATAGCTGATAAACAAATATTAATTATAGTTATACCTTATGGATATTATTCTGGGAGCTCCTTAAGCCAAGGAATCCAGAACTAAATATTACTTGGTGAATTTGTCAAGCCTGGAATCCATGATCTGGGAGACAGTTTCAAGAAATGCAGTTTCACTCATGCCCGGGAGTAGGGAATCCTTGGCCTCACGAACAATCTCCTCGATCATGGACTCCTTATTCAGTGTTTCTCTGCACATGATGCTTCCAATGGCAAATGGAGTGAGACCTCGCTTTACTCCTTTCTTTAGAAGCGTTGTGGAGATACGAAGTGTTCGGGCAGACTCAAGAGGAATATTCCACCCATGAAATTTCAGAAGTGCAATATCCTGCTCAGCATCCAGTGAATTTATGTAGTCAATAACCTCAGTTGAGTACGGATGGCGGGCTTGTGGCCAGTACAGCCACTCATATGTGCAATCTTCGAACTGCAAAAGATTACTCTATTAGAAAAGATGCTAACACCGCTTGATAACAAAATGTATACCTGTTCCAGGGAATATTTCAATTAGCAAACTAACTGCATGCATCTCAAAGACAACAAATAGGCTAACTGATACAAGACTTAAGATATAAAAGTTAAAAAAACACAATGTTTATCATGACAAGAGCCATGCTAATGCCAAAGATAGCCAATTACTCTTGTCAAACAGTTAAAGAAAGGATAAACATATTCCATTAATGGCATTTCACATGAATATCAGGTGTTATATATATGCTAAACAATTCATTAACATGAGCTTACACTCAATCATACTTTTGCCACAGCATTTTAAAATGAAATTGAACCATTGGCTGCACTGCAATTATGCCTTAATCCTAACTATGTACAAGACAATCACAGGAATATTTAATCATAATCTCAAAGAAATTACCTGATAATCTTCAAGATAGAGAACATAATTGTACAAAATAATTTAACCACTGTACATGAGATAGAGATACTTACTT
Organism: Triadica sebifera; assembly: GCA_023653625.1. NCBI lineage: Eukaryota > Viridiplantae > Streptophyta > Magnoliopsida > Malpighiales > Euphorbiaceae > Triadica > Triadica sebifera. The sequence goes on along the minus strand of CM042905.1, from coordinate 929,427 downwards.
TCTCAGGTAAGCAATACCCATGATCAATTGGAATAAGCACTGTCTGACCATTCTCCCCCTTGCTGATCAATATATTCCCAGCATGCCTATCCGCATTGGCCAATCTTATATCCAACACACTGATCTTGTGCACCTCTTCCACTGGGAAAGTCCCTGGGCCCACTTCGTCACAACTCCCTTCATTCTTCATAAACATCTGCAAAGATCCGATCTTGGCATTTTTCAATGTGTATTCATATCCTTCCGGATAGTTAAAAGCTTTGTGCAAGCATCGAACCATTGCAGTAGGAGGTACACCAGCAAAACCCATAACCTCACCAGTCAATGCCCTAGGACCACTCCTTGGATGATCCAATACATAAGCTGCTACTTCCCTCGCTGCTCCTCCTCCTACCCTGGTCCCCTTTTTCAGCCCTTCACCATTTGTGGAGACAGGTATCTGCTGGGGGTTATTTTCAGCCATTGGCTCCTCATCAGTGGGCTTAAAAACAGAAACAAATTCCTGTCCTAATGGATCTTGCATAAGATAAGTTCCTCCTGTCCCATCAGATGATCGTATGGGTGGCTTGCCTTCCTCCAACCCATCTATTGTACACTTAACCATATTCAAAAAAGCGGTACTCAATCCGACCTTAGGATTAACAATAACAGGTTCCAACCAGAAACCTCCAGCAGGTTGCCCTCGAGCCAGAACCTGAATTTCATCAGATTGATTCTGCCCTCCTTCTACTACACACTCTCTTCTCTCATAGGAATCCGCTGCAAAAATAGAAATCTCAAAATCTTTCTCTAAAGGCTTAGCCCTAACTCGAGCAGATTTTTGGACCAATAAATGAATAGCAGCATCGTGATTGCTGCAGATATCACCAATAATCCTCTGATCATCTAGCTTTTCCCCATTGTAAAAAATCTCTTGTTCCTCAACATCGACAAAACCTTTCCCTTCCTTGAATATGCGTTGTTTTAGATACCCAACATTCCTATATCTATCCACATGGAACACAAATTCACGCACATGAGTGGTTCTTACAGTGATGAGCAAGAGATCAGAGAGCTTAAGAACCAAATGCAAAACTTTGCCACTAGTGACACCATAGTCCTTAACAAGAGTATCGTTTCTGGCTAATTCTCTCCCTGCAAAAACTAGCTTTTGTTTTTTCACTACAAACCCTTTACAGGTCTGGATTCTTAGCTTCACTGAGGCTATAGAATCCGACTCTGATACCCGCATAGGAATAAGGGAACCGGAGACGCTGAGATATATTAGGATAGATGAATCTTCAGCGGCAGCTCTCTGCATGCTATTGTTGCAGAAACTACCGAAATGTGCTGGGCTAAAAGCAACCTCAACAACAGACATTCTCACCCTATCTATTCAGAATTTCACTCTAAAACCAGGCTAGAAGGAATTATCGACCAATCAGCTTCAAATTTTGAATCTAAAATCAAAGCTAAAAGAAATGGGATTCTCAAATAATTGAATAGAAAATCAAAGTAAAACGAGAAGATAAAACTCAAAATGGAACAACTTGATTAAAAGCCCAGTAGAAAGGGATTGAAATTCTCTATAATCTGAGAAAAACAAAATAAACCCAGAAGCTGAATCTCGAAAAGAAAACATGGGAATCTTTTCAGCTTCTGGGTTTATCAGACTCTGACATTATAGGGAACACTTCAAATATTTGGGTCTAAAATGAAAAAGAAAAAATGAAAGAATACAAGGAATGCAGGGAGGAGAGAGTGGATTCTCACCGGAAAGGAAGAACCAAATGTAAATGGGGAAGGATAAGATCTTTAAAAGAGAAACAGAAAAAAACAGAATCAAGAATGGCGGTTGATTGCCGGAGCCGATATTTCGCCGATTTGCCTAGATTTAGGTTATCGATTTTGATGGAAAGCAATCTTCTCGCCGAGTTTTTCTCTGCGGATAACCTTAATTCTGCCGCCGATGACTGTTGCAAAGGGAAGACAGAAGATGAAGAGAGAGAAGGAATGCTAAATTGCTAAATTCTAGCCGTTGGCTTGTATGGAAGGTTTGAAGAAGCTTTGACCCAACGTCTACATCTAACAGAAACGGAGATATTTTCCCTGTTTAAACGACCACGTTTAAGCTTTCTTCTTCTTTCATTGAGGGAGCAAGTTTTACTTGTACCAAAATGCCCTCGTAACTTTTTTTTCTTATTAAAAAAGAAAGCTCTGTTCTTTCTTTAAAAAAAAAAATTACCTCAAAAATGGTTGTAGAATATTTAATTGGAAAGTCTACACTGAAAACTGAAAAGATGTGAATTGCTTCACTAATAAAGTTCTACCAATTTGTAAGGAGAATTTTTTTATTTAAATCCTAAATTTTTCTATTTTGATTCTTTGTGTGGTAATATTATAAATGGGCTAGTAAAACGTAATTTAAGAATAATATAAAATTATCAAAGACATGAGTATATGAATACAACCAGTAAGTAACCATCTCTAATTATTAGTAGCAAAAAAATATATAATTTTAGTGAAATATAAAGAAAATTAAATATCATTTGGATTGTTAAAAAAATTCACTCGCTCAATATTAAAATTTTAAAAATATTTAATGAGTCAATATTATGCTCATATAACTTTTTTATTTTATAAATATAAAATAATTGTGAACAAATTATTTATTTGGTATTTGAATAAAATATGTAAATTTAGATAAAATTTACTTTAACGTCGTGCTGAAGAAGGTTATTTTGGTCATTGAAAACGCAAATATGTCCGTTGAGCATGAACATAAAGCAACATGCCACGTGGAACGGAAGAATTATTATAAAAGTGGTCGGATTTTCCGTCACAAACGTACTCTGATATTAACGGACTCCTTAACTAACGGTCTTTTTGTCTAATTATATATATATTCACTATAATTTTATTTTCTTTAAATTTTGGCTATTGAAGATATGTTTATAAAAGCTAGGGACTAGGACTAGGACAAGAAGTATGCAAACTAATTTATCTATAACTATTAAATAACATTAACATGATTAGATAAAAAAAATGAAAATAATAAGCCCAGCTTATGTCCTAATATTAGGAGATTTTGTTTCTCATAAAGTATTTCGGATTCGGATTCGAAATGGATAGATGAAAGTTAAAAAAGAATAATAATAAATTAGATATGTAGTTGAAATCAATTTGTTATTATCTGCTAAGGTACCTGCAAATTTATTATTTTTTTATAAGAGTTTCAGCTAGGATTGAAACTTAAAACTCTGCCGTCCTGTTAATAAAATTAATACTCTAAAATTTATTAGTTACATCATTTTTATTTAAATATGATTCATATGTTCATTTAATTATAAATTGAATTAATAAAAATTATCATGAAGAAAATAATTTATCTAACAAACACATAACTGGTTTGTTCTATTTTCACATGAATTGATGAAATTTAATTAATATAAATATAACTTTAAACATTATTCATATAACTTTATTAAGGATTTATATATAGAATATAAAAAATAATAATTCTTATAATTTAAAATAAATGAAAAGAAAACAAGCCTACTTTTATGAAATTGAGGAAAGATTTCTCAAGGTACATTACATCATCTTTTTTTAAAAAATATTTTAGAATTTAGCACAAATAAAAAGAAGAATAAATCTTTTTTATAAAATTAAAGTATTTATTTGAGGTACATTGCATAATCTTTTTAAATTATTTTATACCCTTTGTAGATCCTTTAATTAAGTGCTGGGTGCAATAACCAAGTCTCTAGCCGTACCAATCGAAATGGGTCTCAAATTCTTATTACAAGATCTGCATAAGTACCTAGGTTTTTATCATTCACATGGCCAACTTCCTTTTGATTTATTCAATTCATTGTTGAATTTTATTTTCATATCGTATGAAAATGATAAATTTGCTATTAGAATGAAAATTACATAAACTATACTATAAAATGATCTGTATAATTGATACAAAAATCCCATCAAAAATTAGAATTCAGCATATCCACTCTCATGTATAATTAAGTTAATTTAAAGGGTTTAGAATTATTAAATATGTTTTATTTAATAATGCAATGAATTATATGTGGAGTTAAAAGTAGTGAAGACGAAATGTCTTTTTTAATTACAACAGCTCAATTATTACTATTTTAGGTCGATCATATTCATTGTGATTTGTTTTTTTTTCGAAATTTATATTAATTAGTTATCATCAATTAATGATATTAAATAAAGTATATATTAGTTATTAAGATAAATTATTGCATAATGCAAATGATGGGATTGGGTTTATATTATATTCATTATTAGTTAATTAATGACGTGTCCATTAATTTTGTTTATCTTTTGGAAGGTAGCCATGAAAGTTGTTAACTTGCTCAAAAAGAAAGGATGAATGCATGCATTGAGTGAGAGTTTCAATGTATTGAGATTGGCTCTATGGTTTGCAAAAAGAGAGAAATAAAAAATAAGAAAAGGAAAATAAAGAAAATGCATGTTTAGGTGTCAAGACATAGGAAACCAAATTATGATTCATCATGAAAGAAAAAGGGATTGGATTTGTGGACCTTAAGGGTCTCAAATTATTAGCTTTTGCATTTAGTGGGTGCATTATTTGAGAATTAAGATTATTGATTAATATTAATTAATTAATTTAAAAGATATACTATAATATAATGATATGAATATGAAAAATATTTATCCGGATTTGGTTTATAAATTCATTGAAGACTGTTATGTAAAAATAATATTTAAATTTTATAATATATTTATAAAATATAAATTATTTTATTTATATGATAATATATTACTAATTTAATTTATGAGTGAGTTTATTTAATCAAGAAAAATCTTAAAAAGTGCGAACAATAAAAATATTTCATGGGATCTAGACAAATATCATGATTCTTCATGTGGCCATAGACCCATTTCATACCAAATTAATGCTATTTGTTTGGAGCACCCATTTGCACCAAATCAATTGTCTCTAAAAGTATTGTTCATTTATTATAATTACTAATTACTCTAATAGTACATATTTTCTCATTTATCATGATAAAAATAATAAACTCAACATATTAGTTGAAATTTTTTAAAACAAATGTAAATAGTGATGGTATCTCAAACCTTATTAGATTTTTTTTAAAAAAAAATCCGAGATTTGATGTAGAATTGAGTTTTTTTTAAATTAATAAAAAAAAGTGATGGTGTCCATACCTACTATGTTTGTTGAGGGTGTGGGATGTGAAGCACTAGAAATAATGAAGATTTTAATGTAGCATATTTCTATTGTATGAAGGGAGACCACACCCTACTTAACTAAGTTGTGAAATACTATCCACACTTTTTTTTCAACACTTCAAAAACTTATTCTATAATTGATCTATATTATCAAAGTTTTAATTTACAAAATTTATTACTTTATTTAATAAATTAAATTTTAGAATAAAGACCAATTATATATAAATATCCAAAAAAAAATATCGGTATCATTACTCCGACTCAGTTACCTATTTAAGTATTTCTCCTCTCATACTGCCTTAGGGTATGGCCCAGACGCTTCCCTATCCACTCCTCCTACTTCCATTCACCATATTTTGACTTCTAAATTTTTTTAGTATGGTTTTTCTTAATTTTAAAATTAATTTTTTTCATCATTATTGTGATCATTTTTAATTTATCATTATTTTTCATGTTGTCCAAATATTTTTTTAATTTTCTACTTTTTACAAAATTATTAGTTATTCATAACAAATATTTATTATAGTATTAAAGAGAATAATAAAAAAAAAGGATAAAAGAGAAAAGAGTATTCTTAGGATAAAATAGGACGAAATTACCATTCGTACCTACTAATTCCATGTACTGGAACAATTATCCTGTGATTTTTTTTTTTCTGTTATAATTCCAACCATCACTAATACTATCCTAATCATAACTTCCACTGTGGCGATTAATTATTTACAATATGTCATCAACGGCAGTATTCAATTGTTCGTTTTTATAATTTATAATTAATTGAAATTTCTATCTAACTTATAAAACAATTATTAAAAAAATAAGATTATATTATTTATTTCATTCTTATATTAGTTTTAAATAATACTTAAATTAATTTGATATGTATCATCAATATATGCCATATATAAAATATAAAAATATAAAAGTATAAAAGTATTTGTTCTGACCAGTAATCATTTATAAGAACATTAAAAAAACATATTATAAACATTTTGAAATAATACATATGAAATTTCTGAAATATATATATATATATATATATATATATATATATATATATAAATTATAGAAAATCCTCAAAAATTTTAATAAATTACAGTTAAAAAAATTAAAAAAATTAACAGTTTACTCTCCTGTTATTTAAATAACGTTTATTTATTTGATATTGTATAAATTTTAAATATTACAATGCAATATACCACATAATTTTTCTATATTTGATATTTTTTTTATAAATTTTTAGATGTATAATCTAATTATCTTTTATAAGAGTTTAAGGTTTCAGCTCGTTACCAACGACTCTAACAACAAAACAACCAATACGATTAAGTCATTATTTTTCTGATTATTATGTCAAATAATATTTTTATTAAATGATAAAAAGTAAACTGTTAATTTTAAAAATTAATTTATAATTATAATTTATTAAATTTTATGAAATTTTCTATAATTTGTTATTTTTTATTAATATTAAATATCAATCACAAAAGCCCATGTTTTTTTCTCTCTAGACCTTTCAATGTTTTAGCCCAATCAACATTACAATGGTGAGACATTTCACTTAGGTTATTATATTATGAACTCACATTTATATTACATTATGAATCTCATTCTTATATATGTGTAAAATAAAAAAATATACATTTTTTTGGAATTGAATTTTAGTAAACTAATAAATATAAAACAAATTTATTAGTTATAATTTATATATTCATCGTTTTTCAACTTATAAGTTTATCAGTTATAACTTATAGGTTTATCATTTCGAACTTATAAATTCATTAATTATAATTTACAGATTTATCATTTTGAACTTAGAAATTCATTATTTAGAAGTTACAGGTTTATCGTTTTAAACTTACAGCTTTATCATTTATAACTTATATGTTTATCGTTTAGAACTTACAAGTTTATCATCTACAACTTGTTATTTTATCACTTTACAGATTTATTGTTTATAAATTGCAAATTTATCGTTTAAAACTTACAAGTTCATCGTTTAAATTTTGCAGATTCCTCATTTACAGATTTATTGTTAAAACTTACAGACTCATTATTTTAAACTTACAAATTTATCGTATAGAAACTATAAGTTTATTGTTTAAATTTTACAGGTTAATAACTTATAAATTTATCGTTTACACCTTATAAGTTTATTACTTGCAATTTCATTATTTTTACCAAATTCATCGTCTTCAATATCCAACAACTCAATTTTCTCTTTATATTACTCATTTTTAGTTCAAATATATTTATTTTCAACTGTTTTATTCCAAAAATATAACAAAACTAATATTTTTTTTATCATAAATAATAATAACAATAACTAAAACATTTAAAAATACTAAAAATCAAATAAAATATGCAAAATAAAAATATTTTTTTCTCTAAAATAGTTTTGTAATGGTGATATAATAATTTTTTTTTTATCTATTTTAAGAAAAAGAAGATGATTATAATGATGGAATAAACAATGATATCAAGATTTTTTGTATTTATGATGCGTAGTGAATATGTAATATCCGCTAAATTAGACCTTAAGTTACACATGTTGCGAAATTGACGAATTTAACCGATCGGAGTCTAAATTTGAATTTTTACAAAAATTAATCAAGTAATGATTAATAAATGTAATATAAGCCTAATTAAGTGTTTATAAAGCATTAAAAAGATGATTTACGGTAAAAGACAAAATTGCAAAATTTGATAAGTTTTGATGTCAAATTTCAATTTACCAAAATTTGAAGGATTAATGAGATTCATTTGCTAATTAACATAAGAGATTGGACATTTTAAATAGGTTGGCCAGCCACTTAATGAGAAAAAATGAGATTAATGAGTTCATTAAGCCTAATGTCAAAAAATTGTCAAAATAGTAGGTCCCCCATGAAGACTTTTGTGTCTTTCTTTCTTCTTCTTTTCTTCTTCTCCTTATTTTCTGCTCTCTTTTCTCTCTTTTCTATGAGTCGCGCCAACCTCATTTCCTCCATAGCCAAACCAAAAATTTAGAGAGAGAAAGAAAGAGAAGAAAGGGAAAAGATCAAGACAAAGTGATCTTCATGGTCTATAACTCCTAAGGAAGTTGGGAAGAGCCAGAAAGAGAAAGAAAAATCAAGTTTGGTGGACAGAGAAAATCTCCAAAGTTGTGATCAAACGAATAAAAGAGTAAGGTAAGAAGTGATTCTTCTTCTTCTTCATCATCTTTCTTAAGGAAATTTGAATTTTGAGCTCATCCAAAACTCATATGAAAAGAGAGAAAAATTAGGGTTTTGAGATAGAATAAGTGAGTTTAGGGTCTTGAGAAAATCAGATGATAATAATGATCTATGATATTTTAAGAGTTCCAAGTGACAATGAACAAATTATAAGGAGCAAAGGAAAAGAGAAAGCTACCTAGAAAAGTGAAGGAGAAAGATTAATGTTTGTACATAATTTAAGGCAATAGCTTATCTTTGTTTGAAATAATGCATATTTAGCATGTTAATTGATGATTGAAATGCATTGATGATGACTATGACATGAAACCATATGTTAGAGATAAAGAATGAGATTTTTTGAATTAAGTGATGCATGTTAGAGAATTTAATTATGATTAAGGAATTTATATGTATTATATCATGTTTTGTTTAATAAAAGACTCCAGAAATGCATGAGTTGTATTTTGATATGATTTGGTGTAATTAAAATAATGAAAGGTGAATATGCAGATTTCCTGCCGAAAGTCACGGGCGTGACTATCGGGTCATAGGCGTGAACTTGATAGTTGTAACACCCCTTAATCTAACAGAATATCTGTCAGATCAAGAGATGCCTTTGGCTGACTTACTGAAACGTCTGCGCATGACTTACAACTATGTACTAATATATGCATTTATGCTAATTAGATATGCATACATAAAACTTTCATAAAAGTTATACAAAATACAAACATAAACCGTTTAGAAACAAAATGCAAATACCCAGGTTACTGTTGCTCTGCTCTGATGTGGGACCCATTAGTTCTGCGGTACTAGATATAACTTTTATCGCTCTGCACCCTTTTATCTACAATCTGCGGGAGAGAAAAGCACTCTCGCGCTGAGTAAAATCCTCAGTGGTACAAGTTTTATAATGATAGTCTCATAACATTTATATCAACTTATCTAATATTACAATATAACTTTATATATATATATATATATATACACACATAATTTAGTTACCATAATATGTCTTTTTAAATCAATAAAATAAACATATTTAACATTATATTCATATACTATAAATTTAAATAACTAAAATAGTTCGACCTATATTTCTAGATGTCATATTTATACTTATCATAACAACATGTTAATATCACATTATTTTATCAGACATTTCAAGTTTTTACCTGTTGTGCCCATAAATTGATTACCAAGACTTAGTACTAGGGAGACATAAAGGGTATCTGTATGAATAAGATGTCTATCCGTATGTAGATGCCAAACATCTGTATAACCGTATGTTCCGACTGAGTCAGATGTAACTGTATATTCCAGAACAACATGATAATCCGTATGACCTTATTGGCATGCCAACAAATCTACCCTATTCTAGTCCAGGTTCATTTATGGGCCTACATAGCATCCAGTTGTACATGTTATCTCACACATAATATCAAAATAAACATTCAACAAATATAACATATATACTAATCATACACCTTATGCATACCCACCATATACCTCATATAAACCCACCATATACCCTATATATACCTACCATATATCTCATTTTAACCCATGTACTATGTAGCATTTATACAAAACATATTCATCACATCAATAAAACAAACAATTTCATATTTTATATTAATTCACCACCATATTAGCATTCATAATACCATATTAATTATTATTTAATACAAATCACATTATATTCCATATTTTATCATGACTATTATTATAAATCTTGTACAAACCTGTTTATGCCTTTTTTTGATCTATCGAATCCTTGCCCTTATCTACTCTTGGCGTCGACTTTATCGCAGTCTCTGGCAATAATTAAATTGCTAATTACTTATTCCTGTCAATAAATATTTATATTTATTTTAAAAATTAAATCTCCTAATAAAATTTTCTGGTTCCCACACACATTTAATGTGTAATTCACCATTTTCAGTCGTCCAATTCTTATTACAATGCGACCACTTGTTTCTTAATAATATCTCCCATTTTCTCATCCTTTTTGCCATATTATCCTATACCTAACTCATTATCCAAACTTTCATCTTCAAAATTATATTTAATTAAATTTCCTTATTTTCCTTCTTCATAATTTCACTTAATTAATTTTTTTCCTTCTTAATAATTATTATTTATATATTTATTTTCCAATTTTCCACTCAAAAATGTTCATTAATTTATCAATTTCTCTAAAATTCCCCAAAATAAATTCCTATAATTATTTCAATCCATAATCTTTAATTTCCAACTACTAATTTTACTTAATTAAGTCCAAATATTCAAGAATTAATTTTTCAAGAATTCGGCCATACTTTGAAAAATTCCCAAAATTTATTTCTTCACTCCCAAAAATTATTTCACACCTCTAAACATCCCAAACAACTCCAATTTTATCAAATCAAGCCATGGTTCACCCAATTTCTTCAACCAAATTTTTGGACATAATTATGGGAAATTTCTAAAAATTCCACAACAATTCCTAAAAATTATTTTTATTCATTTCTCATCACTTCTCATCAATTCCATCTCTAAATTCCTCACTTTTCATTTTTATACAATTTTTATATTATTCCTCCTTCAAACCCTAACTCTCCATATTTCAAATCTAATACAAATTTTACAAACATCTTAAAAATCAATCCAAGACAATCACCCAATCAACTCAAATTCAACTAAAAAAATCTAAAGAAAAAGTTAGAGAATCTCACCAATAAAAATTTATGAAATTTTGGCCAATATAAATTTTTTCACCAAATTTTCTTCTCCTCTTTGATGCTCCTTTATGCTTGTATCATTAATTATTTGTAAGAAAATTGAATGAAAGCTTGAAAAATTCTTCCATGGTGGTTCGGCAAGGTGGGGAGGAAGATGGGAAATTTTTGGTTGATATTTTGGTAGAGAATTCTAGATTAGAAATGAGGATAAGCTCAATTGACTTTATATACCCATAATTAGTGACTAATAACCTTTATTAAGCTTAATTTCACTTTCTATTGGCTAATTAAAATGTTAATTAAGAGATAAGCTTGACAAATGGTCCAATTGCATTTAAATTTAATTTGACTTAGACATAGGTTGCACCAATCATATAATTCTCTTCAAATTAATTCAACATATACTTTAATTCTCCAAAATTAAATCTCCAAACAATATAATTCCATTAAATTGAATATACCAAAAATTTTAAAATAATTTCCTCTTCGAAATGGTATTTTCAATTTTATGAAACGACATCCGGTGCTAAAATCGCATTTTTACAGTGTGATCATTTTTCTTAATTCAGTCCGTAAAAATTTATTTACCGTCCGATTTTTAAATTATTAGTGTTAAAAATTTTAGAATTAAATTACTATCGTATCGATACTTTTACAATATTGAACATATATCTCTAACCTCCAATCAAGAAATCGGACCGTAAATCCATACCGGGTACTGTATATCTTCAAATTGAAACCCTTAACTTTAAAATTTCTCCACATAACTTTACCAATGACCTTAAAATATTATTCTCTATATTTTAGTGTGATTAAATCATATTTTCTCATCTAGCAAAAATCATGTATTTTCCGCTCAGTATATCACATTGATTTGCATGTCAAGCACGTAATCGCAATAATTTGCCCTTATTCTCTAATCTTCATACCGTTTATAATACTTCCAAATCAAATTATTATTTTTATACCTATATGACCATATTTAAATTCGAATAATAATATCCTGATACTGGTCAACCCTTGTTGACTGAACTGTGCCGCTCACAGAACACACCCACTATATAAGGGTTAAATTTGCCGGTCGTGACAATAGTTGACGGTTGTAACTGATTTGTATCGCGATTGTGACTTTGGTGTGAAAATGGTATTATTCATTCCAGAAAAATTCAAGGTTTGGAATCACAGACGTGAACTCATTTACGGGCACAAATGAGTATTCACGGCCATGAATGCTTTTGGCACAATTCATTCTAGTAGCATTCACGGCTTTGGATTACGGGGGTGAACTAATTCACGGGCATGAATTAGTAGTCACAACCGTGAATACTCTATTTTCAAATAAATTATGAATATGATTATTTACTGATGTATTTAGTTAAACAAATGAAAAAATGTTATCCAGTATGTATGAGCATGATGATATGTTTGCAAAACAAGAAAATTGAGATGTTGATACATAAGAATATTGATGTGTCGAAATTTAAGAATGTCGATGATGATATGTACAATATGAGGAAATGGATGTAAATTAAAAAGTAAATAAAGATATATGATTAATGTGAAAATACGAAGATGCCCATTACTTTACCTGCGGACTAGGAACATGATAGATGACATGTCATTAAGGGGGCGAACAGTACCGTACTATATGAGATATTTCTTGATCAATGTGGCTTAAGCTCGGAGAGCGCCATTGATCAGAAATGCTTGGTCAATGTGGCGTAAACTCAAAGAGCGCTATTGGCTTAAGAAGCTCTGTTAAGCACATATAAATTGAGGATAAGATGACTTAAGCTCGAAGAACGCCATTGGTCCGGTTATTCATCTATGATGAAATAATACTCAATCAATGTGGCTTAAGCTCGAAGAGCACCATTGAATTGAGAAGCTCTGTTGAGCCAGATAGTGGACAGGGTGACTATAACTCTGGGAGCGCTCCTGATCCATAACTCTATCCAGTCAGTTCAAATTTAGAATGATGTGGGCAAGATAATGAAGATAAGCTGAAAAATGAGAAAAGTAAAGATGATGATGATATAAGATTGAGACAGAATACTAAAAAAATTATAAGAGTAATTTATCATTAAAGATAACAAAAATAATATTGTATATGTGGGAATGATATTCATACTTGTATGAAATAGGAACATGTTGATAGGAATAGCATGCAAAGAGTTTAATGCATAAAATGACACATGTTAATGCTTGTTGCATGATATAGTATATTGTCTTATTTATATGCATTACTAAGCTTAGAGCTTAAAGTGAAAATTTCCTTCTACGTAGATATAGAAAGGTAGCTGAAGGTGGTAAATAAAGCAAGCGGTGATCCTATTCAAATTAAAGCAGTCGATCTCGATACAATGGGTCACACACTTTTGAACTCTTGTATTTTGCTTTCCGCATATTGTAAATTAGTTTTCAAAGTTTGTTAAATAGTAAATTGATATTTATAAATACTATTTTATGTAAATAAAATGTACATTATTTATTGTATATATAAAAAAATATAGCAATTTAAAGAAGTAAAGAAAATAAGTAGCAGCATCCCCGCATCTGGGCACGTACGGTTTGGATGAGGGGGTGCTAATACTATCATAATATAATTTGCGCACTTAAAATAGACCTTCACTATTCTCTTTCCAATATTCAAAGTTAAAAGAAATTCTGAGATATTCTCACAAAAATAGTTATGCAAGACACTAATTAATGATTTTAAAAAAGTTCTCAATTTTAAATTGGCAGAGTTTGATTTTAAGGATTTGAAATTTGAAATTTTTTTCTTATTTAGATTAAATTTTTATAAATTAATTCAATCATACTTTGCATACATACTAAAATATGATTGAATTGGTTCAGGTCCATTTAAATAGATATTCTCTCTATTGAGGTTTTCAAGCTATTTGATTTTGATATCAAACAACTAAGCTCCCATCTAGTAACTTTCAGGATAAATTCACATATCTGTCCATAATTATATTCATAAACCATGTCAATAATTTTATATTTCTTGCATGATGTTCTATGAATAAAATTAATTAAAATTATGAATCAAGGCAAAAGAAATCCATTAGCATATCATAGCCTTGGAAAGCTGCTATGTGACTATGTCAAGGCTGGAAACCATATGAATTGAAATCATCTGCGAAGTTAATATGCTTGACTTGCACAATTGAGATATTACATAGGTTGTATAGATTTTATTTCAAGAGTCTCTCAAGAACAGTTGAATAGTAAATATTTAAGACTCTCAAAGAAAAATTTTCAAGTTCACAACCTTTTAAAATCAAGACATAGAAAATCATGAAACCCAAGTAGATAAAAAAAGGAAATTTCATTCTAAATACTATAACAATCAACAATGATTCCAGATCAAATCTTACTAAGTACTATAACTATACGAAACATTCACAGAAAAGCATGAAAAAAGTATTTTATGCATACGAGTAATGCTAAGAGTATAATTTTGAAAACTTCAAACACAGAAAAATGCCACTAAAAGATTTATCAGAACTTCAGGAAACAATTATATATACGATACAAAGCGCGTACATGACAATATTAAAGTAGTCCAATGAAGATTGCCTTTCTTTTTGTTTTCCCCTTTTAACTATCTGTTTTTCCTTCTTTTCTCAGTGTGGTTTCAATCTAGCAATTTACAGAAGATAATATGGAATTACTACCAATAAGAATATGATAAAAATGCAAAGCTTACTGTACAATTTGCAAGGGTCACTAGAAAATATCATCAACACCTATTGCAGTCGATCGATCTTCTTCTTCTTCTTCTTCTTCTTCCTCTAGCTCCATCTCTGGCTTAACAGAACCAAATTTCAGTGATTCAATATCAACAAGGTTTTTCAGATCAACAATTGAGAGCTCATCTAAGTGCATCACTACCAAGTCTGCAGCACTGAGCTCATACACAGGATGTTTGCTAGCAACCACCACACACTTCATTCAACCATCATGGGAAGCCTCCACATTTTGATTAGGATTCCCAAAGACAATACAATATTCAGGAATAAATTGTAGAAGCCGAGCTGCATATATAAACATCTTTAGGTCAGGCTTCCCCTTGTGAACATCTTCTACCGCTACAATAACATTGAAATACCCTTCAATCCCAATGCTTGTAATCACAGTCTCGAGTTTTCCTTAGGCACGTGGATGTCAATGCCATTGGTATCTTATAATTCATCAAAATATTGACAAACTCTTTCGAGCTAGACTTTAATCTAGATATCCCACCTTGCAAAGCTTGGTATATTTCTTCTTTCCTATTGGCCATTCTCCTCAATTCTATTGGGTCCCTTGACCAACACAAGACTTCAGAAATTGCTTGCTCATTCTTCATCCCTATATTCGTCTTAAAATAAAAGCTGGTGGAAGGGATTTTTCTTCTTCCTGAGAAAGAGAAAGCCAAGCTTGCTTCTCAAGATCAGAATTATCCTCAATTATGACATCTTCCCACTCAAATATGGCACCTAACTAGCCAAAGCCCATCCTTTCTTATCGAAGCAGGGGATTATGGATTATTTGTTCCATTCTCTGGTGGCCACATACATGGTTTTCGACATTGTTCAACCTTTTATTACTGAGTCATCTGCTTGTGAGAGGTTTTTCGTTGGATAAAAGAGACAAAGTTTTCTAAAGTGTTACTGGAATATGATGTCAAAGTTATAATTGATATTGTCTAATCCTCAAAAGCTGACTATTCTGAGTTTGGTGTTATTGTTTGCAGAATGTATTTCCTTAATGTTTAATAGTCTAGTGATCTCTTTATCTTTTGTGAAAAAGTAAGCAAACAAAGTAGCTCATTATTTGGCAAGAGCTTCTTTTTCAAATGCTTCACTTTATGTTTTGTTTAATATTTCATGTTTTTCTTGTGGAGAGTGCGGACTGATATAATATTCTTTGATTAACGATACTTCAGCTTTCTATTAAAAAAAACTCTTATAAGCCACAATAAATGCAAAACCTTATTCTCTATTACTATACGTTATTAATCGATTAAATTAAATATTTTCATTATTATATATTTAGTTGGTATTTGAGATTGTTGTTGGTATAAAAAAATAGAATTGGAAATTTTTATATTTAATTGATTGTTTTTTTTATAAACTGCTTTTCTAAAATTTTTGAAAAAAAAATCTATTTATCTTTCTAAAAACAGTTTTAAAATTAAAAAAATAATAAAAATAAGATTTTTTTTCTGAAAAATGTTTTTTCAAACACAATATCAAATGAAGCCTTAGTCATATTTCTCACTTGCCAAATTAAAAAAAGAGAGAACAAAAATAATTCATTTCCTTCACAAATCTTTTAACTAATAAAAATTTAATTTTAAAATTTCCTTGTTTTAGTAAAAAGAAATTTCCAATAAAAAAAATATTGTGAATATTAAAGTCTAATGAAGACGTTATAATCTAATGTTTTATGTAATATTTTTATGTAAATAATGATCGGATTAAGCAAATAAAAACAAGGAAGAATTCTAGTCATGGAGTTTTCTCTTAATTCTTTAGTTATAACTTAATGATGCCCATTCCAAGGGAACATATTCAACAATCAACATTGTGATTGATTCTTTTCTTCTTTTTTTTTTTTCCATTTTTTAATAGAGTTGACTATTTTTTGCTCTTAAAAATTAAGAAGGCAAAAAGCTTTGCATAATTAGTAGTTAACCACCTTTTCATTTGAAGAAAAATATGAAGAAAGTACAACAAAATCAAAGTAAATGCGTAATGCACTAATTGGGATAAAAAAAAGAAGATTATCTATGCATATTTTTATGTAATTTTGTATATATATATATATATATATATATATAAAGTTGGCAAAATTTAAATTATGGATCGAAAAGTCAAAAATATTTTTGACGTAATATTTTATTATTTTATTTGATAAAATTCAAATTTTAAATATATATTAATAATATATTGGCTTTAATGGAGCTAATATATTTGAAGAAAAACATATTACAGTAAATGCGCAATGTACCAATTGGGATAAAAAAAGATTATCTATGCTTTTTTATATAAAAAGTATATATATATATATATATATATATATATATATATATATATATATAAAGTTGGCAAAATTTAAATTATGGATCGAAAACTCAATTTTTTTTATTTAATGTTTCATTATTTTATTTAATAAAATTAAAATTTCAAACATCTATTAATAATATATTGGCTTTGATGGAGTCTACATTAGATGATACATTAAATTAATTTTGTTATTCGTTGATGAAAAAGTTGACGGAATTGTTAAATTGAAAAAATAGAAATATATTAATATAAATAAAAAAATATTATGTCATGATGAAATATTGCAGATATTTTTAAAGTTAATCCTAAAAATATTAAAAAGTTTAAATTCTTACCGATAAAATGTCTTTTTTTTTAGAATGAAGGGCAAATACTGTTTTTTATTTTCCTCATTTGCTCACCCAAAGATTGTCAAATTCTATTGACGAATTAATTATCAATATATGTGTTTTGTACGTAATGGAGGTTAAGCTCATTATATCTCCATATATTTGGATTTCGGTTTGATCAATTTGTGCAGCAATTAATTTTTAAATTTACTTTTTTGTCTCAAATTATTTTTTTTAGAATCAACTTTAAGATTTTCTAATTCTTTTCTTTTTTTCAGTCTATTCGAAATTTTTATGATGTGCAAATTCATTGATCTATTATGAAAATTAATCGAATATAATTCATTTGGCGAGTGTTACAGATACTATTTATTTTTTTAACACTTACCAATACTTAATTTATAATTGGTTTGTAAGTAGGGAGAAAAATATAAAAATGAGGAGAAAGAAAAACGAAATTATTTTTTAAAATATCTCTCTTATTACTAATTAATTATGAAATAAGTATTGGAAAATGTCAAAAAGTACCATTAACATTCCTCGATTCATTTTTATATTGGTTAGATCAGGCCAGGCTCCGGTTTGACATAATATTTCTAAACCAAGTTCTTGGGCTTAGTGGATCTGACCCATTATCACCGAGGCCCATATTTAAGCCCAAGTTCCTTGTTATTTGTATAGGAAAAACCTTTTCGGTTGCTCAAAATCAAATTTTCATCCTCTCTTACCCGCCAATCTCTCTCTCTTTCTCAAAGGATCAACAATGGCGACCAGTCTTCCTCCAATCTTTCTCTGCATTATCATCTCCTCCATTTTTACACAATCAAGGAGTCTTCCAGTTGCAGTCCCTCGAGAACTAGGCAATTTCTCTCGAAGCCTCATTCCCTTCAATATTCCCTCTGCATCACCTTCTTATTTTTTGTCTTCTCCCGTCTTTTCTCCGCCGTCCACTCCGCCGTTATCAGGCCCCCTAGTGCCTGCTTTATTCGTTATTGGTGACTCCTCCGTCGATTGTGGCACCAACAATTTCCTCGGCACCTTTGCTCGCGCTGATCGCCCTCCTTATGGTAGAGATTTTGACACTGGCTTGCCCACTGGAAGGTTCTCCAATGGAAGAATCCCTGTTGATTATCTGGGTAAAATAATCCTTTTCTTGATTCTTTTCTGTTTCTTTTAGCATTTCCCTTGTTTGGTCCGAGAAAGATGAGATTGAAAATAGAAGAAAGTAAATATTGGGTTATTTCTTGGTCAATGCTCACTCTGTTTTTTCCATTTATTTTGTTTATATGCCTATTTTCTTTCTAGCTCACTTCCTTTGTTTGTTTGCTGAGAACCTGTGGAATTTATCAAGAAAATAATTTGGGGTATTTTTTGTCTCATAGTCTTAGAGGATCTCTGTTAGTTGTCTGCCAAGAAAAATTTATTTGCAATCAAACAGATCTCTGGTGTTTCTTGCTGTATGCGATTTTTTTTTCCAGTTCACTTCCTCTGTTTGGTTGCTGAGAAACTGTGGAAATTTGCAAGTATATGATTTGTAGGTCTTTTTTGTCTCTTAGTTTCCCAAGATTTCTGTTATATGCCAAATAGATATTTTCTTGGCAATCAAACAAATCAGTAGTGTTTTTTGATATATGCATATTTTCTTTCCAACTCACTTCCTCTGTTTGGTTGTTGAGAAACTATGGAATTTATCAAGAAAATGATTCGCGGGTCTCTCTTATCTCGGTCTCCGAGGATTTCTGTTAATTATCCGCCAAATTTTCGTGGCAAGCAAAAATATCTTTAGTGTTTCTTACTATACTAAAATAAGTTATATAGTTAGCATAATTTCTCTTTTAATCCTCGAATCAGCATTGCGGCTTGGGCTTCCCCTTGTACCAAGTTACCTTGGACAGACGGGAACTGTTGAAGCTATGATTCATGGAGTGAATTATGCATCTGCTGGTGCTGGAATCATATTTACAAGTGGATCAGAACTGGTATGCATCTCCTTCAGTGCTCAATTATCTTCCATTATTCTTCGTTTTGACTTTGGAGCATCTTCCATGGTGGTATTTCTCACAGGGTCAAAGAATCTCCTTCACTCAGCAGATTCAGCAGTTCACAGATACATTGCAGGCATTCATTATGAGCTTGGGTGAGGAAGCTGCAACTAATCTCATTTCGAACTCTGTCTTCTACATCTCAATAGGAATCAATGACTACATACATTACTATCTCCGTAATGTATCCAGTGTACAAAATCTCTACCTTCCATGGAGTTTTGGGCAATTCTTGGCATCTACAGTTAGGCATGAAATTAAGGTACGTTTCAGGAAATTTCTCGCTTAGACCTAACCCTATTTGGCAAGTATTTTCAACTCAGGAGATCCTGACTGGTAAATTTGATGGTGCAGAATTTGTATGATTTGAGTGTGAGGAAAGTGGTTGTGATGGGGCTGGCCCCTATAGGCTGTGCTCCTCACTATCTGTGGAGGTACAAGAGCAACAATGGAGAGTGTATTAGGGAGATAAATGACATGATTATGGAGTTCAACTTTTACATGAGATACATGATTGAGGAGCTTGGTCATGAACTTCCTGATGCTAAACTTATTTTCTGTGATATGTATCAAGGTTCCATGGATATAATCAAGAATCATCAACTTTACGGTACGAAAATCCAAAATTTCTTTCCTTAAACCCGGTCTAGAAGAGTATTGTCTTTTTCAATTGCGCATCAGTATCTAATTAGTAATACCTTACTCATTTATGTTCAGGATTCAATGTGACCACTGAAGCTTGCTGCGGGTTGGGGAAGTATAAGGGGTGGATAATGTGCATAGCACCAGAAATGGCTTGCAGCAATGCATCAAACCATATCTGGTGGGATCAGTACCATCCAACTGATGCAGTGAATTCCATTTTGGCAGACAACGTGTGGGATGGCTCGCACACCAAAATGTGTTATCCAATGAACCTGAAGGACATGATTGCTCTTTGATGCAGAAGATATGCTCCAATCTTTTTCTTCAATCACACTGTATGTTTTAATGTTCCTTATTCTACAACAGAATGTACAATGCTGCGATTGCTGAATTTTGAGATAGAAATATGTACGAATTAGAAAGCTGTTCAATTAAGAAGCTAATTGATGATTGATTGTGCAGAAGAATTTTCTATAGATTACAGAAACAAGAAATTAGAAAAATAGCAGTCTGAGTTTGCATAATTTTATCCCACACTGTAATTACAGAACCAATAGTAATGATAGAAGTAGATATAAAAAGCAAACAGTAGATTATATTATTATGAATTGCTTGGATTGCAGGCAGGAAACACTAGTTGTCACATCCTTCAAATTGCTGTGGAGTGTCAATAACTATCTTATCAAGAGAGAGCATACTGGGCTAAGCGGAGGATAATCTACACCACGAAACCCAAATATTTGCAACTCCTTAAGACATTGATGTTTTGAATAATTTTCATCTTTAACCTCCATTTCACTGGGAAGGGGATCAATAGTCATCAACTTGTGCAACAAAGGAGCTGCTTTCACCAACCACATCACAAACTTCAAATATACATAGGTGTATCCGTCTATAGAGAGACAGAGTTGTTCCAGATTTTGGAGTGTAGGAATATGAGGGAAATACTTTCTAGACATGGCATTATGTGGCTGGGAGAGCCATTTCAGTTGAGGAAGTGATATTATTATATTTGAAATTTCTGATGAAGGTATATGAATATGGCTCAAAGATACATGGTAAGACGTGGAACATCCTTAAAGCACAATCTTGTTTCCCTACTAATCCCACTTAGCTTGAGTGATACAAGATTTGGTGCAGTATATACTTGAAGATTCTTGATGTTGGTTTTGTTCAAATCGAGCTTCTTTAACTTGAGTGATGGGCCACCACAAAATTTCAAATTTCCTGGAGGTTGATATATCCTTTGTACCAATAATTCTTCAAGGGGAGGATAATTTGACAATATGCCATGAATCAAACAGAAGGATATGGGTGTCTCAATCAAGTTGAGATTTGTGAGAGACATAAAAGTGAAAGAAGCAAATAAGCGTAGTGACAGAGTGCTGGCAGCAGTCAGGTCTAACACGAGCTCTCACGCTTTTTGTAATGGCGAAGTTGAGCCAAAAGTCTTATTGGGGTTTATAAATTGGGTACTCGCTTCCAAATTGTAAATGTTGTGAAAGGGCAACGAATTCTGAGTTCCTCTACACTTGGAGCTTGATGTTGTCTCATGATTTCATACACTGAATTCAATCTCCAATCTGACATTATAAAACTAGAAACATCGAAATCCAAAATCCAAGGTTGAAATTTCCATAGACGACTCCACCTTGTGGAGAGAATGCTTGTTCTTGCTGCTACTGATAAATGATATGATCTGGCAATTCACTAATATTCTTCTACAGATGTCCTTATTAGTCTAATTACTACTAAAATTTATCCCAATAAGAGTAGAATTAGTTTAATTTTGCTTCAATTTATCATATATGCAAATTTCTTGATCCGACATAACTGTTTGGGTAAAAACTCAAATTAGTACTTGATTCTATCATGCAACTTAATTAAGAGGTTGCATAATATCAAAATAACAGTTGCCTGACTTTGATATTGATTTACTAATTAATTACATGTCTCAATGACGTAATTTATGAAATTATAATAATCATAAGGCTGATGAGAATTTAGATTTCAGGGCTGAATAATTGAGCGATACATTTGCTGTTGAGCAGCAACTTAATCCATCATTCATGATAGATAACATTAGACATTTTATTATCTAATATCAATAGAATCATTTTTTTCCCTCAAGTACGACTCAAAAGATAATCCGATCTTATCAGTTGTTGATATCATCTTCCAGTTCTGAGCTTAGCACAAAGCTAGGAAATGCAGTCGTGATGTCCCTGCAATAGAAAAATTCCATTAATTCATTTACTTATCTAGATGCGATTCATATACTTCTATTCATAAAGACAAACTAAGCTAATAATGGATTCCTACCGTTAATTTCTTATTTGCAAAGAGTTTGTTTTTTTTACATGGTAGCGGAGTATTATTGACTTGTACATATTTTAAGCATACGGATCTGATTTAGGCAAAAAGATTTTCCCGAGAAAATATGGTTGAAAGGGAATTACAATAAATATGGAATTGTCATGTTCTTGAACAAGGATGGATGGCGAGTTGCGAACTCTTTCCACTCTTCTAAATCAATTTTCCCATCTCCTTTTGCATCAGCATCCTCAAATGTCTGTATGCAAAGTAATTCAGTGATTAAAGGAATACTTTGTCTTAATTTCAGTAAGTGGCCTTTTAAAAATCTTTTTAGCTTTGTTTGGGCTGGGTCTTTGTTCATTCACCACTTTTCTTCTATAATTATTTAAATAGATTTTTTCATATCTCCCATCTGATTTCTCCCTCTTTTTCCGTCCAGGTGGTTGGCTAGCAATTGGTCCTGTCTATCGTTGAGGAGTCCAGTTGAAATGTGTCATTACCTCTGAGAGTTTCGTAAGCAAAATCTCTAGTAAATTTTTTTTTTGGCTTTGATTCATGCTCATCTATGCATCATGTATGCCTTTAAATTTTATTATTTTTCATTTTTTTTGTTTCTCACTATATAATTATGAGCAATATGCATGTTATATGTGTTTTTTTTTTATTTATGCATATTGATCTACATATCTTCCATGGCCATAAACCATCTAATTGTGCACAAATCTGCCTAGATTTTACATTGTCAGTAATATTAAATGTTACTTGGTTAGCCACGTCTGTGGTTTGGTTATATTTACTCTCTTTACCCCTTTGTCTATTTCGTACCTTTATAAATAGAAAAATTTTCATCTATTTTTTTCATCCTCACTTCTTATTCTGATTTCTTTTGTTCACTCTTTCAAAATATATGTGCTATTGAGTCTTCTGACTTTTGGTTGCGTTAGTGCTTATTCTCTTTGGTTTAAGGTAGTATTTTCTCTATTGCTGTTTTTTTTTTTTCAAATTTAAAATTACCTTATGCTTTGGTTGTTAGTTTGTTTTTATACCTGTTCATGCTGAAATTAGTAAAAATGAGTTATTTTTTCCCCAGAGTACCTCCATTTTCTTAGGTTATTTTCCTGTTTATTAATAATCAATATTAAGGAATGCTATTTTCTTTTATTCAGTCTTGCAAAATATATGTGCTATTAAGTTTTCTGGCTTTTAATTGCATTAGTGCTTATTCTCTTTGGTTTAAGATAGTCTTTTCTCTATTGCCGTATTTTTCCAGATTTAAAATTATTTTATGTTATTGTTGTTAATTTGTTTTTATATGTGTTCATGCTGAAATTAGTAAAAATTGGTTATTTTTTTCTCATAATACCTCCATTTTCTTAGGTTATTTTCCTATTTATTCATAATTAATGTTAAGAAATACTAACATATCATGCTTTAGAGAGTTAAATCTTCACTGAAATATATTATAGTAAGAGATTCTTAATGTACTTATTCTCTTTGGTTTAAGATAGTCTTTTTCTCTATTGTTGTTTTTTTTCCCGGATTTAAAAGTATTTTATGCTCTAGTTGTTGATTTGTTTTTAAAAGTATTTTATGTTCTGTTTTCTTAGGTTAATTCTCTGTTTATTAATAATTAATATTTTCAGTGCAATTTCCAGAGTTCCAACACTTTTTGACTTTTTTTTTTAATTTTTAGTAATTGTCTGTCATTCAGATACTCCTTAACACTATTCTAGATGGTCTCTTAGAGCAATTAGGGATGCCTCAAGCGGTATATGACTCAAAATTCAGCTGAAGGCACATTCACATGCACTGTTTACTATCCACACAAAAAATGTTTTAGGTCTAGATTTATAGACTAATTCTTTGTTATTCCCTGTAACAAAGAATTAGTCTGTAAGTATGAAACTCATATTTGTATTGAATATTATTGTAGATCAATCATGATCAAATATTTATTTAAATATATTAATAAAGAAATAGATAGAATTTGTGTTGTTATCGAGACATTTGAAAATTCTTCTGAAAATAATGATTTCAAAATCATTGATGAGATTAAAACATATTTAGATTGTCGTTATATTTTATTATGTGAAGCAGTTTGGAGATTATTTAAATTTTCAATACATTACAGAGATCCTGCTGTCGAAAAGTTAACAGTTCATCTATAATATATGAACAAAATCTTATTTGACTCTACTTAAAACTTAAATTACATTGCCAATGATACACATTTTAGTCGGACTATATTTACTGAGTGGATGTATACCAATAATATATATGAAGATGCTCAAACTCTTACATATGTTGAGTTTCCAACTAAGCAGGTTTGGAGTAGTAAAGATAAAATATGGACAAGATGTAAAAAAGTCACTACATAGAAAGAATTGCTTATATTCATCCAAACTTAGGCGAATTGTATTACTTAATAATGCTTTTAAATATTATAAAGGGTTCTAAAAATTTTGATGACATGAGGATTGAAGATAGGGTTTTGTATCATACTTATCAATTTGTATGTAGTGCTGATGATTTACTTGGAAATGACAATGAGTGAATTTCTGCAACGAAAGAAGTTGGTTAATATACATCTTCCTTTGAACTATGTCATCTATTTACAATTCTTATATTATTTTGTGAAGTTAGTAAACCAGATAAGTTTTGAAGTTTATTTTGAAAACATTTATATGATGATATAAAATATGATATGTGTGTGAATTTTCAAAATTCAAATAATAATATCTCTAAGGATTACCTTAAAAATTGATTTTTATTTGAACTTAAAAAATTTTCAATAAAAATTTATGTACACTCATTAATTTTAACATTCCTGTACCTAATATATCATTTATCTATGATAACACTAATAGATTGATAGCTGAATAACTTAGCTATAATATCGTAGAATTACGATACAAAACATGATGAAATGGTTAAAACTCTGACTTATGAATAACACACTATATATAATGATGTAATTACTGCTATTAAAGATAATATATGTGGTTTATTTTTTGTTTATGGCCATGGAGGTACATATAAAACATATTTTTATGAAACTCTTATATCAAAACTTTGATCTCATGAAAAAATGGTAATAGTAATTGCATCATATGGTATATCAGTATTATTATTACCCGACGGAAGCACTGCTCACTCTAGGTTTAAAATTTAAACTGATTTAACGGAATGTTCAACATGTGAAATAAAAAATAAAACACTTTAAGCGGATACCCACCTGCATACTTAACAATTTTTATATTATGCACTTAGATCTATATTGTATTATATATCTAATGTTATTCACAAATGTAACTGCACTTTTATTTTTTTTATATATTTCAAAAAATAAAATTTTTTATCATTTAAATATGATACACGATATATTATGTATATGAGTTCATTATATAATTTGCACATAATTAGATCCAAATTAATTTTTATTTTATAAACATATAATATTATATTGTCAATATTATTTTGTTATATGGCAATTTATCATTAATTTACTTCAACAATGAATTTATGCAGAATGTAAACAGAGAGTATTGGTGAGCTACGTATCATGGAAAAGATCCTATGCTGACGAGGAAACTATAAAAAATGAATATGCTTTTCTCATTCAGACATGTTACTGTCATGTGACTTGGTTCTTGAATTGAGAACAATCCAAATATTTTCCCGTACCAAATTATGATCAATAGCATAAATACATCAATGTTGTATTCCAAATTCTTCCGTTCGTTATTCCACCAGATGAATTTGTGCCAACCAGTTGTGAGCAAATAGGGTTCATTTTCACCTGTTATTTTTAAATTTTTCACTTATAATAATAATAATAATAATAATAATAATAATAATAATAATAATAAAACTTTCTAATTCGTAACAAAATTAAAAATTAAGCCAATTTTAATTTTATAACAAAAAATTCCTTGTGCTATTTTGTCATCAGCTTGTTTTATTTAGATGATAATCCAAAGATGCAAATAGACCTCAAATTTGTGAGTAGAAAAATCTATTGAGTTCCATGGTAAAGTTTGGTACAATCGACCTCATACTAAAAGTTCAGTCTAAATTGCCTTCATAGTGAAATTCTAGAGTACAAAACGACTCAAAATTGAGGGGCTAATTGAACCCAAATTTTAGTATTTAAAGTGTAAAATGGCCTGAAAGTTTAGCATAGAAGGCTCATTAAACCAAAATTTTGTAAGAGAGTAAATATATTTTTTCATCCATATTTTAAAGGCTTAGTTGCACTTGATACAATAGCTTTCAATATATCATTCATGCAATTTTTTTTTTTAATTGCATAGCATTTTTTCCCAAAAATTTCACTTTCTAATGTATATATATTTGGGATGCTCTCTCTATCTTTTATTAATTTATCTCTCCTCTCAACTATTCACAGATAGAGAGAGTGGCTTTGAATACAGAAAAAAAAAAAAGCAGATTTAGTTTACAATTAAAAGAATCATGTTGAAGTTGCCATGTTACCAAAATAATTAATGATACATAAATGGCAAGTGGACTATTAAAGAATTTTTGTGCGGAGAGCCTTTTTTAGATAGTCAGGTCTAGCTTTCATGGCCACCAATACCATATTTCTAAATTCTTTCAATTTGTCATTAGATTTGTCAAAATTTTATTTTATGGCATTGAGATTTTTGTTGGGAACGAAAATGTGGCTCCAATTAGCACACGAATATTAACAATATAAAGAGAATATCTAAACAGCATACACAAACAAATCATTCTTTTGATTGCAAGCTAAAAAGCATGGAGTAGACACTAGACAGAATAATATACTTTGGCTTAATACCTTACATTAGTCCTTCAAGGGCACTCCTGGAGAATTCTTTGTTCTATCTTCATGTTCATGCTGCTCTTGGCTCAAAGTTTTCTAATTGTTCTCGGTATCTGACTAGAGGAGAATTTGATATTCTGTTGTCTTTGATGGAAACTTTATTCTAGACTTGAGGTTCAAAAAGCAGAAAATTTTCATATTGTTGTCATTATCTGATTGGAGCAAAGTTGATTTTATGTTGTCTTTGATGGAAACTTTTTTCAATAGTCTTGAACTTCGGTGTTCAGCACAAAACTGGGAAATGCTAGAGTTAGCTCCCTGAAAAATGGGAACCGTTTAAAGAGTAAATTATATAGCAGAATATTTGGCAACTCAAAACGTCAAACTTTCAGATTCTTAACTGAGAACCCACTTGAGATATGGAAGAGTCATGTTCTTTATAAGAGATGGATTCTTTGCAACAAATTCCTTCCATTCTTCTAGATCAATCTTTCCATCTGCTTTTGAATCTGCCACGGCCATAGTCTGTAAAAATACCATGACAAAAGTGAATTTTTTGAAGGGGTAGCGAAATTCGTGACATGAGTGCATTATAGAAAACTTAGACACCTTGTCCACAATGGATTCAATATCATCGCCAGAAAGTGTCAGATCTGATTCATTCAGAACAGCCAATACCATCTCCTTCAACTTTCAGCGGAGAGACATTCATAAAAATAATGGGATTATTACATTTCAGAACATTAGATGATTAGAAAGCAAATATATAGATTATTACATTTAGACACTAGACCACTTTAAAATGCATTTATGTGATAATCATAAAAACACAAGGACTAGGAGTAAAGTTGCTCAGTTCTTACCTCATCACGCTCAATGTAGCCAGTATTCCGCAAATCATACAATCGAAATGCAACTGCAAGAAGAATTTTTCCAGTTCACTAGTAATTGGTATGATGATACAATCAAATTAATAATCATAGTAAGAAATTCACTGCTAAGAAGAAAAATCTGCACATATTATACCATACATGTAATTTTGTCTGCTTCAGAAGAATTTGGGTGGAAGATGCTTAATGACCTGACAAATTCTCCAAATTCAATAACCCCATTACGCTTGACATCAAAAAGATCAAATACCTGGAATCCATTTTTGGCTTCAATGAAATTTGGCATAACTAAAATAGTAAATATGTAAAAAAGATGATGTTCACTTCAAACATTGAACAAATAATTCCTTAGTGCATGTCCTTAAACTAAATGAACGAAATGACCATCAATGTTTATTCATCCCTAAGAAAATGTTTCATTTTACAATGATTTTCAGAAATGCATACTTCATGATGTCCTGTATAATGATGCAGCTGTCTAGTCATCTCAGTATCATATGATTCTCTACGATATATTTGGAAAAGGGAAGAAAAATGGGATACGGATCCCACATGAGAAGAAACAAATTTATAGATCCCATGTCTCATTTTCCTCCCTCTCCGAAACATAGCCTTTATGATGAAGGAAATATAAGGCTCTATTGATGATGCTTTAAAAGGTCAACTAGCTCATCAAAATGTATATGCATGGAGAAAATTAGCTAAAATTGCAATTATAAACTCAAAAGCCAGGATACGGAGAAATAAGTTATAGGAAGAGTGTGCACCCTGTCTGCAAAAAGGTTATGTTTATTGCTATCTCTGAAAAGTGCAAGTAGGAATTCTTCCTGTTCACAAAAGACATAATTATTACTAATACAGTCCAACAAAAAAGCTAAGTCCTTCTCATTGATTAACTAAGCTAAGTTAACCAATGTTTGAAAATGATTGCTCAGGAATAAGGAAACAAACAACAAACTTTATCAGGCTAAGTGGAGGTACCTTGTGAATAAGACCATCCTTAATTATGGAACTGCTCAGCTTCTTGAATAGATCGTACAAAGCCTCTATTTCATTGACAGTAACTGAAAGAGTACCAAAATTTAGAGAAGGAAATTAATGAGATTATGATTTTTTATGGCATATCTAATCAGATTTTTCAAGTGCAACTAAACTCCTGTGGCATAAATACATCAAACTATCGAGTAAATCACATGGTGGATTGACAGGAGAAGCATGAGGTGGGTTGCCTTCTCTGCTAAAACAAACATGTCATCAGATGAAGCACACATGCCATGGACTACAAGGTATCAGTGAAAGAAGAAAAAGAAGCATGAAATAAAAGGCATGCTAACATAATAAAGTCCACCAATGCAGCAAAGCATGATAAGGAAGGCATGTCAATATAATGAAGCATAAGGGGTTGAACAGGATGTTGCCCACAAGCCTAATTTCATGGCATCACATGAAGATTTGATGAAAGACCATTTGAGCGCAAAGATTTACTGCTCAAAGTGACAACTTTGGCATTATTACATTGACATAGCCCAAATACATAAGGAAATAAGTGAGCATTAGGCTAGACATGGCAAGGTAAAACTTGTGCAAGAATTGTAAAAGTATTGGCTATCTTGGCATTGAAACAAACTTGTAATTCCTTCAGGGCGTAATTAAGGCCCAAAGCAACTGCCAGTCAGCATGATGGGAATTGGAGTACCAGGGTCAGGCTCCTTTGATAGGTAGAATGCAGTAAGTAGTAGACTTGCAGCAGTGGGATAATTCATTCTATAACATAGTTTCTGTTTCCGTTTTATGAGACCCCTGTTCATTGCCTAAAATCTAGAAGGAAAATAATAGGACCAACTCTTCAAATTCCACTTACATGGTGTTTCAGAAGCAAGTATGATAGGATCTTCATACCCTGGCTGTTTTCTGGATTTTTTCATGCTAAAACAGCCTTTGAAAGCACGCATTTTAAAATGCAATTATGAGCAAAAGGACCACCAGGTTTTGTTCCAAGACAGACTTCAAATAGATATCCTGCTACATTCAAAGTAACAGCATATCAGTTTAAGTAATGCTCCCAAGTTAAATACAAGAATTTCTTATGCTATTAGTCAGAATGAAGGACATAATGGTAATTAAAGATCATGCTGAAATCACTATTCTTGTTTTCAAAAGAGCATACGAACAGAGTCTATATGATTTTATGAGAGTTTGAAATGAATCCATTTGCTTTGCACTGTAGTTTTTCATGCATGGTGCCTTGTATGTGTTTTACTCTCATTTGTAGAGATTGCTGCCCCCTGGCAGAGAGACATTGCATTTAGATACGAACATAACAGTCTTCCATTTCCTAAAGGGTGGTAGCAGATTGAACTGAGAAAAGTTTGCTTTTTCAAACTGCCTGAGGATGAAGAAGAAATCCTAAGACATTGCCAAAAGGGGCTTGTTCTTCCACACAAGTGGCAGCACTCTGATAACTAAAGCTATCATAGATCTATCATGTAACAACTATCATATGCTTTCACATATTACATCAAACAGAAAATCTTATTATTTCTACCTTTCCCCTTAGGAAAAGAGCAAAAGCATTGGAATACAACCTTACAGTAAACATTTCAACCAATGACAAGGTTTTGGAGCCTATTAGATGCTAAAATGAAATCACAAAAATGAATAATATGCAGCATTCTCTCAATTTAGCCATTTTCAACTCATTACAGGGAAGAAAGTGGTAGAAAAAGGGTTTAGAATACCTGACAATCTGCAGTATGAGGCAAATAGAATGCCACTATGCTAGTGGCTTAAGGGCATTTCTATTTGGCTATTCTAATTCAATGTGAAGTAGCCGCAAGATACCTTGACTGACTGAAAATTTTATAATCATAATTATAATAATGTAGCCTTTGATATTTTTAGATCAATAAATACTCAACTATTAAAGAAATGAAAAATCACGATTCTTAAGAAACTAATCAATTATCAAAGCATGAAGGGAATTTTTGTCTATTACATTTTCCAGTAAGTTGAGAACTTATATGAGTAGAGTAAAAATTGAATCTTTGCAAAAGAACCAAGAATTATTTTCACCAAGAAATAAGGAAATTGGTACTAAAAGTAACAAGGAAATCAATACTAACCTACCCCACCCCAAGATTTAACTATTAACAACGAGCTACATCAAGATCAACCCTATCACAACCCAACTAAAAACATTTAGGCCTCCAAAGCCAAGCACCCAATAACTAAAATGGGCCCTAATTTCTTTTAATTTGACAAAGCTTTTTACTTTATCAAACATTAGTTAAAAAAGCTCCATATATTACGAAGTACATGATTATCTAAGAGCACTGTGGTGCAGCAACTGTAGATGTAGGATCCCAACCCCATAAGCAAATATAGAATAAAACAAAAAGCTCTTCATTAGTGTTAAAAAGAAAAGGTAAAACTAAAATAATTTCTCATGAAATTACTTCTGCAGTATATTAGACTTATGCCCTCTAATTAAATGAGTTTCTCCTGAAAAGAAATAGAAAATGGATGCCTAATCAATAACCTACATTCTACTCCAGACCAACAGAATAAAGCAACAGTTATTATGCCCAATAATCATGATATAAGTACCTGGATCAAGCGACCTTAAGGCTATAAGAATAACTGTTATGTTCTGTTCTCCATCTGGTATATAACCCTATGAGTCGACTATTCGACTTATAATATCACCCTCCATTTGCCATCCGTACAATTTTCCTCCATTTTTCTTTTTCTTCATTTGTTTATTTAGTTTTCTTCCTGTACGGACATATCTTCTGTTAAATGTTGCTACCTCCCAATCAAAACCACCCATCTCCATTAATCGGCTGCGCAACTATTCTGAAAAACCGGGAATAAACAATTAGTGAAGTACCTAATTGCTGTGAATTTGTGCATAAACAATGAGAAAGAAGTGGACTTTTTGGAGTTATTGGCGGAAGTCAATCGTGCATGCCAACACCCATAACTTCCTGAAGATGGGTTGTGTTGCTTTCTTTTCATTTGTTTATTGTTAGCGATCAGATAGTCAACCATTGTTACGTTTGAAGTATAAAGATCGAAGCTTTTTCCAGGGGTGATGAGATAAAGACTAATCAAGGAGGCATTCACAGAATTTAAAGCTAACAGGTTTAGTTTGAGTGTTTAGGGCCAGACGGAAAAATAACTTGTGTAAAAGTATTTTCAAGAAAACTAATTTATTTTCTGTTCTTTGGTATTTATTTAAAAAAGTAAATTTATTTTGAAATATTTTATTATTATTATTATTATTTGAAGTACGCTAATGAAAATGATTATTTCAATACAGATAATTAAAAATATTCATATTTAATCTGCTGTTTAATTTGTAAATATGAATCATTATCTTTCTTAAATTTTTAATATATGATGAGCTAATGAAGGGGTATATTGTTGCATTCATATCAGTTAAATTTTTATAATAAATATTAAAGTAAAGATAATTTTATTTTGTGGACAGAAGTATCTTACATTTTAATATCTACATATTTATAGTGTTTACATATTGAAAACAAAATTTATTGATAAATTATTTGTATAAAAAAAATTAATTTGTCAAAAAGTGAAATGCCAACAATTATAGGGAGCTTTATGTAATTTGGTCTACACCACGTTTTTCAGTATAAGAAACTCGTTTCTTATAAAAACGCAATTAAATTTCAATCTTCAGCTCTTCGAAACCTCCAAATTACGATCCTACCTCGGTCTCGTCCTCGTCCTTCCTCTTCCTCTTCCTCAAAGGAGAAGTACTCAAGTACAGTCTCTGATAATCTTCAGTTACAGGTAATCACTTCCTTCTTTGACCTAATTTCCGCTCTTTGTTCCTCTTATTTTTCCCTATTGCCCTCCGAAAATCCGCATTTATTTGCTTCGATCGCATCAACTCATCTCCTTATTAATCGAATTCTGGAACTGATAGAGCTTGAATTTGTTTATGTTTTCTTTGATTGTTTCTTGTTCACTCACTCTCTCTCTCTCTCCCCCTCTTCTGTGAAATCAAAACAGGTTTTTTTCGTAAGATATGATAATGGAGATGGATTTCGTTGCGAGCGGCATATTAGACGAAGAAAATATTGAATTTGAAGAGAACAATGTGCGTTCCTCAGTTTTTTTGTTATTTTTTTGGTTTAATTAATTGATTGCAAATATATCAATTTTCAGCAAAGATAATTCTTCTAATTTGTTTAAGAACTGAAGGTTCTGTTTGTAACGGATACTAAGCTGTATCCGCAATGGAGTTTTGTTCTCTTGTTTGGTTCTAGTGGATTGAGATGTTGTTTGGGTTATCAAGAGCAGCATGGATGGTGAAATCATGCATCTTTGTTATTGTTCTATGATTGATGCTTAGCATTTTTTGGACTAAGTTGAAAATTTCAGATTATAGTTTGTGATTTCCGATTTATGGAAATTTTATTGAATATTTTAAGTGCAGGATATTTCTAATTTTGAGGGTGAAAGATGTGGGATATGCATGGACATTATTATTGACAGGGGGGTTCTTGATTGCTGCCAGCACTGGTACATATATTCAACTTCTTTATACTTCTTTATAGCTTCATTGCGCTCTTGTTGAAAATATTTAACTGTTATTCTCATAATTTTATGACTCAATTCATGCAAAATGTTTTAACTTGGGTTCATCCTGAGAATTTCAGGTTCTGTTTTGGTTGCATTGACAACTGGGCTTCAATCACAAACCTTTGCCCACTTTGCCAGAATGAGTTTCAATTGATCACTTGTGTTCCAGTGAGTGATTTAGAAATTCTTAAAGCAATTTCTTTTGTTTAATATGTATATATAGTGAACTTCTTCATTTTTTTGCAATATTGATTAAAGAACTTTATTTATGTGGAGAAATCTCTTTCCCTTGATTTCAATGAATTAATTGTATCATTAGGCTGCCATTCATGAAGCTTTATTGAAACTGCATTCAGAAGATTGCACAAAGTGATGGCTGAAATTTTTTACCTTTGATTATGAAGGTGTATGACACGATTGGAAACAATAAGATTGATGATGATTCATCTTCCAGGTAATCTTTTTTCATAATTGTTTTAATTTTCATCTTGCTGATATTTTCCTGTGAGTTCCATTTTCCACACTTGGTGTTCTGCTGGTGTATCATTTTTGAATCTAGGTGTCGAGTGCTGCTTGTTTGCAACTAATAGCTGTTTTTTCAATGGTTAAGTGATATGTTTCAGAAATTCAGCAGAAACACTGCCGTTGTGGTGTTATTATGTTAATTTTGCTGCTCCCTGGTTTCATGTTGAAATGATAACATTGAATAAGCTCCTCTTTCAGTTGAAGATTAAGTTGGAAAATGGAATAATTGTTGTTTAGATTGGAAGATGGAGTAACTAGAAAGTCCTGGTCCCATCATCCATCATCTGTTGTTTTTATGTATTGACATTCCATATATTATTTGAGAACAGAGATTTAAGTTAGTTTTCACTTTTCACTCTTTAGCCTTTCATCCAGGATTGATAGTCATGATTTGATGTTTACTTTTAGCGATCAGGGACATGGGAATACCCTCTGTTACAAATTTTTGAGTTGTGGTTTATTTTCATTTCCTTAACTGCAGGGATGATGAGTGGTGTGTTGAAGGGAAGAACAACACTCTCTCGTTTCCATCATATTATATTGACGAGAATGTAAGTATCCACATATTATTAGTTTCCAGTCCTAGGATCGATTTAGACCTCTTTTAGACTTAAGCTTCCAGCTTTAGTAACTATAACGTTGTCCTCTGCTAAAAGTTGAGACTGTTCAGTTCTCTAATCTCGGAGTCATCACCTCATGTTGCTATCATAAAACATGGCAAGTGCTGTGCTATTTGGGAATACATCTTGCTAGTGCTCATGGTGGGACACCTGCTGTGCTCAAGCTCATCCTTTGCTTCTAAATTTAGATGCTGCAATGTTTGTATATGTATTTGAAATCATGTATAATATTCATTGAGAAATTATTTTGTTTATGTTTCTAGCCAATGGCAAGACTCTTACCGTCTCAGCAAGTGGCTGGATATTAGTGGAGAGAAAACCTGCATAATAAAAACTCAAATGCATTGAAACTGAATGAAAATTATCTAAAGAAGTCGGAGATATTTTAGAAATTAAGATAAAGCTTTTTATATTACAAGGTTGTATTTTACATACTTCAAAATTTTAATAACCATGCTCAAATTCTTATTTACTGTCTAATTTTGTAGGCAGTTATCTGCTTGGATGGAGATGGTTGCAAAATTCGTAGTGGATCAGCAAATATTGAAGAGGAATGTAACTTGGATACCTCAATCGCTTGTGATTCTTGTGACATTTGGTAAACTTTAATCCCCTGAAATGAGTCATAGAAGGTGCTTATGTGTAGATTGATGTTGGTAACCCCTAGATACTGACAACGTATACAAAAGAAGACCCTGAACAAAACAAAATAAATTTCAATTTGAAGCTCTGGGAAATAATGAAACACACGAGAGAATAAGAAGCCTAGCAACTGTATTCAGAAATGCCTCAAAAGAAGAGTATCTTTTTAGGATGTTGTTAAGAATTTGATTCCGACATTTAATAAATTTCATTGTATTTTTTCCTTTTCCATTATAAAATATCTTTCGATTCCCATTTTGACACTCATTTTTCTGTTATTCTCTCCCAAAGTATATTAGGAATCCTAGTTTTCCAATCATATAATTTTCATTTTATGCAAAAGGTTAATAACATTTTTGCTTCTTATCTGGTTAGTTTCTGTTGTATATTCTGTTTCAGTTATTTAAACATGTGTAGATAGTTTCTTTTTCATTTGAACATTTTTTTTGTTGTACTTGGGTAGGTACCATGCCTTCTGTGTGGGCTTTGATCCCGAACCCGAAGGTACATCTGAGGATACATGGTTATGCCCTAGGTATGCTACAAGGATTGATAATTTTATTATTCATGTAGATTAGGCGAGGAGGATCGCTTATCTTTTCATCTTATAATCTTCTTTCTTTCTTAATAAAACAAGTTTTATGTGAAAAAGGAATTAGTTGGGAAGGGTTGTGTTGCTGGTTCCTTTTCTCAATGTGGTCCTGTGAATGTCTTCGGGAACACTTGCTCAATCTCAATCTTTAAATAAAATCAATGTAGAAATGTTTGCCACTGCTGGGTTTTCATGTGTTAGCTGCAGTTGGCTGCCTTTCAGTTTCTTACTTGATACATACAAATGGCTTTGGATATGCCTTCTTAGTGTTTGTTAGGTGGATGAAAAATCAAAATAAAGCAATATTAACCATCTTACCTATATATAATTTTCAGAAATAAAGGAAGAACCATCTGCCTCATACATAGCTCATAGTTTTCTGATCTAGGCTTGGACAATTTTATGCAAAATCCTCATCCTTGATTTTCCCCCTTATGCTTAAAAGAGTATTACATTGTACATTTTGCATGAATTTTTTTCTATGGGAACCTAGGTTTACCCTCTCTCTTTTCTGACAGATTCTCAGTTTTGGTTTATTGTAGATGTGTGGTTGGTGAAATACCACAGAAATCTGATGCAACTTCAATACAGAGGCCAAGCAACTTATGTGGTCCAGAAAGTGGTCATACTAGCTGTATATCTGAGGCTGCTTTTTCTGGGAAGATGTCTGTATCTGTTGCTGATGATGGAGAGACAGCTGTTGTTGTCTCAATGGTTGATGGAAATAATGGGAATGAAGAGGCAAGTGAGAAATTTCACACTACTCTTGAAGTTGACAAGGACCAGAAAGTTGATGGTGATAGCCTTAAGGCAGCAGTACCTTCTAATGAAAAGAGTAATATTCGACCAATCTTGGAGGGACAAGGGCTCAAACTGTCCTTATCACATGAGACATATTTCAGCCAACCTTCCACTTCCTTGGTGCTTAGTGGGTTGAAAACAAGTTATGCTGATGGAGCAATGGATCAACTGAGCAGCTCTCATTGTGTCAAAAACTCTTTGATGAAGTTGCTTGATGAATCCAATTCTGGAAACAAACTGTCTGAAAGTGAAACCACTATAGGTCTTCACCTTGGTTTATCTGTCAGCTCTTTTTTGTCAGGTAATTTTGCAAGTGCAATATTGTTTTCTACTTGTTTTTTTCATGGAAAAATGGCACTAAAGTTATTTGGAGCTTCTCTATGTTCAAGAATGTGTAATTGTGATAATATTTTATGCATTTCTAGTTGATCACACAAAGAAAATTGGAACTGAAGATCAAGGGATTGGGGATGTACAGCAGCAAAATCTTTTGGGAGAATCTTTATTAAGAGGTAAAAGAGTGTCTTAGCATGCTCATACATGTATAGAATAATCAATCCATTCTTGGGGCTGTAGCTTATAGTTTCCTTCATGACTTTTCTCCAAGATGTTTGCATAAGTATTTCATCACGCAACCCCATTGCTAAATGTTTGCAGATGAGAAGATTCTGTTTGATGCTGATAAGGAGGCTGTCAAGAAGAATGACTTAAAAAGAAGTCATACAGATTGCAGGTTACGTGCAATTTCAGCATTTTGAAATTTTATTATATTTTTCTGAGCAATTGGTGATGGTGACTGTGCTATTGTGGTTATTAGTCCAATATAAGAATGCCGAAGTGCCTGCTGCTTAATTGTGGCTGCTGTTCTTTTTCTTTCTGCTGGGTGTCAACTGTATATTGATTATGATTTGTCTCAGAGCTATGATAATATAAAACTTGTCTTGTCAGTATTGTATTTGTGCTTAAGGAGACAACTCATGTTGGTTATTAGTTAACCTAACGGAATTGTAGTATCTTATTAGGTTATAATACCTCTTAACTGCTGTAGGTCTTGAATTTGTTCTTTTGCCTTTCTTTAATTTCTTTAAAACTCAGTACTAATAGAACTTTTCCAAAACTTTGTGGATCCAAGTCATGATGAATGCTCCCCATAGCATTTAGGGAAGAAAAATTAATAGCTTTTCTTCAGTCAACTTCAGATTCTTTTCAAATTCTGAACATTTGGCAACCTACAAACTCTTTAAGAAAAAAATAATGGCTTTTCATAGGTCAATTTCAGAACCTTCTTGAACTCTGAACATTTGGCAACCTAAAAATTTTAGTCTTTTACAGACTCTTTTCAGCCCAAACAAATGATTTTGAATTAAAAAGAAAAAGAAAGAACATAGAAGAAGTAGAAATAAGCAAAATATTGCAACCAATTTAAGTTATAACTGACTTGTTGCCTGTCTAGGTGAACATTTCTTCTGATAGATAATAGCGTGCATTATTATTTCTTGGTAGAAAATCTTATTCATTTTTCTCTTCCAGTGATGATGTCCTTACAACTGCTGCTGATAACAACGATAGTGCTGAGAATGAAGCTTTATCTTTTCGAAAGAAAATTCGAACCAAGAGCAAGTTACAAATGACTCATTCTAAAGATCACAGCAACAATTTTTTTTCTGATGATTCCCACAGATGTCCCACCCAGGTGGCAACTCCCAAAGATGCCAAATTGAAAAAATCTCCTAAGAAGGAAAATGCCATTCCTGATATAATGAGCATAGTTCAGGGGATTGGTCTTGGAGCTCCTAAAGGGCTTTTGCACCAGAGTCCTGGTGATAAATCTTCAAAAGAAAGAGAAAATGTAGCTGGTTTGAGGGTCAAAAAGATCATGAGGAGAGCTACAGAGGATGAGTCATCAATTGTAGTTCAAAAACTTAGAGCAGAAATAAGAGAAGCTGTGCGTAACAAGTCCTCTGCAGATATTGGGGAAAACCTTTTCAATCCAAAGCTTCTAGCTGCTTTCCGCACTGCTGTGGCAGGACCCACAACAGAAGTTGCTGATAAATTGCCACCACCTGCTCTGAAAGCAAAGAAGTCCTTGCTGCAGAAGGGTAAAATCCGTGAAAATCTTACAAAGAAAATATATGGAAATTCTAATGGAAGACGAAGACGTGCATGGGATCGAGACTGTGAGGTTGAGTTTTGGAAGCATCGTTGCATGAGGACTACGAAGCCTGAAAAAGTTGCAACTTTAAAATCAGTTCTTAACCTCCTGAGAAAGAATCCAGAAGGAACAGAAATAGAGCAGGCATCTGAATATCAGGCAACAAATCCCATTCTTTCCAGATTGTATTTAGCTGATACATCTGTTTTTCCCCGAAAGGATGATATAAAACCTCTCGCAGCTCTTACAGCTACAAATAATTCTGAGCAGATCTCAATAGAAAAAGGTCAGAATTCATCTCCTGGTAATAATGCATTGAAATTAACAGAAACAAATAAGGTTTCTTCAAAGCTTGCCGTTCCTTCAGCTCACGTCGAAGGGTCTAAGGAAAAAGTTCTAAGCTCAAAGGGTCAAGCTACTTCTAATAAAGCACATCCAGACAAAGCTTCTCGTGGTTCTTTTCAGGCTTCATTAGGTGGTTCAAAAGTAAATTTGTCGAAGGAAACAGGTATTCAGTCTGATGATAGAAAGATTGATAAAAGGAAATGGGCTTTGGAGGTACTTGCTAGGAAAAAAGCTGCTACGTGTACAAATGCAATGCATGAAAAAGAGGAAGACAATGCTATACTTAAAGGAAATTACCCCTTGCTAGTATGTCTTTTCTCCTTCCTTTGAAACAGTTTTCCTGGTAGCTGTTTGGTTCAATAACAGGTTCTACCCACTGATGTTAACGTTTGCATTTTTCTTTTCCTGGTTGTTCTGAGCAGGCTCAGCTGCCAGTGGAGATGAGACCAGTACTGGGACAAAGTCGCCATAATAAAATCCCCATATCAGTCAGGCAGGTAAGATTTGCCTTCTGAATAACCAGGATTAGTCTTGTTTATACAGATGATACCACCCAGGAGCGGTGCATTCTTTTTAAGAAAAAAGAAAAGAAAATGGTTTAAATAGTTTTGACCTTTGTCTTTAACTCCTGATGCAAAACTAGAATGATGAAGATTTTTCTGGTAGACCACACAATTCTTTCACCTGCCCCTACCATAAGCACCATTAGCATCATTAGTACCTAAACATTAATCAGCAATGCTAGCTTCTGAATTACTAATCTTGGGCATTATCTGCTACCTCTTTTAGCTCCTACATAAAGTTTGTCTCTTCAAAATCACTATTTAAGTGAGATCAATGCATATTTGGTTGCCAACATTTGGGTTTTGAGTTGATAAATTCTGAAAAATTAGGCTCGTGCAAAGTTTTGCATGCTCATTTTCTTGACTACTACTAGTTTTTGGGCTTGACAAAAATGG
The DNA here is from genome assembly GCA_023653625.1 of Triadica sebifera. Taxonomy (NCBI): domain Eukaryota; kingdom Viridiplantae; phylum Streptophyta; class Magnoliopsida; order Malpighiales; family Euphorbiaceae; genus Triadica; species Triadica sebifera. The sequence continues at coordinate 888,956 of CM042905.1, read as the reverse complement.
CTCTCGCATTGTTTTACTTCTTCCCTACTAACCATGGGCTTGATTATGGTTTAGTTAATTCCTACAATTGTTATACAGATACAGCTTTACCGTCTGACAGAACACTTTTTGAGGAAAATAAATCAGCCAGAGATTCGCAGAACAGCAGAGACCGAGTTGGCTGTTGCAGATGCAATTAATATTGAGAAGGCTGTTGCTGACAAGTCTAATAGCAAACTAGTATATTTAAACCTCTGTTCCCAGGAAATATTGCATCGTTCAGAGAACAGGGAATCCATTAGGGCCATAGAAGAAAATTCTTTGCCCTCATTGTTGCAGCCCATGGATAAGTCAGAACAAGCTAGTGATGAGCTCCTGACTGATCCTGCAGTCCAGGATGCATTAAAGAATGCTGGGCTTATATCAGATTCTCCTCCTAGTAGTCCATGCCATGACAAGGAAGTATCAAATGTAGTTGTTAATTCCCCCCTGCAGAACAAAGAACATGGGCCTGATAATATATTTGAAATTGATTCCCATCCAGAGGAGGACATATATGGTGATTTTGAGTATGACATAGAAGATGAAGATTACATTGGTGCTGCTGCTATGGAAGTTCCAAAAATTCCATCAGAAGAAGCTCAGTCAAGGATGAAAGTAGTATTTTCCTCTGTTAGATCTGAAATATTAAATGATCAAGATTTTAAAGACCATAAGAGATTAGAAGATATTGAAAAATCTGAGCATTCTCTCCCCTTATCGAAGGGTCATACTGATGTAGGCATCGTTAGCCCAAAAACTGAAGATGGAACTGATAAGTCTTGTGTTCCTTCACAGTTGTGGCCCACTGAAGAAGGTGAAGACCCTTCTCTTGCAGAGTGTGAAGAATTATATGGCCCAGACAAGGAACCACTGTTACACAAATTTCCAGAAGAAACATTGAGAAAACTACATGGGCAGGTTTATGCTGATGTTCTAGCTGAGAAAAATGTTTCAAGCCAAGTTAAACGTACTAGTGTTGCCTCCATTAGTCAGAATTCTTTAGATGGAGAAAATTCGTCCAACCATTCTTATAAAAGCGAAGAAATCCCAGGGAAGGATAAATCTAAACTTGACACTAATAGGCTGGGTGATTTTATCAATTCTGTTTCCAAGAAGGTACTAGGGGCCTCATTCATGGTTGTCTTTGCCTTTACCCGTCTTCCATTTATCTATTTAAGCAAATGAGATGTGTTACTAAATGCTTATATGTTTTGTTTGGAAGGTTTCTCTTGTCTTTTTTTTTTCTTTGCAAGCTTCATCCCATTTGACCAGTCATTGTTATTATATGTAGGTTGAAGCGTACATCAAAGAACACATCAGGCCACTGTGTAAAAGTGGCATAATCAGTGCTGAACAGTACAGGTGGGTTGTTGCAAAAACTACTGATAAAGTTATGAAATACCACCAGAATGCCAAGAACGCGAATTTCCTAATCAAGGAAGGTGAGAAAGTGAAGAAACTTGCTGAGCAGTATGTTGAGACTGCGCAGAAAAACTAAAAAAGTGACTTGCAATGTCTACAGTAAATCAGTCAATCTTGAATTCTTTGGGCTCGTCAAAATTTTTTCTTACTTTTGAAGTTGCTTCTACCTCTACTACTCCATTCTCCGGATTAGTTATTCTGCATACAATGACAGCATAGGGCCAGTCTCATAATTGATACTGCCATTGTATTCATCAGAATTCAGAAGTATGAAGTGATGTCTTGAGCCAAAACTTGATTATTAGATCTTGCCTTCTGTGTATATTACAGCTCATTAGAAGTGATGGCTGCGTGTTGGGCTGCTTTTGTGTGGCCAGCAGAGGAGATGATGTGTAAATATTTGTAGTTGAATCCAATTACAAACTGAAGCATGAGGTGAGCATGGAATTTTGAAACGAAGCATGCACAGACATTTCTTCTCATCTGTTGGATTGGCTCATGTTACTGGAACCTCAAGAGCTGAAGGAAAGCTGTCTTGCGAGGAAGATGGTCGGAGCAACTCTATAATGAATGACAATTGACGATTCAAAATTGAGCTTCAGAATGTAGAGTTCAGTAAATGCGAGTGGAAGAAAGGATTTGTCGTGAGCCAATATGAATCAAAATGTAAGAGATTTGCTTAAGAGTAAATGATTGTTGTAAGGTAAAATCTGTACTAATTTGATGTGTTTCTAGTGATACTATAGCTGCCACGTCAAATTGTCATCTGTAATAATTTGATTTCATTAATGGATGACAAAATTTTCAACTTGCAGATAAATGGAATTGTTGCCTTCTCAGGCATTTGGATTATATGCCTATATTATGATTTACGATTCATGATCCATTGGATCTCTTTTTTTTCGTTTTAAAACTGTATATGGTTATGCGTAGATCCGTTTTCAAGGTCCTGCCGATCAGGATTTACCAAAGGCCTTGTAGATTAACACCCTTGATTTTTTTTTCTTTTTTTTTCTTTTTTCCTTTTATTTTTGGTATTCTTATTTTGGAGTTAATTGATATCTCCTCGTTTGTGAGAGTTTTGCTTGCTTAATACCTTCTTTTTTTTTTTACGAAAATTGGTTGCCTGTCACTTGCTCCATTTGTAGTTGAATCCAATTAAGGATTCTGTTTTTTCGCAACTCTGATTTAGCTGCACTGTCACTTGCTCCACTGGAAGCGCTTGAATTGGATTCCCTCCCGAATTCTTGGGAGCATTTCCAACACATTCGTAGCCTGAAAAATCTGAAGCAACTCGAGGGGTCATTAGATAATTTTGAGATTGTGATGTTGTTCGTGAAAGCTTCTCCTTTGTTGCACAAATTGTCGCTGAAATTGGGATTGCTTATGAATCTTCTACCCAATTGGGAACTGGAGGTTGAAAACCATTCAAAAAAACATCAATGTCTTAAGGTGTTGGAAATATTTAATATGTTTGGACAACGTGAAGAGGTACAAGTTATCCTCTTCTTAGCTCGATATGCACAATCTCTTCACAAGAATCACAACTTCGTGATCCATTCCTACAATACTTTCACTGCCCGTTTTGGTTTGCGAATTGCTTAAACAATAGGATTAATGTTAATACTGAGTTTAATTAAGCCATAAAATTAGTTAAACTAACCCTTACTTGATATAAATATTTTAATCATAATATTAATTAATCTAAATTTGTAATCTTCTATTTGGCATGAGAGTTTAAGTAATTGGATAAATTAGTAAAATAAGTAAATTATTTAAATATTTTGTCTTATACTAAAATAAGACTATTTTTGAAAAAAAGTAAAATAGTAAGGCTAGTTTGGATTTTCAATTTTATAAACATAGGGATTAGTAATCCCATTAGAAAGGGATTAGTAAAAATATAAGAGAGATGAGTATTAGTTAAAACTCATTACATGAATTTAGTAAACTCTTTGGGATTACTAAGTTATATTTAATTTTTTGAACCAAACATGAACTTAATGACTAATCCTATGGCTTAACTAAGCAATTCTATGTATCAAACGGGTTGTCAAGGATTTAGTAAGATCTATTGCTTCCCACCTGCAATCGAGCTACCTCCATCCCTGGAATTGCAGATTTGCTGGTTATAATATTAAAAATTTTCTTAATTTCTTTCTTTTAGCTTTTGTAACTTATGTAAGAAATGAAAGAACAACTTGATTTTATTTTATATTTTCATGTTTAAATCAATTTAGTTTTTGGGTTTGAAGTTTACAAAAAAAAATCTAGAATGATTTATAATATTAGTGAGAACAACCAGCAGAAGTTGGTAGTCGGTTATTGATTCATATGATACATAATTTTACATTCAAAATCTGAATATAAATTTTGTCAAGTTAGTTTAATTATTAAATTTGAAATGGATCAATATTCTTTTTGAAAACAAAACAAATGATTCATATTCAAAATTTGAATATAAACCTTTGCTAAATCAATTTGAATTATATTGTAGTAAATTCAAAAAAGGGGATTATTAATAAACTACAAAATACAACTAAATTATATAGATCTTCCAAAGTTTTTACCTAATAGGCATTATTATTATTATTATTATTATTATTATTATTATTATTAAAATAAAATCTATTAAATGGGAAAATGAATGCTTTTTTTATATAAAAATCTACATTTTTTATCTTTCAAAAATTAATTTAGGTTAATGTACAATTTGGATTTCAAACTATAACTCAATAAAATTAAACTCCTTTTTTAACTTTCAACCAAATTCATTTACACTTCTAATTACCCACCACTCTCATTAACAAAACCGTTTATACCAACTGAATTTTCACCCACAGACCAACACTTGTCTTGATTTTCAACTTTGGTCCCAAGTTTTGGATCACTCTTTCAGGATTGACCCACTTTTTTAACAGAATAATTCAAAATATTAAATATTTATAAAACAATTAAAAAAACTCACAATCAGATAAATTGAGTTGAGACTGATAGAAACCACGTTTTCTTCAACTTTAAATCCTATATTTTATAAATATTTATAATTTTTCTCCTCAAATAATCCAAAATCTCTCTCCCCCTTCCCTTTTTCTAGTTCTTTTGTTTATCTCAATTAGGTCCTTCTGTTTCGAACTGGTATCATTATTTTAATGTTAAATTCAACTCCAACTTCAAATATGTGATTTTTTTTTAAACATTTTCTTTAGTTCTTGCATAGTTTTTTTATTTATTTTCTTGGTTTAGTATCAAAGATTTTTTTAGCTATGAATCTGAATAAAGGAAAGGGATCGATGTCAACAGCCAAAAATCTAAAAAATAAATCATAACTGCACCTAATAGCGAGAATCCCAGATCAAATCTTCAATAAATTCAAAAGCAAAGACTCAGGACATGGACATTGCTTTCAAAATAAAACTAGACAAAAACACGAGAGAGAGATCCAGAGCTGACTTGGCCACTGACGATGACAATAGCGGGCAAGGAATCCATTTTTTTTTTGTCGTAAAATCTACATATGACTTAGATTTTTAATAAGTTTTTTTAACAAATTATGCGCAAAAAAAATTACAGTTTACATCTTGAATTTTTATAAATTACAACTAGAAATTAAATTTTTTAAAAACTAATAGTTTATTTTTCTACGGTTGATAAAAAACTAATTCATTCGATATTACATAAATTTTAAATATTGCAGTGTAATATAACATATGATTTTTTTATGTTTAAGATATTTTTGTGTGAATTATTTAATGTTTCATATATAGTCTAATGATATTTTATAAGAGTTTAAAATTTTTGCTCGTTATCGACTGTAACTATAGAATAACTAATATATTCAAGTCTAAATTTTTTTAATTGTTATTTCAAATAATATTTTTATCAAATTATATATGATAAACTGTTAATTTTTTATCTATTTGTTTCTAGTTGTAATTTGTTAAAATTTTGGAGAGATTTTAATGTGGATTTGAAGGAAATCCCAGGCGAGAAAAGCTTCACAGAACCAAATGGTGAATATTGAATGCTAAAAGTTTTTCCTTTTAAGCTTTGACTTTTTGGATTTTTCCATTTTGGTGATGTACTTTAACTATAGGCTGGAAATGTGTTTATAGGGTAATGAGACTAGATGAGAATGAAGTTCAAGCATGCTTGGAGGAGTACGAGAGTCCCCAGTATGAAATAGAGAGGCATATGAAGGTTTTCAATCTTCCAAGTCCAATTCAATTGATTTTGTTAACATTTTCCTTCATTTAGTTTAGTGGATTTGGTAGAGAGCTGATGTGAGAAAATGCTGTGTGTATGTGTGTGTCTGTGAGCCAAGTCCTCTAAGGACAATAATGTACTCAACTATTAGCATGGCTTTCTAACCGGCCTTTTAATTAGAACCCGTTCTCTTAGCTTTCCGCCTTTACTTTAGGCGGTAAGAATGGCTTTCTGACCGGCCTGTCACTGCATCGACTGAATTAATGTAATATGATCACTTCTGAGAAGTTCATACTCTGCTCAATGTGTTATTAGGTTACTCTGCAGCAAAGTTTGTTCCATAAATATTGCATGGACATGGACGCATGCTGCCACAGAGATGTATGTCTTACTTTCTGCTTCATTGTTTTTTTGCAGTCTTCAGTGGGAAAGTTGCCTGATTACCCTCATCCTGTGCCATCTTCCATATCTTGCAGAATGATGGTAGAGCTTGGAATGGTGACAGTTGTAGTTGGGGGTTTTCTAGCTTCTGCAGCATTTGCTGTTACCAGTTTCATCTTTGCGATGACTGTGTATGTTGTGTGGCCTATAACCAAGCCACTTTTGAAGCTGTTTCTTGGTATCATCTCTGGAATTTTCGAGGGAATTTCGGATTATCTTGTTGATATTTTCAGTGACGGAGGAGTCTTCTCCAAGCTGTATGAATACTATACTTATGGTGGTGTCTCTTCCAGCATTGAGATGCTAAAGCCAATAACATTTGTGCTTTTGATCATGGTTGTTTTTATCCGTTTTACACTTTCAAGAAGACCTAAGAACTTCAGGAAGTGGTAAATTTTGTTTCATTTTTGCTATTCTACCTGTTATATGCAATAGATTTATCTGACTTGTTTCCCTTTTTATCTAATCTCTGACTGTTGTACTGATGTAGTTTCCATATTTTGCAGGATTTATGGCAAGGAATTGATTTCTCACGTTCTAAAGCAGAAGCTCGTGTTGACGTTAGTTTTTTACCCTTTCACTTTTTAGCTTTCTATAATCTTTATAACTTCTACTATTTTTCCCTCTGTTGGAATGGCGTTGCTCTGATAGTCTATATGGATCTTCTGTTCTAAAAGCGCATGCCAGATCATATTTATTGGTTATAGTAAATGGAATCTTATTCTTTCTTTAACAATGCTTTGTTGATTAGTTGGTAAGGTATTTGAAGAATCCAGAACTATTTGATAAAATGGGTATAAAGCCTCCGCATGGAGTACTTTTGGAGGGCCCTCCTGGATGTGCCAAGGTTAGTTATGCCTGTTAACCAGTTCATGAATTTCATATGAAAGTTTCAGCACAGAGATTGAAAGTTTTAGGTACTTTTACAGACCCTGGTTGCCAAAACCATAGCTGGTGAAGCTGGAGTTCTGTTTTACCAAACGGTTGGGTCTGAGTTTGTTGAAGTCTTAGTTGGTGTTGGATCTGCTCGTGTAAGAGATCTATTCAAGAGAGCCAAGGTAATTAGACTGCACGATATGGAGTTTTATCATATTGACATAATCTTCTTAGTTGTTTTCTGTTCTTTGACGTTCTTTCAGACTACAATTGATGTTGCTACGTTGTTTTTGTAGAATGCTGAAGTAAATGTTTAGACACATTATACTTCATCGCATAGCAGAGTTAAGCCTGCAATTTAACAACATTGTATAAGTGTTCATGTCATGAGTGCATAATTATATCCAATAATTCTTATTTTAAGGGCTTTCATTGAGTAATTGTTGATAAGTAATGGTCTCTGCAGGTCAATAAACCATCAGTCATTTTCATTGACGAAATTGATGCATTGGCAACCAGGTGTTGGCATTCTTTCAGCTACTTTAAGAGAATATTCTTCTACTGTTGTGGAAATCAAATTGCAATTACTAGCTCTGAGCCAACTTTCATGTGTATCACCATTCTGAATTACTTGAACTGTCAACCTCACACACTAACTAGGGAAGCCCCTTGATTGTATTAGAGGCTTTGGAATTTTTTACTGCTGATGCTATAGATGTATCAGTTGGACTAGATGGCTCTGTTTTGGTGCAACTCTTGTTTGCTGTGAAACTTAACTCTGATTCACGACAATATAGTGAATGTAAACCCAATTTTAATATTGCAGATGAGGAATTGAATGTTGAGTGATTTTTAATGTACTTAGGATTAGAAATTGAATACAAGTCACTCTGAGTAATCATTTTCACATAATAATGAGGATCTTGTAATCTATACTTAAAAACTGGACAGACACTTGAGATTTGGTTATTAATTGCCAGTCAACATATCAAAGAGAGAAATCAATCATTTGCTATATAAGTAGCTACATTGTATGAGTTAAACTGCTGACTGCCAAAAGACATGCTAATATAAATTCTAAACTGCATTCCACCTCCACATGATTAAAAAGCTTTTTTTTTCTCTGTTTGTTGCTTTGATGAATAGAGGTCAAGGGATTTTCAAGGAATTTACCAACCACCTCTATAATGCAGTCACTTAAGAGAGGGAAACTACATTGAATCAGCTCTTGATAGAGCATGCTGGTTTTGACACTGGCAAAGGCTTCTGCTACAAATCGCAGAGATCAGTTAGATTCTGCTCTTCTCCGACCAGTCGTTTTGATCTCAAGGTTTGTTTGTGCTACCAAAGAGGGGGATGGAAAAAAAATGCAAGACCTTTCTTGATATATTGCTGCTTTTTAAGCTTCAAATCACACTTTAATTCAACTATCTCTCTTTCATCTAGCATTATTGATGTTTTACTTTGTTATACTCTTCTTCAAAAGTTATTGGTTATTATTGTTTGCAATGCATTTTTAACTATGCCTTATACTTTCATTTCCTGAAGCTTGAAGTTGTCATTGTCCAGCTGCTACTAGTGTGTTAACCCTGGTTTTCTCATGCACATAAGAATTTGTGCTCCTAATGCTAAAGGGAGGTTGGAGATTTTGAAAATTCACAGCAAAGTGAAAATGTCAGAATCTGGTGATTTATATACTTATGCAAAGAACTTATCTGGTATTTCTTGTATTTTTGGTTGTTCATATTAAGTTTCCTGTTTGATGTCTATGATCTTGTGTGCAACTATCAGGATGGACTGGTGCAAAGTTGGCTCAGCGGGTCCAAAATGGTCTTGTGGCATGCATCAATTGCTCAATCAGACATGGATGATGCAGCAGACAGACTTACTGTTGGCCCACAACGGGTTGGAATAGCGTTGGATTATCAGGGACAGTGTCGTAGAGCTACTGTTGAAGTTGGAGATGCTATGACTTCGCATTTGCTCAGGCGTTGTGAAAATGCAAAAGTTGAATGCTGTGATCGCATTTCAGTTGTCCCCTGCAGTCAGGTTCTCATTCTGTTTCTTTAACTTCTATTTGGTCCTAACAACTTTTCCTTGCATGCTTTTACTCGTGTGGAGGACATTATTTCCTCTTACCTAATTCTGCTAAAGAGCATTTTAGCCGAGTGGAGGAGCCAGGATATGAGTAAACTGCTGCAAATTATGGATACCATAAGTGGAGATACTCGTTATTATACAGTTTGTAGTTGCAGCTTCTGTTGCCTATTTTTCTGATACCCAAATGATGTATAGATAATTTTTGCTAAATTATATTCAGTTGCATGTTTTGCATACCTATGCTAAAAGGTTCATCTGAGGAGTGGTATGAGTTAGGCCTTTGATGTTTCATGTCACATTATCACTTGATTCCTTAGTTTCCATGTGTGAAATGATGTGTGCAGACTTTATCACATGTTGTATTTCATCGATTGGATGACGAATCATACATGTTTGAGCGTTGACTACAGCTGCTGCATCATCTTCAGGTGTGGGCTTAAAAATTATCTATTTTAGGTTTCCTTTTCCAAAATTTATGATTATTTTACTGAGTTTCTATTTAATGGTTCTTCTTGGGGGCAGCTGAAGAGGTTATTTATGGACGGTATACATCAAGGGCATCAGTTGGGTACCTTGCAGATGCATCTTGGCCCGCTCGTAAAATTATAACCATGTTGGTTCTTAATTGAGTGCTGTGCCACTTGGTTTCCTGCTCTCCTGCTGGGCTTTACTGTAAGCTCTTGCTTCTTTCAACAGGTGGAACTTGATCATACATGGAGAACCACCTCCTTGGAGAAAGAAAGTTAGATTTGAGGGCCCTCGCTTGGACTTTGAAGGATCACTTTATGCTGACTATGACCTAATTGAACCCCCTATCAACTTCAATTTGGACGATCAAGTTGCACAAAGAACTGAGGAGTTCATACGTGATATGTATGGAAAACCCATTTATTTGCTGAGACGGTACCATACTGCAGTGCTCAAAGTTGTGAAGGCAATAGTTTGTGGAGCGTTACATCTCTTTACAATATTTTCTTGAAAGTGAAAACACCATTCTGCATTGCTTAAAATTTTTCTCTCAATTTCTCTCCCCCATTACTTCAATACATGGTATAGGAGTGTTCAAAGGGAACTAGTTATTGACCAAGTGCATTTATGGACTTGATGTGCAGGTACTTCTTAATCAGAAAGAAATCAGTGGAGAAGAAATTGATTATGTTTTGAACAATCACCCTCCACAAACACGTTTAAGTCTTCTTTTAGAGGAGGAAAATCCAGGAAGCCTTCCATTCACCAAAAAAGAACTAGGGCATGAATTAGATTATGCCCTGTTAACTTCATCAGAAGAACAAACGCTGTGAACCAGAGACGGTCTCGTATCTGATACTGCCATAAAGACAGCATTCGTCATCGATTCGCACAAGCATCAGCAGCACTGGAAGACTATTGCTGTTTGAGCTCACAGATGAGCGTAAATTTTTGTTTTTCTATAAAAAAAATGTTGATTGTAAATTATTTCATCATCCATATATTTATATCCTTGCTCTTGTTCACATATGAATTGTAGCTGACATGAGAGAAAAGGAAATGATACCAGCCGCTTAATTTAGTTGAAGTCTGGAAATTCAGCATATTCCAAGACTAACCCTAAATGCGTGTTAATTAGGCGTGCTAAAAAAATCGAACTACTAAAAATCGAATCCAAATCTATCCGAAAATCCGATTAATAGCATAGTTTTTTTTTTCTTTTTTAAATTAATAGCATAGTTAATATAGCAATAGACATAGTAAGCATAATCAAAGGACATTGTTTGGTAATAGAGAAAAACAAAAATCCCTAATTGGCCGTTCTTAACATGGTATACAGTAGTTTCCGCAAGATCAGGAGTAAACAACCACACAAAGCGATGAGAACTGGGATTCAAAAAAAGCAAAAGAAAAATAAAAAATGGGTTATTGCGTTACTATCTCTCACTCACACACAACAAGAAGGAACAAAAGAAAAAAGAACAGACACATAGACATCCATTGTTTAGCTCCCATCTTTGTGGAGGAACGACAGGTTGATAGCTACCCCAAGGAAAAACACAACGCGAATACACACGAAGTGTGAGACATACCCTTTGTGCCTTTTCCCATTTTTCTGTAGGAACCAGACATGAAGAAACCTCGAAATGACTCCTTATTACTAAACGCTATTAGATGTCAGGGCATCAATAACAAGAACAGTGACAATGGCAGCAAGAACAGCAAGGACAACAATAACAAGAACAACAGGAGACATTTCTATGAGGTGTCTTTGTCTTTTATTCTTTTACTCTGGTGTCTTCTCTTGTTGTTTTATACTAGGCTTGGCCTCAGCAACGAAGGTAGGATTTTTCTTCTCTCTTTTTACTTTGTTCAATTCCTTTTGCAGCTTTTGTTGCTTTATTTTATGTTCTTTTTCTTACCCTTTTTTTGGTTTTGATTTTCCATTCGAACCCATTTTGTTATTCTTTGTCATAGAAACTTAAAAGTCCTTTTAATTTTTTCCCCGCTAATTCTGTGTTTTGATTGCTAATTCTTTAATCTGTTCAATTCCTTCTGCAGTTTTGTTGCTTTTATTTTCTGTTCTTTGTCTTACCCATTTTTTGGTTTTGATTTTCTGCTCAAACCCGTTTCTTATTCTTCGCCATAGAAACATAAAAGGTCCTCTTTTTTTCCTTCCAATCTGTGGTTTGGTTTGCAAAAAAGAAAGATGATGATGATGATGCTGTTAAAATTTCTGCGTCTTGGCTGCTTAATTGTTCAGTGACTTGCTTTTATGGCAGAGGATTTTGAGTAATCGATGTTTTTTTTAATCAATGTGATTACCAATTTTATGAACAATTCTTTCATTATTTTTTACATTATGTTAGGTTTAATGCTGAGTGCTGAATGTAATAAGCATCATTCTTATGTGAAGGGCTAATCTCACATTGTTCATTGATTTTCTTTATGCATGATAGTGAATAAATGTGGTCTATTTTCTCTTTGATCATGTATTCTTCAGGAAGTTTAATTCTTAATAACAGAAGCTTACCTTGTCCCGGTGCATTGAAAGATAACTCACACAATGCAAATAGAAGTTATAATACTACAATGGATTGCTGCTAGAGCTTAATATATCTTCCAGCTTCAATAAATCCAAGCTTGATATTAACTTTGGGAACCAAAAGTACTCGATTTTGCAGAGTGATAGATTAGAAGAAGTATTTTTTAGTTTTATAGGCTATAGATCTTTAGTGTGCAAAGCACAAAACTTACAAGAATGGAGAGTAGGTAAAACAGAAGAACTATCAGGCGGAAGATCTCTCCATTTCAGTTATCTGAATTTGGATGAATTCCGAAACATAACGAGGCAAGAGAAAGACCAACAACGTGTACCTAGTCGGCTTGTTAATATCACTCACAGGCTTGAACCTGATGGAAAAGAATACAATTATGCCTCTGAAATGAAGGGTGCAAAGGTGGTAGCACATAACAAGGAAGCAAAAGGAGCAGGTAACATATTGGGGAAGGATAAAGATAAGTACCTAAGGAATCCTTGTTCTGTGGGGGGGAAGTTTGTGGCGATTGAGCTTTCAGAGTAAACATTGGTTGATGTTGTCAAAATTGCAAACTTTGAGCATTATTCTTCTAATTTCAAGGATTTTAACTTGTCTGGAAGCTTAAATTATCCAACTGAAACTTGGGCTCCGTTGGGAAATTTCACTGCTGCTAATGTTAAACAGAGTCAAAGCTTCAAGCTGCCTGAACCCAAATGGGTGAGGTACTTGAAGTTAGACCTACTTGGTCATTATGGGTCAGAATTTTACTGCACAGTAAGTGTTGTTGAGGTATATGGAGTAGATGCCATCGAGCGAATGCTAGAAGATATCTTTGTGCCCTCTGAAGATGCTAAATTGGCTAAGCCTAATTCGATTGCAGCACCGGCTTTGAGCCCTGAATTGGATACTAATGTCAAGAAAAGAAATGGCAAAGTTCAAAATGGGACTGATAATTCTGGCTCTGGGTTAGGAAAGAACGAGACGAAAAGTCCTGTGACTATGAGCAAGATTCCTCATCATGCTACTGAAGTTAGACAGCATCCAGTTAGCAGAATACCGGGAGACACTGTCCTAAAGATCTTGCTGCAGAAGGTGAGGTCACTTGAGCTGAACTTATCTGTGCTCGAGGAGTTCATCAAAGAAATGAATAAGAGACAAGGGGCAATTTTGCCTGACTTTGAGAGAGAGCTAAAAAGCATTTCAACCCTTTTGAAGAGCAGCAGAACCGAAATTAATGATCTCAAGAAATGGAGGGAAAATAAGGTAACTTTACCTTCTATATTTTTCAATGAGAAGAAGACCATATGGTTTCTTGGATTTTTGTTGCCTAGTCCGAGTCTTCATGGACTAATCCAGTGCTAGTCTGTCATGTATGAAAAGAAATAATACAATGGAGTATTATTTGGATTGGTTTATGATGAATTCAATCTAAGTATTATCATGATTGCCTAACCCTATGTTTGTTTTCTCGTATCAGGATAAAGGATTCACAGATCTTGAGTCATGGAAAACTGGTGTCTCATCTCGTATGGATGCCCTGGTCAGAGAAAATATCATGCTGAGGTTAGAAATTATCAGCCTTTTTAGTCATTCATACAACTTTTCTATCTATTTCTTCGGTAATATCCTTGTCTGAATAATTGGAGGACTTTGCAAACAATACTTACCTCGATCCTGTTATTGGATCAAGCCAACGACAAAATGTTCAATGAATAAAGTAGTTTTCACAATTTTTATGAGCTATTTCATCATTAGTTGGGTCCATTATGAACTGGGTTTAGGCAATAAACTTCAGAATTTTAAACAAATTAGAATCTGTGTACTTTTTTAGAAGTAGAAAGCTGCTTTGGCAGAATTGAATGGTTCAGGCTTTATGCACAATGCATAAGATGCTTCCAGGGTAATTTTCACCTATGTCCTGAACTCTACACTTGGTAACCTTAATATCTCTAAATTTCAAGTTGTGACACAAAGAGTCCATGTTAAGTTTAAAGGCGAGGCATGCCAACCTCTCTTTCAGGTGATATTGGGACGAGAAATCCATAGATAGAAAGATTTTATCGTTACGAAAATTAACACTTACAATTTTTTTCTTTAGAAATTTAATTTTAGAGACAAAACTATTACTAAAATGCAAGATGCAGGGAAAGTGGATGAAATTACCCCTTGTGACCTTGTCTGGAGACATTACTGACAAGTTTTCTGATGTTTTTGTTTTTCTTTCTACTCCAGATTAGATGTGGAAAAGGTGATAAAAGATCAGGCAAATCTAGAGAGCAAAGAGCTAGCAGTTTTAGCAGTGAGTCTTTTCTTCATGTGCTTTGCAACAATAAAGCTAATTTCAACGAGAGTTATGAATTTTGTGAGAGATCCTCAGTCTGAAAAGGTATGCAAGACAAGTAGAGGTTGGTTAATGATACTTGTTAGCAGCACTATGACAATTTTCATCACCCTCCTTTCTAGCTAGCCCCTTCTCTGTGTAATTTCAATAATTATCAGGAAATTTTTTGCCATTTTCTCTTAATTTTATGCTATTTTTCATTGATTTAGCTCTAGAAAATCCATTTTTGCCTTGGCCTATGTGATTGTATCTTTTCCTATTGCTGTACAAAATGTTAATATCATTTGTCTGTTTTTTTTTTCTTCATATAATTACACTTGTTTATGGGCTTGAATACGAATTAGGCGGAGCCTGATTAATATTTTTTACCTGTCTGGATATATATTTTTATATATAATTTTAGTGAAGTCTGAGCTTCCTAATGGCTCGATTATACGAGAAAAGAACTCTACTTAGTTATGTAAATTTTTTTATCTAGATCAAAATTTATGTATTTATTAATGAATCAATAATATAAAAATTAGTTTTTATTTTTCAAATATAAAATTGATTATAAAATTACTATTTTAATATGGCATAATTAAATTTATAAACGAGAATATAAATCAGATTTTAAGGAATATGCTCGCTACCCTATTCAATTTTAAAAGCTGATTCTCATCCGCACCGCACATCATGGATGGGAAAGTATATGCCAGATTTCCTTATTTTTTTATTTTTTTGGTGCATGAAATGCAATGCAACTGCCATTTATAAGGGGTAAAATTTACTAGTGAATTTTGCATTTAGTATTAGTAATAGCTTTTAACCTAATAATTTACGCTGAAAAAAAATCTGTAAATTTGAATTTTTGTAAACGTAAAAGTTTGTTTTTTAGTATTGATTTTTCATCTAGAAGAGAAAAAAATAAAAAATTCAGATTGAAATGCTACCATATTAATCTAATGCTTTTTCGATATAATATCAATAGAATAATAGTGTTATAAAAAATAAGAATTTAAAAAAATCATTACCATTTTACAAAATAAAGTAGATAAGACCTTGAAAAACAGAAATAGATTTCTTAAAAAAATTAAAATATCAAATTTAGAACCAAAAAACAACGAAATAAAAAGAATTTGATTCATAAAAAAAAATTCTAATAAAATATCAATTTGCTCTGAAGTTTTTTGGTAATGAGTTTGACTTAATTACTAATTAATACCGAATCTAATTTTGCAATAGTTGTATCCTACATTCCTATCTCATCCAAATGTTTTTATTTTCAATTTTTTATTTTTTTCTTTTATACAAAATTAAAATGTAATAAATTGATTTTATAAATTAAATTTCATATTTTTTTTAGGTTTAAAATTTAATTTTGTGATCCTAATTAACAATTTAATTAAAATAGAAAAATAGGCTACTTTTTCAAAATCATTCACATAGGTTTCGAAAAGTGTGAAGCCTGAAGATTCAATTTGCCATTTTGAAGTTTTGTTGTGACGATAAATTCGTTTCAAAATCAAATTTTTTAAGTTTTTCTCTTTTTTTTTTAAGAAAAAATCAAATTTAAGATAAATTAACTCATAAATCATATTTATAAAGAAAACACATAAATCATAATTATTGTTATTGTTATCTTAACATAGTTAATTATAAAATTACAATAAAAGATAGATAAAAGTCTTATAAAAATTTAAAAAAAAATAGTATTTTCAAAAATAAATGTGACAAAGTAACTGTAAATTAAAAATCAATTATATGTTAATTTAATTTAAAAATTATTTATTTTTATCAAAAAAAAAAAGCTTAAAAGTTAATTATGAAATAAATTGATATAATAAAAAAGTTTAAGTACCAAATTATTAATTCTCGGGTTCTGAAAACTTATGGTGAGATTCGGCGGCACACGTTGGGGGGTTCTTCTTTCAGTCAGTTACGAGTCACGAGTTACAAGCCCCCACCTTCCTCTTTCATATCTGTAACCTAAATTCGACTCTTCTTCTTCTTCTTCTTCTTCACCATTGTTGATTAGGGTTTCTTTTCTTGAAAAATAAAAAAGAAAATTACCTTTTTCTTCATAGGAACCTAATCCAAGATTCCAGTTAGGGTTTCATGTTCTTCTGTGCAGCTTTAATGTCTTATGAATGGAGATTACTACTTCTACTCTCACTCTCGCTTTCTCTTCTCAACCTTTCATCTTAGCCTCTTCTCTTACTCTCCTTTCTCTCCTGTTCGCTCTCCTCACCTTCCGATCAAAATCCCCCAAATCCCACCATCCTTCTTCTTCTTCTTCTTCTTCTTCTTCTTCTCATGTTACGTCGACCAAGGGGATTAAGACTTGTAATTGTCTCTGTTCCTGTAACGGTACTGTAGATAATTCGGATTCTTCCTCTGTGGCGATTACTGCGGGACACGCCAACGGTGGTGCTGCGCCTGTTGAGATGGTGGCGGCTGCTGCGACGGTTATAACGGAAAAGGCTGTGGAGAAACAGACGGGGGCATCGATGATGGAGCAATTGGTGCCGGAGATTACAACCCACGCGCTGAGTTATTTGGATTATCCGAGTCTTTGTAGATTGTCCATGACTAATTCGTTGATGCGAAAGGCTGCTAACGATGATAATGCGTGGAAAGCTCTTTATCATAAGGTATTTATTTATTTATTGTTTTTCCCCTTTTACAATTTAAAATTATTTCCTTTTCCTCTGTATTTTTTCTTAATTGTTTTTCTGGCATAAATTGGGCTTGTTTGTTGGAAAATTTTGCTTATTGTTTTGATTGTCAATTCGTCTTCTTTCTTTCTTTCTTTTTAATATGGATGGAATTGTTATGCTTCTTTTTAATTGTGATTTGCCAAGTCTGAGAATAAGAGTGCCCATTTATCTGAGGCTAAAACATAAACTAGGTAATGAAGGTTTTTAATTTGGATTCCCTTTACTTGGGTTGAAAAAGTGTTTGGGATCATAACACATCTTTTCTTGATGTGTATAGTGTGTTTGTTAGATTTTCTGAGGTTCTGTATTTCATGTTGATGAAAACATTGATAAGGTTCCTTCTTTTCCCTATCGTATGCTTTTCTTTAACATAATTGGCTTTCTAGGTTATGTATGTGGGTTTCAAAATTGTAAAAGCATGTTCTCCATTTTTGTGTGCTTTGATGCAGTAGTTGCTTTTCAAGCTTTAATTCCTATTGCTCTCTCTACATTTTGCAGTTGCATAAAGCTTTTTTAATTTCTTAACTTTTCTTTATTAGGATTTTACATTGGAACAAGATACTGTGACACCTGTTAATGGATGGAAGGCTTACTATGCGACTACAAGAGCCATTGTGAATACCAATGCAGAATTCTTTAACATTATTAAAGAAAGGTCCCTTCAAGCAATGAGCCGTTTTTGGCTTAATGCAGATTATGTGAAGTGCATTCATGCATCTGGGGAACTTTTTTCAGGGTTTGTGATTGTTCTTCGCATGTGCTAAATAGTTAATATAATTATGTCTAAGTTGCACTGCAGTGATAAAATGATTTCTTTTCTTTCGTTGGGTTCAGTGTCATGTGTCTATAACGTTTTCGTTTAAGTCATGCAATTGGTTGGATGAGAATTAACTAGGGGATCTTGTTGTAGATATTGTTAACTTATACTGCATGAACTTCTATTTAGAGTTAGGACTTTAGTGTGTAGCATGTCAAAATATTCATTCAGAGTGCTGGAAAAATAAGGATATTATTTATAGATAATTTTGCTTTATCCTAGTATGGTCTGTGAGTTGGAAATGATCTTTTTGTACCTGCTTCATTAGGGAAGTCCTTACCTGCTTGATGTAAGGCTTTAAAGTCTAAGGCAAAGCAAAAGTGGTTCATATGCATTTGAGTTCCTCATGTTGGCTTTGAGACAGAAATGAGCTAATTGATTCTCTTATGATGTAACCAATCTCTTGAGTTCGGGAGAGCATGCATCATTATGGTGTGCATTTAAGTTTAGTCTAGCTCTGATCTCAGATACTTATAATTAAAATTGGGCCCTGGATGCGTAGGAGTATTAGAGCCTAAGTTGTTTGGTTGCTTTTTGAAATTAAAAGTCCCCTTGTTCACTCCATAGATTTTTCATGATAAGAATATACATGTGGAGTTTTTTATTTGAGCTATAGATGTTGGTGAGGAGAGATGATTTTGAAGAGCCTTATTATCAATCATGCTGCTTTTGAGTTGGGGGTTTAATAGCTTGGTAATGTTAGGAAAGTGCGTGCTTGCATTGCAAAAGCAGATGAGAGCTAAGGCTTTTGCTTTCCTTTAGCAAGTTTTAAATAACGGAAAAAATGGGACTTTGAAACAAAGAACTATGTGAAGGGATGGGTACCTTATGGCAGATGATTGCCTGTAGAGAGCAGCTTGCTTCTTATTGGCATAGTCCTTGAGCTTATGGTCCCAGGTGTGATAATTGTGGCACCAAGGCTGAATACATTATATTTAGAAGAATCACCAAGTAAAGACTGGGAGCCAAAAAGCAGCAAGTATATTAGCAGGCACAGCAGAATTGGAGGAGCTCCAGGACTTGCATACTGTTCTCTTCAGCTGTAAGCTCTAAAAGTTAGGCAGAGGAGATTCGTGCCATATGGGCTCCGATGGTGTAGTCAGATATTATTACAATATTTGAATTCTGAAATAATGAAAATGTGGTAAAAGTGATAACACAAGCAGTCGGTATCTTATCTGTCCACAAATAATTCTAGATAAAGTTGTATTTGTTCCCAATAAAGCATGCCATGCTATTGGGTCCTAGGGTCTTTGCCAAACTTTATGGATTTCTGAGTCTTTTCATCACCTAGCGTTGTGTTTAGGCAAACCATGTGGGATGAAAATATGCATGCATGTAATTTTGAGATAGCAGTAGTCAGGTTAAGATTTAATATAGAGACTTTGATTTGGACTGGTTGGCTGATCAAATAACTTCTAGATGTAAGGGACTCTTTTTTGTAATTTTACCTTTGGGAAATGGCAAACTTGAAATTGGAGAATGATTCTAACATATATTTATATCTTTTCTTTAAATTTATTTTGCATTGGCAATTAAGGGCTTAGTGTCATTTATGTAGGCTAGAGAATGTTATTTATCAAAGAGATTTAGTCTTATGCTACAAACTGTTAAGTGCTGACTTATTCATTCTGATGTCAACTTTATATGGTTTTCAAGGTTTTCAAATCACTACCTACTTTTCAAATGTTTGATGGAAGTCAAACTGGAATGAGGCATATTTTACCGGTGCAGGTACAATGCCGTAATGCAAAGTTGGCAACTTTGTTTTAATTGGGAGCAAGGGCTGGACTTTCAGGTTCGGGATGTTCGTGCTCGGGTGCTGACTGATATGGCTTGGGTTACCATGAAAACCTATGTTGATATGGATACTGGGCCATTTACTGTAACTAATGTCTTCGAGTTTCATAGCGGTCGGTGGTACATGGTGCATCATCACAGCTCAGTGATGCTTGTTGATGGAGATGTGGATCAACAGATTGTGCATGCATAAATGAAGAGGAAAAGAAACACTTAAATACTAGTTGCAAATTAGTGTTACTAATTAGGAAGAGGAAGTATCTTGAATTTCATTGTGAATTCTTCAGTGGAAATATTTTTCAATTTTTCCAACCTCAGTTTTGGTTATTTTTTAAGGTAAAGAGGTTCCTCTCTGTCATTTTCTTTTTCTTTTTTTCTTTTTTCATTATTTTGATTCTCTCGTCTCCTTGTAATTTTAATTTTTTGTGAAATTCATTTTCATACTTTCAGATACATAACCAAAAGAGAAAAATGTTACAGAAATTTAATGGCAACTTGACCTTAGGGTATATTTATTTGCGGCTTGCTGGCTAAATGTTCGAAGCAGTTTCTGCTTGTTATGAATCACCCTTGCTGCTCTATAACCTATGTTATTATGCTTTGCTCTTCCTGGACAAAGTTTTTACGTCAGCCACGTGTTACGATCGCATGTCGAAATTCTGGAAGTTGCCCTATTGTTATATATACATGTATCTGACCGAACATAGAAGAAAAGATAATAATTCACAGAAGCTCAGCTGCAGTGACAGGGTTCTTCCTCTTTAAATCGGCTGTTGCTCCAGATGTTGAAAGAACACTGCTTGCCTAGCTTGATTGGATTGCAATATTTGCATGGCTGTTGCCCTGCATTTTCAAAAACCAAATATGTCATATGATGTTTGTTTGAAATGAATAAATGAGCTTAAGTATAAAATTGCTCACTGCTTAGATCATTTTGCAGTAATTCTTCTTATGTCCAATTGTATTACAGATACTGCATTTTTGTATCTGTCCCTTTCTGCTCAACTTGCCTTCAGTTGGTTTACTCTTGGGTTCATTACTTTCTCTGACTCTTACCCTCTTTAGTCCGCTAAGCAGTTTAGGTACAGGTGGAGGAGCCATTGGAGGGTCATTCTTTGCTTTCCAAAATAATTCACCAGGCACAAGGGGCATCACATATTGGTACGTGGTTTCAAACTTGTCCCTATGGTACACTGGCTGATCTCATCTTTTGGATCCATCTTGGCTTGGTATATTGCATATATGTCATGAAGGCATGAAATACTAGTGAGATCTCATGTCCAACATGTACATATTTTTTTATCCAACATTATTGTGTGTCTGCTCTTTCCATGGCTAATTTCATATCCATTATCACCATTGAAATCAACATTACAAATAAAAGACCTTTTGTTATTCTCAACAAAATACTTCGGTGGTGTTTGGTATTGCTGTTAGATATTCAAAAAACGGGTTTAGAATTTTTTTAATTTAATTGATTAATTTTTTTAATTTTTTATAAACTGTTTTTTTCAAACCTGCTTCTGAGAAAAATATTTATTTATTTGCTTTTGTCTAAAATCAGTTTTCAAAACTCAAAAAAATAAAAAATTCTCCAAAAATGTTTTTTCCAAACGCAATGTCAAATGGATCCTTGGTGACTTTAAAACTCTAATGACTTGGTCTTTTTCTCACTTCATCTCTCCCTTATTTAAAACTGTGATTTCATCAACTATTGAAATTATAGATTTGATTTTGGTCATTTAAGTCATGCACTGAATGTCTTTGAGATATTATTGTCCACTATAGGGGATGTGCTCCTACTGGAGAAGTAGGCCCTACACCATGTTCGTGGAGGTCTTTTGAAAAGATCTTCTACAGCTTCATTCTCATGTTGAGTCAGCTTTTTTAGATTGTCTTTCAATTCTTCTTCATAAAAGCTCCAAGTACACTTCCAAAATTCTTCCATCAGTTCATTCCCTCTCCATTTCTCACTCCATTGTGCATAGATATGTCTAACACATCATATGTACTCAACTTCAGGCAATCTCATTCATTGCATTGCAAAGCCCCTAAAATGTAGCATATAATTAAAAAAATACTACTACTTAATAATTATGATTTTCAATCATGTATTGCAAAGCAAAAAAGAACCAAAACAAAAAGTAAAAAATGTTACCTTTTGCATGTTTGAAATAATTGTGACTTTCTTTCCATCATCCAGATTGAACTCACTTTGAAGGTACTTCAAAAACCATCTCCAATCGCTTGTGTTTTTTTATCAACTATAGCAAATGCAATTGGAAACATCCAATTCATTGCATCTTTCTCTATTGCACATAGAACCATGCCTTTAACAATGCCTTTCAAAAATGCCCCATCAACTCCTATTATGAGTATGCACCCAACCAACCAGCCTTTCCAACATGGATAAAAATAGATATACATTCTTCTAAACACCCTCTACCTCTTAGCTAAAGAGTTCTTGCATAACTCTATATCCATTGTGTTGCCAAGGATACTTTCTTTCAACTGAGTAGCACATGAGGTAAGCCACTTAAACTCCTCAATCTAACTCCCTTCCATTTCCCTCAATATCTTTATCTTTGTCCTCTTGCATTTAGCCTCACTTACATGAATCCTCGAATCTTCTTCAACTTTTTTCATATCTTTTATTTTAATTTTAGGAGTTTTGTAAAGTTATTTTTTAAAATAGTCAACTACATATTGTGATGTCTCTAATTTATTTTTAGAAGTCCTCACATAGTTGTATTTTGTTGTGTATGTCTTGACAACCAACCCCTCCTTATCTTTATCTTTAAATGCATATATCAAGAAAGGACATCATTCATCACAAGTAACCTTCAATTTCTCTGATTCATTCTTTTTGTACACTAATTTAGTTGCAATTGAATATTTCGCTATTAACATCAGTTGAAGTCCTTTCACTATTTACAAATTCCTCATTAGGAACTTGTTAATTATCAATACTGTCTTCACTGTCATATTCATCCCATTCATTGACATCACTTTCATCTTCACTGTCTATAACATAAAAATCAGACTCCTCACTATCACTATTGTCAACATTTTCACACTCAATATTAACCTCATGCATATTATCTTGTTTCTCACCAGCTGACATATCAACATTTTCAGCTGCCATATCAAATTGTACATTATTTTGTTTCTCATCAGCTTTATATTAGCTTGTTTGTCACTTCAATATCAATTTTATGAGGATCAATAATCCCCACAAACTCTTCAAGAAACTCACTCATATTTGTCCCAGCTCTCACATAAATGTCTTCCATATCCTTATAATTGAAACTCATATCCTCCAACCTAGCATTTGCCCCTTCACTATCTTTAACTGCCCTTGATTGTAATCCCACATTCCTTATCCCTTCTATGCCTTCTAAAACTTTATCTTTACATTTTCCCTTCTCTTTCCTTTCATTCATTTTTTCACTGCCCCTGTTTCATCTATCACTTTTTCTATGCATTCTAAAACTCACTTTTTATATTTCCTTTTCCCTTTCCCTTTCCTTTTATGCATTGTCATTTCCCCTGTTTGTTCAATCTCTTTTTTTAGGCCTGCTAAAACTTTATGTTTCCT
Organism: Triadica sebifera; assembly: GCA_023653625.1. Classification (NCBI taxonomy): domain Eukaryota; kingdom Viridiplantae; phylum Streptophyta; class Magnoliopsida; order Malpighiales; family Euphorbiaceae; genus Triadica; species Triadica sebifera. The sequence goes on along the minus strand of CM042905.1, from coordinate 865,627 downwards.
TTACCCCCTTACCTTGTATCATTTTGCCTTTCTCTTTCTTAAGTAAATCAGACTTTCCCTCCATGACTTTTCCCATTCCTTTTCTGTAAATAAACAATTTCACATTCATTTTCAACCCTTTCACATTTTACAACACTTTGCTCAATACTTAAATTACCTACATTCTCTGTAGCATCTTGGCTCTCTCTAATATCTGAAGTGGTGTAACTAGTGGCGGACCCAAAAGTTCAAATTAGGTGACAAACTTATATATTTTCTTTCTAAAATCATATTATATAATAAATATGTTATATCTAAATATAAGTAAAACAAAAAATTTTTTAAAAAAAGTAACAAACTAAAAAGTTATTGGCCAAAATACAAAATAAATATATCTAATTTTTATTTTTTAAGGGTTTAGTGTAATTATGAGATATTGGATTAAACGAGAATGAGGAGAAAAAATTAAAAAAACTAAATTAATTATAATAATTTTATAACTAAATAAAGGGAGGTTGCGGCTCCATGCAGATCCACCAATGGGTGTAACCTATTATTCTAGGAACAACATTTCTACCACCTTAGGAACATGTTGTATAAAACTCAAGCACATGTTCTCTTTGTTATAGCAAGTTTAGAATCATCCTAACAATACTATCATAAATAATTTATATCAACCTATTACTTAACTTCTTTCTAGGCATTAAATAATAGATATAATTGAAATTGACATATTTCAAATCCTCTTTTAGTAAAGCCTTAAGGTTTAAAAATTCAAGTAATTTGAATCTATATGATTAAAAGTCATACATTCCCCGCCAACATATAACAACACTCTCCCTGCTCATCTAAATGCACCCTCATGATGTACCTTAGCTTTGATTATTCCTATTTGATCCATTTAATCCTAAAAAAGCATATGGATATATCAATTTCAATGCAACATAAAAATATATATTCTTAAGAAATTTATTTTCGACAAATCTATAAAACGTAAAATAAATCAACAACGAACAAAAAAAAACATATTTTTAAGAAAAATATTTTCAACCAACTCAAATTCCTCTTTTACTTAGGAGTACATAAATGATGTACTTGCAATTTCGCCTTCTATAATCTCTGTAAACTACTAGCCCACCATCAAAAACCTTTTTGATACCGAAACTTGAATTCATTTGTGAATTATAGTTTCTGTTTACAGACACTGTAAGGAATTTTAAGAAGAGAGATAGAGAGAGAAGAATTATATTAGAAATAACATAGGTGCAATTATAGTATAAAGAGGAAGAGAGAAGGTGCAATTAGGCTGGGTTTTTTTTTCCCTCCATCAACTGTTGTGTTTGCCACGTGTTGAAATATTAATAAATATCTAATTCACGTCAGTAGTTGTTTAGAGGTATAATAAAGCTTAACATTAAAGGGGATTAATTTGTTTGAAAATCAAATGTTGGGGGTTGATTGGATTTGCGTCTACCTCGGGGGCAAAGATGTTATTTGGTCCATAGTTAGGAACTTATTTCCGCCTTTTCCTTGATAATAATTATAACAACACATTTGTATAATATATTTTAAATAATGATTATAATAACAACTGGTTCCATGGTCTAGCGGTTAGGACATTGGACTCTGAATCCAGTAACCCGAGTTCAAATCTCGGTGGAACCTATTTTTCTCTGTATTTCTTAAAATTTTCTATTGAGAAATCTATTCACGTTCTGGACAGTGATTTTTTTTCCTTATTATTGATAAATTTATTCTTGTGCTGTATAATGATATTCTGATATCCTGGTATGCGTAATTTCATTTGAAAGGTCCATACTTCTAAGAAGCAAGTGGCCATAATCCGCTTCTCTTTCTGAGCAGAGAGAGGGAGACGATGGCAATAACCCATCTCTCTGTTCCAACATCCCATCAATCCCTTTTCTTTCAACGCCCTTATATTAGGTTTCATGGTTCTCCTACTCTTTTCAGATTTCCATCTAAGTCCATCATCTCTCTTTCTTCTTCCTCCTCAACTCCTGTTGTAGAACGATGGTCCTTCCCCACCTTCACCTGAACCTCTTCCTCTCCAGTCAGAATCTGCCACCATCGATGCTGACGAGCTCCCAATTGGGTACCCCATTTTTCTTTTTTCTACTTCAATTCCTTCATTAGATTTTAGTTGAGATATTAGCATTGCATCATCACCCATATTTTAAAATGACTTCGTCAGTGTTCATTTCTGAATTTTTCTTTACAATGTTAGAATTTAACAAGTTCTTAGGGGGACTAAAAAGAATTGGAGTTCCAATTGCTGGTTTTTACAGTCTTCTTTTGAAGTTCAAGCTTTGCAGCTGAGATTTTGATTCTAGGTTATTATTATTGAGTACTTGTCCTTTATTACTTGTGCTAAACCTTAATGCACTTTTCAAAAGAAAAAAAAATTCCCATTTGATCCATAAAGACACAATAAAGGAGTTCTTTATGGCACATTCTTGTGATCCATTCAGCTTGCACAATTGACAGGCAGAAGAATCTATTCTTGTGGTTTTATTTTTTGTTTTTCGCAATTCATCTTGGATTATAGAGATATTATTAGTGAGTTTGTATATGAGAAATGTTGAATGCCTAGCTCACTAAACTTCTTACATAGGGGTTGTAAGGCCTGTGGGAGACAGGAGATTGAGAAGGGCTGCAATGGTGAGGGAAGTATTCAAGGTGGGATTGCAACGGTTCCAGGATTTGGATGGTGGCCAATAAAGGCTTACAGGCTTTGTCCTGGATTTGTAGCATCCACTGGCAGGTATCAGCGGCAAGGGCAAAGCATGGATGATGTTGTTTCTGGGAGGGGAAGGCCAGGAACTCCTGGAGAGAACAGCAAAGAGGTAGATTCCAGGTAAAATTTTACCTAAACAAATGTGAAGTGCTGCTTGCATTTAGATAACTTGGCTATCAACGAATTTACAAGTGTCATATCTAAAGATTCAGCCAATGTTTGCTTCAAATTAGGAATCCAGACTAAGAGTGGTAGAAATATGTTTCAGTTCATTGTTGTCATCACACTCGCAATGGTTTGTCCCAATTGTTTATGTGCTGTAACGGAGATTTGTGCAAAATAACCATTTCTTTTGCTTAGAAAATAACCATTGGTGTTGCTAGTTTCTTATAATTATGATTATTACATATAATCAGTGGTGACACAAAGATCTGAATATGAATACTTATCATGTCAAATCTTGCAGCAAGAAAGGGCGAGGTCCAAGAAGATTTAAGAGGTAACCTTGTGGAAGGAAATGTGCTTTGCCCATAGCTCAATTTAAGAGTACAAATTGGTTGAGATTGACACGTTGTTGCAACCATAGGTTTAAATTTATACGGGATTTTATTCCACTGCCCCTCAAAATATGGGGTTCTCATATTGATGCTTGTATTTTGGACAATAAACATAATATAGGACGAGAAGCTTTGTAGTTGAGTAAACCATGCATGCAGTATTTGTCAAGGTCTTTACTTGTTCAATGAACCACACCAACCCTTTGCAGCTTTGCTAATCTTTTCTTGGAAAATAAAGAATTAGATTTGATACATTTGCTGATGATGGTTGATGAAGATCCGCTTGCTTAAGTTTGCTGGGAGACTTTAAAGAGGATTTGGTTTACTCCACCAGCTTAGCTCAGCTCAGCTCGGCATAGCAACAGAATGCTCTAAGATAGCAATTAAGGCGTTAATCACAGTTTAATCAGCTTGAATATATCATCTTTATTTGTGAAAATAATTTATATTTCAACTAAGTTTTTGCCAAAATTCTATTTATATTTTTGTTTATAAATCAAGTCTAATTTATTGTCATGTTAAAAAAAAAAAAGTTTTATATTTGCTTTATATTTGTAAAAGTTAGTTTTTTACATGATAATTTGTTAGTGATTCATTTTATAAATTGATATATAATCTAATTTAGTTAATAATTTTCTATAAAAAAATCATTTTATAATTCGGGGAAGAAATAAATAAATATATGATTGTAATTCAGGTAAGAAATTTTAAAAAATTATATGATAAAAAATTTTCAAAGAATTATGGAGTTGCTTTCCCACTTCCAATAAGCAGTTGCCACGTCATATTCTTAATTTGGACTTTCTCTTGCTAAAATAAAACCCTCCTTTTCCTCCCTAACCTTCGCGTCTCCTCTGGGTCTGGGTTCCGACAATACGCTGTCGTTTTTCGGGCTAATCAGAGCTTGAAATGATGCTGAAAATGGAGGCAGAGGTGGACGAAGGTAAAACGAGAGCAGAAGTAACAAGAAAGTTAGAAAAGAAAATCTTGAAAAGAGTGCGGAAGATACTGGAGAAGGAAAACTTGTACGAGATGACGGAGAAAAAAGTCCGAGAAAAAGCATCTGAGGAGCTTGGAATTAACCTCTCCGATGAACCTTTCAAGTCCACTGTTAGCCGCGCAGTCGAAGATTTTCTTGAACAACTCAGAAATCGAGCTTACAAGAATCAAGCGCAGCACAAAGAAGACGTTTAGGTCAGTTTTATGCTATTTATTCTTTTGCGTTTGGGTTAATTAGGTTTTAGAGATGGCTTATACCCTAATATGCTATGTGTTAGTGTGTCAATATCCTGGAAAGTTGCTGTCTTTCTTTATCAAGAGAACATATAAAGTTTTTGCCCCAAAATCAACTTTTGTAATGGCTTCTGCATAAAGTTTTGAGAGTTTCTATTTTTTTGTTGGGTATTAAGTTTTCTTATGGATTGGAGAATATCCAAATTTTCATCTTGAGCAGTTGGGTAATTATACTAGTTTTTAGAAGCTAATGGGAATATGTGGAAGTGTACAAGTGCATTCTCAAGGTCTAGAACTTGGCTCTCGTGCCAGCATATGAATTGGATTTCCTATATCCTTTTTCGTGAGTCAACCTTGGGATATAAGTTTTTTGTTGTTAATTCTCCATTGCTCAAGAGCCTTGGATTGATTAATTTGCATAGCCAAGTCAATCTATTAAATTGAATTTTTGAATTGATTGAGCATGTTATGCATTTATTTCATGGTTAATTAAATATATCCAATTCGTTAATTGTTTTTCTTATTCAATTGACTGTTCTGTTTTCCTAGGCCTATAGCAAGTGCAATGGTTGTTCAATTGAATTTTTTTTTTTTTGGCTTGAAGCATATCCACCTCCTTGTGTTTAGCACAATTTGTCAATCCTGTTCCCTTGACTCATTTTTGGACCTTATAGACACTTGTACTTCAATTTCTAGTATAATTAAGAAATAGTACTTGTCATTTGCTATGAAAGGCATTTAAATGTTAGTAAATGACTAGTAGAGTTGTTTAGTTATACCAAAAATCCAAGTACATTATGTGAACGATGTCCAAAAATAATCCTGCCGACTGTGGGCGGCAAATATGCTTTAGGCTGGAGTTTTTCAGTTGCATCAATGTTAGTCTACTTGCTATTGTCTCTTCATCTGCTAATGAGTTTAATGTTCTGCTTGGATATACTTTATGAGTGCTCTTTTGCCATCTTGTCTTGTCTCTGTCTTGCCGCAGGAAAGAGAAAGTACATGTAAATCCCAGTGGATTTGTGATGTAGTTTTCTGGGCCGGAAGAGATTTTGCTTAGAAAAGAGCTTGTTTAAATAGTCAATACCCAATTTAGAACCTGTATTTATGTTGGCAGTCATTCACTCCAACCAGGTGTTGTGGTCTGATCACTCTTTGCAATTAGCTAAAAAAGAGGCAGCAGGTTTGCGACAATATGCTCAATGGGTGTTTAGTTTAATTGTTTGTGTCAGCCGTTTTGATTCCAACCAGCTAAAGTGAGCTAGGATTATGGTAGGTAGATTAATCTTTTTGTACCTGTTGCATTAAGTTTTCTTATAATCATTATTACTGTTGTATCATTCGTCTCTGTTGTATCTTTAGAATTTTCTGGCATACAAGGTACTAAAGAGAGAGGCGTCCACCAAGATTTTGGAAAAACTGGGAGGTAATTTTCGTCTGGACTGTCTAGTTTAAAATGAAAATACCAAACTTTGGCGTGCCAAAAGTTTCATTTGAGGTAATTTTCAATTTAGATCGTGTAGTTTTAAAATGAAAATTTGGATTTTGACATGCCAAAAATATGGTTTGACTTTGACACCAAAAATGTGTTCCTTCGATAAGATAGCTAATGACTCTGCAATTGCGATCGTCCCTTTAGACTTAGCGCAAGGATATACAACTTTTCGCTTTGGTTGTTTAAATAAGTGTAATCACCTTAATAATCTTGAATCCATGAGAAAATTAAGAAACAAAAAAGGATGTGAGCTTGAGCTTGAGACTGAGAAGCATTAATCAGAGTTGGTTGGGAAACTGTCACCGAAAGTTCATATCTTGTTGAGGGCCTCAGGGGTGTTTGAGTAACAGTTAGATTCCTATTATTGAAAGTGCTTATAGTAATAATAGCCAGTTTTCATTATACATCTTATTAGGAAGAATAGTGCTATATATGAATGATATTTACTTGGATTGGGTTTATGATGAATTAATTCAATCAGAATTATCATAGATAAAATAATTATTGCTTTACATATATGCCTGAATATAATTGGATTTGTTATAAAGATTAAAGACCTGATTTAGATAAATGAATCCTGCTACATAATTTGAGTTAATTTTGTATCACCTTAATTATCTCACCTCAAATTTCTAGAAATATAAAATTCGTAGCGTCGCTAAAAGTTAATATAAGTTGCTATCAATTATATTAAGACACATATATTGGAATAATAATTAAAAAAATGCATTGGATGAGGCCCCTTTTTTTGTGATTATCATTTCTCTTAAAATCAGCAATTTTCAATTTGCCATAATTGTCCCATTTTATGCTATAATCTTTTTTTTCCCTTGTTTTTATTTTGATTATAAATTTCAGTGCGCAATTACAATAAAATTATAATAAAAAATCATTACGCTAAAGATTTTTAAAAAATAAATATAAAAAATATATTAATTCAAATTGAAAATTATGAAGTTTGAGACAAACTAATTACTATATATAAAAAAAATTGGGATCAAATTGATTCTTCATAAAAATTTAAAACATAAATACTAAACATTTTGGTTTGATGACAACTATTTTTTTACGTTAGAAAATTTTAAGTTTGATTCTTTTTTTATTCTTTACTTTTTCAAGAATAAATGCCTAGCATAAAAATGACCTTTTTCCTTTTTTTTTTAACAGCATTTATGTGCAAAAAGAGATTTCGTCTTAAAAATATGTAATTTTATTTATTTTCTTGGTAAATTACAATAAAACTTTATAGTAAATAAACATTATATATTTATATACATAAAGAGTTAATGTTTTTTATTTTAAAAAGTCATTTCATAAAAGACTCTCTAACATATTCTTTATTTTAAGGAGTCCTATAAAAAAGATTCTCCAATGAACTTTCTATTTTAAAATTTTGATAATAAAGTGAATTTGATTTTTTATATTTTGAAAACTAAATTTTATTTTATATTCTAATTATAATTAATACATTTCTATTTTTTTATGCATATTCTATCTTTTTATTGGTACGTTTCGCTAAAAAAAATTTATATTTTCTTATAATAAAAATTATTTATTTTTTTATAAATATTAATTTGTATGAGATGAAGTAAAATGAAAAGTAAAAATATAAAAAATTTATTGGACTTGTAAAAAAAGGTTCTCTCTATATATTTAAAAATGTTCTAAGATATTTTTTATTTTACTAAATATGTTTTTTAAAATAAAGAATATTGTTGGATATATTCTAAAAAAATGTCTTCAATAGACTTTTTATCTTTAAAATTTAGAGTATTGTTAGAAATACTCTAAAAAGGGTTTGGCTCTCTATATTTAAAAAGTCAAGCTTTCACTTTCTATTTTAATTGTAATTAATATATATTTATTTTTTTATGTATTTTCTATCTTTTTATTGGTGTATTTTTTTAAAAAAATATTTTTTTAATAATAAAAGTCATTTATTTTTTCTTTTGATAAATATTAATTTGTATAGAATAAAATAAAATATAAATATAAAAAATTTATTAGACTTCTAAAAAAATTACTTTTTAAAATATATTTTTTAAAATAAAAAGTACTATTAAAAATGTTCAGTTAAGGATACTATTTATTTTTTGATATTTTCTAATAATCAATTCTTTATCAATAGGTGAGGAGAGAGAAAAATTATTCTTAAAATTTTTTATCTCTCACTAATTAATCAATTGAATGTGGGAAAGTGTCGGAAAATTAAAAAAAAAAATATATCTTAGCATATCTGCATATAATTTGAGATAAAATTTTAAAATAAGTGAAAATTAGTATTTATGAATGAATTCAAAAATTAATTTTAAGTCAAATTAACTAATAACTCTATTAAAAGTTGCAGCTCAAATTAATACTTTTTTTTTTATAAAAGTTCAAATTAATACTTCATGCGTCTTATAATAATTAATAACCCTTCTCCTACAACAGCAGTAGGAGCAGAGAAAAAGCAGCAGCAAGTTCCCTAATTGGGCAAAGTAAAGGTATCGATCAGCCTCTGACCGCCACCGTCACAGTCACAGAATCAGAAACCCAATATGGAACCTAAACTCAAAATCAAAAACGAACAAACCGTCAGAGAAATCTTGGAAAAATTGGACATGCAATCCGCAACGGAGGCCTAGATTCGGAAAATAGCCTCGAAGAATCTCGACCTTGACCTCAACAAACTAGAATACAAGGCCTTTGTGCGTCACGTCGTCAATACCTTCCTCGAAGAACAGAGAGTCAAAGAGGAACAAAGGGATGAGAGCAAGGAGCCTGAGTATGATGATGGTGACCTCATCGTTTGCTGGGTGTGTTAATTTTTCTTTTATTTGTTTTGATCGGAATATTTAAATGATAAAGTTACAGGCTATTTATTATTTTGATTTAATTTTCATTTGGGTATCCTTTTGTCAGCTCTCAGACAAGAGAAAGGTAACTATTCAGAACTTCAGGGGAACAAACTTGGTATCAATAAAAGAGTTCTATAAGAAAGATGGCAAAGAACTTCCTACTTCTAAAGGTTTCTTTTTTTTTTATTATTTAAATGTTGGAAATTATTTCCTTTTGTGTTGCATGGTCATTTCTTGAATCAATTTGAAGTAGAAAATATTTGTTCTGGTTGAAGTAAGATGTTAAATTTCAAATTGGGGGAAGAAAAGGTAGTTAAAATTTATGGTCTCTCTTTCCCACACGAATGCGTTTTAGTAATTAGATAAGAAAATTCGTTTCTCTCTTTTTATGGTGATAGATCGAGTGTATGGTTGAAGAATCATTGTTATGACACCATCGTTGTCTCCCTTTGCTGGGTAGCATTGAGATTCAAGAAGGTTTTAGATTCTGAATGTGGAAGCATGAACTTTTTTTTTTATAGTGCAAGATACATGAGTTAGGAGTTGGCGGGGAACGGGGACATATATGGGGCAATGCCCTCACATGGTGATGATGGCGAGAGTCGAACCGGAGTCTCCCAAACTCTCCATGCGGAGAGTTACCACCAGGCCAAAGGCCCAGTCCCATGGAAGTATGAGCTTGAATCTTACTTTTGTTTATCTATGATGAACAAAAAGAAAACTCTACAATAAATTCTGCCCTTACATTTCCAGTTTAGTTGTCAGTGATTCCTCTCTTGGAGTGTTACTCCGTCCAAAATTAAATTTTTTGTGGCATATATGTCAGGGGTTGATTCTTTTGGCATGTAATTGTTCTTTTTTTTTTCTTTTTTGTGTATTAATTTATTCATCAATGGTGTCTGAAGTTAGAATGGAATTGAATCCACACTTCTGCTGCCCTCATCTGATCACTCTTTTCAAGCCTGTTTCAGTTTCTCCCTTTCTGTCTTTGCCTATAATTTTGTGTTTCTAGTTTGAATTTCCACTTCTATACCTCACAGGTTGTATTTGTTCGCTCCTTGTATGATTGCTTGTGCTGTCCCAAAGTTTTTGTTGAAAGTTAATGCACTATACTAATGGCTCTTTTGTTGTAATTGCTGCAAAACTAGTATATTTTGTTTAAATTTGATTTACCCAGGACTTCTGGTCCAAATTTACAATGTAAAAATTTATATGGAGCAAGCAAGGTAGCAAAAGTTATGTGTTTGGTGTTTGAACTGTATGCGTGGTTCCATGAAATATTCACTTTTTATTTAATGAAAAATGCATGACGGCATATGAAAGTAAGTCATTCTTGTGTCTTGCTGCATTCCTGGGTTTCAGTTAATGCACCTGGGTTATGCTTGCTTCTTTTCATGCCAACCACATGTTAGAAGTTGGGCCAGTTGAATTTTTTTTTATTTTTTTTTAAGATACTAGTTAAACTATTTCTGTATTTTGGTGTGGCATTGGATAGTGCTAATATGAAGGGCTACTGAATTGAAAGGTCTGCTATGTACGTTCGGGGATTAGCTTGAAAGAGGAGCAATGGTCAGCCTTAAAGAAGAACATATCTGCCGACTGCCATAGATGAAGCCATTAGAGAGATGGAGGACAGGGTGTAAAGGGAGGTGGTGTAGGACATTTAAGGACTCTTTTTGCGGAATGAATGATCAGAGTCTTCTCGAGGATGATGGCATATTTTGATCCTTGATTTTGCAGGCAAATGTAAAGTGACATAATGGAATTATGTTGTATATGATGCTACTTTCTTTGTTCTGTTATTTTTTGAAGATTTTGTAACTGTTGGTATGTTCCTGACAAGACAGCCTCTCGTGAACTAATCCTAGGTATCTAGTTTCATCCCTTTTCTTCATTTAATAGCAGAATATTTCCTTATTTATTGTGCTCTTAAGACAAAGTAGGTCATGTTTGGAATTATAAATTTTGGAATAGAAATGAGATTTTTATTTCAAATTTAATCTTATTTTTTTGAGAATAGGATTCCAATTACTCAATGTTCTAGGATCCTATTATCTAATTTTTGGTGGTATTTGGAATTCCTTCCTTTTTTTTAATTAAAAGTACAACTAACAAATATTTTCCTCAAATCAGACAAATGTGTATATATACAAAACACGATCTCATGCATATAGAGTAATAGAGTTTTTTTTTTATTCATATTTATCTAAAACATTATTTGAATTCAATTTAATAAAGTAAATAAATTCATACTGTATTTATTGTATTTTACAGTCAAATTCATGTTTATTTTATTTTATTTTATTTTATTAAATAAATTAATGCATATTGTATTAAAAATAAATAAATGATATATGATAATCCAATTTTACCAAAAAAAAATTATTTTATCCTATCAATCCAATTTTAAAAATGTCTTGATTTAATAATTTAAAAATGTCATTTATGGAATCACACTAAACATAAAAGTAGGATTTCAATTTTTATTTTATAAATATACCAAAGAGAAATATTTGAATCTTAAAACACTAATATAAAAATATGGTTTTGTATTAGAATTCTAAAATTCTTTAATGGAACTTTATCTTTAGCCGGTCGTGACCAAGAAACCACCGGTTTCGCTTGGTGGGCCGGGAATGCCTGACTTAGAAAGAACGCTCGTAAGGAGTCTTATTAAAACCAAGAAATATAGGCCTGCCTGCCATCCACACCAGAATAAATGGAGTTTTCCGAAGGAGTTGGTTAATGATGCTCGGAGTCAAAGAATTTAAGCCAAAATACCAAATGAAAGTAGATCGTTTTTTTTTCATTCCCGAGGAAGTGTATATTTTCCCCGAATTTGCCTACTTGGGTATTGAGCATTTACCTATAAGAACGAATTCCTTGCAATGGATAATTGCAACTCTGGAAAAAAGAATCCAGTCATACATAAAATCATTCAAGAGGAAACACTTTTTATAGGAATCAGTATCTAATGACTTCAACAGTTCCAGTAGAATAGAAATGAAAAGGGGGATAAGGATAATAATAAGATCTTAATCTATTAATTATGAAAATAAGAAGGACTTTTTTTATTTACGGATCGCCGTTCCACATAACTAATAAAGAAGAGATTGTGAACCAATATTAGGTTATTTACACAGAGGAATGGAAAAAATTGCGGAAAATCGAACAATTATACAATATTTGCCCTGTGTAACACGGTGGGATTATCTGGCTACTACTAATTTAGAAATAGAATTTTGTTTTCTATTTTTTTTAGTATTGACTATAGGGTATAGGAAAACACAGCATGATGATGTTTATGCTGGAAAACATAGTTTCTCATATGTTTGTTGATCAATGAAAGAAACCATAGGTTCATGCTGACATTGCTAATTGAACATCTTAAGGAAGAAAAGATAAACATACTATCTACAAGCTGCAAAATTGTCGGCACCATCATGGATAGTGGGGGCTGTAGCTACTGTAATGTCATCAGTTTTGCTGCCCCGGTGGCTGGATTTAGCTGTGGTAGCAGCCTCCGAGAATGGAGTAAAGGAATTTTTGTTAACAACCAATTAACCATGATGAACTGCTGCAAGCTGCGGGTGACCTTTTAACCCTAGTTTTGGAGAAAGCTTGGTTTAAAATTTTAAATCACGTCTCAGATCAACTCTGCCCTTCTCTTCTGCATTGCTCTAACCGAGTTCGTGAAAGGACATTTCTTGCTCACTTTGGGGACATTTCTTCGTTTAAAAGATTGATGAAGATAATCCATTTTTGCTTTTCTGGTGTGGGTGATGGTTTGGGGATATATTCAACTTCGTCTCCAATTCTCTCTTCCTCTTCATCCAATGCCCAGGAAATTTTTAGTATTTCTTAAAAAATTATAAATTGACTTCTTTGCAGCAGTTCAAATCCTGTGAAAGCCCTTAATATAGTAGCATGAATTGACAATGAAACCACTTAAACACAATAAAAAAATAAAATAAAATGCCAATCCAATTTAGTTGTTAAAAAAAATCATATTGAATTGGGATTGGTTATGCAATATAGAAGGAAATGGAAAATGCCCATCTTTGCATGAAATTGGAATTAGTAAGCGGATCTATGTATTCATTCACAAACTGACTCAAATTAGATAAGAAATTTTATAATTAAGTATTATTTTGAATAGTAATTTCTTGTCGAGCGTTAGAAATTAGAAACCCAAACCTAAAATATATAGAATAGAAAACGGAACAGAGGAAATGAAGCCCTAAAATTACTCTCTCATTTTCTGTAACTCTTATTCTGCATTCAGATGTTCACTTTTTATACATTGTGATTTCAGGTAATAAAAACAGAGAAAAATACAGCAATAAATACCTTGAAACCAGAAGACTTAAATGAAGTTTAAAACTAAGAAGTAAGAACAACTTGTTAGCAAAGGGAAAAATATCAGAACACTTGCAACCATAAGCGTATGCTGTATTTACATATCCTAAAAACACTAGATAAGAAAGCTAAAACTTGGTTTTGATAGATTTTTCCTGTCCAGAGCAGATCTTCTCGAATCAATTCAAAAATATTGTGTCATGCATGCAAGATGTTGTTACTTTTTGTTTATGATAGAATCGAGTCTAGATAAGTATTGTTGGGCTTTTATTTGACTCTATTAATGGGGGAAACCTTGAATACATTAAAGATTTTAGCTCTGGTACCCACACCCCAATTGCTCTTCCTTCTGTTTGTAGGAGCAAAACTAGCAGAGCTGGCTGCTGCCATTCTCATCTTCTCTATCAATGCCTCAGTATTCCCTTCTTCTGATAATATTTGCTCTAATTCCTGAGTATTGATCACCAGTTTCACTTTCCAAACTCCATTCTCTTGCGATGGCAGAGCCACAATGTTTTCCTTCCTTGGTGTTGCTGCTGCAACCTCATGAGTGCCACTGTCACATACCAACGGCAGCTCCTGAAGAGGGAGAAGATAGTAAAATTGGCCTCCAATCAGGTACTCATGGCTTCCCAGTGGAAACGAGGCATCTCCTTCTCTGAAAATGCCATAGCCTGGATACCCATTAAGCACATCTATAGCTAGTTTTGGACCTTTGAGCTCTATAATACCCTCTGACTCTGTGACTAGCTTGATGGTATTAGTACAAGATTCTCCGGCAACAACCACCCCTTTTTGAGAGCAATTCCCCATTTAGATATTTCAGTTTTGCATGTTCATCTCACAAGCTTTAAGTTCACATTTATATTTATATTAATATTTTGAGTTGAATGTTGTTAAAGTAAAATTAATTTTTTATACGAGATTAATTTAAGTCGTGAATAAATTTAGAGCTTTGATTTAGGAAAAAAAGAATGGTATGGAATGAGAAGTGATGTGATGTGAAGTGATGTGAGACAGACGAAGACAATAATAGTAGTTGCTGTTTTTCAAAATCTTGATCGGCGCCATGTGATAATAGACCGTTGTGAGCAATTTGTTTTGCGGGCAATTGTTTAAGGCAATATATAATTAATTATAGGCAAGAAAAGACATTTGACAAGTTGCTTAATTCATATTTTATGTCGAAAGGGTTTAACTTAACCATTTTGTTCAATGAATTAGCATCTAGTGGTGTATATATATATATATATATATAAAATTCTTGGTTACCTGTTAATTGTAAAATAAAATTGAATAACTGTTTATAATCTATTAGATTTTAATATTGTCTTAGAGCTCATTTACATTTAGTTTGCGCTTTTAAAAAAAAAATTTATTTTTAAATTTTTTAAGTTTTAAAAACTGCTTAGGGTTTGGAAAAAACGATTTACAAAAAATTAAAAAAATCAATCAATTAAATCAAAAATATTCTAAACCTGTTTTTTGAACACCTAACAGCAATCTCAAACACACCCTTAATATAGTTATGATATTAAATTTTGGTTTCTTCCTTATTTGTCTCATGTTGATGAGTTGAGTAACATTTTATTATCTATTAGACTTTCTAACTTTAACATCTTATATATATCAAGAATAGTATAACTATATACTCCACCTAAACATTTTCCATTAAATAAAGGGTTTTGGACACAAATGCTCTAAATTATATACCACATTCCATTTTTATTTCTCTATGAATTAAAAATATTCCACAAATATTTTTTCCCTGTTTTTCAATTCTATAAATATTTTTTCCGTATTCAAGCCCAATATATTTTATTCTTACCTACCAATTGAATAATTGGTGTTTGAACTCACTTTTAAGTTTTGTAAGTTTTGTTTTGCAATTGACTAGTTGATATAAAGAAAGAAAGAAAGAAAGAAAAAAAAAAAGAGATGTGAAAGGGTGGTGTAATTTTTTTTTTTTTTTCAATCAACTTGATTAATAGAAAGAAAGAAAAGAGAGAGAGAGAGGGCGCACGTGATTTTTTTTTTTTTTTTGCAATTAACTAATTAATAGAAAGAAAGAAAAAAAAAATGAGAGAGAGAAACTTAGAGCGTGCACGTGAAAATGCAAAAAGTAAAAAAGTGTATTAAAAAAAAGGCAAGTAAAATACGGGTGTATTTTTATCTAAAGAAAAAAAATGAAAGTATATAATGATTTTTCTAAAAAAAAAATAAATAATATAGGATGTCTTCTTCTCTTTAATAAGTACTATTAAAATGTATCTCTGGGCTTCATTTCTTTAGGCCGATTATCGCTGGGCTCCATATGGAAAAGTTACAGAAAATTTATTTTTATCCAAAGAAAAAAATGAAAGCATATATGGAATTTTTTTTAAAAAAAAAAGATATTGGATGTCTTCTTCACTTAAATAAGTACTATTAAAATCTATTTCTGGGCTCCATCTCTGTAGGTTCATTGAATCCATAACATAAGCCCAATGAGCCCAAACCAAAGCCTTCCCATTGGTTTCCAACGATTTTACTTGAAAATTTGAGGAACGTAAATTATATTATGGACTCGTGTTCACAATATATTGTAACATTTTAATTATATAATAATATTTTTATCAAATTTGAGTTCGAATTTAATATTGTTTGGTTCGTCAGCTTGCAAACATATTCGTTTACGAGTTTGTGAATATGTTCGTTTATGAGTTCATGAATTAATTAACGAGTCAAACTTGAACTTTTGTCATTATTAATTAACGAGCCGAACTTGAACTCTTGTCACTATTAGTTAACGAGTTAAACTTGAGTTAAGCTCGTTAAGTATAAAAAACGAATTTTTTACGAACCGAGTTTGAGCTGCTCTCGAATTTAATAATTTTCAAACGAGTCAAACTTGAGTTCAACTATAAAAGTTTGAATCGAACTCGAGTTTGTAATAAATTTAAATGAGTCGAACTCGAACTTACCAATATTAAGTTCAGTTCAGTTTGTTTACAGCCCTACTTCTTCTCCTCTTTGTTCAAAGAAAGAAAAAATAATAAATTAGACATATTCTAAGTCTATTTTAAAGAGAGAAATTTTTTTATTTTGCAAATTTTGATTATATTTTTAATTTTTTAAATATTTTAATAATTGTTATTATTTATTTGGATATGAAAGTGTATATGATTTTTTTTTAAAAAAAGTTATAGAATGTGTACTATTAAAATCTATACTTATAAGGTAATATTTTTATTGTTAGCGTATTTTGTTTCATTGTATTATTAATCTTCTTCTTCTTCTTCTCTTTTTTGTTCAAAGAGAGAAAAAAATAAACTTATGCATATTTTAAGTTTGTTTTAAAGAGAGAATTTTTTTTAATTTGCACATTTTGATTTTTGTTTTAGTTTTTTTGTATGTTTTAGTGATTTTTATTATTATTTGAGATAAAAACATTAGTTTTGATATATTTTGTGAAAAAAATTGTTGAAAATAAAAATATATTTACCGAAAAATGAGTAATATAAAGAAAGAAAATCGAATTGTTGAATGTTGAAAACGATATATTTGGTATAAATGATAAACTTGTAGGTGATAAACTTATAAATTGTAAACAATTAACGCGTAGTTTCTAAACAATAAACCTATAAATTATAAGCGATGAAATTGTAAATGATGAATCTATAAGTTATAAATAATGAACTTGTAAGTTATAAAAGATAAATCTATAAGTTTAAAATGATAAACTTATAGTTTATAAAATGATAAATCTATAAATTTATAACGATGAATTTGTAAGTTCAAAATAATAAATTTATAAGTTTAAAACGATAAATTTATAAATTAAAAACGATTAAAGTTACAAGTCTAAAATGATAATATTTAAATTCAAAATGAAATAACTAGCGCTAATGCTTCTAGGTAATCATGTAGCTGGTATTATCAAAGATGATCTGGGCATGTGGATTGGGGGGAATTGAAGGAATTTATTTTTCTTCTAGGCATTTTTTTATTAGAGAGTAAATGATAAATAATGTCAAAAGTAAATAATTAATATTAGAGAAAATTGAAGTTTGTTTTCCATTGATTTATTTTAATACCATTAAAATTTAAAAACATTAGATGGATTTAAGACGGAGACATCCTTGATTTATTTTTAAGTGTTGTTTGGTATTTAAGTAGGGCAAAAATTATTTTAAAAAAATTTACTTTTAAATTTTTTGAGTTTTGAAAAATGTTTTAAAAAATAACTAGATAAATATATATTGTTCTTAAAAACATATTTGAAAAAAATAATTTATAAAAAATAAAAAATCAGTCAATTCAATTAAAATTTTAATTTTTTTTTTACACTCATCAACAATCATTAAAAAATTGCATCATGTTTTAATCTCTATGTTGCTACTTTTTTATAAATAAGGCCTCGGCAGATTTGAGAAACTATAAATATAAAAGTGTTTATTACTTTCTCTATATTATTATTAATTTTTTATTATTAAAAGTAGAAATAACTCATAATATTAAAAATATGAATATATATATCATTAATAAAATAGAAAATATAATAAGTGGAAGATATTTAGCATTTCTCTAAATATGAGGCCTTAATATAGATTATATTACGCCAGAAAATATGTGCCGATCTCTAATTTAGAGACCCAACACAACTTTGCACCCACGAAATTGCCACGCTTAGCAGTACGCGGCTAAATTATTAAGGACGCTAATTAAGATGCGGCGCTATACGTAAAGTGATAAGAGTGGCCTTCGCGCTCCAAGCCGAATTTTTGGGGGCCCTATGGTATTCTTAACCGGGCATGGAACAACGGGCTAGCGGCAGAAAAGTTAGAGCTTGACAATTAATAAGATTGTGGTGGATTTTATTGCTGGAGAAACTTTTGGCAGAGGTATTCGTATCAGGCTTATTTAAAAAAATACGAAAAACAAAAATAAAAGGAATTACTTTATTCAAAGGCTTATTAACCATGTGCCTACTCTTTCTTTGATGCACCAAGGGAAAAAAATTTCTAACTTTGCAAAATTCAAACAGAAAGCAGACATGAAATCAGATTTATATTGATCGATCGGTTTCATGTTAATTTCAGAAGTGTAGGCATGAAATCATACTAAATAAAAAAAATTATGTTATTAATACTTGCATATATTACTATTGAATAAATTTTATATTATAATAGTTAATCTTAATACATAAATTCATCCATATACTTGTCCGAAAAAGTTTTAATAATGATCTGTTGAATTGTTTGAGGAACATATTAGACACCTAAACTTGTAAATTTGATAACATATGTCTAATAGATTTTTTGAAAAATTTACGAGATATTAAAATTTTCAAGTTAAGCATGATTATGGCAAATATATATATATATATATATATATATATATATATATATATATATATATATATATATATATATATATATATATATATATATATATATATATATATGCCAAAATGCCCTTTTAGGTGCTTAAAAGAATAGCTCTCAATTGAGTTCCTGATTTTTTTTAGTTGTTTTCAATATTTAAAATCCTAAAAAATTATTTAAACATACAATATTTGGTCTAAATTTGAAAAATTATATTACTTTATCACACATATGTAGGATCCTGAAATTATCAATTTTTTTAATGAATTCAATTTTAAACTTCATACATACTAAAATTAATATTTAAGAATTCAATAAAATACAATAAAAAGTTAACAAAGCGATATTTAGAGTAATCCCAACATATGTGTTTTTCGATCATGCATTAAGCCTAATAGTTACTACATATACGAATATTATGATGCATTTGTATGAGTGTGAATAGTAAGTCCCTTCTTTGTCATTATATTCCATCAAACCACAATTCAAAACGATCGACTGACCATGTAATAATAATTTACTAAGTGACCTCCGATTCCACCATAACCATGCACATAATATCCATGGCCTTTCCTTGGAAGCCATCTACATGTCCACGTGGCCTTGTCAAACACGAGACACCAATCATAAGGCTCTCTCACACACACACAATATAATCCCACAATTATTTCCAAACTTCGCTTGATTTTGAGTAGTGAGGATAAAGAAATCTCCCACCACAAAAACATTTCTCTTTTACTTGACAACATTATTTAATTTCTTCATAAAATTCACGTGCAAGAGAGACAAATTCACATACAAACAGAGAAAAGATGGGTTGCAACTCCTCAAAGAGAATTGAGGCACCCATCGATGTCTACCTTCCACCACCTTCATGCTTCGCCGTATTCGACATCAACTCCATACAAGAGCCATGGCTCTCTCTCGACAATTCTGCTCAAGAAAACCAAGAGAAACCCACCAACGTGCCTGCTCCTATACTCGACAAGCTCGAAAATGACGCTCCTCATTCATGGGACGAGGTTAGCAAAGCCCTAGAAGACCTCAAACCCACTATCAATAACAAAAACCCTACTCCCCCGCCGCCGCCATCTACCACCGCAGCCGGAGGTTCCCCTGAAAAGAAATATTCCCCAGGTAAAAGGCTATCTTTTCATACCCTTGAAGAACTCGACGCAAAACTATCTCCAAAGCCTCAAAATCAGCTGAGAAAAACCGAGTCCATGAAAACCCAATTGAATAAAACAGAGACACGAGCTGTAACTGAGTCGGGGAACGTTATCAAGCCGGTGAAAGAGAATATATTCATACTGAGGGATAGGCTAGAGAGAGAAAAACAAGGAAAACTTGAATCATTCGACAAGAAGAGATACGACCCACTGAGTGACTACCCGGAAAAGTGTCCCCCGGGAGGAGCTGACTCGTTAGTCATCTACACGACCTCGTTGCGCGGGGTTCATCGGACATACGAAGATTGCAACCGCGTGCGGTGCTTGTTGGAAGGGCACACGTTGGTTTTCGACGAAAGGGACGTGTCATTGCATGGTGACTTCTTGAACGAGCTGAGGGATCTGTTGGGAGAAGAGGTGAGTGCGCCTAGGATTTTTGTGAAGGGGAAGTATATCGGTGGAGTGGAGGAGGTGATGGAGCTGAACGAATCAGGGAAACTCGGGAGGATACTGAGTTGGGCATGTGTGGAGAGAGGGGTAGGAAGGCAAGCGTGTGGAGGGTGTGGAGGAGCAAGGTTTGTTCCTTGTTTAGATTGTGGTGGAAGTTGTAAGGTTGGGGTTGATGGAGTTAAGGATAGACGTGGTAAGTGTAATGAGAATGGGTTGGTTCTTTGTCCTATCTGCCTCTAATTACTAATTAGCTAGGCATGGAATTTTTGTACCCAACAGATTAATTGATAAGGAGAAAAATAGTGTCAATAGTTTTTCTTTGTAAATTAGAAAAATTCTTCCATAAATTGAGTTTATGAATTTATTTTCATATATATATATATATATATTGTAAATACTAGCTACTTTTTTTTATATGATAATCATCAAAATTTTGGTTTATGATTGAATTTATAAACTCGATTTTGATAAGGATTTTCTCTTTATTAATTAATCAGGTTTGATTAAAAGGGAAGACATTTCAAAGTTATTTTCTGAGATTTCTAAATTGATATCTTGGTAGAATCTAAAGTCCTGCCATTTTAAAAGGAAAAGAAAAAAGGATATTGTGTTTAAGTCAGATATGAATGAAATTTTGGCCTTTTCTTGCTTCAAGTGGATGAGGTCAGAGAAGCCGTGATGGTGTTGAAAGAGTTTGTGTTTGATACTTTGCTATCCCATGTGCATGATTTTGAAATGTGTAAATGATTGAAAATTTTTAAAAAAGAAAGGAACAGTAAATCGTGTATACCATATGATTGTATGAGTTTATTTATTTATTTTCTTGAATATCGTGCTTGTGAAATTTGCCATTTATATAGTGTGAAGGTAATATTCGCAACTTCAGGATCTATAGATTTTTCTCCTTTTCACTACAAATTGGCGAAAAATATTTCAAGGTTTTGGAGGAAAATGATTTTTTTTCTTTTTAGACTTGATTTTAGACTCTATGATAAGTAAAACTAATTAATAGTAAAATATCATATAATTATTTGACATAATTGTTAATATAGTCTGACATTGACTGGTCTATATTCATTGTTTTCTTCTCTCTCTACTTGCTATCCAAATAAATAACAATATGGAAACAACATTTCCTTTCTTTCCCTTTCGCTCATAAATCAAGTCATGTTCATTACAATGTGAAAACAATTTACAAGTTATTTTATTTTTTTTATTTATTAATATATTATTATAACCATCAATAAATAAATACATGAATCTGATTTATACATATATTATCGACGTAGAAATTAGAGTTAGGTACCCAACAACACACGTTGACAAAGACATGCAGCGCCAAGTCTTGGACTTTAATTTAAGATAAACGGGTTGCCCAACTGCCCAGTCGATGCATAGCTTCTTTTCTTTCAGTGGGGGGTTATATAGATTCCAGTGGGTAATCTTATTTTATAGATAATTTTCCACTACACCTGTTCCTTTTACTAGCTTGAGAATTTGATTTTTCATGAATGGGACATTTGAACCACTTCATCGATACGTATATGAATCGATAAGGCATCGAATAGGCACTCAGAAACCAGCTTATTCAGATAAGGGTTAATAATTCTAAAGAACTTAAAATCAGCTAGTTCTTAAAGATCATTCATTTCCAATGCTTCGAACACAAATTGAAAAAGATTATTACATAATAAATAGTTCAATTCTGCATTTTTAAGTATTTATATTCCAAACCAGAGACCAAAAAGGACCATAACAGCCTCCATACAAATAAAATTAATCATCCCATTAGGCCGTTGTATATGTTCAGCCTCCCTTCTATCCCACCGGACAACACTTACTTAAATTAGGTTAATCCCACACCAATCTAATCTAATCATAATTTGTCGCGGATTATTTTGCATATCTTACATAATATGATTCGATAGATACATAAAAACCTTATTTAAGCAAGAAAAATCCATCCCCATTATTCCACCTTAAAACTCTTATAATTAAAAGCTAAACAACTTTTTTTTTTATCTTATATTTATGTAATCAACTCCTCTTCACTTGTATGTGTATCCGTATACTTGTGTACTTGTATAGCTATTCATGGGTTCTGTTCAGCAAATATGTCCAGCAGAGATAGTGCCTGAAAATAAAGAGAAATATGATTTAACTACATGTAATGAATCTTAACAAACATTAACTGACAAAATTAAGAATCTCTCTTATCAAGACTGGATCTTCATAGACCATTTCAATCATACTCTTACCATGTAAGCAAACTAGTTATTACTTTGCACAGCAAAGCATGCTTAGATTGATTTATGATGAATCCGATCCAGATAAGTATTATCCAATATTGGTTGAGGAAAATTACCTCTGGAATGTTGACTTCAAGCCTGAATTTAGGACCATCATAGTGGTGAAGAATTGGTCTGAACGAATCCTCTTCCAGTGGCACACAAATTTTCCTTGTAACAACTCTCACCTGTTCATATATATAAACTAATTAAAACTGAACTGCCTAACAATCCTTAACAACGATTGAACTAAGACTTAACTACTAATACCCGGTACCCTATGGGAAAATTTTTCATCTAAGCTCAGACTTAGATTTTCATTCATTAATCAAACTATTAACTTCTTACTGGTCAAAATAAAATAATTGAACTGCTAATACCCAAAACCAATTGCAAGACTTTTATGCAGACCCGGTCTGTAGCTTCATTCATAAACTGTGCTAATAACTTACGACCGATATAAAAATAATTTTTAGCACATTTAAAAAGTAATGTATTATTGATTCGATTCATGAAATATAACATCTTAATAACTCAAACATAATCTAATCAGTCAAAAACTAGAATTATATATACCTGAGCAGGGAAACGTGATTCTCCAGGGCATTTCTTGTCCTCCCAGGCAGTAGGATCAATGTTTGTTCCACCAAAACTTGCAGCCTATAATCAGTTAATTGAACACAATTAATGACTAATCTTAATCATTTCAAAGACTAACAATGATCATATATAATGCAACGAAATGAAAGAAGAAAATAAGACAAACCTCAAAAATTCCATGAAGCTGGTGGGTGGAGTAGTTGTAGAGGAAAAGAGGCAGGCCCGGAGTTATTGCCCGAACTGAATCTCTGTAACGAGGGGGTAGACCTAAACATGGTAGTTCGAAACAGCTTAGAAATGGGTAATTAAGTATATAAAAGGAAGAGAAATAAAAATCCATGAGAGATAAATATTACCAAAGAGCTGCCTTTTGAGATTCTCTTGCATAGTATCATTGTTGCAGACAAAAATATACCCACCAATAGTTTCGTTCCTAGGCAAAGATTCTGAAGGCGGCAGAGTCTTAAACCTCTTATCAGCAGCTGTCTTGTTATCCTTAGTCTCACCATTGTTTTCAGAATCACCACCTCCTCCATTCTTCTTAGAGCTATTCTTCTTACCAGTTTTACCTCCATGATCATCTTCTCCCTTGTTCTTAATCCCCTTCACATTTACATTGACATTGTGATTAATATTCTTTGATGAATAAATACCCTTATTTAACCTACCGTTGATCCCAACATTCTTCTGAGATCCACCACCAATAATTTGACCAATAGGACCAAGTCCACCATAGCTTTTAAATCCCATACCCATCTTCCACCCATAATTGAACCCATTTAAATCAGAGGAATCACTGCCAGATCCCATCTTCCACCCTTCATTGAACCCATTTAAATCAGAGGAAAAACCACTAGATCCCATCTTCCAATCATCATTGAACCCATTCAAATCAGACCCTTTTGGATTTGAACTAGGATTAACCTCACCTCCAACTCTGATATCGAAATTTCTCCTTTGGTCTGGCCTTTTTGAGACATAACTATTGCTCCATATTGAGTCGTTGAGTGACATATTTGCTAAATTTGAAGTCTGCAACCTTAGCTGATCACTGAATTGGTAAAACGATTGCTGGTTGTTCTCCATCTTCAACACTGATTTCCTTTCAAAATCTATTAAAAAACAAGTTAACACCAATTGGGTATGATCGACGACCTTACAAAATCATAAAACAAAGTGAATAACGAGAACAGAGGATTTAGTGCAAAATATATCCAAAAAGAAAAAACAATTAACACCAACGGGGTACGCTCTGAGATATTAAAAAATGAAAACAGAGGATTTGTATAGGGTGTAAGAGAGAGAGAGAGAGAGAGAGAGAGAGAGGTGGGAAGAAGGGAAGAAGGGAAGAATTAAATAAGAGGAACTTGAGAAATTTCTAGGAAAATGAAGGGATTGCGTGTGGATTTGTCAAAGGCGCAAAGTTAGCAGTAAGATCAATGGAATTGAAAATTAAAAAAAAAAAAATTCCTTTTTTATTTATTTTTCTGCTTTTGTTTTAGGGGACAATATAAAAAAATTTGTTGCCCTTTTCTAAGTAGTTGGAGCGAATACGAAGTGAAGTGATAATTGATGGCGGCAAAAACGCGGCAATTGTGGAGCCCACTTGCGGTGAAGTGGCAGAAGGAGAGCAAAACAGAGTGTGAGGTTGCGGGGGTTGAATTTTGTGTAACTTTCTAGAAAGTCTTCTCAAGTTGGGGTAGAGTTCACACTCAAAAAGGACTTTCAAATTTTAATTTTCTTAATTGTTAAGGCTAAAGAGATAGATTATAATTATTAATATCGAATTTAATATTTTCAAAAGAATCTTATCTTAAGCTAAGGGTTGAACAGTAATTCCAAAGCATATTGTAAGAGATTATCTCATACATTTCATTGATTTTTTTTAAGTTTAAGTTTGTTAATTTGTTTAATCAAAATAGTGAATATAGAGCATAATGGAAGGTTTTGTTGATTTTAATGCTAAAGATTTTTTTTTAAATTAAATATTTTAAATTCCTTTGAAAATCAAGTAAAAAAATTTCTACCAAAATAACAAACTTAATTTTATGGAGCGGATAATATAAATTATTTATTAAATTATAAATAATAAATATGGAAGTAAATCAGTTTTAATAATTATGAAAACTCCTGGAAGACAAATGTAAGGTAAGCAGTAAGCCAGCACGTGAGTAGAGCTCCACCACACACAGTGAGGCGATGACACAGCTGTCGGCAACAAACAAAAAGGTAATTGCTGAGCCTGTTGGCCCCGTGAGTCAGAGTTGAGAATCAAAGATGCTCAAGGCATGCTATAACTCGTTTGAAAAAATTGTAATTTAAAAAGAGCTTTTTATTATCATATCATAAAAAATTAAGTTCAGAAAATAATAATAATAATAATAATGGTTATTTGGGTTATCTTATCTATTGATAGAGATAAAGAGTAGAAATAAGAGAACATGCTTAAATAAAATACAATTCAACTCCTTAGAAGATTACTCATAATTAACTAATGTCTTTAATTCCTATTTGAGAGTATAACACTATAGCATGTTAAATTAGAAGGCCTTATGGTTCGAATCTATAGCCCAACCACAACCAGCACATAGAAAACAAAGTCTAAATTTTGCAAGGAGTAGTAATAGTATGCAACCTTTAGCCCAGTAAAGACGGAAGCGTCTTATATGTGACTTAAAACGACAGGGAAACTTCAAAACATGAGGTTCTCGTACCAACAGCACAGCCAAACTTTGATTGAATGACATATTAATTTTTTCATTCAATTGTTTCTTGGAAAAACAAATTTAAATTTTGAATTTTGAATTTTTTATTTGGATAATTAGCAATATTTTTGTGATGATTATTTCTCAAAATTAAATATTTTAATTGATTAATATGAAATTTAATTTCATTCTAATAAAATTTCTCATTGTAATTTTATATTTAATTGCAAATTTGCTGGGATTAAAATCAAATTTTGTTCCAATTAGATGAAATAGAAACAAAATTTTGGGGAGAGTGATACTTGATCCAGTTTTACATCTTTCATACTTGATCCGGTTTTAACTAACCGGCGATCTCCGCCCCAGGCCGCCTGATAAAATTCCAGACACACTCCGCCGCCGCACAACCAAGTACTCTTTTTCCTCTCCAACACGAGGTGATTAACCTCTAATCTGTCCTTAATAATGCCCATAAAAACCTCCGCCCTGTATCTCTCTCAGAGAAATATAAATAGGCAGATGCTGGCTGTTTTCTATTTACTGTATTATCAGTAAAACTAAAAGTGCGTACCTATTCAAGTGCGACATTGAAGTCCAAGAAATAAAGAGCCGACGGAAGGCTTAAGCATTTATATAGGTTGAAGCTGGGTGGTTAGTTTAGTGGTAGTTGAGCGGCTGAAAGTGAAACAGAATGAATACAGCGCAACCCATTTTGCAATCACCGCCACGTTTTTGGCCGCTACCTAAACAAATTAATTGGCGGATTCTCCAAACCCAAAATAAACCAGCAAACAAAACTCTCTCTTTGTTAATTCCTTCTCTTCCTCTGATTACCCAAAGTTGGAAACTTTTAAATTGTTGGGTTTTTTTTGGAGGTGAAGAGGGAAGTCATTAAAGAAAGAAAGAAGAGAATAACTAATAGCCGGAGATGGCAAGCATTGCTGGTTCTTGTTCTTCTAATTTGCTACTTCTTAGAAGCAGAGAAACATGTAGCAATGGAGCTTCTCTGGCTCAGTACAATGGGCTTAGACTTGTGGAGAAAGTGCAAATGGCTCCCCCTGAGACTAAACCATCTAGGTTCATTTCTGCTTCAGGTATGATTTCTTCATCTTCCAGTTTATAAAGACCAAACCCTATCTATGTATGTGCGTTATATGTAATTTCTTGCCTGAATTCAAGACTCAGAAGCATAATGTGCTAATTCTTCAGTCCTATGCTCATAACAAGTGATTTGGTTTGCTTGGGAAATAAAAGGACAGAACCTTTTTTTTTTTTTTTGTATGTAACATTTTTGAGGTGAAATATTCAAAAGAATGCTCCAATCACAATTTGTATGTTGTGATAGAACTGAGCCCCGCATAGCATCATATGCGTCTCTTTCAATGGCCGGACTTGACAACCCATCTTTCTCGAGGGCTTACCTGCTAAACTTCATTAGAAATCGTAGTTCTTTGACATGATACTTCTCTAAGTTTAAGGACTTAACAAATGAGATTAAACTTAGGAGAAACCTTTTAATTATGTGGGGTCATTTTATCATGGATTTAACTGCAACTTATTTTATTATATTCAGCTCCAAAATCAAGAACAATCAGAGCCATGGCTTCTCCAAATGTTTCAGCTCCCAAAAGAGAAAAAGATCCCAAGAAAAGAGTTGTGATTACAGGAATGGGATTAGTCTCAGTCTTTGGCAGTGACATTGATACATTCTATAATAGACTCCTCGAGGGAGAGAGTGGGATCGGCCTAATAGATAGGTTTGATGCTTCATCCTTCTCTGTCCGATTTGCCGGTCAGATTCGTGATTTCTCTTCTAAAGGGTACATTGATGGCAAAAATGATCGCCGCCTTGATGATTGCTGGAGGTACTGCCTGGTTGCTGGTAAAAGGGCCCTTGAAGATGCCAATTTAGGCTCTCAAGTCCTTGAAAGAGTAAGTCATATATAATAGACTAGACAATCCTCGAGCCAGTTTCAGGGGTTGAGTTAGATCCAGTCTATTTCAACATTGACAAATTTTTTTGTTATGTTTATGGCTGCTGCAGATGGACAGAACAAGAATTGGAGTGCTGGTAGGAACAGGAATGGGGGGATTAACAGCATTTAGCAATGGAGTTGAAGCTCTAATCCAGAAGGGATACAAGAAAATAACTCCATTTTTCATCCCATATTCAATCACCAACATGGGTGCAGCATTGCTAGCTATTGATACTGGGTTAATGGGGCCTAATTACTCTATCTCAACTGCTTGTGCAACTGCAAACTACTGCTTCTATGCAGCTGCTAATCACATCAGAAGAGGCGAAGCAGATATCATGGTAGCTGGTGGAACTGAAGCCGCAGTTATGCCTACTGGAGTTGGTGGGTTCATAGCTTGCAGGGCTCTTTCTCAAAGAAATGAAGATCCCAAGAAAGCTTCAAGACCTTGGGACAAAGATCGTGATGGTTTTGTCATGGGAGAAGGAGCTGGTGTGCTGGTAATTTACATGTTCAATCTTTTACTCATCGACCAGTCCAATTATACGTGGCAGAGTATGATTGAACTGGTTCGTAAAATTTCAGTCTAGATCAACACCTTGTTATTAATTATGTTCAATTTTGAACAGATTATGGAGAGCTTGGAGCATGCAATGAAAAGGGGAGCCAACATAATAGCAGAATATTTAGGAGGTGCTGTAACTTGTGATGCTCATCACATGACTGATCCTAGGTCTGATGGTCTTGGTGTTTCTACTTGCATATCCAAGAGTTTAGAGGATGCTAAAGTTTCCCCTGAAGAGGTAAGACCTAAAATTAGTGATTGTTGTTGAACTATCAATTTGATCTAGACCATCAGTTTTCTTTAAAATCAAATTTTTAAGGCTTAATTAATATATTGCTTTCATTTTACACTTTACAGTCATATAACCCTATTTCATCCTAAAAACGCTTATTCATTTTTTTACTTCTGCTTTGATTGAAGAAATCAGGACACAATTTACTGTGAAATTGCATTAAAAATTAATCACTGGTAAGGATTTTGGGGTAAAATAACAAAAAAAACTTATTTTTAGGATGAAACTAGATAAAATCACATTAATTAAAATTAGGTACTAATTAGGCCCAAAAGTTAATTGAGAAGCGAACAATATCATTTCAGAAGGGCAAATTGACCTTCTTTGAATTAATCCAATCTTCCATTCTAATACAAAATTTTGTGTGAATTTATGGTTTTGCAGGTTAACTATGTGAATGCTCATGCAACCTCAACACTTGCAGGGGATTTGGCTGAGGTTAATGCCATCAAGAAAGTCTTTAAGGATACAACAGAGATTAAGATGAATGGGACAAAGGTGAGATATAAATTTAACTTGCATTTTCTTAGCATACCTTAGCTCATTATGGCTAATTATTATGTGCTTTTTTTCTTTTGTTTTTTGAGTCAATGATTGGACATGGGCTTGGTGCTGCTGGTGGACTAGAAGCCATAGCAACCATAAAAGCAATCACTACAGGATGGTTGCATCCGACTATCAATCAAGATGTAAGCATTTCTGTTAACCCTCTCAATTTGAGTTTGCTATGAAAATAATTACATGCAGGAACCAAATTAGAACTTATAACTCGAAAAATGACTATAAATGGAAAATTGTGTTTTAATTTATCTCAAATATTTAATTTTAAGGCAAATTGATCATCGCAAAAAAAAAAAGAAGGATAAATTGCATCTTCAATCATAGATCATGGTCGGGCTTGATGTGGTTTTATTGCTAATCTTTGTAGAACTTGGAGCCTGATGTCACAATTGACACTGTCCCCAATGTGAGGAAGCAACATCAAGTTAACGTTGGTATGTGTTTTTGGTTTGTGTCTGTGCAAGTGTCTACTTACTTCCTGCATTATATTGTGGATAGAATAATCTTAATTTTCATTAATTTCATTGCAGGAATCTCAAATTCGTTCGGCTTTGGTGGACATAATTCTGTGGTTGTTTTCGCTCCCTATGAACCTTAACTCCATAATTTGGTTGATTTTGGGTCTCAAAGTTGATAGAAATTATAGATTGGATGTTGGGAGAATTCATGATTTTTTTCTTGCCAGGAGATTATGATTACTGAATTCCAAATATTTTGTAATAAATTTTCTATGACTATATTTAATTCAGTATTTCTGAAAAGCATTCGTGTTTTTTTTTCTCTTCCTTTTGTTGTCATTTTCTGTTATTTCGATCACAAATTAAAATTTTAAGGCCCATTCATTCTCTATACCAGGAAAAAAAAAAATCCAACAAGAATTCAATTTCCATACGACTATAACCGCTGACCTAAAAATTGTTTCGTTGACGAAGAAGAGATGTTTTAAGGATGACTCTTCGGGCAAAGGGTCAATTTGATTTCAAGTTTTTTTACCATTTTTGTTCAAAAATTAATTATTGAACCTTTTTTTAATGCAATTTTTGAACCTAATTACTGTATAATTTTTTATTTTACCTCATTTTAGTTTTAAAAACATTTATTTCTATTTTTTTTTATTGCAAATTTTCAGTTAATTACAGACCAAATTCTATAACCAAAGCAAAATAAAAAAATAAGGAGATTGCCGCCACTGCTAATACTGGCAATGATATGTCTTTAATTGCACGTGATTTGGGAACAAATATTTATAATGCACCTGGGGGATCTAGCAGCAATATTTGAGGTCATGGTGGAGCAAATCATCGAGCTTATTCAAGAGGTAAGCGGCCCATGCGAATCTTAAATGCTGAAGAATTTATGGAGACCCAAATAGCAGAGAAAGATGGTGAATTTCTTGAGTATGCTTCCAGGGCTTCAAAAATGATCAGGTTGTCTCTTTACCAGCAACAATGAACTCTAAGAATCATAATGTGGTGGGCAGGCCGCAACCAAGTTGTTCCTCTGAAGCTCACATGGTCATTGATAATAGTTTGTTTTATGTAGAAGATGGTGCAATCATCAACAATCAAGACAATATACTTAAAGGACGGCCTCCTGATAAGGAAAGAGCGGGTTTGTCCGGAATTAGTCCTCTCATAATAAATGAGGCTAATATGGAAGAAGATGGGAATGTTGTGAATGCAGACTCTGAAACTGAAAAAAGTCTTTGGATCCTTGCATGATTGATTTTTACCTTTATTTGTTTATTTTTCTATGGTTATGTCTATAATGTCTTGGAACTGTCAAGAGCAGCTAATAGCTCCTTTATGCGTTACTTGAAGTTATTATTGTAGAAACACAAACCTTCTATATTTGCTCTAGATCTTATGGAGCCTAGAACCAGTGGTGTTAAAGCTAATCGTACTATCAAGAAGTTGGGGTTCAGCTTTTCTCACCGATTTGAAGCCTCAGGGTTCTCTGGTGGAATTTGGTATTTGGATCATGTGGAATCATCCTGTTTCAGTGGATATCATTGAGAATAGCTATCAGTTCATTCACTGTGCTGTGACAGATAACAGTAATTTTTTATCTTTTTTCAATACGGTTTATTGAAGTCCAAATGCAGTACATCGGTCTCGGTTATGGAATTATCTCTCACGAATTAATCAAACCACTTCCCAACCGTGGGTGCTTCTAGGAGATTTCAATGCTTTATTATTTCAAGATTAGAAATGTGGCGGTTCAGCTAATCAGGTGAGGGTTTGCAGTAAATTCTGTGATCGGTTTTCAGCTAATCAAATTATCGATATTGGATGTAAAGGCCCAAATATACTTGCTGGAAGCGTGGCACTCTAATGGAAAGGATGGACAGGGGCTTACCCAATTCTCCCTGGAGATTGAAGTTTCTGGAAGCGTCTATTCTTCATTTGCCAAGATTGCACTCTCACCATAGGTTGTTGCTCTTACATTTTGTAGCTTTATTCCTTCTCGAGTGGCAAGACCTTTCCGGTTTGAGGCGGCTTGGCTTACTCATGAGAATTTCAATTATTTTGTTCAGGATAATTAGAGTATAAGTTTTTCTTTTATGGACACAATTTTTGATTTAATGGGTAAAATTAAACATTGGAATATGGAGGTTTTTGGAAATGTATTCAAGCATAAGAGACTTCTGCTAGCTCGGATTAATGGGATTCAAAAATGTTTGGAACAAAAATACTTTCAACACTTAGCTGACTTGGAGCACGCATAAGATAGGAATTGGACACTATTCTTTTAAGGGAGGAAATCATTTGGCATCAAAAGTCACGTAGTGATTGGATTCAATGGCGATAGAAATACATCTTAATTTCATCTAAAGACATTGAATAAAAGGAAAAAGAATAGAATTGAGAGGTTGTAGAATGCTGATGGAGAGTGGATAGGGGATCAACACAAATTATGTCAACTAGCAATGGAGTATTTCATAAATCTATATACAAGGTTCGTTTTGCGTTAAATTTGGAAAAAACGCTTTTATAGAAAAAAATTATTTTTTATTTTTTAAAATTTTAAAAACTGTTTTTTGAAAAAAAAGACAAATAAATAAATTTTTTTTCAGATTTGAGAAAATCAGTTTATAAAAAATTAAAAAATTCAGTCAATTAAATCAAAAAAAAAATTAAATTTGTTTTTTTGTCGTACAACAGTAATCCCAAACATCTCCAAAGAAGAATTGGTCTTTGCTTCAACATTTCCCATATTCATGGTTGTTTCCTTGCTATCTCTAGTGATATCTTTCATTCTCTTATGGACCTAGTTACAAATGACGAGATCAAGCATGATCTTTTCAATATGAAGCCTTGTAAGGATCAGTCACAGTGGGATACTATGGATACTTTTATATGCTCTCAAGTCCGTTTTGTTCTAGTAGGTGGAAAAATCAATCCTCTCGTGAATAGAACTTTTACTTCTCTCATTACAAAGATTGAACAACTTGTATTAATTACCCAGTTTTGGCCCATAGCGTTGTGCACTGTGATTTACAAAATTATCACTGAGGTTGTTGCAAACCGACTGAAGCAGGTTTTACATCTGCTATAGGGCCAAATCAGATGAGTTTTTGATTGTTACAAATAACATTATAGTGGCACAAGAAGTTATCCACATTATGAATGTCAAAAAGTTAAGAAAGGGTTTTTGGCTATCAAAGTGAACTTGAAGAAAGCCTATGACCATCTCAGATGGAATTTCCTGTGTGATACTTTGCTAGATGTTGGGTTAGTAGAAAATTTTGTTAACATTATAATGAATTGTGTCAACTCTAATTCAATGCAAGTTCTATGGAATGGAAATTATACCTCCTCTTTTCAACCATCTAGAGGGATTAGGCAAGGTGATCCTCACTTGCCTTACCTATTTGTCCTGTGCATTGAGAAATTAGCTAATGGTGTTAATCAGGCCGTCAGATAAGGAAAATGGCATCCCATACAGCTAAATAGAGGTGGACCCTTCTTACCCATCTGTTTTTCACAAATGACTTGGTGTTTTTTGCTAAAGCCAAAAGGGATCAAGTGGATATTATTTGTGGAGTCCTTCAAGATTTTTTTTGTGTTCTGTGAAAGAACTTTATTTTGATAAGACCCATTTTTTCTTCTCTAGAAATGTGAATCGAAGTTGTAGAAGGGATCTTTGCAATTATCTTGGAATTCAAAAAATTGATGACTTAGACAAGTATCTTGGTGTTTCTCTCTTGCATTCAAGGGTCATCAAGAAAACTTATCAACATGTGGTATAGAAAGTGAAACAAAGACTCTCAGGTTGGAATGCGAATGCTTTATGGTTAGCGGGAAGAGTTGCTCTTGTTCAGTCTGTGCTCCTTGCTATGCCTAATTTTTCCATACAAACGACTTCCCTTCCTATTACTATATGTATGGATATTGAGCAGCATATTCGACGATTTATTTGGGGGGAAACCTATGAGAAACGTAAAATAGCACTGTTTTTTGGGATAAAATTCAAAGGGGAAGGAGAATGAGGGATTGGGTATGCGAAGCATATCTGAATTAAATATAAAGCTTATTTTTATGAAATAGGCTGGTTAATATCCACACAACCTGATTCACTTTGGGTTCAGACACTGAAGACAAAGTATAAGGTTGGTGATAATTTGGCTATTAACAATCATGGCCAAGTGATCTCAACTTTGTGGAGAGGTATCTATAAAATTTGGAAATATATTGAAGTTAATGTCAGCTGGGCATTGGCGAATGATAAAGCCGTTGGATTTTGGTGGGATAAATGGGTACTCGGGCTGCAGGTTCCTTTAGTTGTGATGGTTGTGGTGGAGATACCTTGAACTATGATGGAGATGAAGGTTTTTAGATTTTTTACTCAATATGGAAACTAGGATTGGGACCTTATAAAGCATTATCTCCCACATAATTGTATTGGGCTTATTTTACCTCCCTCATCGGCATGGATGAGGATTTTCAATAGAGAAGAAGAAATGAGTTTATTTTTTAAGATAGTTGCAGCAACGTCACTCGGCTCATTCACCAAATCTCCATACAATCAAAGACATTCCATAATGCCATATATGTGAAAAGCAAACCTACCAGTAGTAGTGAACAGCGAATTGTAATGATTGGTTGGGAGGGTCCTCAAAATAGATTTATTAAAGTAAAAATATATGGGTCTTTTGAGGCCGGTTCAGGGAATGGTTTTTGTGGGGATCTCCTACGTGGTATTGATGGAATATGGATTGATGGCTTTGTTTGTAATATAGGACACTGTTCAGTGATTTTAGCCGAGCTTTAGGGGTTATATTATGGTATCAAATTAGCAACAGAGCTTCATTATAGACATATAATGGTTGAATGTGACAAGAAGTCAGCGATGGATATGGTGCTGGGTAAAACTGATCATGCTGGTATTTGCACCCTTTTGGTAATGGCTGTTC
Source organism: Triadica sebifera (assembly GCA_023653625.1). Taxonomy (NCBI): domain Eukaryota; kingdom Viridiplantae; phylum Streptophyta; class Magnoliopsida; order Malpighiales; family Euphorbiaceae; genus Triadica; species Triadica sebifera. The sequence goes on along the minus strand of CM042905.1, from coordinate 831,021 downwards.
GAAGATTAATGCAGAATTGTGATATAGCCCGCCATCATAAGACACATCTTCATAAATGTTAAGTTTGCGGTTGATTTTCTCTCTTATGCTCATATTTTTTCCATGGGTTTCAAGTTCTTTACTCTTCTCCTTTTAAGTCTCAATGACGTTCTTTTCCATAATTGTATTGGAACTTCCTATGTCCATTATTTGGGTGGTTTTGGAAGCTTGGCTCATTCTTTTTTTTACACCAAAAAATGAAAAAAATATATTTTTATGATGAAATAAAATAAAAATCACATGTCAATTAAATTAAAAAAATTAATCTTAGAGTAAATTAATCATTAAAAAAATTTTGAAAAATAAAATTTTCTGATACAAAATCTAAAATATCATTACAAAAAGAGTTCAAACCATTGTATTTTATAAGTTTTCGATCTCGATATTTTCCCTCTCAAAAAAAAATATTCTTCCTCTCCAATCTAATGTTAAAAGAAAAAAATATGAAATAGCAAAATCTTTTTTGATTAAGTTTAGTGTGACAAATTTAAAAGTTGATTGATTATATGCATGTAAATTTAAAAGTTGACAAATTTGAAAACACAGAGTGTTTTCATAATCTAAATTAACAACATTAATCATGACTGAAATTTTTGAGGAAAAAGTACATAACTTAGTTTGACTAGTCACTATGTACGGCTATGAATTGCAGCTGCCATTGCATTTCTCACTTTCGGCCTCTCCAATTCTTCAAAGGGTGAAACCAACAAAAAGTTACAGAAAGAAAATCAGAGAGAATAAGCTTTGAGATAGAGAGAGAGAGAGAGAAATACCTCCCAAAAATAAATGAAAAAATTGCAAGTATAGAATTCCAATCTTTAGCAAGTTAGCCATCATCATAAAAGATTTTTCCAAAGAATCTAATAATAGGTAAAGAAAAATTTTGGACATTAAAGTTATTCCTTGGAGGTTCTATTTGTAGAAATAAAGTTAGTTAATTGAATTACTTTAGCTTTAACACTTACATTAAAGTTAGTGACATCCCACTTGCTCAATGCTTAATTACTGTTTAAGACGGTGGATTAGACGAATCACCGATTCACCATATGAGCATGGGATGGCATTGATGTTGACTTTAAACTGCTTAATTATGTTTCATGCTACAATCATAAGATAGATTGGACCATCATTACCTAAACTTTGTTCTAAGTTAGCCCATGTAGCATGGAACCCTTCAAGCCTAAAAGCAATGTGGCCGAGTTTTAAAATTAAGAACAATGTAAGAATTTTTTTTTTTAACATTTTCTTGTTTTATTATTGGTTTATATAATCAAATTTTTAATTTATAAAATTTATTATTTAAATTATTAAATTTAATTTAATAATGCGAACTAAGTATAAAGCAAATATCTAAAAAAATATTAATAAAATATTAATAACATTCCTCATATAAAAGATATATGCTGAGAGTAAAATAATAAATAAATATAAAATCAATGAAGTATTTTTATATAACTTGAAATTAATATTCAAGAATTAGAAGTGAAATTGATTCCAAATTATGCAAATTTAAGGGTCGAAATTCCAAAATTCTTCAGATCTAATTTCATGCATGCCAGATCATATTACTTATACATATTTATACAGCTATTTAATTAATTTGATTGTCAAAAAATAAAATTCTATCACCGAGGAGTTTCAAAGCATGATGATGAATCCATGATGGCATTCAAATTTATCTTTGTCAAAAAAAAATTAAAAACTAAAAAGTATGATTCTTGATTAATTATAGGAATATGCCTAAGAGGGAATCTTTAACTTCTCACATTCTGTGACTTCAACTTGCAATTATTTATGTTATCTTTCTTGTTACTTTCTTCCCTCATACTCCTAGAAAGTGTTTTTTTTTTTAAATGACTGGTCCAAATGTATCCCATTTTAATATTAGTATTTCGGAATCAATTGGAGGCGAGTAATTTGTTCTTTATCTCGTTTTTGAATTGATTGAAATGGAACGATGAATATGCTTCTTTGTCCCTTTACCAATAAATAAAAAATTGTATTAAAAAATAATAGAATATATGAATATGAGATTACAATGATCAATATATACATATAATTCAAAATGATCATGAATTGTATGTACCTTTTTTCAGTCTAAAAATATAAACTAAGAAATTGATCATTATTAATTTAAATCACTAATTAGTAATCAATGGCTTCACTGGCATGCTAGAAGGAAACCAATATGATATTGATTTCGGAGATAAGCAACATAATTACAGATGCAATGTAGGTGGTTAGGGATTATTAGTACATAAATTGGGTAATTTGTGTAATCCACCAAAATTTGACTTGATTAATTTGTTGTTCACCCACTAATAATGATATTTACCTCAAACTGCGGGCAGGTAGGCTGACATCAATGTCAACGTTTTCATAGAATGAATGGAGGAAAATTGTAGCAAAATAACAATTATATATATATATATATATATATATATATATATATATATATATATAATACTATCATTTTTAAGACATTTTGTAACATTAAACTCATGATTGATGGGTGAACAGATAGAAAAATCTAAAAATAATTAGAGATAAAAAAAAAAATTTCTACCAACCAATTAGGAGGTAATCAGTGTTGGAGAATGTCTTAAAAAATATAGTTTTCTTAGCATTTCTCATAGTTGCATATTAATAGGATAATTTCTATTATTTGATTTTTGCTTTCACTAACAATAATTTCCTTGAATTCAATATTGTTAATTTTTAAGTGTTTAATCATTACATTCGTTTTTTTTTTAAAAAAAATCATTACATTCGGTTTAAAACCAGAAAATTAGATGTTCAAATCGATGGCAAGATGTAAAAATAATTTTATTTTGTTCCATTGTATTAATTATGACATGGTAATGACTGAACTTGAACGAAATTTGTTAATAATAATCAATATATTTTAGACCATATTATTTGGGATTTATTTGAGTAAGAGATAATTATCACTTGTAATCTGATAAGTATTAGCATTAGTTATCCTTAATTAGCTGTTGTTGTAAAGTCTATCTCAATCACAATCACTTATGTACGTGTATTTATATATTCCTATTGTTAATTTCTGAATACCAGTCTGTAATTTCCTCAAGCTTTCAATTTGCATATTTGCCCAATAAAATACTACCAGCTATTAGCTAATTAAACCCATGAATATATATGCGTTTTAATTGGTTTGATAATAGAGAAGAAAATTTCATTACTTCAGTCAGATTTATATGTCATGATTAATGTTTGCATGATAGTATCCTTAACATGATAGTGTGTGTTCTTAGCATTCTTCAAGCAAATATATATATATATATATATATATATATATATCATGATTAGTATTAATTTTTGCATGATAAATTTAATATATGTGACTACATACTTCTCCCTATGATTTACCTGAAACTTTGTGGTCGAAAGCTTTTAAGAGAAATATTTGAGCCTAATGTCACGGGGTCATTACTCTCTCCCCAAAAGATCGATCTAGTGGGGTGTGCAGCGCCACCGCTTATAGCCAGGACTCATTCCCTTCACCTATCCGATGTGGGATTGAAGTCTGTGACACTAAGCTCTAAAGTCCTAAGTCTAAATTTTGATTTTTTAATGACTCGTGATTTTTCTTTTATAAGTATTAAAATTGTGAAATTTATTATTTATATAATAATAAATTATTATCTCAATTTATGAATAAAGATATACATCGAATTTAAATAAAAATAATAATAATAAAATCATACATTAGCAGACACATTATTAGCCCCATCCAACAAATTGAGTTCTATATACTCATAATTTGCTTATGTGGAATAATTAATCTTTTCCGAGAAGAATCATTGTACGGTCAGGCCTATTATGATCCCCAATCATCAAATACGGCACAAAGCTTATCACAATGTAAATGGCAATTTAGTCATTGTACGATTTAAATACCACCACTGACCTACTTTTAAGCACTAAATTCTTCTCTAATAGGGCTTTGATTCACCAATTAGAGAGTAGTAACATGGGCATTGACTTGGTTAGCTGTCTACTTAACTTGTAAAAATGAAATTCAATTCCTCTCAATATTATTTTTATAATCTAATTATTTAAAAAATATTTTTTTATAGCCATATTCGTTCAAATTTTGATAAATTAACAAGATTGATCTCATTATAATTTGGTTAAAATCAACTCAAGAAGGATAATATGTTGATTTAAAGTTTGGTTACAAATATATAACTTTTTTTTTTCACAATACTGTTATAATTTTTAAAAAAATTAGATTAATTTATACATGAATTAAAATAACGCACTAGCTATGTCGTAAATTAAAAATTTATAGTGAAGTTTGAATGATAAATTGAATTTTAATCTTATGGGTCGATCTTCTAAAATTTACATTTTTATTTGATTCGTAAATTATTTTTTTGCAAGAATTGAAGATTAAAAAAAAGTATATAATTGCATAATTCAAGCCATAGTTTTTTATTTCGAAAGAGAAAAAAACACTTATGTATTCAAAAATTTCCTCTCTACATATTAATTATTAATTTAAGGGGTGGAAACAAAATAGGAAAAGATTATTAAAGAGAGAAATTTTTAGATAGAGTCAATTTATCATGTTATTTATAAATTAATTCAATTAAATATTAATACGTATTAAATTATTTTTTTATATTGATTAATGTAAATATAATAATTAATTGATCTATATATATATTACTATTTAATTAAATTAATCTAATAAATTGAATATATTTAAAAATTTATCGAGATAACAGTTATATAATGTGTAATATGCTCAATCCTAATTTCCACATAGGATATTCTGTCCTTTCTACCCTTGTAAAATAAAAAAGGAGATGAAGAGGGCAAAAAAGGGTCGAGTGGATCTCAAGTAATTTGGACTGAAGAAGGAGGAAGTCCACATCCAAGGGTCATCAAGGCTTGGTAAAGAGATCCAACGGTTGAGAACAAAAACTCAAAAATTGATCTAATTACTAACTGAGAAGGGTGGGGTGGGGGGGACCAAAATCCCACTCAGCCTACCTTAAACATATAATTTCTTTTTGGCTAATTATAATTTATATATGCTTACATGGAAGCAATTGAAGGGTACGGTCCACTAATTGAACCATAACTCCATAATTGTTCTTCACATGGATTCCAACCCAAAATGCCACATTTCTTTAATGTTATTAAGAGGGCATCCACCCAAAATAAACAACACCCTTAATTGCATTTTCTCCTCTTAAAATTCATCTTGTAGGGTTACCCCACCTTAGCAAATTAATGCTTAAATCAAAGTCGTCCGAAATCAGATTGGATATTAAATCGTATTGATGATGGGATCCCAATTCAATTGATTCAATCAAATTCAGTGAGATATATACAAAAACAATTAAAGAGAAAATTTTATTCAAAGAACAACTTAGAATTGAAATTTTAAATTTTATTTTTCAATTTTTATATCTAAAACGTCATAATTTCTAAATTTAATATTAAAATTATTCCAAAATAACATAATATAAAAAAATTACTTTTTTTATTAAATCAAACTAAATTAATAGTTGATTTTCTATTTTTTAATCCAATTAATCGGTCGGATTCGATTTCAATAACTTGCTTCAAATCCTATGTATATAGAAAGACAGAGAAAAGAATAGGCCAAAAACTTGGAAAATATGGGGTCACACCTCATTTTGTGGAGGCAAAGGGCAGCCAAAGAACACCAACCTAATTGGTCTCCACATGGGGCATACATTATAAAAGAGATCATCAATCATAGTACATAATAATATTATTAAATGGGTTGGGTTTCATTATCAAATAAATATACAAAAAAAAAGTATCTTTAATTAGCTAGGATGAGAGTGAAAAGTATCCCTTGTTTCAGGGGCTGCTGGTGGGAATTGCTCAGCATATCCCTTTTGGAGACTGTAGTGTAGAGCGGATCAGTGCAAGGAATGATAAAATGAAATTTTTTATTTTTAGACACTGTTTAATATTTAACTTTTGATTAGTATAAAAAGAAAAAAAATTTAAAATAATTTTTTTAAGAATCAATCAATTAGAAAATGAATGTTAGACAGTATTACGAGTAATCAGCATTTTAAAACATGATAATACTTGCGCTTCCTCTCTCTCTTTTAATTGATTTTAAAGTAATTCAATTATAAGTTAAATTTAAGACGTCACATTATTAAAATTAGACAAACAAAAAAATGTTTATTGTAGTATATTATTTTAAAATTTGAATTTAGATCTCTCGTGATATATTAAAACAAAGCAAGTAATACTAAATTAAACTTATTACTATAGCTGCCCCTATTTATATCTTAATTCTCAAATTCTTATTTCTCTCTATTCTATGAAAATAAGCTCTTTTACTTTTATACTTGTAATAAAATTTAATTAATATTATCATAATTCTAATTGTTATTTATGTTTTTCCCTCTATACTACGGATTAGGAACATATTAAAAAAAAACTAAATGATGATAGGTTATATTTATTAATAATAATACACGTTAAAAAATTAATTTAATTGAAAAATGAAATATACTTTGAAAGAAATTAAAAAAAAAAGTAAGTCTTTTTAGGCTTGGCAATAAGTATAAAATTATGTCACTTATTATCATCATTTAAAAAAAAAAAAACCCTTATTATCATAATTGTTAACTTACCACTGCAAACTACATTGACCTCAAAATTCAGTACAAATATAAAAAAATAGAGAGTTATTAGTCTTAATGTTTCTTATCAAGTAATGAAATCTGTCATTAAATTGTAATGGAATGGGGAAATTGTTGTGGTTGTGATATGGTAATTGGTTACCTCTCATTTCGTAACCTTTTCATTATCATAATTAAACTCTTGGAGGAAGCAAGGGTTGCTTGCTATCTTATCAATTAGTTAATAATTACCATAAAGCAATTAATGGTTCAATTATATCATAATCAATAAAGAAAATTATAACATAATAAAAGACAGGTGTCGACCAATAAAGTTACGCACATAATTATAACATACGCACATATAGACAGGCAAATATTCACACAAATCAACTGCGATTGGTCTGTCCTTCTTCTTCGTCCATGTTCTCTTATGGAAAAAGGGTTTTAGGTTTTAACTTCTATAAGAATGCTTATCCACATCATTAAAAAGGTAATTAGTGAACAAAAATGATGAGGTGGACACGACTATTTCTTAATTTCTTGTATTCACACCAAGACAAATTATTCTTTAGAGCAGATTAATGCAATATATATATTGGATTATAATTATAAGCTTTGGAGGTAACAATAATTATCAATTTATTCATCTCAAGTACTTTAGTTATATTATTTATCAATACTAAATAATAATAATAATAATAAGTACAAGTCAGATTAAGGGTCATTAATCCATTTATTAACCGAGGTGAGTGGTAGAGAGCAGGGGTCTATCTTTTTACAAAATCTCTTTATTTTAAAATAAAAAGTCCGTTACAACACCTTTAAATATAAAAAAGAAATTTTTTTTACAAATACAATAAATTTTTTTATTTTTACTCTTCATTTTATTTTATCGCATATAAATTAATATTCATCAAAAGAAAAAAATTAAATAACTTTATTATAAGAAAAGAAAAATAATAAAAAAATAAAAAATATATAAAAAGTTGATTTGTATTGATTATAATTAGAATATAAAATAAAATTTAACTTTTTAGATATAAAGAGTTAAACTCGCTGTTTATTCTAAATTTTAGAGATAAAAAGTCTATTGAATATCTTTTTTATTCAATAACTCTTTAAAATAAAACAAAATATATAACTCAAATAAATAACCTATTAGAGATACATCTAGTAATGTATTAAAGTTAAAGAGGATAAAAACTTGAAAAACTGAGCTCAAGCTTGATTTTTAACAACAAATTAAATAAATATATATAAAAGAATTAAAAATGAAAATTACCAAATCTGTGTATTGAAAGATAAATAGATTACTTCAGTAATTGGGCAGATCAGGCGAACGAGCAGAATGTTTAAATATGAGATTACGACAATCAAGCTGAGCTTAACATCAAAATGAATGAGTTGAACATCAGCTTAGCTCACCGTTTGTTTATTTTAATTTAAATCCTTTCTAGTCGTATTCTTAAAAATATATATATATATGGTTTAGTTTCTATAATTAGCTAGAGATCATATTAATATTATTTTCTAATATTATGTATCGTGAACTATATTATTCAGACATTTCAAAAATAAAAAGTACTCATATCAAATATTTACTATATATGTATAAGTATGAAATATTTATCGGATCTTTCAATTTAAAAGATGATGTTTTCCGATATGAAAACATATTGCTTGAATTTTAAAAATGAATTATTACTAGTTTGTTTAATACTAATTTGTTTAATTTTTTAAGTTATTTAATTTTATTTTATTGTTTATCTTTATTGTTTGAATTTTAAACTTTTAAATTTATAGTTTGAAATATTTTATCTTAAAGAAAAATAGAATATTACAATTTTATTTTATTTAACAATTTAAATGTAATAATTTGATATATCTTTTAATTTAAATTATTGTATATAAAAATTAAGATATTTACAATTTTATATATAAAACAACATATCTTCGAATTTGTAACTTAATGTTTGATATTTTTTAATCATATCCATATATTTTAAATTTTAAAAAATAAAAAGTCAGACTTTTACATATGTATCCTTATCCGAGTCTAAACACAATAAATCGTGAGATTGACATATTCGCTACCACAATATATTCAATGACATTATAGTATGATAAAAACAAAGACAAATATATATATATATATATATATTATCGATTGTTTTAAATTATATATAGAAAGTGATTAAGGAGAAGTATATGCATTTAGGTGAGTGGGCAAGCATGGAAGTATCTCAGTTTATCCTTGTAGAGGACAAATAGGATTGCTTTTTGTTTAAAAGTCATTTGCTATTGATTATACGATGTTTCCTTCCTAAATTCCTCAATTTGTTCCATTTGTGTATGTTGGGTCATATACATTGAGTGAAATTGCAAAAATTTGATCACTCATATCACAGGATAATACTGCCATATGCCATGTTTGATTTCTCATGCTCAATATATAATTGCCATCGCCTATATGTAAGATTTAAAATTTTAGAAAAACTTTATTAGTTAATTAGAATAATGAATTTTTGTAATTTATATTTGATTCGCTTGTCAGGTTTAATTATAAGGTAATCTCCAATGGATGTCATTTTGGCGTAAAAATAGATAAACAATAAGAATGGTAATATTTCTGTCAACTCCAACCGGACGTCATTTTGGTGTCAAATATAGCGCGGTAATATCACTAACTACAGTACCGCACCATATTTAATATGACATTATAGTAATGTCATTTTAGAGAAAAAAAAATCTTTGGCATTGGGGAGAAGTTATAGGAAGAAAGGGGTGCTAGAGAGAAGTTGCAGAAAGAAAGGGTAAAGAAGAAGAAGGGAAAAAAGAAAGGGAAAGTTGTTTGCTGTTTTTTCTTTTTTTTTTTAGTTAAATATTTTTATTTATATTTGAAAATAAAAAAATTTAATTAGTTAAATATTTTTTAGTTAACAGGATACTATTTTTTAGTTAAATATTGTTTAATTAGTAAATTGATATTTAATTTATATTAAAGCATATTTAATTGAATAGAATTATTAATAATAATTGAATAAAGTTAATATTAATAAATTGAAGTTTAATTAATAGTAAATTAATGCTTAAATTAATTTTTTTAATTTTTTGCAATTAAATTGCAATCCAATTAAATTATATCATCCAATTAAATTACATTCTAATATTTTTAATATTATATAATTTTAAGTTCATAGCAATTTATCTATTTTTTAGTTAATAGGACACCATTTTTTTAGTTAAATATTGTTTAATTAGTAAATTGATATTTAATTGATATTAAAGTATATTTAATTGAATATAATTATTAATAATAATTGAATAAAGTTAATATTAGTAAATTGATGTTTAAATTGATCTTTTTTTTTCTTATTTTTTGCAATTAAATTGCAATTTAATTAAATTGTATCATCTAATTAAATTACATTCTAATATTTTTAATATTATGTAATTTTAAGTCCATAGCAATTTATCATCCAATTTATCTAATTTTAAATACAACATAATTTTAATTAATCTTCTTAATTGAATATAATTGAACAACAAATTAAATAAAAGGAAAAAATATATAACTATAAAATGCATATATTATAATTTGAAACAATAATATATGCATTACTAACACATAATAATATTACAAAATATTAACTCTAAACTAGTAACGAAAATTTAAAATGTTTAAAATAAAATAAAAAAGTGTAATAATTAATTATTTAATAATTTAATAATCTAGAAATTAGATTCACCAATATAATTAAAATAATCATCAAACTCATTAAATGCAAAAAGTAGTTGTGCAAAAAGTAGTTGTGCTTAATGCTATTGAGATCGTTTTTCTAAAATTCGTATTTGTTCAGTTTCGATATATGCACGAATTTTTGAATTGCTAATTGTATTTAAGTCTTGTATCAAAATTTTATTTTTTTATTTTAATTCTTTTAGTACCAAATTTCTGTTTTGGATTTTTAGTTGTCAGTCCGAACTAATCTTTTTCAACATCTCTAAAAGCTGTCAATTTTTCTATTTGAAACTATTAATAACATATGATATTTGTTCATCATTTTTTCTCTTCAACTCGATGTTTTTCACCCCAATTGGTCATTCTGATAACGAACCGCCAATATCATTATCTAAATTAAGAGAAAATGATGACAGCTTGGAAGATGCCGATATTGAGGAATTATGAGTGAAATTATCTGATTTTGATAAAATATATTTTAGGTTTTGCTTTCGAGTTGCTTTTCTTTATGTGCCGATATTATCTTTAATTTTTTCAAAATATTTCACTATATTCCACACATGGTCAATTTTGAATCTTTTTTTGTAACTATCATCTTGCATCAATAAAATTTTAACTTTATTTATCGCAAATAATTTAAAGTATAAAGTTTTAATTTTCTAGAGATATAAAAATAAAAAATTTTGCAAAAAATACTCACAATATTTTTATCTGATGTACCACTATGATGCATATTTTCAACTTATCAGATGCAATAATTTAATTTTTGAACAATTTTCTCTATAGTTTGAATTCGAGTTTACACAAATTTTTTATTACGATACTCCCAACATCCAGTTTTTGCATTGTTATATGCATTTTCTACAAGATACCAAAATTTATTTGAAAACTGGTTCACACCCGTAATGGAATCTTGAAAAATATTCATATAAACTTGACATAGTAACACATTTTCATTAACACTGTAAGAAGAAGACCTAATATATATTTTTGATATTTTTGAAATTTAGTATTTGAAGTACAGTAATGAAATACAAAATATAAGTTGGATAAATAATATGAAATATACACACACACATATATATATGATACAAATAAAGTATAGATAATAAATATCTAGTCAATAATTATTATATATCGGATGAATTTCACAATAATTTTAGCTGTCAGATGAATTGCATATTTATTTACATTTTATCGTTATTTTTGTCATTATTTCAATTATTAGATGAATTTCATTCTCATGTCAATCGTTCAATGGAGTTCATCATAATTTAAATCTTCAGATGAATTTCATTATAATCTTAGCCATCAGGTTAATTTATTTCTTATTTAAATTTTATCATGATTGTTGTCATAAATTTAACCATTTGATGAATTTTATCATAATTTTAGTCATCAAATGAATTTTATCATAATTTTAGCCGTCAGATTAATTTATTTCTTATTTAAATTTTATCATGACTACTGTCATAAATCCAATTGTCGGATGAATTTCATCATAATTTTAGTCGTTAGATAGATTTCATCAAAAGATTAGCCTTCAAATTAATTTATTTTTTATCTAAATTTTATTATGATTGTTGTCATAAATCCAACCGTCGGATGAATTTCATCATAATTTTAATTGTCAGATTATTCTGTTCCTTTTCTAAATCTTATCATAACTGATATCATAAATTCAATCGTCGGATGAATTTCATCATAATTTTAATTTTCGGATAGATTTTATCAAAATCTTACCCCTCAGATTAATTTATTTCTTATATAAATCTTATAATAACTGTTGTTATAAATCCAATCGTCGGATTAATTTTATCATAATCTTAGCTGTCGAATTATATTTTTTTACCTTATCATATTATCAAATTTTTCTATAAATAAAATCATTATTCATGTAATTTATTCATATTGATTATCATTTATATATCAAATATTGATATTCGTTATTCTTTAAATTACTCAAATGATAATCTTTAAAAATGAATTTCAATATTGGAGGTCCATCAAATGTGCAATTCAAAAATTCATTTTCATCTTTGAATGACAATGAATATATATCAGTAATGAGTAATTTTATTGTTGAAGAAAAAGCAATATGTCATGCAATTCACAATAACAACACAATTATAGAGTATTATCTCAGTCAACAAAATAATCAGAGTACTCATGGTGGCTTCATTTCAGGTCATATTGTAATCAATAGTGATCGTGAAGTTGCATATCATAATTTATTTAATGATTATTTTTCTGATCGGCTACAATACAATGAAAATATGTTTTTATCGCCGATATCGTATGTCTCAGAGTTTATTTTTACGTATCATTGATACAATTAAAGATTATGATAACTACTTCCACCAACGAAGAGATGGATCGGGTAGAGTTGAATTATCAACTTTACAAAAAGTAATAGCAATATTTCGAATATTAACATATGATTTACTAGCATATGCTACTGATGAATATGTTAAAATTGGTGAATTCACTACAATTAAAAATTTAAAAAGATTTTATTGTGCTATCGTATAAATTTTTGCAAAGAGATGTCTAAGATCACCTAATGCTAATGACATCACTAGGCTACTCTATGTTGGTCATCGACGTGATTTTTCAGGAATGTTAGGTAGTTTTGATTGTATGCATTGGAAGTGAAAAAATTGTCTAACAACATGGGTCGGACAATATGCAGGTCGAAGTAGTTCACCAACAATTATTCTTAAAGCTGTAGTAGATTATGATTTATAGATATGACATGCATATTTTGGTATGTTAGGCACAAATAATGACATTAACGTCTTAAAATCATCATATTTATTTTCTAATATTGTTCAAGATATTGTTCTTCCCACTCATTATGTTATTCAAGAAAAAGAATATAATATGAGTTATTATTTAGCCGATAATATATATCCAAAATGGTTCACTATTGTGCAAACAATTCATAAGCCATGCGATCCGAATAAAAGATATTTTTTCTATGAGACAATAAGCTTGTAGAAAAGATGTTTAGCGTGCGTTTGGAGTTCTGCAATTACGTTTTACAATTATTACCGAACCAACACGTTTTTAGAGAAAATAAGTGTTACATGATATATTAATTACATGTATTATCATGCACAATATGATAATTGAGGATGAAGTGATCTAAATGCAAAAATTAATAAAATAATGAATGCACCCGATCCTATAATTGAAACGGTAGTAGATGAAAATTTTTGATTTCAACAATTTCTTACTCGGTATAGACAAATCAAAGATAAAGATACACATGTTGCGCTCCGTAAATGCATTAATATAACATTTGTAGGAGCAGTATACTAATTTAGAGAATTGAATCAATATTAATATTATTTTGTTATTGTAATACTGTATTATTAATTATTTAATGTCAAAATTTTTTATTTCATTTTTAATAAATTTGTGTTTTATTTAATATTTTTTTAATTAATAAGTTTTTATAATATGTGATTTTAAAATGAACTTTTATTTTTATAATATTATTAAATAATAAATTTTATAATATTGGATGAATATGTAAAAAAATATTTATTTTGTAAAATAATTAAATAGTCTGAAAGTAATAAAAAAGAATATAATATAAAGTATAAATAGAAATAGAAATATATATATATTCTTTTTGGTGTAAAAAATGGTATAATGAGTTGAAGATAAATTTACTGTAGTTACATAATTTTAGTGTAAAAATTATACCATTTTGATGTAATGAATTGTAGATGACCTAAAATCTAACATTTTTATTTTCTTTTCATTTTTTCCATTTTCTTCATAAAAAGGTTAATGGTAGTTAAAATTTGATCAGGATTCATTTTAATTAATTTAAATTAAAATAATATTTAATTTGAGTTTAAATTGCTGATTATATATGAATACTTATGAATATATAAGGGTTAGAAAACTTCAAATTTGTATCTTCCGATTGTTGTTGTTGAATAAATGTTGTTTTCGAATATTTGCACCTTGATTTTACTCATCTCAAAAGATAATTTAATAGAGGACAACTCTAATTTTATATTAAATAAATAAATATTAAGTCTAACTCATTCCAAACACTTGGTTCAAATAAAGTGATATCTAAAAGAATGGAGAACAATTTCGATACTATGTCAACACTCTATTAATGCTAGTTGTTTATTCATTATACAAAATATTAAGAGGCTTTTGAACAATTTAACCTCTTCAGAATTGTCCACATCCATAAAGAAACGAATTTTCTGACTGATTATCCTTTTTTCTCCTCCTTCCGAGCTTTGTAAATGGCTTGTCCATGATGTTGTTGGTGTTAGTTACTAAAGATATTTTTATTTTGCTTGACCACCAAAATAATCACACCTTCCCAGGTCAAAATTGACCACCAAAATAAAAAGAAAAGTCCCATAAATTCTGCCGGGTTAACTCGAGCCATCCCTGTTGCCTGCTTCGAAGCAGACAACGAAAGACGGCAACAAACGGTAACCTCCGTTAATCCAACTCATACGCATTCCAATGGACCGGAGTACAGGCTAACAATGCATCTTGTCAAGCGCTACCTCACGGCGGTTGAACTCGATCCCTGACACTAGCCGTCCCATTAACAGACTCTCCATCCGGTTAGAAATTAACTACGGTTAATTAGGTTAGCGTTACATTAGACGAAAGCAGACGAGAGAGAGAGAGTGTTGCAGTAAAAGCAAGAAAGTCGCGTAATATAAGACGCGCGCGAAGCCTTTTTGGGGGGATTCCTCGTAACGGTGTTTTATGTAGATACATGCCTTATAGAGAGATAGGAGCAGCTTATTTTAGAGAGAGAAAGTGAGAGTGGTTTGCGAGCTGGGAAAGTGGTTTTGTAACGGTTGAAGTAGTTTTGCGTTTCGGGATCGTTACAGAGAGAAGGGTCAGTAACGGGTGGTTTTAGGAGGGGAAAAGTTTTAGTCTGTCATAAAAGTTGGATTTAACGGTTTGTTAAGAATAATTGTTGTGATTATTGAGGTTTATTGTTGGGATTTATGTTTATAGAACGAGGTAAATTACAAAAGGTACGGAGATAGACTTTTTATTCTTGTAGGTTTTGAATTTTTTGTTTGTTGATTTGGTGGCTTTGACTTGGAAGTTTTTAGTTCAAAAATGATGGCGGCGAATCGGGGTGGGTCGTTTTTCCAGGCTAACAGTGAAGGTGGGGTTTTTCATTTTGAATTTTCCTTTTTGCTGTTTGTTTCTCGCGAAAGTTTGTTTTAGTTTCTGAGAGAATGCTGAGACTTCTCTTTTTTGGTTTCAGGTTGTCCCCGGGGTGATATGTATACTGAACTTTGGAAGGCTTGTGCCGGCCCACTTGTGGATGTTCCTAAGAACGGGGAGCGAGTGTTCTATTTCCCCCAGGGTCACATGGAACAGGCAAGATTGATTTTTTTTTTTAATTGTTGTGGTAAAGTGTTGAATGTGTGTAAGATTATGAATCTGAGGTTGGTTTCTATTAATGGATGTGTTATATTTTTGGTTGAGAATTTAAAAGTTTTTCTGTTTCTGGGTGGGTGTAGTTGGAGGCATCAACAAATCAGGAGCTCAATCAGAGGGTTCCTTTGTTCAATTTGCCATCGAAGATCCTCTGTCGTGTTATCAACATTCAGCTATTGGTATTTCACTCTCTGATCTCAATTTTTTTCTTTATACAGTTGCTGGTTCATGTCTTTTTTTGAATATCGAGAAAGTAGTATATTGGATCTCTTTCTTTAAGTTTATGGGCGAATGATTAACTGAATTCCGATAAACCCAATTAGTGCGAGCTTTGTTGAGTTATGTGGTCTTTGCTATATGAGGTTATTTGATTAATTTAACGTTTGTGTATATCTTGGTAATAGAGTGAACCATTATTGTCAAATTAATTGGGGTGGATTTTTTTTCCTTTTCGATTTGTTCTATTTCTGTAGGCTGAGCAAGAAACGGATGAAGTTTATGCTCAAATTACTTTGATGCCAGAGCCAGATGTAAGAACCAAGTTCCTTTTTTCTACTTTTAACATGTAGTGTTCTGGTTTTATAGTTCGATCTTTGATGATTTCATGGCTTTTAATTGTTGCCTTAAAACACTGCAGCAAACTGAACCTAGAAGTCCTGATCCATGCCCAGAAGAGTCATCTGGACGTCCAACAGTTCATTCATTCTGCAAGGTGTTGACTGCCTCTGATACAAGCACTCATGGCGGGTTTTCTGTTCTTCGCAAACATGCTACCGAATGCCTTCCACAACTGGTAATTTCTTATTTGTGTTCCACTGATATTGTTTCGCCCTTTGATATCAATATGATAGTTTTTGTGACTGTGTGTATATATGTTCTTCAGGACATGACCCAACAAACCCCAACTCAGGAATTGGTTGCCAAGGATCTCCATGGTTATGAATGGCGGTTTAAGCATATTTTTAGAGGTATATGGTTTTATGTAACTCGTTTTCCTCTTTTATATTTGTAGGATTTTTCTTACAGTTTGTTTGTTTCAAGAAAATTGGGTGGAAAAGAAAAGAAATCCAATTTGGTGGGGGAAGGAGGAGAAATTAGAATTCTCTTTCTTTCCCATTGCGCCACTTAGTAACCAAAGAAGCTGATAGTCATTGCTTGTGTTTATCTGATCTGTATCAAATGAACAGGGCAACCACGAAGGCACTTGCTTACTACTGGGTGGAGTACATTTGTTACTTCCAAGAGATTAGTTGCTGGGGATTCATTTGTTTTCCTCAGGTAGTCATTGATTTTTTTCCTGCTCTTTTATCTTCTTCATTTTTTTTGTCAAGGTATCAAATCAAAGTTCTTATCCATTTAAAATGAATATCCAGGGGTGAGAATGGCGAGTTGCGTGTCGGAGTGAGACGTCTTGCACGCCAGCAGAGCAGCATGCCATCATCTGTGATTTCAAGTCAGAGTATGCACCTTGGAGTGCTAGCAACAGCATCTCATGCTGTTGGAACTCGGACTCTTTTTGTGGTCTATTATAAACCAAGGTAAAACTTCTTGGCTTCCTTTGAGAAAAGCTTTATGTGTTGTTTCCACTTTTCTTTGTTTGATTGGTTTTCATGTTATTCTCTTTGTTTAATTTATCAGGGCGAGTCAGTTTATTGTTGGCTTGAATAAATATTTAGAGGCTGTTGACAATAAGTTTGCGGTTGGCATGCGATTCAAGATGAGGTTTGAAGGTGAAGATTCTCCTGAGAGAAGGTGGGAAAATACTGACGAGGTTTTTCTCATTTAAAATCTATTAAGGGTTTTGTGATAAGGGTGTTTTGGTGCTTGATCAGGTTTTCGGGTACAATAGTTGGAGTTGAAGATTTTTCTCCTCATTGGAACGATTCGAAATGGCGTCAATTGAAAGTAATACATTCTTAGATTAACATATGCTCAGAATTATATGATTGGACATTTTCATAAATGATAATAATTCCTTGTTGCTTTATTAGGTTCAATGGGATGAACCTGCATCTATTCCGAGGCCTGATTGGGTTTCACCGTGGGAAATAGAGCCGTTTGTGGCATCAGCACCATCGAACATGACTCAACCAGCTGCGGCAAAAAACAAAAGGGCCCGACCACCAACTGAAATTCCCTCCCTCGGTAAATAAGACTATTATTTCTTGTTGTAAGTTCTTGTTTGCACACAAGTTGGTTATGTCTAACTGTTGTCATTGTTGCTGTTGTTTTCCTTTGTACGCTGTATCAGCCCCCTGGAATTCTCAGTTGTCGCAGTCCCATGATTTAACACAATTGAGTGTCTCTCTTGAATGCAAAAGAAATGAGAACCATATCATGTGGCATCACAAGCAAACTGATATTAATAGCCATAGCAACTCTATACTAAAAACTCCAGCTGAAGCAGGTAGGCTACCTTCTCCTCGTGTGAATGTTTCTCAGCACCTGTTTCAGGATATAACAGACGATAGCAAGAGTATCTCTAACTGGCCTGTCGTCTCAGGCTATTCAACTCCCCAGTCTTCAAAGATGAAAAACGACCCAATCCACGACTCGGTGGAGAAATGTAGGAAATCAGAGGTGGCTACTAGTTACAGATTGTTTGGCATTGAGCTCATAAATCATACCGCCAGTTCACTTCCGAAGGAAAAGGTGCCTGCACTGCCAATTAGTGTGTCCAGTGCCACTACTGAAGGGCATGGTGTAAGCAACCTGTCAGCTGCTGATTCTGACCAAAAATCCGATTCATCAGAAGAAAAGAAATCAGAACAATTACTAGTTGCACTACCAAAAGATGTTCAAAGCAGGCAAGTTTCTACTTCCACAAGAAGCCGCACCAAGGTATTAAAGCCAACATTTCCATTTAAAGTAACAAATTTTGCGAAGAAGATTTTATAGGCTCGGGTAGGTTAAAATGGGGTTTTCCACATTTGGTGTCAACAGGTTCGGATGCAAGGTGTTGCTGTTGGCCGTGCCATTGACTTGACAACGATCAAAGGGTATGACCAACTTTTAGACGAGCTGGAGGACATGTTCGACATCAAGGGACAGCTTCATCCTCGGGATAAATGGGAAATTGTCTACACAGATGACGAAGGGGATATCATGCTCGTCGGTGATGACCCATGGCCGTAAGTATTCTATACTATACCAAGCCAAACCGTTACGCGATTCACCCATGCCATATTGTGATACTTACTGTTTAACTTTACTATGATCCAGTGAATTCTGTAACATGGTGAGAAGAATATTCATATGCTCAAGCCAGGATGTGAAGAAGATGACTCCTGGAAGTAAACTCCCAATTGAAAGTGATGGAACAGTAATAAGTTCAGAATCAGCTGATAATTGAAACAATGGGACAATCCAATCCATTTACGCTGTGTCTAATTTTTGTCCATTTTACCTTTATGTTTGTATTTGGATTCTGAAGGAGAATGGTAATGGAAACACTGGTTAATTAGCAAAGGCTCAGTTTTTTTTTAGAGCTAACTACAAAGGAGGAGACTCTAAAAGATCATATTGACTGAGTAGTGGGAATTAAACTGTAGAGTTTAGTCTGTACATTTTTTTTTCTGGTATTTGCTAGGTGTTAAGGTTGGGGTATGTGTTGTCTCTGTAAATATTTACGTGCTTTGGTAATGTAACTTTTGGTTTTTATAACGAGTGGAAATTTCCATGGAAGAAAGAAGTTGATATATGTGTATATGCATGCCAGCTTCGTTGTACTGGAAACACTATTATTTTGTCTAAGGTCCTCCCACTCTCTATCCCCAATAATCATATATGCAATAGCTATGCCTATGCCAACTTCTCTATGATCCATTTCCTTATTTCTGCAGGAAATGGTATCTCGATGTGTTGTGGCCCAATTAGTGTAAAATTTGTGGCGAAAGTTTCATGATACTTAGAAATGTTACAGTTGGGTGTTTGTTTGCATTATGGCCTATTGCTTAAAGTGTGCTGCCTCGTTTAGGGTCCCATGGGCAGGTCTGTCTTGTGTCAGATATCATTTTTCCTTCCACATGCTAAGACCCATTCGTATTGAGTTTCCATTATGGATTTGTGCTGTGTAAATATTATGGATCCGTGCAAATTGTATTATAGATTTATGATTATAATGTATGGATAATATTTGTGCAAATATCATGGATCGGTGTCATTATAATTTATCGTGCATCATTTAAATAAATGATGCATTATGTATTATTTATTTAAATGATAAAAAATTTTATTTTTTGGAAATATATAAAAAAATTAAAAGTGTATTTGCACTTATAAAAAGATCAGCTTTATAATGCAAAATAGATATGAATTTATGGTATAAGAATTTATTTTTGTACAACAACAATTTGATCCAGAAAATTCAAAATATACATGTAATCTTTCCAAATTTTAATCCGATTTTAACTGCATAAATTTAATTCTATGTAAGTCAGTTTCATTTCCTTTGAACATACCAAAATCAATTGGAATTGAATTTATCAATTCTGATTGATTCTGATTCGACGAGTTCAGTTTTGCTCACTCCTAATAACAATTTCATATAAGGAAATCTTTTGCATAATTTGGTTTATGATAGATCAAATTAATACTAAAATATTCATGAATTATTCCACTTCTGGTTTAATTTATTAGTTTAGAAAAGTATCTTTTTTATTTTAAGTGTTTAGTTTCATATTTGTAAATAAACATTAAATTGGTTAATGCATTATTGGCATAATTAATAAATTAATATATAAACTCAGTTTTCTAGGATAACAAATAGATAGATAAATAGATTTATGTTTGATTTTTCAAAAAAAAAAAAAGAAATGTGAATTCGGTTTAGATATGAGAGTGAAAACGTTAGGTATCGGTGCCATAAATAACCATGAATTGTGAGTTAGTAGCTGACTGTGGCAGTTAGTAAGCAAGTTAATAACTTTCTGCTTTCATGCCTCTTTTTCTCTCTTTTCTTTTCCTCTAAATCTCCTCCTTTTTCACTTTTTCTTTTTCCTTTTTTATTTAATTTTTCTCACTTACCAAACAAATGGTTATGCTTGCATTGGTTCTTTAACATAATAAACCATTGCATTTGAGACTCGTACTTAATGTCTTGAAAATGTTGGATACTGATGGAACTATTCCTGAATTAAGTTTGGCCAATAATCAACGTAGCTACTTATTATCTCTTCCATTCTCTTCTTCTCCCTGTTTTATTTTAGTTTTAGGAAAGATTTTTGTTGAACTGTTTGAGATATCTGTTAATTTTTTTTACCTAACAACTGATACAAAAGTATTTGATAAATTTTTCTAAATATCAATTGATATTTTTTTGAAATCTCGAACTAACTGTTGGTTAAAAAAACTTTATATTATAATTTTTTATGAACAACTAAAACTTTTTTAAATATAAAAACTAAATCACTCTTACACTAAACTATCTTTATATATAAAGAAATAATAATTTTGAATTTATTTTTTATTTAATTACTCTTATATCACATACTTTTTTGAAAATTTTTTATTCATTTATTATTATTATTAAAATAAACAATTATATCAAATAAGTAATATATTATACTTTTATTTATTTATTTGTTACAAAATAATATATATCTTGAATTAAATAAATAATGTTTCTATTAATAATTTTATATTTTAACAACAACAATTCAATTATTTTTACCAAACAACAATTACCAAACCACTATCAACTATTACCGGTTATCAATTATCAGCTAATTTTAATAATTAAACCAAATGTGGTCTTAATCTTTTTTCAGCAACTATCTGTTATTCTCTGTTATTTGTTTTTTGTTCAATAATATCATATATGCTATTGCTTCTTTTATATCTATAATTTATTTAGTATTTTTATTATTTTTCTTAATAAATTTTGATATTTGTATTCTTTAAATCTAAACTTATTATTTTTTATTTTATTAAAATAAAATTAGATGCATTTTAATTTTTTTGTCATAAAAGATTGTTGTTTTTTTTTTTATATGGAAAGTTTTTAGTCTTTTCGTGTGAAGTTGTTATTTTTTTGTGAAATGTGGTTTGATCTTTTCTATTAGCTAACAAATGAAATGATTGTCTCAAAGTCATATTGTTTATAACATGCTAATATTCTCCAATATTTTCATTGAAAAAGTTTATATACTAATAATTTTATTAGTTTTTGTACATTATATATACTTTGAAATTATTTAATTTTATTATACATGGCGGATGTATTATTTTTTAATTATTAATGAGAATTTTCATTTAATAATAATAATAATAATAATAATAATAATAATAATAATAATAATAATAATAATAATAAGTGGTCCATTTAGATGGGGCCAGGTGTCGGGGTGTCCTACAGCAACCCAAAAATGGCCTAGTCATCATATGGACTCAATAGTTCAGGGAAAATTCTTATTTTTATATAATATCACTCCATAGAATGTTGTTGGCATAAGCAGAATTTTCATGTCACAAAGAAAATTTTTGCAATCGATTTCATTATTATCATAAGAATAAATTTTTTTACAACAATAATATTATATTAATTTGGTAATATATTTATTTTTAATATAACATATATTCAAAATATTAAAATAATACATATATGTATTAATTACTATTCATATTAGTTCTATATTTATATTATTATTATGTAAAATTAGGGTTTAAGGCATATTTATTTTGTAAGGGTATAATGCAACATCTAAATTCTATTGTATAACATTACAAAATCATTGCATAAGATTTATTGCAGCAGAACATCAACAGCTACATCCAACCTTGTTGAAATATGTTATAAAAATTACAGCAGTACTGCAGTAGTTTACTCCAACTACTGAAGCAGTACAAAAAAATTGCACAAATTTTTTTATAAATAAAGTCTTTTGTAGTGTTTTATATTTTATAGTTGTTATTTAGTATATATTGTAGCACTTTTCAAAATATATTGCAATAGTTTTATATATAAATTTTGCAATACTTTTTATTCATATTGCAACAAGTTATTGTATATATTGCAGCAGTTACACCTTTAAAATATAGAATATATATTTTTTTTCGGATTGAAGCGATTATATGACAAAAGTAATGTAATACCTTTTAGCATCTAACAACAATTTATTAAATTTATTGTAATGATCTACAACATCTATTGCAAAATTTATATTATGTATTGCAAAAATTTAAAAATATCTATTGCAGTATTTTTATAATATGTATTGCATTGCAACACTTGCAGATCTTTTATTACAGCAGTTATTATTACTTTCGCAATATTTTACAAAACTCATATCATAATTTGCTTACTAATTCTACAACATTTTACAAAATTTATATCATAATTTGCTTAATAATTTTAGTAATTTAATTTCAGTCAAGTTATAACAATATTAAAAATTATGTAAAAAAAAAGAAAGAATTATTTATAATCAATTGAACATCAAAATTATATAAATATTCAACATGATAAAAAGTTTTATATAATAAACATAACATAAGTTCATCTCTAAAGTTATGGAACTAGTTTTAGAGCTACTAAGATACATGAAAATAGAAAGAAATTATGCACTAAAGGCAACAATTGTAATACCCTTCAATATAATAAAAAATAAACTCAATTATACTAAAAAATATTATAATACATGTGATTTAAAACGAAAAAAATTAAACTTTTGATGTACAATTCTCATAATGACTTATATAAAAATTTTATTACATCAAATACAAATAAAAGTCAAATACGATAAACATATAGACAATTGTTAGCCCAAATATTTTATAAAATAGATAGTTATAAAGTTATATGACTTTTAAATACAAAACATGTACACCTATAACTATACAGCCCAATAAAACAACAAAAAATCAAAAGAATAAAAATGTGTATCACTCACCCCTCGAAAAATATCATTGACTATGTTCTTTAGTATCTTTTACCGATTAACTTCTAGTCTCTAAACTTATACATGTGAACACTCACACGCTAACTAAACTAATATTTAAACATATAAAACACAACATATATATGTACATCATGCATGATATACTCATTATCATACAAAATGACTCACATTGAAGTCTGCACATACAATGAATCATATACCAATGATGTCATGTCTAATATTCTCATACATAAAAGTCAAGTTCATATATGATATAATAATATAATTAACCATCAAATGTATAAATGTTTAGCACACTTAGAAATTATTTAAAAAAATATTTCATTATTCGTTTTACTTTTAATTAGATTAAAATGGATACGAGAATAAATAAAACTCTCACTTGAGTCCTCAGGATACCTACTTAAACTTTTCAAAATACATGTCTGAGGAAAAATGATTGTGTACATATATCACTTGAGTTCTCATGACACTTACTTAAACTTTTGAAAATAGATGTTTGAGGAAAAATGATTGTGTACATATAATAACCAAGAGAAAACACACATGACTTTATACCTTTGTCCTTTAAAAAATATCCAAAGTGACGAACCTACGTTATCCAGTACCGATGTCCTCTCAATAACATATCATCTATCTTAATTTTAATCTTAATTAGAGTATTGAGCATAAACTATTTCATAATATATAATTGTATCATTAATTAACCATAAATTTTAATTCCATAAACATACCATATGTCTATCTTTATGTCATAAAAATAATCAAAACAACAAAGGTATACCACCTTAAAATGAATTAATTTTGATTTACATGACAAGAATAGAATAATGTGCAAAAAAATATTTTCATACTCGTGAACTCCTTTTCAGGGTTGTGAGGTACCTTCACTAGTAGTTTACTAGTAAATCAACTATGTTTCAACCTCTGAATCAATTACAGGATTTACAGTTGTGATCACACTTTCATGAACGTGAACCAAATCGTGATGTTACCCATAAATGGATCTGCTTAAGCTAAAAAAAGAAAATTTAAAATCCTGATATTCACACCTATAAACAACCAGTTCACAACCATGAATTTGGAAAATTTCTAAATTTGCAAACAAAAAACAGAGCATAATAAACCACATGCAAAATTTCTCTAAAATTGATCAATGTCAATCACCCTATCAATATTCCAACGTATTTTCAAGTCCATTAACATGTCATTTATAATTCTAATCATTAATATAGAATAAATCACCACATATTCTAATTCAAATCTACATATAAACATCC
The DNA here is from genome assembly GCA_023653625.1 of Triadica sebifera. Lineage (NCBI taxonomy): Eukaryota > Viridiplantae > Streptophyta > Magnoliopsida > Malpighiales > Euphorbiaceae > Triadica > Triadica sebifera. The sequence goes on along the minus strand of CM042905.1, from coordinate 805,961 downwards.
TAACATAATAAACCTTCTAATATGCATCCAAACTCGAAATCATGTCATATATCACAACATTGACCCATCACAATATGCATCAAAGGCAAACAAAATACATTCATGCAACTTGAATCTTTGAATATGGTTATATACATACCTTATACTTAGGATGAAACCTAATCATAACTCTAGCTTTTAAAGTTTGTTCTCTCCCTTGAGATTGACCTTTAGACTCCTTTCTAACTCCTAGCCAAGGCAAAATATTTCTCTTAGCTTCTAAAACATAGAAAGAACATCAAAACACCCCAACCCGAGCCTCACTCACTCATTCACATCTCAAGAACATTCTCTTCCTCATCTTTCTCATTTTCCCTTGTTGAAGCTTATGTCTTTGAATCCTAAAAATGAAGAAAGAGGATATCTTATGATAGAAGAAGCCAAAAGTGGCATGTTAGGTTAGATTTCAAAAAGTAGAAGGTAGATTTTAAGGGATAACGGGAATAAAATTGTGTCTGCATCACCTACTCCTGTATGTCTAGGATTTATGTCTATGACTCACTATTCACACGTGAAACCCTCATTCATAATTGCGATAAATTTTCACGGTTTGTGAATGGAAACTCTGACATTCACGAATGTGACACCATTTTATCATGAAGAGCATGAAAACACTAACTTTTCAACACTTAACTTTATTTAAACTCTACTTTACTCAACTCCAACTCCCTCCAATCACTAACATGACTTTTAGACTTTATTTTACGGATGTTACACCAATAGTATAATGGTTCAAAATAAGGAGCCAAATGTTAACCTAAAATAAGTCATCAACATTATCTTAAGAGGTAGTATGCTTAAGGGGGTGTTTAGGTTTGCTGTTTGGTGTCAAAAAAATATGTTTAAATTTTTTTTTATTTAATTGATTGATTTTTTTAATTTTTTATAAACTGCTTTTCACAAACCTGTTTTTGAGAAAAACATTTATTTACCTGTTTCTTTCTAAAAACAATTTTCAAAACTTAAAAAAATAAAAAATAAATTTTTTTCTCTTAAAGCATTTTTTCCAAACGTAGTGTCAAACGAACTCTAATGCCCCGTTTAACATTGCGTTTGCCAAAAACGCTTTTGGAGAAAAAAAATTTATTTTTAAATTTTTTGAGTTTTGAAAATTGCTTTTGAAGATAAGCAGGTAAATAGATATTTTTCTCAGAAGCAGGTTTGAGAAAAGCAGTTTATAAAAAATTAAAAAAAAAATCAGTTAATTAAATCAAAAAAATTCTAAATATATTTTTTGGACATTTAACAGCAATTCCAAATACTCTGTAAGAATGTTTCAGGCTTCATTGCAATCGAAGGTATTCATTCAACTGTAGGTAGAGAAATAGATCCACATATCATGAGAAAGTGAAGATTTTGAAGTTAAAGATGGATATGCAAGGACTGAGATACTTTTAAGCCACTTATGTCAGCATAAAATTTCACTTAAAATCCTAATTCATGCACAATAGGAATTGGTCAAAAGGACACTTAAGTATAGAGAATATCATCAATAAAGCTATCTTTAAGGAGTAAATATACCTGAAATGAGAACCAAAGATTCATGTGAAATAAGTATGCAAAGCTAGGAGTTTGTGTTGCTCATAATCCTTTCTTTTAATAAGATAAAAAAATAAGAAACCATAACTTCACTTTTTCAGACCATGTCATCGTTTGATTTTACATTAGTTCTTGTATGGCATCTCAAATATGAACAAATAGATTCATCTAATGTTTATCATCTTCATTAATTATTAAGAAAAGGCCCAATACAGGAAATATTGTCCACACAAGCATTCAAATACACTAAAAAGTTTCAAAACTACGGTGTTGCTGGATATTTTCTGGATAAAAAAAAAGATACATGAACACATAATAAACCCCTCAGGTATCATAAAAAGTCATAGTAGATAACCATTTTTCATGTTAAAGATTGAACTCTTAAACCAGATTATTTTTTATGTTGCTCTTAAAAGTCAATAATATCAAGTTTAATAATAATATCTAATTTGAGCATCAGGTTATAGGAAAATTCTTGATTGCACTGTGCCTACATATACAACTAGACACGTGTGTTAAATCCCAAGTACAAGCAAGATTATGTTCCACTAATTGTTGATCATTTTCATTCTCTCATATTTAAAGAAGATAAAGTATTGTTTATGATATTAAAAGAGAAATTAAATACAATTACAGGCAGATAATCTGTGTCATCAAACTCTTCAACAGCTGCATCAAATATAGACAACCCGGCTACCGGTTGATGGGAGGATTAAAGTGATTGGTGGTGATGGAATTGAAGGACTTTTAATATCCCCTAAGCAATTGCCTTATAAGTACATAGAGGTTATTTTCATTATTTTTGTAATCTATTGGCGATTTTATTTATTTTTTCTAAAAAAAATTTAGAAATTTTGAACTCATGTTTAGTATGTTTTGGCAGTTTCTGCAAAACAAGGGTTTCTTAGTCAGCATTTCAAATGAGAACGATATTGAGGTATCAATAGTTTCCTAGCAATGTAGTTTCTGCTCTATCCAGAACATGTCTGATTTAGTCCTGCGATTTGTCTTTTTCTTAGGTTTCTAATTCTTCACCTACTATATGCACTTATTACTTGGTTCTTACTCCAGGAATTTGTAACTATTTTATTTACTGTTCTGTAATTATCTTGATGCCAGACAAATGGGTGACACCTCTGAATTCGTTTTGATAGGTCTGGAATTTGGAGAGCAGATGCCTAGCGTGTTGTCTACAATGAGAATCAAATATAACTGCAGTCTCTGGAATCAGTGGCTTCTACCTCATGTATGTCATTGGCTGAATACAAAATGTCACATGTGCTTTTAATATAGGCTGCTTATTGGCCAGAAATGGAAATGATTGATTGATTAATGTATGCTAATTTGAATCCATATTGCACACAGGTATGTTGGAGATGAACATGGTTTCCTGTCTGTACTAAAGTATGATGCCGAAAAGACTAAGCTTTTAAGTTTGCCATATCACATATCCTCGGACCATCTACATGGTAATTTTTTCTTCTTTTGATTGTTAATGCACCTATTTCTGTTGATGTCTTCACATTGTGCTATTAGGTCACATCTCTACCAAACTTTTATTTTTCTATTATATCTCATTTATTTTGCATCCAGTATGATAATTAGAAATGTGGGCCAAAATAACACCTTCGTTACCATATTCCAAAGATATCAGTGGATGCGTGAATCATGTTCTCATTTCTTGCTTGTTTCCTCTCCTTAGTTGGCTTTGCTTAGCACACACCAGTTTAGTCAAGTTGCTTCTCATTGTAGATAAAAATTACCGCAGATTCAATTAGTGCATAATATTTATGATGGAATTGCAGATAGGATTTAGGTATGGATCTTTGGTGGAGGACTACTTCACCGGCTATCGGTTGCAATGTGAGGGGTGGAAAAACCATATTTTGCAATCCGGAAACGCCAGCGTTTTTGGGAGATGAACCAATGAGCTTGGTTGATCTATTGAATCAACAAAAGAGATGGTCAACTGGGCCACTTGAGGTTGCATTTTCAAAACAAAGCCAATAACCTTTGGTGTTTATAAAATGGGCCCTTTCCAATTTTCAAAATAAAGCCAATAACCTTTGGTGTTTATAAAATGGGCCCTTTCCAATTTTCAAAATAAAGCCAATAACCTTTGGTGTTTATAAAATGGGCCCTTTCCAATTTTCAAAATAAAGCTAATAACCTTTGGTGTTTTTAAAATGGGCCCTTTCCAATTATCACTTATGCTTTCCTTCCTCAGCTTGCCCTTCTCAATCAAGTTAATATATTCCCTAAGTTATGCCTGAAAGCTCAGTATCACTTATTATTATTTCATAAAAATATAGATATAAATCTGAAATTCCTTTAGTAAGTATAGGATTAGATATATTTTCTTGGTCAGAAATTACTTTGCCTAGACCGGCCGATGTGAGCATGTCTTTCCTCGGCCTCCAAAATCTTTATCTTTCAAATAAATTATTGGCAAATTATATTATGAATTCCTAAAAATAATAACAAATTGAACCATGGGGTGCAGGCATCAGAATCACAATGGTTTATGCTGTATGTGTTTCTTTTCTTTGGGGCCTATGGACAAAGAGCTTCTTGAGTTTATTTTGGCGGGTGGGTCGGTTCAATCTTGGTGGAATGTTACGTGTTTGGATTCATTGAATTCTTGCTTAAAAATTTAAGGATTTCAAGATTTGGATTAATGTGACGAGCAAAGTAGTTGATGATGAACTAAAAGAAAAGATATGATCGAGGAGTCTTTGAATTTGGAATCCATTCTCCTATGATTCTCACCATTTCTATGGCAACTTTAATCAACTTGGTCTCTCCTGTTCATGGTTTCATTCAAGTTTTTAGAGGCAGAAATTTTTTTGAGGGTCCATTGCTGCAGATTCTCCTTTCAGGTTTTGTTGTTTTATGTTGTTGCCCAATTTATGAAGCCATAATCTTGAGGAGTGATAGTGGGAAGATGCCCATCAAAACTACTATTATGGCTACTTTCTTCACATTTTGGTTATATTTGGCATCGTCTTTCTTCCTCATCTAAAAAACCCTCAGAGATAATATAATAATTAGGGTTTTCAGTCGGTATCATCTTAATTTCCTTTTCATGTAAACATTGATTTTATATGAAATTACGTTTATCTATTATTCAAATGGGAATTGCCCATTTTTATTTTTATATCGTTACATTCAGCAAATGGGAAAAAAACATATAAGGAAAAGAGATCATCACTGAAAAATAATTAATTTTAATTTTTGTTACAACATTTTGCAAGACATACAACAAAAAGAATTAAACCTAAATATCCAATAATTAAGTTTTGATTGGATAATGTAAAAAAAATTCTAAGGGTTGGAAGATTATGAGAACTATAGTTTTAATAGTTACAACATGACACGACCAATACTTCATCATCATCGTCTATACTATAGTTCTTTATTTTTTCAATTTTCTTGGTTTTTTTTTTCTCTGTCATGGGTTTTCTCCTCTCTCTCTAGAAGTCTCTGTTTGTGTATATGTCTGGCCCTTCCTTCATTTTATGTGTTTTCATGTTTTTTCAAGTAGTGCTTCTAGTGGGTAGATCTATTACTTAATGAGACTAGAAATTTCTCGGCTGAGCTGATAATAGATCTTATTATTTATTCTGCATATGGGGCTTATGGCTGGAATTTTTTAAATTATTTCTTGTGTAAGATTCTAGATTTAATATTGTTGTCTGACTATTGTTTAATATGCACAGTGCCGTAATGATTATTTCGAGCGAAAATTTTTCTATTCTTCTAATAAAAAAAATGAATATCCAGCTGTGGGAAAAGGACATAAGACTACCAGTCAATGAAGGGACTTTTTACCCTGGCAAGTGTTCGAATAGTAAAGGGTTTAACCCATTTCCAAAAATTTTAATTTCGAGACTCTCTATTAACAAAAAAAAAAAAGTTTTTTTTTAAAATTGAATTTATAAATAAAATTATACATGAATTTATTTTTTTAACTTTATAAATCAATCCAACGACAATTTAATATATAAACTCAATGTCCTTATATTATAAATTTAAATTTAATAATAAAGTTTTTTTTAGGTCACAGTCATTTATCAGCTCGAGATCTCAATTCTCAACAAAAAGTCAACGAATTTGCCGCCATTAAATTGTGACATTAAACGTCATAGGGATATTTGGATAATGGAATAGAGATATTTTTTTTGTTTTATTGTCAGCCTTATATATATATATATATATATATATATATATATATATATATATAATCATTAATTTACCAGCATAGAAATAAAAGCTCCCTCCATGGATCCAAATGACAAAAATATTTAGTTTAATAATAAAAGTGAGATTTCTTTAAAAATGGATCTCAGATTTCAATTTTTAAATCCTTCTTTCTTCAATATTTTTTTAATATAATACTTAATTAAGAATATGGATTCCTTTTTTAATATATTTTTTATTTTCTTAATTACTTCTACATATTTAAAAAGAAATAAATATGTGAATACAAAAATAAATATTTTATTTTTTGACTAAATTTTAGAAGTTTACAAATGGACTCCACAACTTTTAGGGAATTCATATATTTATACCAAAACATAATAATAATAATAATAATAATAATAATAATAATAATAATAATAATAATAATAATAATAATAATAATAATAGTAATAATAATAATAATAATAATAATAATAATAATTATTATTATTATTATTATTATTATTTCTCTTTTTTCCTTTTTCAAATGTATATACATTTACATTTGAAAAAGGAAAAAAGAGAATAATAACTGGTTTTATTAGATAAATAAGGGAAAAATATAAATAACAATTGAATTTATTATATATATCAATAGTCAAAGATTATATCATATAATTAAATTTATAGCATTATTGAAAAAAATAATTGAAAGTTATAATAATATCTGAATTTATTAGATAAATAAGGAAGTGAATTAAATTGGGATAAAATTAACAGAAAATTATAATATTATCTTAACTTATTAGATAGATAGGAAAGAGCATCAAATTAGAATTAGGTTAGAACTGTATTTCATGCAAAGATTTTATAATAGCATGTATCATTTTCATTTTTGCCAAAACCATTAAATGCAAATTATTCTCTCAAAAAAATGCAAACTATAAATCAAATGCAAATAATAAATCACATATTCAAATTTCTTTTCACCATCTAAAACATGTGTATATATACTATAAACTACATAGCATATGGTTCTTTTTTTTCAAATATATTAATTATTTAAAGAATACGCATTATTGAAAAATAATTGAAAATTACATTTTGATCTTAATTTATTAAATAAATAGAAAAATAGGGAGAAGCTAAAACTGTATTCATGCAAAGATTCATATCATGTGTTTTTTTTTTCAATTTTGTGAAATCATTTGAATGTAAATTATTAATCAAAAGCAAATAATGAATGAAATATATAATGAGGCTAATATATAATATAATATAATATAATATATAAACGATAATGTTATAGTAATATTTTATACAAATTTAAAGTAATATTTAAGAGTGTTATAATAGGTCATTGGTTCAAATGTTATTATCAATATATCTTTTTTTTTTTAATTTAAAATCGTTGGTTCAAATGGATCAGCTTATGATTTGATCAATCTTAAAAAATTTCAGATAATCACATCTGAGCCATTTCAGATAATCAGATTTAATTTGAATTTCGGATTGAGTAATTTTCATGTGTGATGAAAAATTATTATCATCTGTAAAAATTTCAATTGCAGTCAATTGCTCTCTCGAGTTCACAATAGGTGTGTTTTTTAAAGTTGAGACATAGGAATTAAGAAATTAATGAATAAATTACCTAAATTCTAGATAAAAATTATGTGTATAATTTGACTGATTTACCCATATGGCATATGTAGCACCAATTAATAAGGTAGAGAAAGGTTAATAAAGAGAGACAAAAATTAAAAAATATATAAATGTGAATATAATTACAGCAACAAGATAAAATAGGAAACATATTAATAAATATTCAATTCATTTTCAGAAATAATACTTAAATAAACTTTTTTATTTTTTAATAAATGATAATTGTAGTCAAATACTTTCATTTTTAAAATACTCCCAAACACTTATTTACTCATGGCTGTTTGATAAGGGAAAAAAATTCTAATAAAAAAATAAATATATATTAAAAAATATCTTAAAAAAATGAGAGTCTCCGATAGCAATTCTCATTACACTATTAATTCGGTCCAATGCCCAACATAAAAATATTGTAAATGTGCCCATTATTATGTTCACCGACTAACCTACCGCATTCATTCATTCATTCAATCATAGATTTGTCAATGGATGTGCATTTTTTCCATTCACCAACTAACCTATTGCCTCAATTCATTGATTTGTCAATGAATAAATAAATATAATTTTGAATTAAATGAATATTTTTTCAAAAAAAAGAAAGAAAAAGAATTGTGGAAGTGGCATGCATTAATAAGAGCCACAATCTTTGACCGCTTTGATGAACTAAAATAGGATGTGATCCTAATTGCATTCAAATCACATTGAAAAATACAGGAGTTTTAACTACTTTTATTTTATTTTATTTTTATTTTTTAGTCATTAAATGACATATATTTTTATTTATTTTTACATTAATTTCATTCTATTCAAAATAAGGGAAGTCATTTACAAAATAAAAATTAAATAAAAATTGAAAATAAATTAATTAGTTGAAAATAAATTGGATACAATGATATTAATCACATTAAGTGAATGAGTTTAGTAATTAATAATGGATTTCCAATTAATGAATAGGATACAATCATACCAATCACCCTGCGAAAACGACTTGTTTTGTTTTTCTACGATTAATTGAAAATAAATCTAATTGACTTGCATGCATGATATAACAATTATGCAAAAGCACTAATAAATATTCTAATTTAATCAATTATTCCCTCTTTCTTTCTAAATGAATATACTGCTTTCAATTTTTTTTCCCATTATATATTGTAAACATCATTTTCTTTTTTTTTTTTTACACTTTTTTTGCTGTTGAAATTGCACATTATTGAAGATTTTTTCTTTAAAAAATTATTTTAAGAAATATAAGAATTTGAAGAGGGGAAAAAATAATTTTTTAAAGAAAAGTGATTTGATTAACATAGAAAAGTCAAATAGCAATCAAGGCATAGGAGAGGGGAAAAAAAATGCATAGTAACATGGCTGATTTGGTAATGGTTGGAAAGTAATTTTATGGTATACTGTTTTTTTTTGGGGGGTGCTTTGATTAAATGATTTTTGTCCTTTAGGTGTTTCATTTTTGGCCAAAGATGAGAGTTACCAACTAGGATTTATACATATTCATATATATAATAATGTCTTTTAAAAAAAATCATGGGATTCTTTAGAATTTGTCGTTTAACATTTTTTTTGAATAACCCATTAAATAATATATACCATATATTCCCATTATAAAATTATTTATAATCTTACCTTCCCATTGTATAACTTAAACCAAATAGATTTTACTATAAGCAAAAACGTATTTTATTTTAATTTTATTCTTCCCATATTTCACATACAATTAATAGAGCGACAGAATAAATATAAATAAAAAATATTCGATATGTTGGTGAAATAATTAACAAATAAACTATTGGCTATTTTTATATTACCTTCATGATAGAGAGCTGGATGATGACTCCTGAAACGTATTTTGGCTTTTGCCAAATAACTTTCATTGTGTTGCTGACGGACAGCAATTTTTTTTTTTTTTGGTGTCAAAATTTTCTCTATTTTTTTTGGATTTCATTTTCAAAGATAGAAGGGGAATTTCTAACTTCAAAACCGAATAGAAAAAAAGGGAAAACGTTCGTCCAGTCCAAGTTTATATAAATTAATTTAATAAAAAAATTACATAAATAAAAAAATTTATATGATATTTTCTTGTTATTTTAGTTCACTGCAAAATTAGATTTAAAAAAAATTCATAAACTAATTAAAACTATGAGTAAATTAATATATGTTTGATTGCTGTGACCAGATAACTTTTAGCAATCTAATAAATCAAAAACTGAAATCAACATTTTATAAATCATTTTTTAATTTATTTTTTTGAAAAGTTAAAAGTTGATAGACAGCTAATTAATTGTCACTGCTAAACTAAATAGACACTAATTAAAGTCATGTAAAAAAGTTTTTTTTTTCATTACAAAGGTACAAAGGTAAAAATGCTTTTTAACTTCACATGGGACTTCAATTTGGTCCAGAAGGAAATCCCCAGTCTCTGTTAATAAAATAATTTGGAATGTGTTTGAAATTACTGTTCTAAAAATCAGATTTAGAATTTTTTTAATTTAATTAATTGATTTTTTTAATTTTTTGTAAACTGTTTTTTCCAAACATGCTTCTGGCAAAAAATATTTATTTATCTGCTTTTATCCAAAAACAGTTTTCAAAACTTAAAAAACTTAAAAATAATTTTTTTTTTCTTCAAAAATACTTTTAGCAAACTCAATGCTGGATCCTTAATATATATTGCTCACCATCCAAAACTAAAGATGAAAATTATACTTCTCCCAATAGGGCTGATTTTTTATTATTTTTTTTTGTGATCTTAAATTTTTTTTAGCAGGTACGTGTATTCTACGTCCCAATATATAATTTATATTTATATATAATTAATAATTTTTAAAAATAATAAAATAAAAATTTAGCAGCAAATTAAATTAAATTATTTATTTAAATAATTATTTAATTAACAAATTAATTAAAATTAAAATATTTTAAAATTAGAATAAAATAAAAATTTTAATAAAATTTAGAAATTGGATATGTGATTTCTATTTTCATATGGTGTGAAAACAGCGATCTATAATATTTTCCAGAAAAAAATGGAATAGAATTGAGTATGGAGAATATATTTCCGAATTAGAAATAGTAATGAGTAATTTTAGTTCGAATCTATTTTATTGTCATTCTTATCATAATCTTATATAAATCCTCGTCATTTTAATTCAAAAATTAAATTGTGTCCTTTTAAAATTTCATATACTCAAATAAAGGGAGAATTTCATAGGCATATATAATCCCTGTAGAAGAAAAAAAAAAGGAAAAAAAGAACTCCTTAGTATGATTTCAGTTTTTCAAAATGAAGTGGACATCGTGGGAAAATTGACGATGGAGAAAGTAAAATGAGAAAATTCTCAAGTATATCTCATTCCACTAACTCTGAATATACAGTAAAGTGTACTTTTATAAAATAATAAAGAACTGCTACAATTGAGTTATTAATTGACAAGTGTAAATGAGTGTAAAAGAGCCTAACTAATTTGTTCCAATCAGAAAACTAGAACTACAGCTGCTGTACTATAAACAAGCTGACAGCTGCAGCCAGCTCAACTCCTTTCCGGTGAGCATCCATAACCAGCTCTGCACTCTATCGTTCCCTGCATACTTCAATTCCACTTTAGCTCCAGGAACTTGTGTGCCAGTGATACAAGTAACTCATCAGCAAACTCTCTCCCATCCACAGCTGACTTGCCGTAGATAAAATAATTAAATGATTAAATTGTCAACACAACGTGATGACAATTTTCGGATTTGGAATACAATCAATCTTTTAATTAAGAATGCCAACAACAAATTTATTTTTTAATATTTTTCAATATTTATTTTATAATTAATCGGTAAATAGAGAAAAAAATCTAAACAAAAATTTATTCTATTTCTTTACCAACCGAGAGGAGGGTTGGAAAGTGTTTTAACATTCTTAAAAGAAACAATAACAAATGGACAAAAAGGGACTAATTAACCCTAGCTAAAATCCAATTAATTAAAAATAATTAGAAAGCTAATAATTCAATTATTTTACAAGGTTTTAGAAGATTACAATTCCAAACAAAAATTGCTGTTTCATTTCTCAAATTGCAGCAAGTTAGGAAAATACTTGCTCTAGATCAGTTTTTTTATGCATCAGTCTAATCATATTTTTTTATGTACGTGAAAATAGTTAAATTGATACATAACATAAAAAATTCAATTTAAAAAAATTCTAGAAATTAAAATTAAAATTTAATTTCTGAAAAAAATATTAAGATATATTACATTAACTAATTAAAAGATCCAAATACTTTTTATGATAACTTGGACATCTCTTTTTCTTTAAGTTAAATTTTAGGATGAATTAGACACAAACTCGTTTATTCAACATAGTTATCAAAATCAGGTTATCTTTTAATGTTGGGTCATTTACAGATATTCACTTCTACAAACTTTACCGTTTAAATTTTCTGCATATGTTCAGTCTTGGATGTAACTGTTGGTAGACAGCCAAAATTTTTGAAAAAAAATTGGTGTGAATCCCTTAACAAGTAGATTTCCACCACATATAATTAAAAAAAAGTCAACAGTTGCTGACAATTCAATTTTGAATTAAATTCCTCTAGCTAATATTTTTGACTTTTTTAATTTGTCTTCACACTGAATATTTTACCTATTGATAGATTTCCTTTCATTTGAATTACAACAATCTCAATTTATTTGAGATAATTTAAGAGAAAATTAGACTTTTGTAATATTTCCAAAAATTACGAAGTAACAAAAATAGTGAGAAAAATATTTTGGGATATTTTTGGAAAACACTTGTGTGACACTATTTTTGGATTTATCTCAAAATTGTTGTATTACCTCTAGTTTATGTCTAGTGAATACTATTTCTTTGTACCCATTAATTTTTATTAATGGAAGAAAAATATTCGGAGTGTTATCCATTGATATAACCTAAATTAAAGGGTAAATCACGTTAAATTGATTGTGCTATTTTTTACTGATTATTTTATTTTATATTTATTTGTATTATTTTTTCGCTGTGCCCAACAGTAACGAGAGTGTCTTAAAATATTCCATATTGTCTAATTAAAATATCTAAATACTCTTTCTAATGATTTGAACATTTTTCCTATCTTAAATTAGCTTTTGAAATGAGTTAGATCTAAAATCTATTTGTTAAACAAAAAGTAACTATATATATAGCAATGGGATATTTTTAAATAATAGTAGTATTTACTTGAGAAGAAAAAAAGAAATACGTACGACATTTTTGTATTATACCTAGAAAATGTCTTTTGATGTCTTGACTGATCTCTAAAGATATCATATAATTGATAATGTGAGGACGCAGTACTCATAGGTTTATCATAACCAATCCTGCACCACAACTTGCCTATCCATATCAATGAAGAAAATGAAATTTCTTTTCTAATTAAATTCCAAGCTTAGTGATGAATCAGATTACTTTTTTAAAAAGGAAAATGACGTCAATAATTATCCTAATACTGGCCTCTAATTTTCATGCATGATATATAAATTATCTTTATTAATACTTAAAATTAATGATTAATTATTTAATGAATAAAAATATGCGAGTTAAAATAAATATAATAATATATAAAAAAGAAGTAACATATAAAATATGAATTAGTTTGTTCTAATCGGTTTTTAATATTATCAATTGAATCAAACTAAATAAATTAAAATTTAATATCTATAAATGAACCGATTAAACTAAAAATTAAATAAACTAAACTAAATAAACCAAATTTATTTCTGTATAATTCAATTTTCAGTTGCAGTTTGATTTTGCACACCCCTAAATATGAGGAGGGATATGATTGGTTGATCATAACCAATTCCCCGAAACAACTTCCCTATCCATATCAATGAAGAAAGAAAATTTATTTTCTAAACTCCATTCTCCGTGATGAATCAGGTTACTCATCAATTACCATTCATCATTCAATTATTAGTTTCCATCTATTATAACTGGTTAGTTGACAATTTATTCTTATCCTGAAAGGAAATTAATGCAAGTTGATCGAGAGTATGCCGACAAATATTGAATTTTTCTTTAGCTTTATGACTGACATAAATACAACTGGAAAAGGAAACATATTTATAACCAAATTTGTTATACAAACAAAAACCTAATAATTAATCTCAGTGATGTTTTTTATATTTCGTCAACGTTATTATGGTTACTATAGAAAAAGAAAATCCAAGATAACTCAGGCACTAGCTAAAAAGGATAATTTGGTTTACAAGTATTAATCCGCTAGCTGATATTAATCAATTAAGCTCAAAATGAATAGTAAAATTAGCTAATAAGTATACTATAAAGTTGATTTGATACCAAGAAAAAATAATTAGAAATAATTTTATAATTAGGATTTCTGATAAACTTAATTATTTATAAATTATTTTAAATTGAACTGTGAGTTAAAATTCATCCACACAAATACTCAATCAACAAAAATTTTCATCTGACTGAGTAAAGTTTGTACGCCAAGGGAAAGCAGGAGAATCAAACATTTGTCAAGTGTAGACAGGAGAATGAAACATTTGTCATGTGTGGATTTATTTTTAAAAAAAGAATAAGCTTACTGTTTCCTTTAATTAATTAATGGGATGAAAATAATGATAAATTATTCACATAATTGTTAATATTAATCAGGTGCACCTATGTATATTAACTTCTTTTTATGTGATAATGTATTATTATCTCAGTAATTGTAAATCAAAATCAAAATTTAGGCAACTAAAACCCATTCAGATATATTAATGATGCTAACATCTCTTTCGTAATTTGCATATGATATTCCATTATTATATTTAGAGATATTCAAATTTGATTTGATTTATTGTATAAATTAATTTATGTCCATTTGTTGTAAAAATTAATATGAATTTCAATTCCCATAACCCATCATATCATATGTCAACACTTTAATTATATTAGTCGATCTATAATAATATATTGACAGAATCTTAGACAGTAAATTTCCGGTTATATATATAGCAATATAGGATTGCTAAGATAGTGCAGTTGCATTATAATTAGCTGAAAATAGCAGCCACATCTCTCAGAAATGATGGAGACTCTGAGAGAAGGCGCCACCACCACCACCACCACGAAGTCCGCCAATCCTCCTACGCTTCACACGGTGCAGCTAATGCGCCGAACATATCTCAGCCGCATATTTATCTTAGTTTACAGTGTTGCTATCTTAGCCCTGCTATATCTCCATGCAAAAAATCTTTACTACTCAACAAACCTTCTCTCTTTCTTCATCACCGTCTCCTTGTTGATCTCTGATCTTTGTCTAGCTTTCATGTGGAGTACAGCTGCAGCTCTGCACTTAAAACAAATCCGTCGCAAACAGTTCCCTGAAAATCTTCCAAAGGTTATAAAGAGAAGTGAGTATCCAGCCATTGATGTGTTTATATGCACTGCGGATCCATTCAAGGAGCCCCCCATTAACGTAGTCAACACAGCTTTGTCTGTTTTGGCTTATGATTATCCGGCGGAGAAGCTTTCTGTTTATTTATCTGATGACGGCGGTTCCGCTTTGACTCTTTTTGCTTTCATGGAGGCTGCGAAGTTTGCTGCCCACTGGTTACCCTTTTGCACCAGAAATAACATCAAAGTGAGGAACCCTAACGCCTTTTTTCAGTCTAATTACACTTCCTCTCCTGAGACTGAGAACATCAAGGTAAAACATATGTGCCTATCAAATAATTCATAAATTAAACAAATCAGTACAGTTTGTTAAATATGCAAAATAATTTATCGAATTTAGATAAAAAGAATTCAACATTTAAATTTATTATTATCATTTTTAGACTCGAACAAGTATTTAATTAACGAGCTTCTTCTCTTCAAAGCAACGTTTGTTATAAGAAAATTTCTTTTATAAATTAGGCTCATGCATTTATTTATGATACTGTCAATAATATAATATAAAAATTATATTTTTAATTTATTATAAAAATTATTTTTAAATATTATACTAATAAATTATTAATCTAGTTTAGGAATAAAAATATCAGCTAAGTCTAATGATAAGAATTTTCCACTCATTTGCTACTTAATTTACATGACTGAGATTTATGACTGGCTGTATCCCATGATTTTTTTTTTATCAGAAGTATCCCAAGATTAGTTCAATATGGAAGAGATTTGTTTTTCTTTTCTTGTATGATTATTCATTTATTTGATGTGTGCAATAGTAGATAGTTCAATATGCATTAAATGCGAATTTGAAATTGGTGACATATATACGCTCATGTAATGTCAATGTTTATTTAAATTTTTATAATATTATTGGCAGAAGAACTTTTGATTGTTGGCCAGGGCTTCAATTATATTTATTTATTTGCATGGCAATAGATTTTTGTTTTTAAGCCTTAATCGAGTTTATGATTAAATTTATTAACTCATTCAACTATTATTACGTATGTAAAATAATTTTCATTATGCCTACATGAAAGGTTGTCATTGGCCATTATTTCATGCAATAAAATATTCTACTGTTTCCCTTTTCTAATAATAGAATTTTTTTTTTATTTTTAATGTTAACATTATGAGGATTTCATCTATTATCAGATAATTTATAATTTTAAAAAAAATCATAACAGGTAACATAATTTTATTAATTTTTTTTTACTCAGGAAATGTATGAAAGCATGAAAGGAAGAGTTGCACATGTCGTTGAGAGAGGAAAAGTGGGAGATGAATACATCACAAATGACAAAGAACGCCAAGCTTTCAGCAAATGGACCGATAAATTCACTCGTCAAAATCATCCATCTGTCATTCAGGTTTTTATATTTTATCACTGTCATTATTCTCAATTTATGTTAGATTAAGACGATGCTAAAATATCATTTAAGTAATTTTCATAGTCTAAACTCGATTTATAATAGTGCGACTCCTTTAATTTTCTTACACGGTAAAATTGACTAGCGAACTTGAATTTTTATTTATCTACACTTATTCTATGTTTTTATTTATGTAATCAACAAGTGATAAACTTGTTGGAGAACAAGGCTAAAAAACCCCCACAAGGATCACGGATGCTCCTAAAACATAGTAGAAACAGCCTACAAATAAGAAATTAATATTCTAAGATAAATTTAATCAAACAAGTGGCGTGTATAAATATATGCTGCGATCTTTGTACTTCAGATTGCTTATTAGTTATTATTCATGAACTGAAAATGCCAAAAATACAGGCTTGATAATGCAATTGAAAACAACAAATAAGCAGAAATACTTGACTCAAGAAGAAATTAGAAAATTAATTAAGGAGAGTATAAATATAGTTTAGATATATTAAGTCAATGAGTAGTGAAAATATGCAGCTATCAATTTTAGAATTCAACAAATTAAATTGACATGTAAGACAAATAACTTTTACTATCATATTTATTGTTGCAAACTAAAAATTTATTTTCCTACTGATTGTGTATTATTCGCGCGACATAACAATAGATATATGCAAGAAAATTTTCAGCTTCAGCTATGCAATTCAAGAATAGTGAGAGAAAATCAAGAAATCTATCTACCTACTTTAATTTATTTTATCACGTGTGCATATTACATTAACTCAGGCCGGTAGTATTTTTTATTTATAGAAAATATTATTTGTCCCAACTCTCATCCAACAGGCATTAATGCAGTTTAAGCAAGTTGGTAAAAAAAAAAAAAAAGATAAATAGCATTACTCTTTATTTATTTATTTCATATGGTAGGCATAGCCATCCTGATCACCTAATTAATAAGCATGTCGAATCTTATTTCTTTTGTCAAAGTCATTTTTTTTGGTTAAAACCTGCAAGATTTTAGAAAGAGGGATCTGTTTTTGACATGCCTCATAATTAATTAATGGACAGGTTTTATTAGACACTAGTGAGGATAAAGACATATTGGGCCATAATCTGCCAAATCTGATTTATGTCTCTAGAGAGAAAAGCAAGACTGCTCCTCACCATTTCAAGGCCGGTGCCCTTAATACTCTGGTACGTGAAAAATATTTGTGTAGACTCGATTTATAATTTTCTTTTCACTATTAACTAATACAATTAATGGTTTGGTTTTGATTTTTTTGAAAGATTCGAGTGTCGGCTATCATGACGAATGCACCTATAATTTTGCCCCTGGACTGTGACTTTCACTCTAATGACCCAAAAACACCCGAACGTGTACTATGTTACTTTTGGGATCCTGAAGTTCGATCAAAGACTGCGTTCATTCAATTTCCTCAGCGTTTTGTTGGGTTTAACAAGAATGATATCTATGCTGGTGAATATAAAAGTTTGTTTCAAATTAATCCACCTGGGTATGATGGGATAGAGAGAATGTTCTTTTATGGAACTAATGCCTTCTGGTCAAGGAGAGCTTTCTTCGGGCCTATATCAAAGTTGCTACCCACCCCTGAGCTGTCTCAACTTAATCCATTTCATGTAGTTAATAATAAGTCCCTCCAATCCAAGGAGATTCTGGAATTGGCCATTCAAGCTTCTGGTTGCCATTTTGAGGATGACACTAACTGGGGTAAACAGGTATGCCCCTTAGTAATAATCAATTTCCAAAATTTTTTATTAGGGTAATTTATAATAATTACCTCACACACTTTAAATTCCAACTATCCGTTAAATTTTTACGTACTTTTACATGAAAATTTGACTGGAATATATCATTCAAACCCCCTATTTACTTGCCTCATTCCAAATGCTAATGATATATTGACCATTGAAAGTCTTATTTTATCAAATTCATACTTATATATATTTTTAGTACTAATAAAAATCGAGATGCGAGAAGATAAAATTAAAAGAGTTTTTGACATATGGGCTGTGACATCATATTTTCAGTCATACATAGATGAAAATCTAACAAGAATATTAAAATGAAATAAATTGTAAAAAATAGGTTCAAATTATGAAAGAAAAGGGGATTTTTAATTCACAAAACCCTCAAACATTTTTTTTAATTCACTGTTATGCGTTAGGATGTAATCTGATATTTTGGTGCTGGTTGTAAAATATGCAGAAAGGATTTAGGTACGGATCTGTAGTGGAAGACTATTTTACAGGTTATATGGTACATGTTGAAGGGTGGAGGTCACTATTTTGTTGTCCGGAAAGGCCAGCATTTTTGGCAGAAACAACCACTTCATTAGTGGAGGTGTTGGTTCAACAGAAGAGATGGGCTGTTGGGCTTCTTGAGGTTGTCTTCTCTAAATACAGCCCAGCAACCTTCGGCCTCTACCATAGCCTTAGGAACCATGTTTATTCACAGCTTGGATTCTGGGCTATCTGGGCTATTCCAATTGCCGTATACGCCTTCCTTCCCCAATTAGCCCTCAATAATCTTTCCATCTTTCCTGAGGTTAGTGCCGCAAATGTTACTAGTCCTGGATTTCTTTTATTCTTACATATTGAAGTTGAATAATAGACTTGCCAATGTTTTACCGGAATGGAAACCACCAGAAAAGTTTCATTCCAAATTTGATAAAACGTGAACGGATTAAATCAAATTTGAAAATATTTGTTTGTAGTCTTTAAGGACTTGACTCAATTAATCTAATCACAAACTGACCCGAAAATTATCCTAACTCAAAAAATAACTCTATCTGACCAGATTGCTTGGTCAATTCAGTAACAATGTTGGTTAGAAGTAGTCTTATATAAAATTTCATATATGGTGCAGGTAAAATCACCATGGTTTGTGCTATATGTGTTCCTTTTCACTGGGGCATATGCACATGATCTATGGGACTTTATGTTGTACAAGGGGACAATTAAGAAGTGGTGGAATGATCAAAGAATGTGGAATATAAGAGGGCTATCAAGTTACGTTTATGCAATATATGAGTTCACCCTCAAGTCATTAGGCATGCCCACACCTGGTTTCGTCGTCACAAGCAAAGCGATTAATGACGAAGTATGCAAGAGATATGAACAAGGGCTATTTGAATTTGGAGTAGCTTCGCCCATGTTTGTGCCCTTAGTAATGGCAGCTTTAATGAACTTGGTGTCTTTTGCTTGGGGCGTGTCTGAAATTGCAAAAGGAAAATTAAATCTTGAAGCACTCGCTATGCAAATGTTCCTATCAACATTTGCTGTGGTCAATAGCTGGCCAATCTATGAAGCTATTGTATTGAGAAGTGATGAAGGGAAAATGCCTGCTAAGACTACTGTACTTGGTGCTGGTCTTACATGGGCTATTTATGCAACTGGCTCTTTCATTTTCAACTAAGAAGAACAAGATCTATATGGTGAAGCTTTCTATATATGGTATCTTTCACAATCCGTTCATCAATATCACTCGGAAGCTCGACAAAATAATGAAATATGATGAATGTTTTTAGTTCATTAAATTGTAATAATTTCTTGTTTTATAAAGTTTGTTGAGTTGTGCTCTACTGAATGAATGAACTTTCTTTTCCTCTTTCTTAGTTTTTTTTTTTTTGCAAATGCCTTATTTACATCTATTTTTTTTTTATTTTTACTTTCATATATATTAAAAAATTATATGAGCACCCACTAAGTTAAACTCTGTTTATAACAAGTGAAGGAAGAGAAATGCATAAACAAGTAGTGTCGTATGAAGAATGAAAGAGCTATTCAAAATTTTTTCACAACCCCAATTGAAAAAAGTCGACGGATTTATGATTAACCTCGAACGATTAAATCTGGTAATAAATTATTCTTTCATTTTATGGGATAATTAGGATATACAAATTCTTCTTTCATTATTCATTTCTTTGCAGCTATGTACAATGGAATTATAAATGAAAGATGCAAATTCAGCTAAGCTTGAAAAAGAAAGAAGCTGCCAGACAAAGAGCAAATGTAAGGAGTGCTGAAATGACGGTAATATTGGTAGGCATTTTGCCTTTATCCTTTCTTAACACCATAGCTTCATAGATCGGCCAAGAATTCACTATTCCAAATCCTGCTATGAACATCTGGATTACTAGTCCTTCCACATCACTGCCTTTGAAAACTTGAGCCATACCCCAAACGAATGAAACCAAATTGATCAATGCTGCCATTGATAGTGTCACAAACATTGGCGATGCATTTTCGAACTCGAAGAGCCCTTTCTCATATCTTTCACTCTGTTCAACATCAACCACTTTGCTGGTCACATTGAATCCTTGTGTTGAAATTCCTAAGGACTTGAGAAAGAATTCGAGAGAACCAAACAATAAGCATGTAAGTCCTCTTATTATCCAAATCCTTTGGTCATTCCACCACATTTTGGTTGTTCCTTTAACTAATACAAAGTCATAAAAATCCTGCCCATATGCTCCAAGGAAAAGAAATGGATACAAGAAGAATAATGATTCTGACACCTGCAAAGTATTTTTCAACCATCTTAAGAATTAACTTGATTAAATTGTTCATTGAGTATAAATTGCCAAGATCTACAGTATGATATACGAAGATCATATATACATATATATACACCTATACTCTTTGGTTTTGTATACACCTATACTCTAGTAGAAGGTAAATTTTCTCCAATGATACCCGTTATACTCAATTTGAGGAAGATACATATACTTCTCCTATATAAATAAGTTTTCATAATATTATTACTATTACTTTAAATACATGATTGCATACCTTTGGGAAGATAGAAACATTGTTGAGGAGAGCTAGTTGGGGAAAGAATGCATATATGGTTATTGGAATGGACCATATGGACCAAAATATATACTGTGAATAAAGCAAAGTCACTAGAAGGCCCAAATGTTTTATGCCATATGTTATTGGGCTGTATCTTGAAAAGCCGATCTCAAAGTCACCCACGGCCCATCTCTTAAGTTGAGTCAACAAATCGCCCAAGCTACAAGGTGCATTTCCAAGAAATGCTGGTCTGTCTGGGTTGCAAAATATGGACCTCCACCTCTCACAGTGTAGCCTATAGCCCGTAAAGAGGTCCTCCACCAATGACCCATATCGGAATCCTAACTGCACCATTAGAAAATGTCATCAAATTTTACGATCATAGGAGAATTAGCTTCATTGATGTGTATAATATGTTGAAACCAAACCGTTTTCAACAAAAACATACCTCATAGCCCCATGCAGTTTCAATCTCGTAATTGCATCCAGCCACACGATAAGCTAATGACAATACTTCTTGGGACTGTATGGGTTTATTTACAACATGAAATGGACTTAACTCGGGAATGTCTGACGAGATAAAATTTGATGGGCCACCAAATAATGCTCTCCTGGAAAAGAAGGTGCCAGTCCCAAAATAATCGGGACCTCTCAACCCATCAAACCCCATTGGTTGAATTTGATATACTCGTTTAAATTCACCACCATATATATCATTTCTATTGATTCCTTTAAAATGTTGAGGAAATTGAATATATGCATATTTGGTACGAATTTCAGGATCAGAATAGTAACATAGAACCCGATTGAGGGTTTGCGGATCATTAGAATACATGTCACAATCTTGAGTCAAAATTATTGGTGCATTCGTCATTACAGCTGATACTCGTACCTTGAAAAAAAAATTATTAAGCCAAAAAAAGAAAAGGGAAAAATACAAAAATATGTACTTGAGATTGTGGGACATACCAGGACATTTAGGGCACCAGCCTTGAAATAGTGATGAGAGGCTGTGCTTTTCTCTCTTGAAACATAGATAAGGTTGGGCAAGCAATATCCACCAATACCATTGTCCTTTTTATTTTCTAGCAAAACCTAACTCGATATGGACAAAAATGTGCACTTATAAATCCATACTTATAATTCTAAATAAAAATTTCCCTTCAATTTTAAGGTATGAACATATATCAGGCGTGGTGAATTTGCTAAAATGAAATGCAATTCTCGAAATAGGATTCTAGCTATATATATATATATATATATATATATATATATATATATATATATATATATATATATATATATATATATATATATATATATATATATATATATATATATAAACAAAGGCCTCAAATTTTTAGTAATTATTTATGGTTGAATAGTTCAATTAATTCAGCAGAAAGAAATTAACATATAAATATGAGATAAAAAGATTGATATTGGAAATTTTTGGGATTCAGACATCTATATTTTAAATTTAATGCTTGAGAGCGAAAAAAAATTGATAGATGATAATGGAGGAAATACAAACCTGAATGACAGTGGGATGATTTTGGCGAGTGAAATTAAAGGTCCATTGTTTCAAAGCTTCTCGTTCTTTATCGCTATTTATGTACTCTTCATTAACTCCTCCTCTTTCTATGACATGCTCCACTCTTGTTTTCATGTTTTCGTACATCATCTGTGGCACCAATTAGGAATTATCAAATTCCCATTTTATATTATCATTTTATTTGCTCAATTATAGGTTTCTCTCATCTCTCAAAGAAGATAATTTGTCATACACAATTGGTTTACAATCTTCCTATGAAGTCTATCGAATTCTTGCCCATGCTATTGGTTGTCTCAAAAATAGCTAACTCCAATTACATAACAGAAGGTACACATGTATAGCATACCCCTTGTAAATATCAATGTGTAGAAACTAATTATTAATGTATAACAAGATATAGAATTATCTGTATAACTAACTAGCAATAACATAAGAAATATTTAGACTAATTCTATTCCTAACAGTACTTTCAAGCTATTTTTAAGCAGTTCTTGAATATTAAAACAATTCTGCCCAGAAAGTAATTTTAATGTGGTCGATTTACCCTTTTTGCAATTAATGTGTTTCTATATTACTATAAGTACCAAAATTTAATTATGAGAAAGATTTACCTTAATTTTTTCTGTGGCGGTCGAAGAAGCACACTTTGATTCAAAATAAGCTTCAGGGTTTCTATCTATAAGATTATTGTCCCTACAGAATGGAAGCCAATGGGAAGCAAATTTGGCGGCCTCCATGAAAGCAAAAAGAGTGAGGGCCGAGCCACCGTCATCTGATAAATACACCGAAAGCTTATCTGCCGGATAATCATAAGCCATAATTGATAAAGTTGTGTTCACTACGCTCATGGGTGGCTCCTTGGTGGGATCGGCTGTGCATATAAACACATCAATACCTGGATAATCTCTCCTTTTAATTTCCGAATTCTCAATATTTTCAGGGAATTCTTTTCGTTGGATCGGATATAAGCGGGAGGCCTGAGCAGTGCTCCACATGAAGGCAAGAACAAGATCAGCAATCAGCATGACCAGGGTTGTGAAGAAATAGACCGGATTTGTGGAGTGGAAGAGGAGTGATTGTGAATGGTGATAAAACAAAGCTATGATGGCAAACATGTAAATTGGGCCAAATATACGGTTGAAGGCCGCCGTCGGGAGAAGTTTAACGGTGTGCAGAGGAGGAACAGCGGTGGTTTCCTCCATGGTTTAAGGCTTAATTATATGAGTATACCAAGTATGTTAAACTGTGCCTTTAATTGCAAGTCCAAGCAGTGCCCAACTATGTTGGATTCTTGTACTTGTCATTTTTTTTAACTTGCGTGTAAAGATAACAGAGGATGAGTGATTGTTTTTTTTTCTTCTTCAAATTAGAGATAAACTAAAACTGACACGTATTAACTTTGGATTGGTCTTAAGATTGATTATTGTTCGATGATGTATATGATTACAGCAGCAGACAATTATTGTTTGATCATGTAGTATATGTTTGTATATAGTAATAGACAATTGAGAAATAAAAACGATGATAATTTTTTGATTTGATGAAGAAAAGGACGATAATTGATATATGTGGCTTCATATTAGAATAGTTAGGAATATTAAGTGATATTGTTTGAAAATGAAAAAAGAAAATTTAGATGGAAGAGATTTTAAATATCACAATTGCTATTTTAAAAAGAGGTCGCGGAATGGTTTTCGAAACAGGGTTGGCAATTGCAATTTTGACCGAGAATCTTACTGTCTTTTTAAAGGCATTTAATAGACTGAAAAATGTCGTTATCGTTTCTTAATGCGGTTGCGAAATGATTCGAGTGCAACAGCGCGATCGCGATGTATGACACAAACTGCATTGTCTCTCATGGTTCTTTTGTCACAATAAGTATAGTGGCTGCGATTGCTATTGGCACAGTTGCGAATTCTTTCACAGATATAGTTTACGGTCGCGATATAGACTGTGAATTGGTCTGTTTTTGAAAATTATATAATTTGAGATCGCGATTTGAATGGTGCGGTGGCGAAAAGGTCTTAACAATTAATTGGATAATTAATAACGTTAAAAAACTATTTATATCTTTTACTAAGGGACATCTCCCTCTTGAAAAACTATCCTATAAATTGATGATTTTAAGTCAGTTGTGATTAATTAATCTTTTCCTCCTATTTTTACAATCAAACCTATCTATTCTCTAACAATTTCTTGGTAGAATTTATTGATATTATTGTCAATATATTCTAATTTTGTTTTGATATTCTTCGAAAGAATTGACATAAAACTCAAGCAACAGTATAGTCTCTAAAATTTAAATAAATTAGAGCAAGTTAGAAGTTCTGTTGAGCTGCACATATTTAAGTTGAGGGATTAGAGCAAAAAGAAAGAAATTAGATTCAAATGTTCGCATCCAATATGGTGACACAATTGAAATATACATGTTGCTCATATGGTGAAGTTTCCATAAAATGGGTCGCAAATCGCAAAAATGCATCGTCCAATTAGGCGACACAACTATCATTTTGCTATAGCAATTTGCTGAATCAACATAAGAGATGGGCAGTCACCTTCGCAAGATTACAGCCCCATAACCTATGGCATAAACTGTATGGGCCTTTTATTTATCTTTCTTTTTTCACAATATGCATTCTGGCCCATATGGGCCGTTCCAATAACCAAATATACATTTTTTCGCCCAGCTAGCCCTCCTCAACAATGTTTCTATCTTCCCATATGCAATTATGTATTTAAAGTAATATTATGAAAACTCGTATATATATATATATCTTGCCTAAGCCAATAATACATTTGTCAACTGAAACTGATTGTAATGCCAGATTTTTTAACATAACAAGTTATTGGCTCAGACCATAAATGAAGATATCATTCGAGAATTTTTCACATTGAATTCCAACATAAACTATCCCCAGGAAATTTGGTGAATTCAAATTAATGCAGCAAAAAGAATTCGTTTGTATATAATTGCTATCAACTTTATTTCAACTTCATAAAAGAAGAAAAAAAATTCATTTTTCATTTTTCTTCTATATATATGTTATTGTATTGAGGTTTGTAAGACAACAGATTCTTGTGCTGAAGAAGAAGTAGCTCTTCCATTATTCTCCATGGAAATGGAAAAATCAGGACAGGCATGGGTTTGTGATTCTTGGAAAGTGATAAGAATCTGGTCATTTGCATGGGTATGGCCTAAATCTTCCTGCTGCTCAGGTGCATCAGATTGGCCTGAGGGATTGGCAAATTTTGTGATGGGGATGACAAATGATCTACAAAGTGGACAGGTTGTGCTTGTGTGGAGCCAAATATGTATGCATTCTATGTGAAATACATGTTTGCAGCTTGGCATTTGCAGCAACTCCTCTTTCATCTGAAATTCTCCTAAACAAACACAACACCTACCAACAAATAAACAAAAATTAATTATAAGTTCCACAATATATACATTTTTCCAGAGAAGCTAATAATGCAGTTGCAGACAAGAATGCTAATTTGGGTTTTCTCGGAATTTCTCGTACCTAGCTTTTCCCTCTATATTTTGATATAATTTGTGTTAGTTATAAAAAAAAAAAAAAAAAGACTTAATTTTCTCAAATGTCATTATTAAGTTTCCATGGAAACAAAATTTACACATGGCGTCATTATAAGTTCTTTTCTGAAGAATCTTAATAGCTTATATTGTTCAAAAAAAATTTCTACATTTTTAACCAAAATTCCCTTAAGAGAATGACAAATTCATTTGTGGATGTTATTAGAGATTCTAAATGCCATCAATATCTAATTAGATAATTATGAACATATGCATGAGATTGTTAGGAGTGAGCACCTGATTCGAATATCATCAGTAGTAATACGATCAAGGGTCAATTTATTTTTTTATTTTTTTATAATAATAATTTATTTTTTTTTATTTTTGTCTAATCCATCTAGTGCTCTAGAGGTTACCAAATTATCGATTAGTTTGAAGGCTTAAACTTAGGCTTTAAACTCAAAGTCTTGTATTAAAATAGAAGAGACCTATATAATTATATCTTACTATTGAAGTCAAATTTATTTTTAAATTAATGTTTATATCTAATTACTAAAAAACTTAATTTTTCGGCTATTATACTTTATTTCATCTTTAAGAAATTATCATTTTTTTAATTAAATTTCTTAGCTGTCATAAAATTTTTAGTATAAATTTATCTTTAATTGGGATAAAATTTTACAATTAAAGTAAAAATGAAGATAAAATTAAAAAAAAAGTTTTAAAGATGAATTGTGATAAATTGATTGCAAAAATTAAATTTTCTACTGATTAGACCAAAAAAATCATTTTTAACAAATTAATAATCACAAAAACTTTCAGAAGACAAAATTGATATTTTATCTGATAAATATCAATTCAATACTTTAAAAAAAAATTGAATAAAAGGTCATTCGAATAGTTCATATTGAAGTCATATGACTTTATCAAGGTTAAATATGACATTTTCATAATGCATTATAAATTATAGACCACACTAGCTAGTATATGAATGCCCCACCCACTTATAGCATATTATATCTTGACAAAACTTATATAAAAATCGTTTTATAATGGGTTAATTACAATATATTACGGAAATAAATTAATTTATATGATATTTTATTATGAAGTTAATATGTTATGAATCGAGTTTAAATAAGAAATCCTTTCTGCATATATCTGATATAATATTTACTATCTAAGAAAATGTGAGAACGTACTGTGATTCTCTTGTCCTTAACTGTTCATCAAATAATGCAATTGGAAGCCTGTCTTTGATCTCTTTTTTCAAACCAATCTCACAAACCTATGCATATAATTTTAAAGAAAAACAAAGAATTAATTAATCAGCCAACAAAAACAATATTCAAAAAATGAAAAAAGTTGCATGAAATGTAAAGGGGAGGGCATGCACTTACAGAAGAAGTAATATGTGGAGTAGATTGGCTAGAGATAGCAGGAAGGATCTGAGAAGGAGAAGAGAGAGAAGTAGTCCTTCTCTTGAGGTAGAACAAATAAAACAAGAGGAAAAGAATGATGGAGAAGAGAATAGGAATTGAAAATATGAAAGCTTGATAAAGTTTGAGTTGAAGTTCTTGAGGATAAAGATGAGTATTAGGAGTTGCAGATGGAGGAAAACCCATTAGTACTTTCCAAGCTTGTCAAAATTTTACAGACAGAAACTAAGGTTTAAGTTTGAGTTATTAGAAGAGAAACACATATAGAAGAGGTACATATAGCTTGTACAATGTATTTATGGAGAGAAAATAGCTGTGCTTCCCCCATAGAGAGAGAGAGGTAGTTAAGGATTGGTATTAGATTGAGAAAAGGGTGCTTTAATAATGCAACCTTTGTAATAATATAGAAGACAGCAAGGAGCTTTTGAGATCAAATTTAACATTATGGTATATATTCTCTCCTTTTCGACGATGGGACACGCCCATGCCTCTCCACTAAGGCATGGGTCCTCACTCCTCATACACCAAGCACTTGCATCTATTTGCTTTCATTCTTCAGGCATGGACAATATGATGATTACAATTGATATTTGCAAACAGATCTATAAGATTGCTAAATCCATCTTTTCACTCAACATAGGGTTAAAAACAATTATGGGTTTTGATGAAAACTAAAAATTAAAATTTATTTGGCCAATAAATTTTAATTTTGTGTTATTCGAGTCATTTTTCATATCTTTATGTTAACTCATCACATATAGGGATATCATTTTTCGTATTAAGCCGGACATTAATCTATTTAAATTCAACATATCTTTAAGGAGGCTAACTCTGTTGCTGACAAATTGGCCAATTTACTCTCTCTTTTAAAACTTTCGCTTCATATGGCATGATGTATATCCTCTTTGTCTCAATCCCATTCATCTAATTGACCCTTTTCCTCAAGATGTAAGTTGTAATGTATTATATATATAAAGTTATTTTTCAAATACATTTAATTATGAACTAAAACCGGCCCCTATATCAGAAAATTGTTGATACATAATAATTACGTAAAATAATTGTCTCTTCAAGAAAGTGATTTCGCTCTCTCTTGCAGTCTTAATTAATCAAGCAAAGATTAAGTGAGGGGGATTATCCTAAGTATTTAAGCCATTTATCCATGGTTGGCAGGTCAATGGCCTAACAACTTCCAGAAACTAATTAAAGAAAAGGGGGTTAGCAAAGGAGGGTTTAACTCAACTTCAAGGTAATTGACATATTACTAGACTGTAGTTACATGTCTTCACTTGAATAGGAATAAATAGAGACCATTAATCCGTCTTATATAATTAGGTATGTATGCTTCTTATCGGACATGATGGTTTGTTGGTGTTAGATATGTTAACCTAACCTAACTATATTATTCATCTTTTTAATTTGTTAAGCCATCATCAAATCCAACCTCAAAAGCTTATTTAGTGTTTTTTTAAAAAAATAAAATAAATTCATATATATTACTTTATATAAAAAGACACAAGCAATTGAAATAAAAAAACAAAGCAAATTTTCAGAAAAATGTCGCTCCTGCAGTATCTTTCAATAAAATAAGATTCAGGTTACTGGATGCCATTTCATGCAAGACAAATGGGACGCTCTAAAAATTTATTGTTCATTTTTAAGAAGGTGAAATTTATGGTTCTTTTCAATCAAATAAAGTCGTAATTGAAAATTTCGAGCCAAACTTTTTGTCTATGTTTCATGTTTTGTGCTTTAAGAAAAAAGAAATGAATGGAAGATCTAACTCCATCATCTCTTAGGCTTAAAAAAAAAAGAGTTTGAGCTTGAACTTTTTATCATTGCATAAACCCCAAAATTAAGCATTAAACAATCATTAAATCATACTCTTTTAGTACTGTGATGGAAACCACTAAGCAATTCCTTATTTGAACAAAAACCCATCAAAAACTTATTAGTTATTATCCATGTAACTATCACTGTAATTACTTCTTACAATTTTGTAATTAAAACGCTGAGTTCAAAATATTTTTGTAATCCCCAATTGATTATTAATTTGGTAGTTGTCGATGATATATTTGTCTAAATTTAATTTATAATTTTTTTAATGAATGGAGCAATAATAAAATACTATATAAAATAAGTAATTTTCACAATCATTGCATATAATATTTTATCACTTGTTCTGTCCATAAAAAGCATCCTAAATAGAATTTAAACAAAAAATTTTCATCTATCAAGCAGTCTACCACTACCACACTAAGTAAATTATTATTGTTATTATAATTACAAGTTTAGATGCATGAATTTACTTAAAACGACCATAATAATATATATAAACTTGATTAAGTTTTTTCTCTAGGCTACTTGATTAGTGAGGCTGCAGGTTAAATAAATATCTTAGTTTATTGCATATGATTAAAGACCTGAATTTATTTTTCCCTTCAAACTGTTTACATTATTTTAATGCATAAAACATTTATTTAATGATGATAGGTGATGCAACTTGTCCTCTTTAATAGGATACAGTTTGATATGGGCATGCCTATCACTTTATAATTGAGAAAATCTGACAGGTGTTGGTGGATTATGTAGGCAGCTCTCTCTCACACACATAGTGGAAATAAGATAAGATATATATCTCCAACTTCACCACTAAATCAGATTATTTACATATAAAAAATTAATTTCTCTTTGTACAGAATTTCCATGCATTTGTTTTTGACTGACCAAAGTGCTCCCACTGTAGAATCTTCTGGAAGATAAATTTTTAGTTAACTATATTATTTTTTAAACTAATAAAATTATATAATAATATAATAATACGTATCCAATTTATTAATTATTGTATTTATATCATATAATTATAAAATATATATCACTTGGATTAATTTGATGATACAGTAATCCACCTAAAAAATTCTTTTCCGGAAAATGGAAAAGTGAGTTCAAATATTATTAGGGGATGTCTAAAATCCTATCTGAACTTGCGTCTGCTTTTGTTAACTACTTATTTGAATACAATTAACTGAGGCCAGCACTAGAAATTTTTGGTGATTCGAGCACAATTAAATCAAAGTAATTTAAGAGTAAAGAAGTGAAGTAAGGTTAGAGAAGGTGAGAAAGAGAGAAAGTGAAGGAAAAGGGAAAATGGGAAGAGGGATGGGGACAAACAAGAACAGGTTCATAGAGGACTGGAGCACAGCCCGAGAGAATCTGGAATACAATTTTCGGTGGACTCGAAGCAACTTTGCCCTCGGCGGCCTTTTCGGCATCGCTCTTCCCATTTTCATCTACAAGGGCATCGTCAAAGAATTCAACATGCAGGATGAGGATGCAGGCAGGCCGTACGGGAAGTACCTTTGAGTTTTATGTTTACACTGCTCGATAAAATTGCACCTGCCCTAAAACTGATTTTCTATTAGAACCTCTTTTCCCCATAATCTAGGAAATGCTTCCCATTCTCTGTTGATCTGAAGCATCATTCATGCCTATTACTCTCTTTTGGTTTTTGAAATCCACCAGTTTGCGGAGAATGCTCAATGATATGTGATTATTAAAAAAAAAATCAAGGTAATTTAAGATTAGTGCTATCTAATAATGGGGATAAACAATAATCCAAATCTTATTAACATGAATACAAGGATTGAAGTTGACAATTATTCCAGATAATGCCAAGCCTTCATATCTACAGTGAAACCAAGCTATGTAGCTAATCACATTATTCTACCTAGTTAATTACTTCTTTTTTTTTTTATCTTATAAAGGGGAGGAGAAATTGTAACCATTTTAAGTAGGGTGAGTCTTGAACCCGAGATCATCCACTGAGGCACAACTCCGTAGCTCTACCGAATTACTTTAATATATAATATTCTCATCATCTCAAGAAGAAAGTTTCACTTTTTTTTCTACATATATTAAGTAAAATTAGGTATTATAGATACATATAAAATTTTTCCTATTATATATATCCTTTATTTATATTAGATTAAAAAAATGAATCTAAATTCATATCAATAAATTTGACAAATAGAAAATATTAAGCCAATAATATTAGATATCATATGGATTATTTCATATCATATAAAACAATTTTCATTAATTTAAAAAAGTCATAAAACTAAGGATTGTTGATTATAAGACATTTAAATATGAATATGAAGAATTATAGTGTAAAAATAGTAAATGAAACTAAGTTTTGAAACAAATAAAAATAAAAAATGAAACTATCTTTTTGAGAAAAATAAAATTCAGATAAAATTATCATAGTCTAAACTTTAGCTGAATTATCCTTATCTCATTAAAGGTTAGATGGAAAGCTAATTATATTATAAAATTCACATTATTTACTCGCAAAGCTAAAGTTTAAATCCAATGATTATCCCTCTCCCCCTTAACTCAATCCAATGATTATTTATACTCATGAAGGGAAGGGAAAAAAATCCAAATTGAATTTTTTTGCCCTAGCTTCATTTGTCATCGGAACATGTTACATACAAGATTGCTTAGTCACTATAACTCTTCTACTAATCATCTTCCTCTCAGGCTGCACAAAAAATTTAAACTGACTAACCAATTCTAACACGTCCTCTTCCTTATTTTGAAAGCGGATGATCGAATGACATCATCATCTATCTAGCTTCAATGTTGCGTCAAGAATTTCGATAGACTCAGGTTTTATGAAGCAGGTGAAGAGGAAGTAGATACCATCCAAGTAAGTATTAGTCTCTCCTGTTTTGTTCTTCTTCCTGATGCTGTAGGCTAGTGGAATGACACCTCTGTTGAATACCTCCACATGCATTACTCCACCAGCAACAAGCAACTTCCAGATGACCAACATTAGCAAGATTATAAATAGGTAATGCATTTTATTATCCATCAAGCTACCAAAAAACTGATTAAATTGAAATTTGCAAACAATGGTATACTAGCCTATTCTATGAAATATAACATCACAGGTACATGCTAATTGGAACTTGTCACAAATTTTTATGATACGAATTCATAGTCATTAATTTATATGAACAAACAAATGGACATGCAAAGAACAACTCTGATTAATTGGCATTGTGCCGGACACTTGCCCTACTAAAAGTAACTATAAGTTTATGACTGCCAGCACATAGAGAATGACAATCGGCCACATCACTACAAAGTAAAGTAAGTCTACTAAGACCAAAAGTTTCTCAAAGGTTACTAATCAATTGAAATGTCCTTGTAATTTTTGATTCATAGCAATCATCTAAATTTAGTATTTAATACCAAAAGAAAGTAATTCCGCAAGGAATATTCTGAATATAGTAGCTGTAAGAACAAATAACAATATTCATCTCATTAGAGGAAGTTTATCTCATCTAACAAGGACATGTAAAGTATAACGGGGGTATATGGGCTTCACAGTGTGATTCGTAGTTGTAAAACCCAGAGAGCATAAGCAACATAACTAATGTCCATCCTAGTATTTTCATTGTACATTCTACAAATGATACTCTCTGATTCTCACCTATTGGGCATATCTAGATATATAAGTTCAACACATATAGTTATATTTTTTTGGAGTTGGATTGGTTTGAGTTAGTACAGTGGTCCAAATATATCAAAGCAGATAGAATTCATATTCCCCAGCTCCTTCAAAAATCCAAGGCATACAAATAAAGATGCAATTTTTTTGTAACATATTTCCAATCAATCAATCCAGAGCAAAATATGGATGCCATGCCATCAAAGACACAACAATAGGCAACCATTTATATAGAAGTTACCATATATATCATTCATAGAAACACTGAAAAAGCACTAATTCTGCTAAAGATGAAGTCACTAGGTAATCTTTAAGCTGTATCAGGATATTATTTACGTTAGAATTGTAAACGAGTCGAGTCGAATATTAATATAAGTTTATCACAAATTCGAGCTCAACGATTCGTATTTTTAAACTTGAACTCAAGCTAAACTCATTTTAAAATTATTAAACTCATCAGCGACTCGAATTCAGTTCGTAAAAAATTCGTTTATTATACTTAATGAGTTTAACTCATTAACTAATAAAAATAAAAATCCGAGTTTGGCTCGTTAACTGATAATGACAAAAACTTGAGTTAAATAACAAAATATAATATAAACGAACATTAAACAAACATATTCGTAGATATGGCAATTGGATCTGCCCTCTCAGTGCTCCGCTCCTAACAAGACAAATATTTTGATAATTTTTTTGCTCTGTCTCAATCTCGCCTAGAATATATATGTAAAATAATAATTATTTATATTTTAACACAATTAATATTTTAAAAAATAATAAAATAAAAATATAACACTCGATTAAAATAAAAAAATTGTTTTTTATTTAAACAATTATATAATTAATTAATTAATTATTTAAAATGAAAAAATGAAAAATATTTTTAATATTAAAATAAAATAATTTTTTTAATAAAATCAGAGATTGGGTTGAAGTTGGGAATCTCCATTCACGTGTGATGTGGAAACGGGGACTGAGAATTTCACCCCTAACTCGCCCTGTTATCATTTTTACATATTCGTGAGTTTTTAAATAAACACATTCATAAGTTTTTAAATGAAAATATTTGTGAACTAATGAATCAAATTATATTAAACTCAAGCTCAAATAAGTCAATGTAATATCTAATAAGGCCAGCAAGCTCAAGCTATCAAGCTCAAATAAGGAAATTAGCAAGAGCTTGAACTCAACATGAAAACAATCAGCCACCAATAAGTCAAGGATGAGTGAACCAAAGATGAGCTCAAACCATCATGTACTACAAATATGCTCAAGCTACTGAGTTCGCACAAAAAAAATGCAGATTGCTTAAATGTGAGATAATAGCTAAACTGATAACATCAGTTATGTTCAGTGAAATTCAGTGTCCACTATTTAAGTACATATTTGGGAAGTTAGTTTGTGTTTTTAGGAGTTTGTTAAACTTGACTTTGTGCAGTTACATTGCTCATAATTCCAATCTCTCTCTCTCAAAAAGTTTTCCTACTTCAATACAATCCGTAATTTTACCTTCTTTTTTTTTAAACCATAATTCATCATCATTTATATTCTAAAAGATAATTTTGTAATTTTCTTGCTCTATAGTCTATATCTATCCATCTATCTCTTTA
This sequence comes from Triadica sebifera, assembly GCA_023653625.1. Classification (NCBI taxonomy): domain Eukaryota; kingdom Viridiplantae; phylum Streptophyta; class Magnoliopsida; order Malpighiales; family Euphorbiaceae; genus Triadica; species Triadica sebifera. The sequence continues at coordinate 771,268 of CM042905.1, read as the reverse complement.
CTTATTTATCTAAAACAAATTCAACCACAATATAATATAAAAAATAGTTGCTCTTCATAATAAAATAAAGAATAAATTATAGAAAACTCTTGACATTTTTTAAATTATAGTCAGAAATAAATTTTTAAAAAACTAACAGTTTATCCTTCTATGATTTGAGATAATGTTCATTCATTTGATACTGTATAAATTTTAAATAATGCAATGCAATATAACATATATTTGAGATATTTAAGATATTTTTATATGAATTTTTTAGGTTTCATGTACAGTCAAATAATATTTTATAAGGGTTAATGATTTATGCTCGTTACGAACTATTTTAACTGTAGGACAACCAATATATTCAAGCCACAACTTTCTTAATTGTTATTTCAAACAATATTTTTATTAAATGACAATGAGATAAACTGTTATTTTTAAAAAAAAAATATTTTATGATTATAATTTATTAAAATGTCTCATTTTTTTGTAATTTTTTCTAACATAAAAGGAAAAAAAATTTGAAAATACTATCTCATTGTACTTTTGGATAAGAGCTAGTCGTTATTCTTCATACATGTTAGGTCTCAAAACTGCCATGGTCTCGTACTAGTTGAGCCCAGGCGAGCATTAAGGTGGTTTCATGTTCTTTACGGTCGTTATCCCCGACCCAATCAGTGATGGCGGATCTTCATATGACCTGAATCCAGTTCTTTCATAAAAAGAAGAGCCTGAAAAATATTGAGTTTAGGCGTCACCATTCCTCTTTTACTAAAGGAGAGCTTTCGAGCTTGTACCGTGAAAAGGCTTGAGGGTATGAACGAATGAGAGAAATGATAAAGATTGGAACTTTGAGAGAGACTTGGGGAAAAATAGGAAAGAATTTATCAGAATGATGAAGAAGAAGATGACAACACCATAGATGTGAGCTCTATTTTTAGAATAGAGCGAAATTGGATATAAAGATAAGGAAGACGTAAATTATATAATAGATCCATATTCATTGTGCATCTTGGTTTTTATTTCAAAACGACTGTGTATTATGTAATAATTAATACGTGTGACATGTTTTGTATTCAACACATATTTTATTCATTGTTATTCTCTTTTTCTTCTTCTTTCTTTATCTTTTTTTTTTGAAAAATTTCTCAATATATTTTAAATATATTTTGATGAGAGAAAACTTTTAATTTTCATATTTAATTTTATTTTTAGTATTTTTTTTAAATATTTTACATATTGTTATTATTATTTTAGGATGAAAAATATTAGTTTTGATATATTTGTGGAATAAAATGGTTAGAAATTAAAATATTTGAACTAAAAATGAGAAATATAGAAAGAGAAAATCGAGTTGGTGAAAGTTGAAGATAATAAATTTTGGTAGAAATAATAAACGTGTAAGTGATGAAGTTGCAGGTTTAAATAATAAATTTATAGTTTTTATATGATAAATCTGCAAATTATAAACGATTAATTTGTAAATGATAAACCTACAAGATCCAAATGATAAATATGTAAGTTCTAAATGATGAACTTATAACTTCTAAAGCATGAACTTGTAAGTGATGAAATAACAAGTTGTAAATAATAAACTGTAAGTTCTAAACGATAAATTTGCAAATTCAAAACGATAAATTTGCAAGTTGTAAAATGATGAACATGTAAGTGATAAAATAACAAATTGTAAATAATGAACCGACAATATGTAGACGATAAACTTGCAAGTTCAAAATGATGAAATTTCAAGTTATAAACGATAAATCTATAAGTGTAAAATAACGGATTTAAACGATGAATCTTTAAGTTTTAAATAATAAATCCATAAGTTGTAAATGATAATGAGACAACAAATTGTAAAGAATAAATCTGTAATTTTTTTTAAATAATAAATTTTTAAGTTAAAATAATAAATTTGTTTTATATTTAATAGTTTACCAAAATTTATTTTAAAAAAGGCATGCATTTTATTTTTATTTTACATATATAAAAGAAGGATATTTATAATGCTTACACTAAGGAGGGTGCGCTAGCCACTGAGAGGCTCATGTTAGAATATAATTACAGGTCATAGTGAGGCCTATTTTAGGCCCAAAAAACCAGATTAATGAGCTTGATTTGGGCCCGAACTAGATCACAATAAAAGCCTAAGAGCAGGTGATTCTTTTCTTGAAAAGAAAGCCGAATTGAGCTCAAAGGGAGACGAAGTGAGAAAAGGGAGAAGGAAAGAGACAGAGATGGATCCAAAGCTAACAGAAGCAACACAGCTGTTCGAGAGATTCAAAGCGGCCTGTGTGCGAGGGGATATCGATAGTTGCAGTAATCAGCTTTCTTCACTCAAGGTAATTGAGCAATACTTATCATCTAACCAAAACCCTAATGCAGTATCATTTTTTTATGCTAATTTTACTTCAGTTTTCCCGTTTGCTGTACCTAAATTGTGTCATTTTTTGCATTTGGGCTAGTTGATTTATAATTTCTTATGGTATATCTGCGATTTATTTGATATTGTAACAGAGTATATGGATTAATGATGTGGACTAGCTGCTCATAGTTTAACTGCTGGAATCTTTGTATTCAGTACATAGATTTTGTATATTATTTTGTGGGGCTAATTGAGTGGTGTGTTGATCTTTTGCAGGTCTTGCTGACAGAATTTAAAAGCTTGCCCCCGTTGTTTGAGAATACGCCTGATGCTATTCAAGAATTGACACTTGCAAGTAATATTTTTGACTTATGTTCACTTGTCTTATTGAATAAGTAATTGTTTCGTACATTTTTTTTACAGTTTAAGCATAAGATGGAATTAAAAAAACAATTTCTAGAATACCATGAGTGATCATCTGATTACAATTTGGAGAAACAGAACGATAGAGCAGAGATGAAACTAAGTTTGGAAAAAAAGCATCTTTGGATCCCTCAAGTATTACTTTATTTCTATTGAGTCCCTGAACTTCAATTGTGTTCTATTAGGTCCCTAATCAATTTTTTTAATACACATCGGATCCAACTTTGACAGATTAAATAAATAATGTTATTATTTTCGCAAACATTGTGTCCCTAAACTATAATTTTTTTATTGAATCCCTGCATTTATCAGCTTTGGTCCCAGTGTTGTCTAAAATTAATATTTAAGGACTCAATGAAACAAAACAAGAGTTTTGTGATTCAATAGGAAAAAGAAAAAAGTAGTAGTTGAGGAACCCAAAGATGTTTTCTGCCTTAAATTTATTTAGTTTTAGAATGCTATGGGTGAATTGGAATACTAATATTTTATGAAATTAAGCGAAACTAAGCAAACTTTTAACTCTCTAAACATATATTTGGAAGTTCGGCAAAATTTGCTGCTGTAATGTACTGTTAGAGTTTAATGTTTGCATGATTTTACCTGCTAGAAAATACTAGTTTGCAGATTATGCATAGCTGGTGTCTGTGCTCTTTCTTTTTTCCATTCTGTTTCTTATCCACCAGTCTTATATTTACAAATTAAAAAATCTCAGGGGATATATATGAGCATGCTGTTCTTCTGAGTGTGAAGATTGGGGATCAGGATGCTTTTGAAAGGGATTTCTTTCAGTTGAAACCCTATTATACAGATGCCCGGTAACTCATTCAAAACCTCCTTTAGATTATGATTTATGCGTTATCTTACTTGTGTCCTTGGGAAATAAAACATAAATCACTTGTGCAACAAGCTGAGGAGCACAAGCCGCTTCATTTATATTTTTTATATTCTGCTTGCAGTAGGACATGACATGGCAAATAAGGAAGCTATCCATGATTTTGCTTCACTGGTACATTTAGTAGACATGTAAATTCAGGCTATCAGAAGTGAAATCATATTTTTGATATTCTCTATGCTATAAGAGAGAAATAATGCAGCAAAAATAATTGTTATTTTCCATGTAACTAATTGTGCTAGTGATTTATTTAAGTAGACGCATAAAAATAGGCTATAAAGTTCTGAAGACTTTAAAATTTTCTTGGACTATCTTATAATATCTGTCAAACTACATCAAGTGCCAATTTGGCTGGAATTTTTACTAGTGGACAGTTCTGTTATGATCATCTCAATCTAGAAATCTGGATAAATTATTAAGTCTTCCTGTACCACTGCTAGTTTGAATAGATATTGTAACTAACTCCTTGAAGGGTGCTTTCAATTCTGCATCAGGTGTCATCCTAGATTTTCAGCATTTGATAGTAACTTAGTTTTTTTTCGCTAAATTATTTGTTTTTCCATGATGTAGCTTGCGAAATGGTTTATGAATCTTAATTTACAGATTACAAGTTACATTGCACATACTTTGTCCTAAATGCAAATCTTTTTACCTTATATTTTGTTGTTGTCCATTTGATAGGAGAAATTCGTTGTGTTATATTTGATTCTTCAATTTTGGCTTTTCATTTGGCAGTTGTCTTCTTTTATTCCCAAATACTATTTCTAAAGAAGTTAAAATAATGCATATAAGTTAGACAATGTCACATCTGTCTGCTGCTTTTTGTTAGATTGGCTCAAATTATTAAGGTGGTAATGTTCATGACTTAATCTTTTTATTTCAATGGAGCAGTCAACATCTGGCCCCATCTTCTCAAGAGTGCATGATCTTAGGTCTCAATCTCTTGAGACTGCTGGTGCAGAATAGGATTGCTGAATTCCATACTGAACTGGAGCTGCTTCCACCTACTGCCTTGGAAAATCCTTGCATCAAACATGCTGTGGAGTTGGAGCAATCTTTCATGGAAGGGGCTTACAACCGTGTGTTGAGTGCAAAACAAAATGTTCCAGACAAGACCTATGATTATTTCATGGATCTTTTAGCAAAAACAGTAAGGTAAATTGCTTCTGTAATTCATGATATCAGAGCTACTAGCTATACATATTGAAGTATCAGCATTGGTTTTTCAGTAGTAGTTCATTCTTGGATTTTTAATTGTTTATGGGGAGTCAAGGGTGATATTATTATATATCTATTAAAATGGTAAGTAGCCAAGAAGGCGCCCTCTTAGTTACAGACTTGTAATGGCAAAAAGAAGAATATTGAAAAATAACCACCTTAAAAGAATAATGTATCAAAAACCAAGTCAACACACTTAATGTTGATCTCTCCATACTCAACATTATTGATTGCAAGACCAATTAGTTTGGAATGAACTTGGTTAATGTCCTTTTCATCACATTTTATTTCATCATGTGTTTGTATGGTAAATTTTTTGTTGATTTATTTTATGAAGGCACCCCAATTTCTTCATTGAAGTCCGATAACTTGTGTTTGAAATTTTATTGATTGTGTTGATATTTCTCTTGTAATCCTTTTTTGTTTAGAATTTTAATATCTCAGAATCATTTTACAATGAGATCACTTAATTCAAGAAAAAACATTGTGTTCAAAATTGTTACAGTCCGTTTTCAGTTTATTTTTAACTAATTTTATTTGTATGGAATGACTGGATAAAGAAGATTCTCTTTGTAGTTTTTCCTTTTTCTTTGCTTGAGCTTTTCTCTCAGGCTAATTATTCTTTTCTACCAGGAAACATTGTATCGTGGAGTTCTTAAGGATTTTTTGTCTTTTCACATGTGATTTAAATTGCAGGAAGCCACTGTTTGTCTTATCGTACTTCATATTAAAGTATACTGCAGCAATTGTGCATTTGTCTTTTTGCATTCTGAACAGTTGATTTTATGACTTCAGGGATGAAATATCCGGATGCAGTGAGAAAGCATACGACTATCTTTCAATTAGTGATGCTCGCCAAATGTTGCTGTTCTCTTCTGATGATAAACTTTTGCAGTACATCAAGGAGGTACCAGAACATTGCAAGTGTATCTTTTTTTCTTTTTGTGGAACTTCTTTCACATCGAGTGTGATATATTCTCTCTTGCATAACGCAGGAGCATCCTGAGTGGGAGATAAAGAATGGTCAAGTTATTTTCCAGAAGGCAAAAGAATCTGCCCCATGCAAGGAAATACCATCTCTACAACTCATTAACCAGACTCTGAGTTATGCGAGGGAGTTGGAACGAATTGTGTAGAGAATTGCCATCAATCACTGCACTTTCAATATTCCAATTAAAAATGCCCCCCTTGAGGATAAAACTTTATGTTTTTTGTATTTTATTTCGGTCACTGCAGTAGCAGATGATTCTTTTACTTTGGCAGCGTTTTCATCTTCGGGGTAAATCTGTTATTCATTTTTAATATGCTCTTGATTGTCTACTAAATTCTTGCATTCCTGTGTGCTGGTAGAAACCTAAGCTTATCCATGTGAGGAGTTCTTGATTGGAGAAATTCGATGACAGTCATTTGTCAGATTTCGTTGCTTGAATTGTTCGGTACTTGAATTACTTTATGAATATCAAACTGATTTTAGAAAACTTATTATCGACATTGGCAATGAGTTATTGGCCTATTTCATGAATGAAGATATTGGCTTTAGCTGCTAAGGATGGGGTACCTCCTAAATGAGCATGTGCCCTGATCAATTGGGCACCTGTAGTCTCCACTTAAGTAATAGCATCCCCGGAAGTTGGGAAGATGCATCACAATCTATCTGGCTGAAAAGGCTTTACTTAAGCTTCTCTCAATTGCAAGACTTTGTTAAGCTCCAGTGCTGAATTTTAGTAATTATCTATAATCATTGAACTTATTTTTGTAGGTTTTGTTTTGGTAGTGTAATTATGCACATGATATTGTAGAAACTAACTGATATCGATTTATCGTTGATGAATTCCATAAATATGTGCAATTGCATTCTTTACCTAAAAAATTTATTCAATTCATTAATTTTTTCAACTATTAAAGTTAAACTAATTAAATTTCTCAATTAAAAAATTGTTTAATCGATTATAATGTTAAGTGTTTTTATAAATAATGACTGATCAAAATTTTGTTCAATTGACTTCATTAATTATAATTAATTAGATGTTAAATGTTTTATAAATAGAGATTATATTATATTGATAGTTGATGGAGTCAATTCAACAAATTAAATAAGTAAAAGCTTAAATTAATTCAAAATTAATAACTAAAAAAATTAATTAAGTTCTTTTTTAATTAAAAAAACTTAATTGCATAGATTCGCAGCCAAATTATGTCATTTTTCCTTTTTTATATGCATCTTCAATAGTGGCCGTTGAAATGGGATAATCAAATACAAAATATAAAACAATTATTCATGACAGAGTCATCAACCACCTCGCTACCTCATAATGTCAATAATTCAAGTAGCCATTTTTCCCAAATAATAAACACACACACACACATATATAAGTAAGGTAATTTTCGCAGTTAACTGAATTTTGGCGTTTAATAATATTATATTCCCTGTCATAAAAACATTCTTAAATTTTAATTTTTATAATATTAAAATCCTTCTAACATTGATTTTTTTTTTTTTATCATAGCTCTATAAGTTTAATGACTTTTACTATGTCAATCTGAATTTTTTTAATTTAAAATATATATATATATATATATATATATATATATATATATATATATATATATATATATATATATATATATATATATATATATATATATATATTTCTTCTGTTTTCTCTTTCTTTAAATTTTATGAAAAAAATAATATTGAAAGGTTTTTATTGTTACCAAGTTTAAAGTTCAAACAAATAAACGTAAAAGTAGCAGTTTACCTATCGAAACCTGATATATATAAAACTGTCTTTATTAGTATTAGTAGTACTACCAGTTATTAGTATTACTGTGCTTTATCAAATCTGTTGGCAGACCAACAGCTTAATAATGGAGAATTTCAATTCAATCGGGTATGTCACACCTGCCAATGATTTGAATCCAACAACAATTTCTGCAACTACTAGACCCACCCTGCATACATCACAACTTCGTTTTCTATTTTTGGTTTGATTTTTATCTTTAAAGTTTCCTCTAGATTTACCAAATTCGTTAATTTTCTTGCATGGATCACATCAATACCCAACTAATAATATAGTTTGGTGTAAAAAAAAAAATTGAATTCTTATTTTCTAAATGTAAGATGGATTATAAATTTGTGTTTATTATATTCAAGTCATGTTCTTAATCCACCATCGAAGATATGGGCCGAAAGCTCTATTGTGCATGTCCTTATTTGGTTTGCTGGGTGGCACGTTTGAATTTTCTTTTCTTCTTTTGTCCATTACTGCAAAGTCAATGAAATACAGTCATGTATGGCACATTTAGATTACAAATATCTCATAAAATTATTCGTATAAATTATAAAATAAAAATAAATCTTACTGCTCGCTTTGTCAATTCCTACTTTAAACTGCCATTACTTATGGGTTGCGATTCATAAATTCACTCCCAAAAATTCAGTTAAAAAAAAGAAAATTGAAAAAAAAATAACTCCCATAAATATGTTAATGACATGTTGGTATGATAAAAAAAATAGAATTTCATGAGAAATAGAATATTATTCCTAGATTGGCATTCTGAAATTCCAATTGATATATTCATAATAGAAACTAAAATTCTATTTTTATATTTGTTTTAATTTTTAAGGGTATTTTTGAAAATATAAAATATTTTATTTAAAAAATACGAAAAAAATTTCAAATACCATTAAATTTGAAATGTTATGAATTACTATGCAACAATCAAAACATTATTCTCAAATATTTTAATTACCGAATTTAAAAACAAAATGCTTTTGTATATCTCATATCTATTTTCTTTTTTCTAATTTTCTAAATAAAAATTAGTCATACCTAGTTACAATGTATAAATAGAAACTTCATAAATTTAGTTAGTCTTCCCAAATTTAAGGGTAAGCCTTTTTAACTTTAGACCAACTATTCATAATTCATGACCATTTGCATCCCTTTTACACAAAACATATACAGTTAATAAATTGATCCAACTGAATCTTGTTGCTCACTTAATTTTCTCATCTAACTGTATTCATAAATGTATAAATTTTTAATCTATTCCAATTATAAATTATCATATATTTAAAATAATATCTACTTTACACGTATATAAAAATATATACTTAAATTTGATTCATAAATTTATTAATAGATTTTCGTCTGTAGTTTTCATAATTTTAAAATTTTAAATGAACTAAACAATCTAAAAAAAAAGTAATTAATTGTTAGTATTTGGATAAATATTAATTAATTTGTCCTCAAACTCTTACAAGTTTTCTTCAAAATCAATTTACTTCATTAATGACAATTATTTAAAAAAAGAAATGAGATAATTTCATCGCAAAATAAAAACTACATATAAATTAAGTTCAAAAATTAATTTAAAAACAAATTGATCCTCGTAAAAAAATAGTTGAGGGTTCAATAGATCTGTTACTACTCTGCTTTCAAACAGAGAAGAGAAAGTTCAGCTTTCAAAGTCCAAAACAGAAGGTTTAGTTAGATTCCCTTACCCAAACTCTCATATTTGTATAGATGTCTGCCTTCTTCCAATCATTATTACTTCAACTTTCTTTCTCTCTCTCATACACACAAATTTGGAAGAATTATCATCATCATATATAACAGAGTCTCCTGAAATTCCACTTCTCATTTTTCCTCTTGACAGTTATTAAAGAAAAAGACAAAACCTTTAGCTCTTTATATTGCTACAAAATCATATTCACAATTATTTTTGCATTACGGAAAAATGATCTGACTTTTGAGAAATGGGTTTTCAATTGCAATTCTCGCAGATTAAGTAGAAGAAAGACCCGGTTCATTCTCCATCTCCCTCACTTGCAGTTTATTTGCTTTAATATACATAATTGAAATGATTTATAGTTTACATTTTGTTGAATAATGTGTATATTTATATATAATAGAAAGTCAGATTTCACTGCCATGGATAGTAAGACTTCATCCTCTTCAGTTTCTGGGCCTCAGCAAGCTTCTAATCAAGATGAAATTTTCATGCAACAGAGCTTGCTTTTTTCAGATACTCTTAAGGTCCCTTCTCTAGCAATCTTGCCATTTATATGTTTCTCTATATGTTTTTATTCCTATTAAATAGCAGTTTAGGAATCTCGATAGTTATCAATGATTATGTTTATTCTTGTGAGAATATAGAAGTAAATGACGGCACTATTTTGCACTTTACATACATGCTAGAGCATGATTGAATTGATGATTAATCCATGATGAATCCGGTCTAGACAAGTACTGTACAAATACAAAGGAATATGTGCTAACATGATCCATTTTGATTTGTTTTAGGATTTGAAGAGTATAAGGAAACAGTTGTACTCAGCAGCAGAATATTTTGAAACATCTTACAGCAAACAGGACCAGAAGCAAATGTGAGTTGCAATTTCAATTACCCTTTTGAATTATTTATTTATTTATTTATTTTTCTCTTTTGTGGTCCAACCTAGAGGGGTGGAGATCTTGAAAGATTATGCCATGAAAGCTTTAATCAATAGTGTAGACCACCTGGGTTCAGTTGCATACAAAGTTAACAGTTTTATTGATGAAAAGATTGGTGAAGTTTCAACTTTGGAACTTCGTTTCCGTTGCCTCCAACAGGTAATTCCACTTAAGTTTCATTTGTATATATGTAATTAATGGTGATTTTTTTCCCATAATTCTCTATGTAATCACAAATTAGGATCCATTAGATGATCTCCATTTTCTTGGAGAGGGAACTTGTTTATCAACTGTTTTTGATAATAGGTAAGCACGCAATTTTCAATTTAGGGCCAAATTCTCTCATTTCAATTCTAAAAATATTTTTTTCTCAAAATTATTACTAACATGAGTTTTTATTGCTATTTTGTAATTAATTGTACCAAAAAAATGATTTTTAGGATGAAATCAGATAATTTAACTGAAAATTAAAAATTACATACTAATTAGGTCCAAAAATAAGCTCTATCAAAGTTAACAATATATAATAACACATACTATATAAGTTCTATGAAAGTTAATAGTATGTAATAATACAGTTTTGTTTTCTATAAAATGTAAAATGTTTCAGTCTTAGGAGGGACAAGTAATAGTTAGGAAAGCTTTGTGTCTATAAGTTTATAAATCATATTCAGACATGTTAGCCAGTTAGTTAACGATGCCACTACACCTGACTATGAGAAGAAAAGGTAAGAGAATGTTGCATTTAGTGATTGTAAACCGAGAAAAAATTTATGGAAGAAACTAATATTTGATCCATTAGAATAACTATTGAAATGCCTTACTGGATCAGAAATCCAGTGATTGATTTTCCAGCTGAAGACGATTTCGAAATCACTTATAACTGTGGCCTTTAAACTCCAAATGAATCACAGTATACTTGTGAAATAATTTACTATGAAAGTAATGCCACTTTTTTTTTTGTTTCATCTTAGTTATCTTTTTTTTTTCTTTTTTTGGGCGGCTGGCATCTTAGAGAGCACAAACATGCCAAGAATATATCAACCAAGGGGGTCTTTCTCAACAATTTCTGATGGCACAGACTCCCAAGTATCATAACCACTACATTTTTCCAGGCAAATATCTTAATCACTTCTATTTTATGTGCCCTTTTCACATGTAACATTCTCACGAAAATAGACTTATTTTCTATTTTGTCTCAAATTATAATTCATTTTTTTGGGAGGTAAAAGTATAGTTAATGTCTTGATTTTCTAATGTCTTATTATTAATAAATATAAACTATTGTTTATTAGTTTTTTAATATATCTCTAATGTAAGGGTACATAAAAAAGATGCAAGTAAAATTTAGAATTCTGACTTTCAATCCAAAAATAAGTCTGTCTTTATGTAACGAATAGAATAGTATAATCTGTCTTCTAAGGATAATCCGTGCCACTTAAATCACACACAAAAAATTCATGGGATGGATATGGACAATGACAAATACATCTATCAGAATAATTGGAGCACAGAAAATAGCATGGGGTTAGCAAATATTTTCCCATCTTGAAAGCATACTCCTAACAGAGAGGAAACTATGTACATAAAACTTTTCAGCTGAGGAGACCTCGAATACCAAATCAAGGTATCACAGGAGAAGTTTCAGTGCTGAATACAACTCCAGTCAGTTCAGAAATGGTACTCTCTATTCTGCATTACTTTTACCTTAAATAAGCAAATCATTTCAATAGTCTATCCTCATTCTTGGTTACCAGAATAAAAACCAAGTCTCATGACCCAATATCTTGCCTTAAACATTCATTTGTAATCCAATTTATTTGTTTTTCTCCTTTTTTTTTTTTTGGCAAGCTGCTCGAGCAACGATTAAAGGAACCTCTCCATCTATTTTCAGGTAATCTTAATGCTATTACCTTCCAAATATTAATAATCATGCCTGCATTATTAGGATGATGTTCTAATTTGTAACTTAAATGCAGAGAAGGGTATTATAGATCAGAGTCTCCACAGTTTTACTCGAAACAAGGAACTTTTACATTCACAGGTACTTCGATCAGTAAAAAACCAGGTTTTTACGAATAAATTCATTCTTTGTCTAAAGAAATGCTGTTGCAGAAGTACGACAATCAAACCATTGAAAGATTTAAAAACAAAAGAAAAATGACCTTACGTTTCTTGAACGCTTTGACATAGGAAACACTGGACTGATTATCTTCTTTGAAACAGATAAAAGAGCTGCCTCTCCACAGCAGTTTCCGTTCACAGGTACTGGATCTCTTTTTCCTAAGAGACAAATATCTCCAAATAGCCCTTTTAGCTTAAGAAAGGTAAGCGCAAATTTTAAAGAATTAGGAATTACTGCTGCTCTTTATTTTTTATTTTTGTTAATAATTGCGACCTACATATAGAAATTAACTCATGAAGAAAACCCAAAATTTAACCACTGATTGTGAAAAATAAAAAAATAATAGACAAGCAGACATCATATAAGAACCGATACTTTTGAACTCTGATACTGACCTTCACATAACCTTATCTAATCTTTTCAGAATCCATCAGAGACCCAGAGATCGGTCTCATTGACAAAATATGGTGAAAGAAGGGGAGCAAATGATATCGAACAATATGCAAACAAAAGCAAACGCCTCTTTAAGGCCTTGCTTAGCATGCACAAATCGAGAAAGGACCAAACTTTATACAAATATTTGGATGAGGTTTAAATAAATGGAGACATTGCAGGAAGCAAGGAGAATGTAGTTTTTGGCTCTATTCTGTATTCTCTCGTTTTTGAAGCTTCAATTAGTGCACCTGTTTACCATTGTTGGTAACTATGTTTTTGATTCCATTAACGCCGTTCTGGAAAATTGCTGCTCTTTATCTCAAAGTTATGTTTATAAAGTTTTTTTTAAAAAAATCCCATTTGATGAACAGCATTTTTTTTCTTTTTTCTACTGTTATATGTACGACATTTCATAGCAGCTCGTCTCAAAAATTTTGGATGGTAATAAATTCTACGCATAAGCCCACTGCCTAAGTTGGTTGTAAACTTGAAATCTTGTATATTTCTGCAGTTTTATTATGTCAGCTGATGTATACTTGGTATGGGCTTAATTCATAAGAAAGTACCTATATTTAGCCAAAAAAAAAAGTCACTAACATATCTCAATTTATTGAAAAACCACAGGGACATCAGAACTTCCCGATTTTGTTACTATCAAACACTTTTAGCTAACATGGCATGAATGGTTATAACTTTCGTATAACACATGCCTTGCCATATCAGTGCCACATGAATGTGGTATCAGTTAAATATGCTTAAAAGTAACAAAATAGACAAATTTAAATATCTGTAGGTTTTTTTGAAAAACTTGAAGTTTCTACATAACTTCTTTTTTTTTTACCAAAGTCAGTGGTTTACGTAAGTATTTAACCTTGATGTTTCCAAAAAGAAACAAATTACCAGACTTAGATCCAGTTTAGAAAATATTGGATCTTCCAGTAATTCTCCATCCCATGAGCGACCAATTACCTGGAATGAAGACAAACAAAAATATTATTGGACCCAATGATATACATTAGAAAGCAAAGAACTAAGTATTAAAACAGCCCAAAATGAATGAAGGGGGAGAGAGCCTGAGAGAATCACACATCACATCACGTTTTACAAGTCCTCCGTCGGGAACTGAGATAACAGCAATAAGTAGTTTTCTTTAATGCGACAAATAACTTTTTTCCTAAATTTTGTTGATTTATGGCTGAAAACATAAACTGGTGGATTTCCTTGTGTCAATACCACTAGAGATAGAAAGAAAAACCAGGTTATGCAAACCTCACGCAAGAATAAGGTTATATCTTCAGTGCCACACCCATAAACTATATAACAACTTTTGTTAAATGTATTTCCAAAGAAATGGAATATAAAATTGGGACAAGCTAATGTCGCGTTTACAAGACATTATGGTAAGTGCAATCTTACTATGACTAACTTGTATAATGTAATTACCGAGCTTCACCATCAATAATATTGAAAGGTACATGTAGCCAATGTAGCCAATATTGTTTTACATCAGCTCTCTCTCAAAATCCTAGATCAAAACACGGCCATTCAACAGTTTCCGTTGCACTCTTGAGTTGCTTGCTACAATTCTTTTCATCATCAGTATGACCATGAGGAGCAGTGCCACTTGCAAAATTTGAAAAACCAGAAGCAAATGCTTCATTGCGCCATTTAGTGTCAGCCTTTATATTTTCAACATGAGACTGCACAAAATGATTTGCGCAAAATATCATTGTTTCTTGACCAAGAGAGAGAGCTAATTATAAAATAAAACAACTCAAATCTCGAGTAAACATAAGTTTGTGCCATTGGTAAGAAAAGAATGGATTAGCAGGCATATCATTCAAAAATTTTAAGGCATCAAACCAACAATTTTCCAATTCATTTAGGTTACAGGTATGCGCAATTATCCCACCAATATAGTTCAGCACATGAATCTTTTTCCTCCTTTGTGAATTTGTGCTCTCAAGGGTCTCATTTGTTCACAAATAATCATATCTTTCAACTCTATTCAAGCTTGAGAACAAAACAGAACAAGAAAATTCTACAGAATTCACCAATAGAAAGATAAATAAATTTGAAAGATGGAGCAAGAATAGCATTATGGGTCAAAATAAATAATCAAAATTTCATGAGATCATAAGGCGTACTACATGCCACATGGTTCAAACCTGGTCAGGGTTTCCACCTTCATTGCCACTGGATAGTTGACCACCACTGAGATTAGATATTCCTGCAGAACTAATACAGCTATAGTTTTCATAATTTGAAGTTAAAATAAAATTCAGAAGATCAAGTAATAAAGAATATTGCAAGAGATGATATAAAGCTCGCCTTTAAGAGGCACAAAATAAGCATATTTTTCAGTATCTGCACCTTCACTTGATCCTCCATCATCCTTATTTTCACTTGGTCCATCATATTGTAGTGATAATCCAGATGTATGAAAATCTTTAGAATAATCTACAGCAGCATCCGATATTTGAAGCCCCTTAGCAGAACAAATGTGTTCAGTCATGTTCTTATCAGTACACCCCAGAACAACACTCACATGAGGTACAGGTTTTTGGAGAATGGACAAAATTTGATGGACTGGCAAAGATAGAGAAGTCTTATGATTAGTTTATGATCAAAGACATGTAGCAAAGCATCATGACAAGAACAATCAAAGAAACCGCCTAACCTAAAAACTCGTTTGCAGGTGAGGGTCCCTAGAATAGTTCTATATTTCTAACTGGAGAACAAATTGCCCATAAGCTACTGGCTTATCTATTTACGAAGACGTTTATGTTGAGCACCATTTTTAATATTGGAGCACAGAGCACCTGCCAGTTTTTAACTCCTCTTGAACAGGATTGCTTACTACCATTATAGCCTCCCTTCTATATTTTGACACCCATTATTTACAGCAACAAACTACCATTATGGTCCCCCCCGCTAAATTTTACACCTTTTATTTCCAGAAACAAGGAATGCAAAAAAGGCATGCAAAACTTAAAAGTTGAACAATAAGTAGCAGGTGAAAGCAGTTACATTGACATTGCTCACCTCTAAACTGCTAAATTTAGGTAGCATAGGCAGTGAAAAGAAGTTGTTAACACAAAGAAAAACCTTTGCAGCAGAAAGACAACGTAATGTTATAAATTTGATGATGCCAAGAAAGAAATGGACGCACCATCTCGTAAAGATTTGTTATGGGGGGCAATTGTGCTTATCTTGGTCCTTTCTGAAGCAGAGATGCTGCTTGAATCTGCATCCTCCTCTGAACAAGCGGTATTTTGAAATTTCCCTGTCGCTAAACCAAATCAAATTTCAGAATTTGTATGTCTAAATTATAAAATTAATAGGAGAAATCAATTTTATGTGAAGAATAGAAACTTAAGATTAACAAAGAAGCTTGAGCTTCACAAAAAGAAAGATAAACTAAGGAGCTACATCCACTAATCTACATCACAAAATGCACATATTCATGCGAAGGCCTGACTGTGGCAGTATTTTTATACAATTTGAATTCTACGAATGCTGGAGGTGTTAAATTTTGAACCTGCACCCATCCTGAAGTAAGCACTATTTAAGGTATCTGTGGAAGTCGTATCAATTTCAGGAGGGCAGTTCAAAGCCTATTAAAAGAGAATTTAGTCAAAAGCAACAGTAACAGTGACGTAGATAGCTAATTCTGCACCAGATATAGAACTAGGTGCAACCAAAATAACGTATATCAAGGTCAGTGAACAGCATAAATAACTTAAATTTAGTAGAGCTACAAGTGACGTGATCTTCCATCAGATAGGAAAAATCTCACATGTGATCGGCAGACTTCATACGCATTGATCAGAGAAGACCTCTAACCAACAATAATGTTAAAAAAAGGAAAACAATAGAGTTGTGAAAAGTATGTTAAATCCTCAATCAATAATTGCACATATAGGAGAATAAAAGAAATGTGACCATCCAGTGCCAACTTACCTTTGGCCAGACATTTGTTGGCTTCAAGACAATTTTGCCGTTCACGCATCGTCCCTTTTCTGCCAATAACATTGATGGGAATTTTTTTGCCATTCAAATCTACAGAAACTTGGTTTTCTCTTTCAGGTTCTCCAATGTCAACCAAATGAGCATCAAATGCTACTGATTCATGAGATCTGATTATCTCATCTTTCTTGAGGAACCTACTATCTAAAAGGTTCCTGCTTGCATCATACAGCATGATCTGAATGAAGACCCACCAAAATGACGTTTTTCAGTGAACCATACCCTTAAAGGGAGGAAAATAAAGGAACAAACAAGTGCTTATATGAAAAATTCATCAACAAACGTATATGTAACAAATTTTGGACGGACTATTATTGCAGCTAGCTTTTCCAAACAGCAACTATCCAGCCAAACAATTATCTATTCCGAAAGGCAACCTTTAACTAAGAATGCTATTTGCAAAAATTAGTTACAACAACAATCCCATGCAAAGCCTATGAAAAGTATTTTCCAATATACGAAAATATAACCATAAGAAATGATTAGTAATAGCCAGCGACATTAATGACATGCATCATCTATTGAAGCAAGTAACAAAATGATTGGCCTTAAAAAGAATAGTAGCTAGAAATGATATAAAACAACCTGCCTCCCTGAAGTTCCACCATTTGTAAGCCTCAAGAAACCATCATGATATTTCTTGGCTTTTTGAGTCATTTGTTGTGTGTACAAGACCTGCCACTCTAACTTCATACAGGAAACATGTTAAACAGGAGAAATTTTCTGGAAGTCATGCAGACAGAACAAACAGAACAGGGGAAAAAATCCTATATGAACCACCTCAAGTTCAAATACAGAAAAACAATCAAAACTAAGCACCCTATTAATGGGAGATTCAAGATATAATAGATATAATCATTTCTCAAAATGAAAATTTTAGCATGTCTTTGTATTTGAAAAACTTTACCTTGAATTAAATAGGTCGAATTTTTCTTCAATAAAAAATGGGGTTAGTTGAGCATTGAATGTAACATACCATAAGAAATGTGAATTTTCAATTTTCAGTTGAAATGAAAAAACACTCTTACAATCCAAAGTCAGGGAAGCACGGAAGCCAACAATGTAGCAATGCCACAATTCCAAATCAATAATACTTGATTATATCCTTGACACAAACCAAAGAGAATATCCAAGCAGCACCTTATCAATAAAATTTTGCTCGTTGTAGATTCCGTAGCAGATCAGACAACTAACCTGTTACTCCAGTGTTTCCTGTGTCTGGACTGCCCTTTAAAGCTCCATATCTTTGCATTTCAATCTTTTTGAACTCTGAAATGTAAGCAACTAATACAATAATGCCAGGCTACAAACTCATATGCAAACCAGTGTACCATCTTGATAGTGATATTAAAGAAAATATGAGAAAATTAAATAAATAGAACCAACCTCTGATAATTTTATGCGATGAACTTAAATTTTTCAGCCTTGTTCTGCTCTTCTCTACAGTATCATTGTTGTCTTCTAAGAGAAAAAAAGGAGCAAGAAGGAAAACTTTGTCAAATCAACTGATGTATATACATACATAAAATAACAGAATGCAAAATCACTACCAGAAGAAATAGGACTTCTGAACTTGCTTCGATGCATGAAAGTAGGCCCAGGCCTCTCGACAATCTTGTTCTCTCTTCCTCTTAAGTTTAAATCGGGTTTTGGCTTGCGATTGACCTCGCCCCCGTCCTCAGGATTCCCAACATCGACAAGATAACAATTAAATGTCAGTGTTTCACCGGAGCTAACATTTTCTTCTCCCTTCAATATCTTGCATTCCAATGGCTTATCGCAATCATCAAACAGCATCACCTATCCCCAATTCCACCAACCAATCATCAATTAGATTACAGATTCGCCCTTCGGTTTTCATTCATTCAGAAGAAAATGAAAACCAAGCCAGAGATTAAAAATTAACAATATGATTTACAAATTAAGCAAGACAGAGCTACATAATAAGTATGAATTGTTATCAAATTAACAATACAAAGAAGAAAATTAACAGATTAAAAATGGAAATTACTAGATCAAAGATATACCTTGTTGGTTGAGATGTGAAGGTCTATGAAACCGTCTTGGTAGACTTTCCTCTTTTGCTTGATGTGCTTCGTGTATGTTACGCTCCATCTTTTCTTCAAATTCTCCATTGCGGCGATTATGAAAACAGACTGCCTTTTCCAATTTGGAAAATTTTCAGGTGGCGGGAAAAAAAAGAAGAGTTACAAGACCTAAATACCCTTTTTTTTTCTCTCTTTAAAAATTTTCAAGGAGATAAATAAGACGGTGTCGTTTCTATTATCTTTCCCCCTGCAGCCCGATACGACTCCACGTTCTGTAGTTTAAGATATTTAGAGATGGATTTTTAAAAATTGAAATATTCGACTCTTTAAAATCCCCCTTCACTGGTGCACGAGATTACGAAATCGAACACGGTTTATCCTCTTCCTCCTCAGGTACGCTTCTATGCTTCTGTAATTGTCGGCTAATTTTGTAATTACTGTGTTTCCATACCTCTTCTTTTACATTTTCCGAGGTCTTCTTGTTCGATTTTGTTCTTGACACTTGTCGAGTTTCTGGAGCCGGATCCAGCGCACTCATCGGTTTTCGTGCATATCTCGAATTCCTTTGAAAATTAGGAATTTTCGCGCAGTTGATTTGAATTCCTTGTGCACGTTTTTGTTTTCTTTTTGAAAAAGTTTTGAGTTTTTTTTTTCCTTATGATTTCAATTTCTGTTAGAAAAGTACTAGTCATGTGTTAAATGTTTTATAAGTGTGATGAAATCATATTTTTGGGGATGCTTAATTTAGGAGCAAATCAATTGAAGCTGATTGTCAATGATTCTGGCTGGTTAGGATGATTAATTGGTAGATTCAGCCTGGATAACATTAGGCTCAGCAAGATTAGGCATTGAACTTTTGGAGAAAATATTTGAGATACAAAATAAATCAACCTGTCTCAATGGTGAATGCTTCAAAAAAACCTTAAGCGGTGAGTAAGGTTGAGCTAAAATGAAGCATCAACACCAATTTCTTGAACTTGAATAGAGCTGGACTTGAATGAGAGAAAATTATGAATTATATAATGTTTAGGTTGTTTTGATGTTTTGCAAGTTCGTTATCCTCTTCCATTCCACCCCATTAGCAGCCTTGTTTCTCTCAGTTTTGAGTTTATCCATATCTAAAGACTAATAATACTGTCAATGACATTTGAGTGAAAAAACGCTGTAGTTTTTTATTTATAATCTTGTATTCAAATTATGAAAGATGAGAAGGCATCTTCTACTAATGGATAATTATGAATCTGGCAAGAAAGTAGGCAACCTTTTTTCCATGCACATTCAACCTATTTACCATTTATGCCCAGCTTAAAGTTTATTTTCAGGAATATGTCATCTGAATCAAAATTTTCCTAAGGAATGCAATTTTGTTTGGCTGTCTTGTTTATGAAAAGTTTTCAATCCTTATGCAAAAATATTTTTCATTTAACTATCATGATTTTTTACGCTCTGGTACAGATCTAGGGGAAGGCTCTATCTACATTATCTGATAAAAACTTGTCAAAGAAGTGTTCCCAATGGAAATTCTTGAAGAAATAAAAAAAATTAACAATAATAATAATATATAAAAGAAAGGCTATATTCCTCAGGCAAAAGAATAGAGAAGAGAGGAAATGGAGGGAGGGAGATTGTGGTTATACAAGGTTTTCTCTATGTAGCAAAATTAAGGCAGGGAGGACAAAGTACTAAGTATAGACTGATTATAATCTGTCTATCTAGCCGTTAAAAAAAAAATAGTAGAAATCCTGCATCTTTCCAATCATTTTGATTTATATTCCTTTTCTTCCTGATAAATTCATTAATCAACTGGACCCTTGCCTATCAGACTTCCATTGGGCTTACAACTACAATACAAACAGCTACAGCCAACTTGTGCACCTTTGACTCAATCTCAGTGCTACTTGTGTATGTTGTAAGGCACCTACAGCCTGTTATGCAAAAACCATGGGAGATGGCAACACCACCTCATCCAATAGAAGCATAACGACTAACAGCAACAACAGTGAAAAGCCAGAGTGGCTGCAACAGTACAATCTGATTGGCAAGATTGGTGAAGGCACTTATGGTCTTGTATTCCTGGCAAAAATTAAGTCTGCTGCAAATCGTGGAAAATCAATTGCCATCAAGAAATTCAAGCAGTCCAAGGATGGAGATGGTGTCTCCCCTACTGCGATCCGTGAAATCATGCTGCTTCGAGAGATTTCACATGAAAACGTTGTGAAGCTTGTGAATGTACACATTAATCATGCTGATATGTCACTGTATTTGGCCTTTGATTACGCTGAACATGATCTTTATGAAATCATAAGACATCACAGAGATAAGGGTTCCCATAATATTAATCCATATACAGTAAAGTCATTGTTGTGGCAGCTGCTTAATGGACTGAACTATCTCCACAGCAATTGGATCATACATCGAGATCTAAAGCCGTCAAATATCCTGGTTATGGGCGAGGGAGATGAACATGGGGTTGTGAAAATTGCTGATTTTGGACTTGCGAGAATATATCAAGCTCCCTTGAAGCCTTTATCTGACAATGGTGTTGTGGTGACCATTTGGTATCGTGCTCCTGAGTTGCTTCTTGGAGCAAAGCACTACACAAGTGCTGTTGATATGTGGGCTGTGGGATGCATTTTTGCTGAACTTTTGACTTTGAAGCCACTTTTTCAAGGGGCAGAAGCCAAATCCATACCAATTCCATTCCAGCTTGATCAACTTGACAAGATATTTAAGGTCTTAGGTCATCCTACACTCGAGAAGTGGCCAACCTTGGCACATCTTCCACATTGGCAATCGGATCTACAGCATATCCAAGGGCACAAATATGAGAACACAGGACTGCATAATGTTGTGCATCTCCCTCTAAAAAGTGCTCCATATGATCTTCTTTCTAAAATGCTTGAATATGACCCTCGAAAACGGATAACTGCTGCACAAGCTCTTGAGCATGAATATTTTCGGATTGAACCTCTGCCAGGGCGGAATGCCCTGGTGCCCTCCCAACCTGTAGAGAAAGTGATCAACTATCCTCCTCGTCCGGTGGACCCAAATACAGATTTTGAAGGAACAACTAGTCTTCAACCTCCACAACCAGTATCATCTGGGAATGCAGTTTCTGGGGGTATGGCAGGTGCTCATGGAGTGGCAAATAGATCTGCTCCCAGACCAATGCCTATGGGCATGCAGAGAATGCAACCTCAGGCAATGGCTGCTTATAATATGGCATCTCAAGCAGGGATGGGTGGTGGGATGAATCCAGCAGGGATACCAATGCCACGAGGTGTTCCTGCCCAGCATCTGCGAAGGAAAGACCCACCAGTAATGGGGACTGGGTACCCTCCACAGCAGAAATCCAGGCGCCAATAAGCAAATGACACTTGATTGAGACTATCGTTTAGCTTCAGTTGGAGTACATCCTTGTCTTTTTAGAAGAATTCTGTCAAGGGCATCCAGGGAACCAAGGCCAAGCTTATGGGATTGGTGATCAGCTGTTGTATTGTTCCCATTCTTCTGTAACTTGACAGCCTCCTGTGTGGTCAGGGAAGCAGCTTATTTGTTGCTCATCAAGAGAAATTTGTAGCTGGATATCTAAGTGGATAGTTGCATTCTGGGAATAGGGTGCTAGAAAATTGTTATATTTGAAATGATTGTAGATGATGTTGGACTAAAAGGAATGTTATGTCTTTTCCTTTGAAGGGGAAGCATTGTATGAATTTAAAAAATGTGGCCAAAGCTGCTTGATGTTATTGAAGCAGAATATACATATCGCTCTTTGCTCCCCTGTACCACGTTTGCAATGGTGGTCATGAAAACATTTAATTTCATTGGTTATTTAAGTTATATATATTCCTTTTTCTTTTATCCAAATCTAACATTTAGGGACTAATCCAATTCTGCATACTCTGTAACATATGTAAAATAATAATACTTTACATAAATAACAATGTATAATTAGATTTATTTATATTTATTTTTTCCCTAAATGATTTGAGCTACAAAAAGAGTTGAGTATTTTCTTTCTTCAACCATCTCCAAGTATGAACTATAGTGACTAAATTAAACTATAGATATCACGGCAATGGAAAATTTTCTGCTTATATCATTGACACACTAAGCTCATAACATATTATCATATAAAAAAATTAATTATTACTTTATAACTATAAAACTAATTGTTAAAACTAGTTTTTATATATATGATAAAAAAAAATATTGATTCGATTCATAAATCAAAATATGAACCAAAAATTTTCATCTAGAAGTTTAATTAAATTAAGAAATTGAATAAGCCATGCTTGCTTGATAAGTTGGAAGAAACAGCAACTTGCAATTGGGATGGATGACAGGTGAACCGCTTCAATCATCACGATAAATATGTGTTGGCTCCCAAAAGTATTGGAACAACCGAACTAAGCTTGTTAATTTGACTATTGTTTTCTTTAATTATTAAAAGGTTTCCTTTTTCAATATATAGTTTTTGTTCCTTGAACAACTTGCCAAATGGTTCTTCAATTAAATTTTTTTGAAAATAACACTCATATATTTCGATTTCCAATTGTTTAAGACAAATATATTCTTCTTTAACTCATTATTGATCATAAACTTCACATCATTCATTTATAAAGTTGTTAAATTTTTAATATGACATTAAAATTTAATTATAATTAATATGCAAAGTTGAATGTATCTAACGGCTCACCTTCACACCACTTTGTGAGAAGTAAAAAGAGAATTAAGCTCTTATACAATATTAATTAGAAAATTTAAAGTTAACATCAAACCTCAACTATAGTGATTAGAGGAGCTGATGGATTATGAAACGACTCTCAATTATATAAGTAAATAATATTAAATATGGCTAAAGAAATATATTTAACAATATAAACCCTTTAAAAAAAAGTTAAAATCAAATCAAATTAAACACTAATACCATATTAGAAACTTCAAAAACAATATTAAAATTAAAAGTACTAATAGGTGATTGATTCTTGATTAATTTTATAAACATATAATACTAAAATTTAGAATAAACAAATAAATAATAAATCTATAACATAATAATTAAGTTTAGAAGAATATTACAAATATTTCCTTATACACTTCTTACCATACACTTTTAATGTAAAAAAATATTTTTTACTTATAAAATACTATTAGTTTTTAAAATAAAAGTTAATGGCATTTTCTCATATATTTTATTGATCTGGCTGTTACTCTGACTCCTACCAATTTTTTTTTTTTTTTGATAAATCAAGAAGAGAGACAAGTCCTCCTGCACAGCAGGAACAACAGACCTCGGGACATTTTTCATGAGGAGAACAACATCTCAAATGGAGAAAGTGTTGAATTTTAGCAATATTTCAATTCTATATAGGAAGTGGGAGAGGGGAGAAGAAAAATATTAATTTATAAAAAAAAAATTTATCCCATATTAACAATTCATTTCAAATATCAATATCTTATTTTTAATATTGATTATATTTTTTCTCTATTGTAATATTTCACTTTGTAATATTTTTTTAAAATAGTATAATATTATTTTAGTAGTATTTGAGAATGTAGGTATAATTAGTTAAATCTCGTTAAATTCTGATATTCCCTTTATTGTCAATTTAATAGTTATTGTCAGGTAATTTATTTAATAATATATTGTGCTTTTATTATAATTTTTGGTATAATTATTTATTTTAGTAAAAATTAATCTCGTTTGCACAACAGAAAGTCCATCTAGCCATCTCATGAGCCACCTTACTAGAGGATCTTCTTATATGAGAGAGAGATAAATTTAAAACAATGGCTCCTCTCTAAGATATCATCTAAAACCATCCTAATTTGATTTGAGATAAGAGTCCGGCTTCTGGATTGCTTGGATGACAGTTATAGCATCTCCTTCCACTTCAATAGCCTCAAAACCACAGTCCCTAGCAGCCGAGATCCCAAATAAAATGGCTACAGCTTCTGCCACTTCTACACTGAGAGTAGCTTGGAGAAACTTACCACCCGACATAAGTGCAGCCTCTGCTTCATCTCTAATCACAAAGCCAATGCCAGCACTGTTTGAACAAGAAGCATCAGCATTTAACTTAACACAACACAACCACCAGCTGGGGCTGGGGCTGGGGCTGGGGCTGGGGCTGGGGCTGGGGGCTTCCAATAGAATTTGAAAACTCCAAACAATAGCCTGCAGCATAGTAAGAACCAAAATAATTTTTTTAATCTCACAAAATGAGTAATGTTTAATACTATGGGTATTATTGGAATATTTATGACGTCATCATGTTTGCCAAGACGGCTATCCAGCCGTGGTATTATATTTTATATTATGCTCAGATATTTATGAATCGGTCAATTTTCCCCATATTTCCCGAAAATTTCCGAAATTTCGAGAAGGAAATAGACATTTAAGAAATATTTACAGTTTTAGATATTCAATTTATGAATGTATACAAACAAATTTGAGCTTGATTTCTAAATTTTGATTGTGACTGCTCATGTTTTGTAATTAAATTTGATTTTCTTATTTCAACAAATAAACTACCCACTCAAATTTTTCGTTTGTCATACACGTTATTTTTTTATTTTAAAAATTAAAGTCGTCATACACTTAAAGTTGTAAATAAGCGAAGCCAGTTACATTATTTACATTAAGTTAATTATTTCTTTTGAAATATATAAATGAGTTGTTAATTATGTTTTTATTTTATTCTGTTAAATCCTTATGTTTTTATTTTATTCTTTTAAGTCCTTGGATTTGACTATTTATTAAAGATTTTTTTTCCTGTATTTTATTTTTGCTACTTACGGAGTCATTTGAAGTGCAATGAAAATTATGAAATAGGTAATGTCAAATGATTATTTTATCTTTTTATTTTATTGCATATTTCTATTTTTTTTATTACCGACTACTTTTATGATGTCTGGATAGCTTGCTGTTGCATATTCTTCTTCTTCTTCTTTTTCTTTTTTTCTTTTTTTGTTCCTTTCTTCTACTTTATCATGTTGTCCAAAATTTTAGTTGGCAATCATAAATTAATTTACATGAGAAGGTGGGTGTCAATGGGGGCAGATGATTGGATAAGCATGAATCAGAATCCAGTTCGTGAATTCTTTAGTATGATTATTAAATTTCAAGCTATGTCTTATAATTTGTTTTTTCTTTTTTGATAGAATATCTTAGAATTTTGAAAATAGATATAATAAAATAAATATATACGAGTTAAATATATTTCTCAATTCTCATAACATATATATAATTCAAAAATTATCATCATCATTATTATTATTATTTTAGATGATAACTTATAAGCATGTGCTACATATTACATAGCCTGTTGCTTCCTTATTATTTCTGTTCTCTTAATTGTTTTCGTCATCTTATTTAACATGTCAACGATAAAAAGTTTGATTTGTATAAATTTACTCTTCAACCTCTTTTTTGGAATATTTAGATTCCTTCTACACTATATTTCTTTTCCATAAAGAATCCTACTACATGTTGTCATTATTCTCGAAATTTAAAATATTTAATTGAACTTATATTATTTAGTTGTCTAGAAATTAATAGTAATTTTTATTTTATAAATATTTAATTGATTATAAAAATTATCTTTTTATATATCAGATTTTTATTAATTAATTTAATTATATGGATCTGTTTATAAAGAATAATTTTGTCATTTATTAATTTTGTTTTAATTTAATTCAACGGATCTATGTTTTGACAATAATGGGCCGCCTCCATAGAAGACAAAAGAGAATACCAATAAATGGAAATTGCAAGGTTTGGTGCAAAACGCATCATCAAACAACAATCCCACTTGGATAGCATCCTAAATTCTTTTTCCTAGTGGATTTTTATTATAAAAATATTTCTTAAAGAAGTGATTTTAACCTTATTTCAAACTAAAAGCTGTTTTTTTTTTATTTTTTATTCTTTTCTTTAATGAATCACTAACATTGGAGGAATTTAAATGGGTATAACTTTTTTCCCAATATTATATGTATTACGTGAATTGTATATTTCTCTATATTATTTATACTATGATATGTGATTTTTTATATAAGAGATCTGATTGAAAATATGAACTCACAATCTTAGTTATCAAACCAATACTATTAATTCCAACACGATAAAAGCTTGGAAAATCGAAATCAGAATCATAAGGACAAGACATGTATATGCGATAATACAAACGCAGCAAACACATGCAATTGGGAAACAAGTGGGTCAATATTATGTATGTGTAACGCACAAGAGGTACGTAGTTGTAAATTTATTATCATTTCCCCCACACACACAAAATAAAAAAGAAGGAAAAAAAAAAAAGGCATAAATACCACATTTTTTTGCCTTATGTCGTTTTCCAATGAGAGGGACCTCTAATTGGATTATTTTTCAAAATATTGTGATATCAAAATGTATAGCTCTACCTCATAAATAAGATATAAATATTTAGATCAAAGTTGAAAGAATACTTTATTGATTAATTTGATCAAAGTTGAAAGATTACTTAATTTAGATCGATTTATTTATACTATAGGTGTGTTTGGGATTGCTGTTAGATGTTCAAAAAACAGATTTATAATTTTTTTGACTTAATTGACTGATTTTTTTAATTTTGTGTAAACTGCTTTTTCCAAACATGTTTCTGGTAAAAACATCTATTTACCTGTTTCTGTCTAAAAATAATTTTCAAAATTCAAAAAATTCAAAAATAAAATTTTTTTCTCCAAAAAAGCTTTTGGCAAACTCAATGTCAAACGGACTCTAGGACATGTATGCAAAATCACAAAGTAAGTAATGTAAGTTTTGGGGTGAAGTAGCTGAGGGAGGTGGTAACTGGGTGAGTGTAGGGAGAAAGAAAGCAGAGAGCAGCTAAATCGGGTAACGTAAGCTTACAATTAAAGATGTTGAAGGAAGGGAAGAAGCAGTATCGAGATGCTTCACGCACTACTTGTACTGCTCTACAAACTCACACAGTCAAACGTCGCAAATCAACCGTTCTTAAAAACATCCATAATTTATTTTTAAAAAATATAAATGAGGAGAAACATTATAAATAAAAATAATTATGCTATTTTGTTGAGTTCCTACCCGACATTTGAGGCTCTCGTAATTCCAAAATTAGGAATATTTATAAGATTAATTTTGTCATTTTCGATGATGGTCCTATCATATATATCTTAAAAAAAACATTTTCCATTGATCCTATCCACAATAAATAATTATTATCATTTCAAATTTAATTACCATATATATATATATATATATATATATATA
Source organism: Triadica sebifera (assembly GCA_023653625.1). Lineage (NCBI taxonomy): Eukaryota > Viridiplantae > Streptophyta > Magnoliopsida > Malpighiales > Euphorbiaceae > Triadica > Triadica sebifera. The sequence continues at coordinate 743,012 of CM042905.1, read as the reverse complement.
TATATATATATATATATATATATATATATATAAACACATCACACATCCAGATGTTTTACAGCTAATAATTGTCATTACAATTGACTAATACCTACTAATTCCCCTAATATTTTTTTTTGTTTACTTCACTCGATTAGTAAAAACTAAATACTCCCATCATTACTTTGCTGACAAAAATATACAGTAAAATAAGTCTCAAATTCCTCTTAATTTTTTTTATTTTTTTGTTTATCATTATTTTAAATTTAACTTTTGAATTTGAAAATGAAACTGGATGTAGACTGATTATATATTAAATAAAAAGTATTATTAGCATTTCTCTTAGAATTTATTGATTTTTTTTATTTTACAGGTCATTTCATTTTTTTGTTCTCTAATCCACTGTGAACTGTGGTCGCGTTTTTACAAATAATAAGTGTCCACTGATTTCCACAATCAAAGCAAAAGTGAAAAATAAAAAATATATATATTTTTAAGGATGGAATTTGAAATGGAGTAAAATGACAACAGAATAAAAATTGAGTACTAATTAGGTTTAAAAATTATTTTTAAAATAAATTGAGCATTACAAAAAAGTTAGGGTTACATAATTAATACTTTACTCACTATCAAAATATAAAAATGTTAGATATGAATATGAGTATTGTAATTTTATTTTAAATATGAGCTATTTATATATAAGCAGAAAAATTACCATCATGTTAAAAATAATTTATGCCTGTAAATCTTATTGGGAAAAGAAAATTGAGCACTAAAGACATTTTTTTAAAAAACTTATATTTTCACTATAAGAATTTTTTTTTTTTGGTTAGCACTACTGAAGTATATATATATATAGTCAATTAGTAATATGCCACTAATATTAAAATATAAAACAGAATCAACATGTTAAAATGAAAACAAGTGAAATGAAATAAAAAAAAGTTAGATTTACTAAATTTATAAACATTAACTTTTTTATTTGATTGAGACATTATGTATATATAAATTAAGCATAATATAATTTCCATTTGATTAATATGATTGAATATTTACTTACAATAAAAAATGTAAAACCTTAACATCTCTCTCCCTTTTTTTCTAAAACAAAAAGAAAAAAAAAACTCTAATACATCTATCATTATTTTTTATGGATAAGGATGATGCATCGTGTGTATATATATATCAAGAAATTTTAATTTTTAGTTTCAAAAAAAAAATTATAAAGGTAATGTAAGGGGACCACAAAGTGAGGTTCAGCAAACAATATGCAAGTTGATTGGTCCATGTCAGAGTTGTTACTCTCCTTCATCAATTTTTATTCTACAGTTACGATGTCAAAATGAGTTAAAACGTATCTACTTGAAATACGTAAAATTAGCACATTAGTATCAAGAATATACGAGATATTAAAAATTGATCAATTCCTTTTATAACACATTCAAAATAAATTATTTATTCGTTACAATTTATTTAATTTTTAAGTGTCATATTGGTGGTATCAATTCAATCAAACTCATTCAAAATATATATAATTTATAATAATATTAATACTAAAATTGTAATTTTACAAAAAAAAATTAACGAATTAATATATTAATATACAGATTGTATTAGATTGTTTCATGTAAGGTCATATCAGATTGCATATGATATATTAATATACATATTGTATCATGTCAAATTCTATGAATCAAACACAATAAAAAAAATTAAATGTATTATATATATTTTGTTTATGTAATTCGTTTTATTTTTATATCGTATTCGTATTGATACGATTAGTAAATGATCCTATTCATATTAACTCTAATAATGTTACTAAAGTAGATTGACGCAATATTAACACAATCTGTCAATCTATTTTCATACCCTACAATTACTTATTATTATAAATTAATATATTATTTATCACTTAACTTTTATAGTATCTTCCTTTCCAATAATAATAATAATAGCAGCTAATTACATAAAAAAAATAGAGACTAATAGATTTACAACCCATTTGGTATATGTGATTATTTTATTAAGTCAAAATATTAATCACTAATCTCATATTTGGTTTAAAATTTAAATTTGACTTAATAATCTTATAGGCTTACTAAACCCATATAATAAGTCTTAACTAATACTCACCTTCCCAAGTCATTACTAATTTTTTTTCTAGTGTGATTATTAATCCCTACATTTTTTAAATTACAAATCCTAAAATAGCCTTAATATTTTATTTTTTTTCTCAAAAATAGCATTTGAAAAAAAATTAGTTCGTCATCTCTATTTTCACAAACTTACTTCTTTTTACATAATTAAGTTTTTTTAATTTCTTAATATATTATTTTAATGAGATTTTTTTTGTGTGATAAGAAATAAAATTTTATATTTAGGATTTAATGTTCACTTTTTTACGTATTTGTAATTTTTATTTTGATTTAATTAGACTAAAATGACCAAAGAAAATATCAAAAAAAATTTCATATAGTAAATAATTATGGAATGTATAAATTTACATTATTTGTCTTTTATGTCCATGTAAGTTAAGATATTAGCATATATGAGTATAATAGAGTCAATACAATATTGGATTCGGGCTCGAGCTCAATTAAAAAATTTAAAGCTCGAACTCAATTGAATTTTTTTAATTATTTGAAATTTAACTCAAAAAATATTTAAGTTATTCAAGTTTAATTCAATAAAAACTTTAATCAACTAAATTTTTTAATAAATAGTGTACTCAGTTTGACTCCATTTGAGTTAATACAATGCGATTAAATTCAAATATATTTAAATATTGAGGATATAAAAATAATTTAATAAATAATAAAAAAATAATTACTCTATTAAACTCGTCAGTCTTACAAATCAAGAATTATAATACTCGAATTCGACTCGACAAATCACTTGAGCTATTCAAATTTGAGCTCAATTCGATTAGTTTTGAGTTAAATTTGAATATTTTGTAAGTCGAATTCAAGTAAATCACGAGTCGCTAGATTTGTTTACACTCCTATCTGCACAAAAGCCCCAAACTAAATTATTGAAATCAATAAACCCAAATTGAAAAAAAAATTGATAATATGTAACATAAAAAATGACATTACAAAAAATAAAAACTTAAAAAAAAATGGTGATTCAACAAAAAACTAAAATCAGTTTAAATAATCTTGATAATAAATAATAAAAAAAGAAATTAGAAACTCAACCGTTTTTAAATATATAATAAATAATATTTAAATAATTTATTTATTTTATTAATTTATTTTATTACTAAAAGTATTATATTAAATATAAAATTACAAATTTAGATAAATTAATATTAATATTAAAATATTTATACCAAGTATTAACTTAATTAATTTTATGAATTAGTTAACTCTAGCATTAACACTAATAGTATGAATTATGCAATTTGTGAAACAAACAGCTGTTACAATGTTAGTGGTAACAGAAAATACTTGTCTCATATTTTTTTAATGTGTTATTTGCAGACTAGTACAACTGTAGGATTCCAATGGCAAAATGGAATCACCCTCTGCGAATTACCTCTATAGGCCCATCTCTCTCTCCCTCTCTTTCTCAACGCAGACAACAACACCCAAAATCGTACATTTCTTCATACACAAAAAGAAAGAGGAAGTGTACGAAAAAGACAAAACTTTTCGGGAAAATCTATCTCTTTTGATAAGTTTCCCAGAAAATGCCTGAAATTGAAGAGGAGAAGTCCAAGGAAAATAATCAGACTCCGGCTGTTGGAGTTGGAGGTTGTGAGAGAGCAGAAAATCTTATGGACTTGGATCTTGATCTTGAGTTTTCTTGGCCTTTAGATCAGATCTCTTTTGCTTCTAATCCTTTCTCTCCGTTTCTTCTCTCTTCCTCTGACCAGCCTTGTTCTCCTCTCTGGGCCTTCTCCGACGACGGCGACGATAAACTGGCTGCTTCCGCCTCTTCTCATAGTCCTATCACTCCTCCTCTTGCCGCTGCAGCTGGCCTCCGCTTCTCTGATTATCCAAATTTTCTAACATGTTAGTTACCTCTCCATTTTTCCCACAAGACTTCAAACACTTTATATATATATTGTGCTCTCTCTCAGTTGGGATTAGCTTATATTAATTCACTACAGATTTTAAGTTCAAATCTTATTTTCAAGTTTTCTCCTTTTTCAGCCTTGAAAAATGTATTTTTAAACTGTTGTTGTTGTTGTTGTTTTTTTTTTTTTTTTTTTTTTTCTGTTTATAGGTTGGTAATTGGTGCTTTATTTTTGGGGGTAATTTGAGCTTCAGTTTGGTCTATTTTCGTTGGTCCATTTCTTCTTCAATATATGGTTTGTTTTTTATTCTGTTGAAAAAATGTCGTGAAGGATTTTTAAGGTTCATGCTTGTTTCAAATTGGGAAGTTCATTGACCAAAACTTTGTTATATATGTATCTTCTTTTATCTGTTGTTATTATAGAATTCTGTATAATATTTGTAAAGCTCTTTTTGAAATCCTATATAAAGTAATGAAACTGAAATGTGAATTATCTTGCTTCTTTTGGTAGATGTGACAACTCTTTGAAGAAGAAGACACCAAAAAAATAGTTGTGCATCTGTTTGGCTTGTTTTTTTGCGTGCCTGTTATTCATGTCAATCTGGATACTTTGTTTCCCTCAGACAATGATTTCGTTCTATTTGTCTCTTCTGCACATAGTACCAATTATAGCATGCGGTATCTTGCCATTTCCTTGTGCTATTTTAGCTCACCGAGCTCCATATCGGTGATGAATCAATTTGTTTTTGACTTGAAATATTACTTAATGCAGGTAATACGAATTCAGTTTCTGAAAACCGTGGGGAAAATGATGATAAAAGAAATCTTCCTTCCCCATTTTTGGGACTGATGCCCATGGACAACCCAGATGAGTACTGTATAATTAAAGAGAGGATGACACAGGCACTTAGAAATTTCAAAGAATCAACTAAACAACATGTTCTAGCTCAGATTTGGGCGCCTGTGAATTATGGGGGTCGGTATGTGCTGACGACCACAGGACAACCTTTTGTAATTGATCCTAATAGCAATGGACTTCATCATTATAGAATGGTGTCTTTGATGTATATGTTCTCACTGGATGGGGGGAGCGATGGTGAACTTGGTCTTCCTGGCCGCGTTTTCTGGCAAAAATTGCCAGAGTGGACTCCTAATGTGCGATACTACTCTAGCAAGGAGTATTCACGGCGTCATCATGCTCTAAATTACAATGTTCAGGGAACCTTGGCTTTGCCAGTCTTTGAACCTTCAGGGCAGTCCTGTGTTGGTGTGCTTGAGCTCATTATGACTTCACAGAAGATTAACTATGGGCCTGAGGTCGATAAAGTCTGCAAGGCACTTGAGGTGGGGTTTCCTCTCTTTTGTATTTATTAACTATTAAGTCGCTTGTTATGCCTATACTCATTAAGTATATACATATTAAGTCCCATTTATGCTTGTACTTAATCAAGCTAATCAATCCGTTATGCATGGGATTTCTTTTGCAAACCATTTTAGTTGTGGCAGTATCTACTTTCTTTTTTCTTTTGTAACAATTTTACATCACACTCAGTGAAAACTTCTACTCTACTGTTAAGATTTCTCAGTCACATAATTTCAGTTGTACTGCAGGCAGTGAATTTGAGAAGTTCAGAAATATTGGATCATCCTACTACCCAGGTGAGCTCCAACAGTATAATGTATGACAATCTTATATCATTTATAAACCAGGAAGAAAAATCTTGTATTCTACTTTCATTTCTTCCCCCTTGTTCTCACAGATGTATACTTGGCACTGCTTTTAAACCAGATTTGCAATGAAGGTCGTAAAAATGCACTAGCTGAAATACTGGAGATATTGACAGTGGTTTGTGAAACTCACAAATTATCTTTGGCCCAGACTTGGGTTCCATGCATGCATCGTAGTGTTTTAGCCTATGGTGGTGGTCTAAAGAAGAGTTGTACTAGCTTTGATGGCAGTTGCAACGGCCAAGTCTGCATGTCTGCAACTGATCTGGCATTCTATGTTGTAGAACCCCAGCTGTGGGGTTTTCATGATGCCTGTCTTGAGCATCACTTACAAAAGGGTCAAGGAGTTGCTGGGAGGGCCTTTTTGTCCCACAATGCATGCTTCTGTCAAGATGTTACTCAATTCTGCAAGACAGAGTACCCCTTAGTCCACTATGCACGCATGTTTGGTTTGACTGGCTGTTTTGCTATTTGCTTGCGTAGCAGTCATACTGGAGATGATGATTATATTCTTGAATTTTTTTTGCCTCCCAGCATCTCAGATAGTTATGAACAGAAGGCTTTGTTGGGCTCCATATTAGCAAAAGTGAAGCAGCATTTCCAGAGTCTTATGGTTGCTTCTGGAATGGACCTTGAAGAAGAGGAGGGATTTGTTGAGATCATTCAAACTTCTACTAGTGGTAAGCTTGATTTGAGACTTGAATGTATTCGAATACCGCAGTCTCCTAAATCTCCCCCAAACACCAACGCATTGCCAAAGGAAGGCCAGATGGTCCAGGTAGATCCATTAAATCATCTTTTAATGGGAGACATGGATATTGTTAATAATGGTGGTAAAACTGGCAACTCAGAGGGAAACTGCCTTCCTATTTCTCTTCCTGAAAATAAAGAAATCAAAAGGCCATCAGAAAGGAAACGCGGGAAGACTGAGAAGTCTATCAGTCTGGAGGTTCTCCAACAATATTTTGCTGGGAGTCTTAAGGATGCTGCAAAGAGCCTTGGTGGTATGCTAATACACTTAACTATTGTTTCTTGCAAGTTATTTCAAAGAAGTTTAATTCTTTTTGTATGTAAAAGATGGATATTGTTTGCTATGGCTTATGAATGAGATTGTTCTTAGAGAAAATTTTGCTTTGACTTCACAGTTTGCCCTACTACAATGAAGCGCATCTGTAGGCAGCATGGGATCTCACGTTGGCCATCTCGCAAAATAAACAAAGTTAATCGATCCCTCACCAAGTTAAAGCGGGTGATTGAATCTGTCCAAGGTGCTGAAGGAGCATTTGATTTAACTCCCCTCACTACAAGTCCACTTCCTGTTGCTGTTGGTTCTATTTCTTGGCCTTCCAATCTGAATGGATGCAATCAGAGCTCACCAAACTCCAAATCTCCTGAACTTTACATTGAAAAGCATGGATCACCCATTTGCAAAACACCAGGGAATGATGGACAAGTTGGGGGGGAAGATCTATTGCTAGGATGTAGATTTTTGAGTCAAGAGGACCTTGTTCTGCAAAATGGGTTTGCACCAGGGTTATGTCAAGGCTCAAACCGATCAAAAGCAGGGAGTGGCTCAAGGGAAGAGAGTGCTGGGACTCCAACCTCTCATGGTTCATGTCAAGGAAGTCCGGCAAATGACAGTGATCCAGCAAAGGATGCATCCATATCTGCTGTCCATGGAAGATGCCACAGAACAGGTGGCTCTCCAGAATTGGCATGTCAACAAGAAGGGGAACTGAATCTGAGAGCTGCATACTTGACACCTGATGTGCTTGTCGCTACAAAAGCTCAAGAACCATTTCGAGAAATGCTAATTGAGGATACTGGAAGTTCAAAAGATTTGAGAAATCTTTGTCCTTCAGTAGCAGATGCTATTGTAGACGAGCAAATTCCTGAATCTAGTTGGACAAATCATCTATGTCCAAATGTACCTTCTGTACAAGCCATGGCTGCTCTTGAACATGCAATGCCTTGCACAACAGCTGGGCAAGAAGGGAAGAGCATAACCATAAAGGCCGCACACAGAGAAGATATAATAAGGTTCCGGATCTCTCTAAGCTCTGGAATCTCAGAACTGAAAGAGGAAGTAGCCAAGAGGCTCAAGTTGGAGGTAGGTACATTTGACATAAAGTACCTTGATGATGATCAAGAATGGGTTTTGATAGCCTGCGATGCAGACCTGCAGGAGTGTATCAATATGTCAAGCTCATCAGGAAGCAGTATAATCAGATTGTCGGTTCATGATGTGAATGCCAATCTTGGTAGCTCATGCGAAAGCACTGGTGAGTTGTGATTAGTATGTATATATGGCAGGTTTAGAGTACCGTTATTAGAGTCATAGGATCCAGGGAAATTAAACTATAGATTTTGGTTCCAAGAATTTGTTGACTGTAAGAAATTTTTCATGGAATTGTAGAAATCCTTACTTTCTATATTTGTCAGAGTGACTAGGACAAGTTTTATCCTGTCTCTCTGTCTATATAATATAAGCAGTTTTCCTGTCAACTTTGAATGTAATTCTAAAGCATCTGTTTTATGGGTTAACTTTTAATAGTTTAGCTCGCAACACACTCCACTGCAACTGATTTCACAACCGTGGATAACTTGTTGGTAATTTCTTATTTAGTTCCGGTCCAAGTATTCTTTCAGAATCACTGTGCAAATTGAACAAGGGCGTGCTAATTTTCATAGATGTGGATGATTGCATAAAATGGGCGGGTTCAAAGAAAGATGATTAGTTAGATGCCATTACCAATGCAACGATCAGAGTTTGTCCTTGAGGGAAACAATGATTCAACAAGAGTCAGAGGTAGTCTAAAACTACTAGAGCAGGAATTAGGACATTAAAGTTTAAAGATCCAAGCTCTGTGAATAAGAAAGCATCGGGGTGGACATATGGTCCATATAGATCTTATTTTACTATTATATAATTTTAGTTTCATTTCAATTGGTACAATTTGAAATGATAACCATAGATTCAATCCTGATGAGATTAAAGTACCCATCAGAATCTCATATCAAATTATAATAAACTAACAAAAACAGAAGACTTGATTATAAAGGCAAAACCAAGGTTGGATAACATAGCAGTATGTTACCAATCCTGATGAGGATTTATGGTGTTTTTACATTATTTTTCATTGTGGATTATTAGATTTGAGTGGGGATCCTTTCATGCCTCAGTCACCTCAGCAGCAGCAACACTTCCTGACTTCTTGGGATTTCCATTCACAACTACTTCTGATAAACCCACTTCTCCCTTTGCTTCCCTTGCTTCTATCTGCGTCTTCGTTGTTTTGTAGAACACAGCATACAGTATTAATTGGGCCATTGCAAACAGTGTACCCAGTCCATTTGGAATCTAAGAGGAAAGGCCCAATAATATCATGTCATATAAACATAAATGCGCCTGGCTTTTTTATTATATGAAGAATTTATGTGTGTCGCTTTTCAATTGCCTGATGAAAAAATTTAAAAAGTTCTTTATATATATATATATATATACTCACACTCACACTCCTATTTATCTGAAGAATAATTTGGAATATTACTTATGTTTTTTCTAATATTTTTTCTATATTAATTAGAGGCACATTAAAAACTTAAAAAATCAAATAGGCCATCAAAAATAAAAGTCTGACTATAATTTGGGATAAAAAATTAAACATATTTTTATCAGATACAAGAGTAAATATAAAATTTCTTACCTATATAAATCAAATCCATATATCAATATATGGATTGAATCAATAATATACATAGAAAAAACTAAATTATATCAAATTAATTATATATAAAACCTTTTTTTGGCTTAATTAATAACATGTTACTGACTTTACCTATGTAAACTAAAAATATAGATCGAGTCTAGGTATGGAACTTCATTTCACCTACACACTTGTAAAATCAGTTATGATGCAAATTGTGTCTTTGAAGTAGACAAATTAAAAGACTTCGAATTCTATAATTATAATTAAGAGCATAAAATTCATGTTCTGGTCTCAAACACATGATATGTAGTTAGGGATTAGTAATTTTAATTTAAAGTAAAAACTGTAAATTGAAATTAAAGAAAGAGATGCAATTAATTACGTACAACAATGTATGGGTCAAAAAGGATGATTGCATAAAAACTCCAGGCAACACCATTTGCAAAGGCAGCAAGGGATACGAAGAACGGCATATACTCTACACTTTTTGTTGTAATTACCATTTTCTGCATAGCAAAGTAAAAAAATTTTAAAAAAAATCATATTGTTAAAATAAATAAAATATATTTAACCTATAAGGAAACATATCTCTAATATAGTAATCTTGCCACTTGTAGGAGCAAAGAGTCAAAGCATATTCATACATGGAGAAATACATATCAATTTTCCAAAAAATAAGAACCATAAACTATATATATATCAAATAAGAAAAATATTACTTGTAATATCAAAGTAAAAATTAATATTTGTCTGCTTATATAATTTTTTTTTTACATAAAATTAAGTTTTATAAGTCTTACACAGCATTCTATCAATTGCTCGTTTCATGAAAAAATCATAGAGGGAATCTGGGTAAGAATAAATTATTAACAACAAATTAAATAAGGAGACTAACCATGACAGATAAAGGGGAAGCATACATGATGATGTTAAAGCAGATGCAGATAAAACCCACAATCATAGACCTCTTCTTGGTGGTATGGGCCAAAGTTAAAACCAGAAGGGTGAGGACAGCAATGAATATAAGCTCAACAACAACTATCAATACCACCTTCAGCCTCTTCTTCTTGTCAGAATAAATAATGAAGAGAACAATATATAAAAGCTCAATAGCAGTCCCTGTGCCATTTATGGTTATGACCAGCGTGCTTTTAGGGTGCACCATGGGCAGTCCGTACAAGACCCACACCATGCAGTTCACAAAGGTGGCTAGATATGGGGTTGGTGAGTACTGCTCCACTGCCCCTTTCTTCCATATCTGAACAAAAGTTGGCCTGATTTCCATCACAACGTACAATTTAATTAGAGTTAATTTCTTCATCAAGAAAATCAAGAATTGGATTTTTCTAACATTCATACCAACTAGATCACTAACCTTGTCATGCTAGTTATGGCATTCTTTCTTTAAAAATGATTCAACCCACATGAAACAAAAGGCTGGCCTTTCATCTTTATTTCTTTTCTTGGGTTATTAGATCTCTAAGACACTTTCTATTTTTCAACATTTTACCACACTTATTTTCTCATCGATTAATGTGAAAAGAAATAAAGAAAAAAAATTTATTTTTAAAAATTTCTCTTCAATAACAAACCAATTAGAAAAGTAAATATTGAAAAATGAAGTGCACTTAGCATTATTTTAAAAATTAATATTCCAGTTAAAAGAGCAATAATCTAGCTAAACTAGTCTTTTGGGTTTAATGTGGGTTGCTTTAAATTTTGTGTTCTTGAATCTCTATCATTAAATTTCCTCAACTCTGTGTGGGTGTGTTTTTTTCTTTTTTTTTTTTTTCATTTCTAGGTGGATTAATCATCTGAAAGAAAGGGAGAGAGAGAGCTTACACTGGCGATAAGAACAAGAAGAGAGCGATGATGTTTCCTGCAAATACTCAAAGGGAAAAAGGGAAAAACTCGCATGCATGAATTATAGAGAAGAGATATATAAAATATCATATTATTTTTGTTGAAGAAAATAGAAGTTTTAAAGAAATAATTAGAAGACCATACCCAGAATACCAACCACATTTCTTGCAGTATCAGGAGAAACCATGGCTTTGAATTAAGAAGAGGTGACAGAGAAGAGAAAAGCAGGAGAAAATTCTCTTATTTGAAGATCTTATCTTGAAGAAAGAAAGAGATGTGCTCCTTTATATATATCTCTCTATGGATCTCTACATGTAAATACTTAGATAAAGATTAGGGGTTCTAAAACAAGTGGCTAAATATTCCATATTGGTTTAGTGATGAGAGTTGTGTGAAGTATTAAATTTGACTCTAGTCACAAGATAACATATCTTGAGAAAAAAGTTAAAAAATTAAATTTATTTTGTTATTTTATTGAAATTTTATTTAGTTATATTACAATAATTAAGGTTATTAAAATGTAAAGTAGATATTTTTTTTATTCATTATACTGAATTTAGTTAATTATATCATAACTTATGAAATTCAACTCTCAAATTAGAGTTTTTCTCTTTGTTTACTTGGAACTTATTGATAGAATTATTAGAATCGGATAGAATTAGATCCTTGAAAGACAGTGTCTATTCCCCACGTACACAAAAACAACCTAGCTCAATTTTTAAAAAAAAAATTGATTTGGACGAATTTAAGCAAAATTTAGTAAGCAAAAAATATATTTGCAGAACATGACACCATGGCTTAATATCAAAATATAATTTGGAAGTAATACTATATTGAACTGGATGGGATCTAATTTGATTTTAAGATTAATTAATGATAATTTTTTGAGTCATTATATGAAATTTAATTTGAGAATTATACTACATATTTTAAAATTAATGGATCGGACCTTAGCTAATTTAATCCTTAAAATTAATCAATGAAGATAGTTTGACTGTTTGAGACATTTATAAAGATATTTTACTCATATATTCTGAATATATATATATATATATATATAAAGCAAAACAAATAAAAAACAAAAAATGGGCAGCTTTTACCTTTGAAATAAGGTCATCTATGGCAAGTAGAAACAAATTAAGGGAGTTTATCAGTTACTTTGACTGCCATGGTTACTAGCCAATGAAAGCTGTAATAACACATGTGATTTGTTTCAATGAAGAGAGAGAAGATCAGTGGGCACTTTTCTCAAGATTCTCAAAACCCTAGTTTGGTCAACTTTTCAGACAGCGATTTTGTGCCATTCTCAGATAATGGCCACTGGCCAGTTACAAAAATTCAATCCTTTGCCTGTCCTAATTATAATTCATCAAAATCTTTCACAGCTTGGTTGAAAGGCCATAATTGAAATTTCATATATACTACTTACGTGATATTTTATTATTAATTTGATTTCATATAAAATCTATTCTAAACAAATACTATACTAAACTCCAATATTGGAAATGGGATTATTTAAACCTTCTCTGTCACAATATAATTCATTTATACTTATCCTTTGTTTTATAATTAGTATATAATTGTTTCTTGGTACATTCGAGTTTGCTTTATACTATATAGAATTTTCCAATGAAGTTCGAAATTAAAATTTTGCAGTTATGGGTAAAATTTTAATATTATAGAATTTATAAGTAGTTAAATTGCAATGCTAATAATTAAAGTATATCTATTTTTCCTTGCATATATTGTGGAATATGTAGTATGCTTGTGAATCTTACACATGCAAAAAATAGTAAAGATTATAGGAATTTTTTTTAACTTGATTAGATTTATATATTTATGCACGGATTGAATTGATGATATATCATGTAAACAAATTATATAAAATTATTTTTTAATGTGATATCAAATTAGAAAAATTATCGACTAGGTTTTAGTAAAAATATAACATTCGGATTTAGTAAATGCAAATAATATTGTAATTAGGGGCAGGTAAATCATGGATATGGGATGGGAAATGGACATGAATTTAGTGTTGGGGTTTAAATTATCTCATCCTTCTTAAGAAGATTTTGTGCCATTAAATTTGTTTCCATTATGTTTTCACAACAAATTTTTAATTTTTAATTAAAGTAGTTATTTTTGTAATTTATATAAAAATAAAAATAAATTTATTTTTGTACTTTGAGTTTGAAGAGAGTACTTCAAATTTGATAAAATTATTAACAAGTTAATAACCCTCATAAATATAAAATGATGGCATGAATATGGGATCCATATATACCTAATTATATATGTATTCGATTAATATTTACTGATTTTCCACGAATTTAATTACGATCTAATTAAGAATGGAGTATTATTAAAATCATGACTATAAACGAAGTTAATTATAATATTTTTTGCAGGGTTCTTTTGGAAAAATTTTAATTACATCGTACGAAATTTTCAATGTTTAGATCGAATGATAGCATCTCATTTTTAAGAATTTGAGTAATTAGATGAAAATAACAGTAGAATTACAGGATATATAAATTGCATGCATTTACAAGAGGAAAAAAATCTGGTAATGTCGAGATCTGATATATCGATCCATTTAGATACTTTGATTATTAAGAGAATTTAATTAAAAGATATATAATTAACAGTTAATGACAAATTATATTTTTCTCTTTTACATACACGTTGAATTTTATGTTTAAGATTTCTTAGGAAGGATAAAATTATAGATGTTTTGATCAATTATCTTTGCTTTCTTGGACTTGGGATGGGAGAAAAATAAAATTAAAAAAATAGAAAACTAAAACATTTAGAAAGGCAAACACAACAAGAAAACGAAACAAGAGTGTAAAAACAAAAAAACAAAAACAAAGATTTGAAAAATTAATTAAAATAAGTGGGATGCCTATCCTTAGACGAATCAAGCACCAAGGATAATGGGTAATGATGCACAAAAGTAGTAGAAATATATCCATTTTGTCGAGAAATTATTAATAGAATCATTCTTCTTTTCCAAATATTATTTAACCACAAAAGATTATTTTCCCTCTATCACATAAAAATAGAGAAACTGAATTATTTCATTTTTATATAAATTAAATTTTTTAATTAACATTGCTATAAAAAATATATCATTTACTTATGTTTTCTTAATATATCCCTATATTAGTTAGGGATATATTAAAAAACCAAAAGATTAATAGTTTATATTTATTGAAAACAGTGCTGTTAAATAAAAAAATATTGAAAAACTAAGATATTAAGTTAGTTAGGTATGCCCTTAATTTAAAAGGAAAATAAATTATAATGGAGAACAAATTAATACAAAGAAAAATAATATAATTTATCTGGAATAGGGGGAGTGTATCTTTTTAATTTGAATATATATATATATGAATAATCATTTAGTTTTATTCAATAATTCTACTTGTAATGGATCAATTTTGCACTGTTGAAAAGCAACAATCTTGTATTTAATTGAAACTACAAAAGCCAAATTCGAATTTTGTAGATAACAATTTCCTTTTTATAACTTTAATTATAAAATGTTGAAAGTTTAAGATTGTAAGTGGGAGCAAAATTACTTTTCAAAATTCATATCTGATTACAAACAAATGAATTTACCAAAAAGTCAAGAAACTATTTGGCCTAAAGTCAATAGAGTTCAACAATGGGATGAAATTTACTAGTTAGGGTGCAGATTACTTGATGTTGATTGTCATGCAGCTAAAGCAATCCCCCTTTTCGGGAAAATTCTTACCCAAATAATGTAGTTCATATTTTGGTTGAGTGAATAATTTACCATTATGTTAAAATTTTATTTATAGAATCAATTTTATATTTTTATAATTTGACCCATATCTTTATTTAAACCGGATTAAATAATGTATATCACATGAAAAAATAAGTTATTTTTGTAATAAAAATTATATTTATAGAATAAAATAAAATTTGAAGAGTGCTGGCTATCTTTTTTATATTGCTTTCTTTATTATTTGAATGTTGCATACTCTTATTTTTATTATATATATCACATAATATTAAAAATTGGGTACGTGTCATTTAAATAATGAAAAAGGTAATTAAAAAAGCTAATACGGAAAAAGTATTTAATATTTCTCATATTTTTTTATATGATAATGTCCTATATATTATTAAAGTTCATAATTTAATATATAAATGTGATATAAAAAAATATTAATGTATATATATATATATATTTAAATTCAATTTTATTATTCGATTGATATTTTCAATGGTGTAAAATTTCTTGTTGAGTCTTTTTGCCACTGTTTATCAATAGGAATACATATTTCACAGCTATTGAGCCTGGCTCTTGAACAAAAAAAAATCCAATTTTCCAAATTGGACATGTCACCCTTGCACTTGAATTCCCTAATAACTCACGTTTCTTCTTTCTTTTCTTTTTTTTTTTTTCTAGGAAAAATTTTATTAAAAAAATCAATTTGATCGTAACCTTCATCATGATTACATCATTTATTCCCTCACTTTCTTAGGTAAATAAAATTAGACAATTTCACAATTCGACAAAAAATACTCCATCAATTATATTCGCTTACAAATTACATGTGAAAGAATTCCAATACACAGACGCCTGTGTTCTAATAACATAATATATATATATATATATATATATATATATATATATATATATATATATATATATATATATATATATATATATATATATATATATATATATATATATATATATATATATATATTAACTAAGGTTCGATCGAAGTCACAATTTTTTTTTTCATTTTTATAGTTAGATTTTAGTGTAAGAGCTAAAAAAAAGTTCCATTTAAACGATGATATCTCATTGTAGTCTAAAATATCAAATTTCTCCTTATAATTGTTAATCATATCTAATTTGATTGGAAAAAAAAGAATAATTTTTCAATCGAATTAGTCTTTTTGTAATTAATTTTAATATAAAATCTGATAAATGACAAATTTCAAATTGTTGGATTAATTATTTAAGAAAAAAACATTTTAAGATTTTGAAATAATAATATGACCAAAAACAGAAAAATCTTACAGTAATTTAATTGGAAAATTAATTTGAAATTAAATCTAACGTCTCTAACAACTTTAAGCCTGAAATTGATAATTTAACCCATAATTATATCTGACATGGATATAAACAAGCGGCAGAACGGTTGAGTCCTGTCCTGTCAAGATAGGTTAATAATCCAAATCAATGGCGAGATTTAAAATTGTAGTAAATGGAAAAATTCCTCATCTCAAGAATGTTTTATTCTATCTGTCTAACTATTCAATTAAAGTTCTGATAATAGACTCATATTTGACGAAGAGAAGAAAGTGAAGCTGGGGAAAATTCTTATTTGTGGTAAATTAAAAAAAGAATTACAAAGATTTTAAAAAAATTCTAAGTTTAGGGTAATTTTTAAAAGTATTTCTGAATAGTTTTGCCGAGTTGTCAATAAAGGAGGGGCTAAAGTGGCACACAACAGGTTTTTCTTTTATTTTGTTAATTATTTTATTGATTTTTCTCTTAAATACATGCATTTCAACTGACTTTTTTCAATATAAAATAATTGATTTTACATGAGTGTAATTTTTTTTTTTACTTTGTAATTAAATGCATGCCCTTCAACTGACTTTTTAAAAATATAAAATAATTGATTTTCCACTTAAATGCATGCACTTGAAGTGGCGTTGCAAAATCACAAAAACAAAAAAATTATTCACAAAAAGTCTGTGATCAGTTATTCATGAATCAATTCATGAAAACAAAAATATTTCATATAAAAAAAAATTTGTTTACAAGTGTGTCAGTTCAACTGATGCATAAAGTCGTGCATCAATTGAATTAACGCACTAACCTTTAACTTGGACATTTAATAAAAAAAAAACTACTCTAAATTTAAAATTTTATCCAAAACTATTTTAAATTTATAAATTTTTTCCATTTAGACCAATCAGAGAAATATCCCGTGAAGCTGACAGGACCAAAATATAGTGAAGATGATTATTTCAAACACAATAATGGAATATATTGAAGAATAAATTAATTTTGAGGTATAAGTCTCACAGGGCACCTTATTTTCCCAAGTGGGTTCTTAATAATCAAACTTTTTGGCGAGTCCAATTAGTTTCACAATCAACTTTCAGACTTAATTAGTGTACCATATCCATTTTGCTGTCATTTTACCCTGTTTCTTTACCAAAAAATCTTCATTAATTTTTTTTTTCTCAAAATTCTTACATTTATTCAATTTTTTATTGTAATTTTACAGTTAATTGTACATAAAATTCTAAAATTGAAGCAAAAACAATTAAAATGAAAAAAAGTGTTTTTCAGATGAAAATAACATATTGATTTGACCCATTTTAAAGTGAAGTAAACATGGCAAATTTAGTTGATAAGATAAATTGATACTTGTTCATGTATTTCTTAATCTTCTCAATCTTGTCATTTTTTGTTTTATTTTCTTGATTTGGGATTGCTAATCCAATAATGGACCTAACTTGTTTGCTCTAAAACAAGGGCATGGCCTCATAATTTCGTGACCTTTTTGTTGTGCATTATGAAAAGGAATATATTGCACATTTGCGTGTAAATTTATAGCCAGTGGTGATGAACCGGTTTGGTAGAGCGGTTGAAGAATATGAAGAAAATGTCGGTTGGTGCAGTCTGTCCAAATCAGGACTACCTAGTCGACATATTTCTCCATGCAAAAGTTAAAAAGCATTTACTACTCTCAGGGTTTTGAAATAATAATAATAATAATCATAGAATGATTAATTGACTTTTAATCCTTTTATTCTTCTTTGCTGGGTGATCTTGCTGCAGAAAGTAGCTTTTACTCTACAAATATGCAATTAATTGAAAAAATTATTTTCTGCTTTTGTTTATGAAATATACATATACACTAGAACCAGAAACATAAGCTGGCAAAAAGCCTAATTTCAGAACCTGACCTTACACTGTTCAAACATCTGTCAAACACAAGATTTCATGTTAAGCATATATACAAATCAAATGATTGAATTGTCGGTAAAGCATCAGAACATCTTCAAAATTTATTTGCTCAAATCAAATGAACATTTTTCTTCTGAGTGAACAACTTAGGTCCCAACACAGCCAATCAATAAAAACAATTAAACGGGGCAAACAAACAAATCGGATCCCAAAGCTCAAGAAAGATAACACCACACCAGATTAAAACCTCGAGGCTATACATGATCTTCTACGTTACAGAATGTGCACGTGTGGATTTATAAATCATACATTCATGTTCAAATTCTAAAACCAAGACCAGGCCACCTCTTCGTCGATTCTTTCTTCGTCCTCCTTGAGTTGTTATCTATCAGATTTTCCAGTGATTTTGTCTTCTTGTTTCGAGCCCTACCAGCTTCTTTCAGAAGCTCAGCTAGCCTATTCTTCTCATCTTCAAAATCCGGGTTCGCAATCCCCAGCTTTTCCTCCCTTAATTTAAGAACATACTCCAAGATCTCAATCGCATCGTCAACCCTGTTAGAAGAAGATGAGTGAAACTTTAGCTTTAAGCAGCCTCAGATTGCTACAGATGCGAACACCTGACTGGAAATGTTAAATATATTCCTGGGTCACCCGTCATGAACATGAAGAACCCAGTAGCCGCACAATGCCTTGAAAGACATGCAGTTTAATGAGAAACTAAAAGGGCTTAAACTTGAAAGACTCGAGCTTTTCTAAACTTCATTATTAAATTTCCCATCAAATGAAAACAGAAGAAATTCGTTAAAGAAGCAAACATAGGAAAATGCTAGTGCAAGAACACCATAAATAAAGCCAAAACAAAAGAAATAACGTAAGCTTAATTGGGCACACGATAAAGTAGTATCCCAAATAGAATCCCTCTCCAGTATCTTAGAAGGAAGTCTTCAATAAGTGGCTATAAGCTACTGGTCTAAGTATAATTCAAGTCATTGTAGTTTGTAAAGATATATTACCTCCCCATGGCATCATATGTTGCAGCAAGATTGCTATACACTCCAAGGGTATCTTGATTACAAGGGCCACACTCTTGCTCCAGTATCGCTCTTGCTTCTTCAAACAGCTCTGCAGCCTCATCTATCTTAAAAAGCTGTACACAAGACAATCCCATCTGGTTCAGCACAACACCGAAGAAGGCTGACTTCCTTTCCCCACTGGCCCTGAGTTTTGTTACAGCACTCTCAAAAGAATTCTTTGCTTCTTCATATCTGCCAACCATGTAATACATCACTCCCATTCGTGTTTCTATTCCTGCGATAGTGCTTTGCTGTCCTGGTTTATCCTCCAACAACTTCATTGCCTTCTGCAAGAGCTTCAACGCCTCCTCCGGCTCATCCACAGACTCATAAATTGCAGAAATCTCAGTCAACCCACAGGCAATCTCTTCTGTTGTGGTTCCAGGCACAGGTTTTGCATATATCCTCAGTGCATTTTCACAATAAGACTTTGATTCTCTGAGCTTTCCAGTCCTGTTATATAGGTCAGCAAGGCGCACAAAGACAGAGGCAACTGAAGGATGGTTATCACCTTTAGATGACTTGAAGACAGTGAGTGCCTTTTGGTAAGAGAAGACGGCCTCGTCAAAGCGGCAAAGAGACATATAGATGTTTCCAATGCTGACATCAATAGCAGCAACCTCATTTTCTTGTCCATTTGCAATCATTGCCATGCTGGCAAGAACAAGATGCTCAAGAGATGATTCATAATCTCCCTTCGCTTCACATATGAGAGCCATCAGTCGGCGGTCAGCTGCCTCCTCAATAGAGGCTGGTTCACTATGTGCACGATGAATTTCAAGAGTTTTCTTGCACAATTCTTCTGCTTTATCAAAGTTCATGGCTTGAACATGGGCTTCGGCTAAGTACCTGGTGTTTTCCAAATTACTTTACTTAAAAATTGAGTGGAAATAGTGGAAAATAAGCACAATAACCATTAACATAATATAATAATCATACAGATAATGTGGAGATATAAAAAATGATAGGAATATGGCATTTAAAATATCGGAAGAAAAATATGGTAAGCACCTTCAGATTTCATAGAATCATGTTGTCACATAATTCTTCTTTAGGTAGATAAGCTAAGCACTTGACCAATTCTTAAACCTGATTTTCATTATTTAGCCCAACAGCACAATCCTTTATACTAACAAAGAAAGGCGCCGCAATTTTCTATTCCAGTTTTGAGATTGATAATGGTCATAAACCTTCACGTCTGAAAACATAATATGGTCATCAACAGCATGCGTTAAGTTTTACAAAATAACAAGATGCTTAACCTAACAGTTGAATTTCATGTTTTTTTTTTTACACACGCTGAATTTCTTCACCACTTCAATTTTCCAATAAAATGACCAAGTCTCCAATAAATAAATAAACATAGGCAGAAAAACAAATATAAAGAGGACAAATTTCCCTTTTCCACAAATTCAGGCAAGAAAATTTTCCTATTTTAGCCTAAAGATGCGAAATTTAAGCAAAAAAAACTAACTTCATAATAAAAATTCTCTAAATTGTAATACTATTAATCACTCAAAATCCAAATTAAGCATAACCAGCCAAACACAGATAAATCCAAGTCTAAAATCATAAGAGAGGAAATTAAAAAACAGACCTGCAAGTCTCTCCAACTCTGGGATCAGTCTCCCCCAAAGCCTGGATCTGAATCTTGAGCCCCTCTTCATAAGAGGCAATCGATTTATCGACTTGCCCAAGCATCGAATATGTATCCCCTAATTGCATATACCCAGAAAACGCCGCGAGTGCGTGATCCATTCCTCTAGCCAAATCCGGCACCGTAATGGCCCTCTCAAGCACCGGCACCGCCTCGTCGAACCTTCCCAGACTGCAATAAATAGCAGCGAGTACGTGGAGGCTCATAACCAAGTCCAAACTCGGCTCCCCATCGACTGCACATCTTTCAAACGACTTAGACGCGCGAATTGCGTAATCTAGAGCCTTAGTGGGACCCTCCCCAGAGGCAATGGTATCACGAGCAAGCTTCAAAAGGAACGGCCCGAGATCCGGGTTGTCGAGGGAAGCGTCGGCGAGGAGTAGCGGGTTAGGCGAGTCGGGCGGCGGTTTCTTAGTGGAGCGGGTCGGAGAAGGTTTGGATCGAGAAGGAGAAGGAGATGGAAGTCTCTTGGTGGGAGTGGGCGTTCTTGGGACAGCGGAATTGGGTCGGGATTGGGACTGGGCTTGAAGTTGGACCTCGGGAACTGAGATACGAAGCGGCGGCGCCTCGGGCGGTGTCTTGACGGAGACAAGACCGGGCATCGTTTTGTCTGTTTTTCGTTATTTTTTTTAGAACTTTGGGGTTGGAAATTGAAGAAAGAGAAAGGAACAAGGAAGAAAGTAGAAAGAGAATGAAGGAGAAAGAGAGAGAGAGAAGAAGATGACGATGATGATGATGATTAGGGACAAGCTTACCAATAAAAGGATCTAAAAGGGAACCAAACCCATTGTTGCAGATAAGATTCCTTCTCTTCCTCACTGGCTCTCTGCTGTGTATTTTCTTTCTTCTTTTTCTCTCTCTCTCTGGTGTAGCTACTGGCTACGGCTACAGGAGGGGCAAAAATGGTAAATTAATCAACGGTAGTTTCTCACCGTACTCTCATTAGGGGGCTGATTAAGGATTAAGAGCGTTTTTAGTATTTTGCTTGTTTTGGGTTCTGTCTGGTGTGGTGATAATTTAGTCTTCGAGTTCATGTCGGGTGTAAAACGTCAGCGTTTTGGTGAAGAAAAATGAAGAAGACAATATTTTTAAATTTTTTTTTCCAAGTAAAGTCTCTCCGCGTGTTGAAATTAAATTGCTTACCTTGTGAACAATAAGAAAAATAAAAAAGGCTTTTTTCTGATTTTTGATGATTTTCACCAAAATACTCTCATTTGTATCTGCCATTAACTTCGGAGCAAATAATCCTTCTGTTTATTGAACATTCTCAAACCTTTATTTCATAATTAGATTTTGTTAAGACTAAACCTGATCAAAATTTCAGTTGCCAGGCGTTGTATCCCAATTAATCCATTATGCCATACTTTTAGTCATCCAAAATATGTTAATTTTAAAGCAGAAACTTAAATCTTTAATCATTCACTTCAAAACATATATGTTATCACTGCACCAACAACAATTTTATTATAGACTTACTAAATTTTTGAGTATATGTACTTCGATTCGATTTCGAAATTTGCTTTAATTTATTTTTAATAGCAAGATTTTAAATTTATAAATTGAAACACGAATTTAATTCGGTCTGATACAATGGTTTATTTCCAGTTATTCATTTATTATTACTATTCTTTGGAATAAATTAAGAGGGTACACGAAACATCATTTCACAAATCTGACTTCCAATACAAATGATAATTATAAGCAATTAAAATCTATATTCCCTTTGGTAGCTCACGGAGCTATAATTATTCGTTGCCATGCAAATTACCTCTGTCATCATTTCTAATTAGTTTTATCCTTTAATTTGCTTGCATTTTTAATATTAACAACACCCTCCATTTTTTTTACACTTTTCAACACTCACTTTCATATTCTTATTTTTAGCCAATTAAAAAGCAAATATTGAAAAGTGTTATCAACAATCCTATTTTTCTACAGAGACATCACAGTAATTAGGATACTATGAACTTTTATTTTAAAGCTATTTTTAATTCTTCAATAACAAGAGTTACAAGAGATATAGAAATTAAAAATAAACTTACATATATATCTTTTTGTATTTTCCTCCTTTTAAGAAGCCCTATAAAAATAAATAATTTTTATTTAAATTTTGTTTATGATTTGATTCACATTTAAGTGAACGACTTTTGTTCTGTTTATATATAATTTATCCCTGTTTACTGTGGTCTATGAATAAAACTATGGAATTAACCCACTCAAGACAAGTAAAATTTCTGCAGAAACCAACTCATTTTGCACTTGCTATTTATCAAGAAAGAAAAGGAGAAAAAGCATATAATTAGAGAACGTCATAACAAAATACTTGCTTAGATTGGGTGAAAACTACGAAGAGTTTCACTTTAATTATTTAATACTTGAATATATATATATATATATATCAACTCACAATAGAATTGTACAATCTCATATTGTTGTTGCAGGTTGATAAGCAGAATATATCACCCTACTCTCTTAGTAGAAAGAGCTAGATAGCTTATTGCAGTATGCCCTTGTGGCAATGATGCTCATCATGGCTCTCAGCGGTTGCCCCCACCAAGCTTTGCCATGCTCATTGGCGGTGGTTCATGTCTCTTATTATGTCCCCCGGGCGGATAGTCCCGCATTAGAACAATCTCCACCAACTTTCTCACCCTTTTCATTTCATCAATCCCCTGCAAATAATTGTACCCTCCTAGGTTAGTCTCAGGCCGGAGCATTGAAGATGCCCCTTCGAGAAAATTTTCTGTTTAGACCGAAACCAAACTCATGATAAATTATCGTTTCAGAAAAATTGTGTTTATTTCACAAACATATATACAACTAATTATAAACACTGTATTTTCTTTTAAGTAGCAGGACGTACGTCGTTTGAAGAAATTTCCTGCTTCGATCGAAATTAAACTAATAATAAATTTTTAGTAAATCATGTTAAGAAAAATAGCATTTTTATTTATAGGCACGGAACTAATCGTAAACATTAATTATTTTTCTTGTGTAGTCAAGTTAATTATTCGTTGTAGCGATTTATGATTTAGATCAAGTTGCTATATAATTAAATACCTCATTTTGTGGGTTCGCTTGATCTATGCCTTCTGCAACTCCCAAAACTTGGCCTACAAAATGGGAACTAAATGATACTTCTTAATAATGAAAATAGTTGTAAAGCAATACGTGAAAATGTGGAGAATTTGCTATACCTATGATAAGGAGGAGGACAATTAGAGCTATGGCTTTAGCCATAGGAAATTTTGTGGTGAGCACTGGTATAGAAAGGAGATCGAGGGGGATGTGTTGGATTTATATTGGATAAAAAAGTTGGAAAATCCCATGGAACTATTAATTTATGATGATGGGTTCAGCCAGTACTCAAAAGCTTTGTTGAATGATAGCTGAAAATGCAATACCCATTAGCATGCACAACAAAACAAAGTCACCTGCCACTCATTTGTATCTCCTCAGAATTCAAGGCTTTGCTTAATTACTACCTCAAAGGTTATTCTTAGGTAATAATCAATATTCCTTGCACCGGTCAAGCTCTAGTAACATACCTATATTACCAGATT
Organism: Triadica sebifera; assembly: GCA_023653625.1. Lineage (NCBI taxonomy): Eukaryota > Viridiplantae > Streptophyta > Magnoliopsida > Malpighiales > Euphorbiaceae > Triadica > Triadica sebifera. The sequence continues at coordinate 718,443 of CM042905.1, read as the reverse complement.
GGCTTATTAACTATATATTGCTTACTTTTCTTTAATTAATGTCTGTTTTGTTAAGTTTTTATTTTATTTTATTTTTATCACCAAGCGATAAAATCAACCGTTCAATAAACAAAGATTGAGAGAGGGTGTTCGGTAAATTAAAAATTGAGTCCGCTTTTCAATATATCCAAATGAAAACTTTTTTTACTCTTAAGACAATGCTAATAATTCAGTATGTTGAAAATCCCTGCCTTAAAAAGGAGAAACCAAAAATATACAAAGCACTTCGAAAAAAAAGTCATTAAATAGTTTCAAAATGGTAAAATGGGATAGTAAAAGTTTTTTCACTTTTAGAGATTTCGAGTTAAATAAATTTTAGAACTTGCCAGTGAGTATTTTTCTCCCTTATAAGCCTACCAACTATGAATTTAGATTAATTTACAACCCAATAAATAATAGAATTGGATGATCTAGAAAGAAAGAAAAAAAAGTCAGAATTAAGTAATTTGTCTACAACAGCACTAACTTCTTTAAAATGTGCATGATCTGAATAATCTCAACCATTTCTTTCAATTCTTTATAGATAATTGATTCTCCATATCCATTGAACCTCCGTTCTTGTTTAACCTTTAATTCACTGTTTAACTATAAGTGGTGTCTTTATCAAGAAACATGAGCCATTGGAACAAAGACCATGTGCTGTTCATTCCATATATATCTTCAGGATTAAATATGCATAATCAGTGAATGGTGGTTTTCATCTTCAGACTTCAAAGACGGATTTATGCTTAATAAATCAAGATGGAAGAAAATTATTGAAGATCCTGTAAATGAAATCATTACAGAAGAAACTGGAATAATTTCAGATTAGGTGAACCAATAGTAAAGGGCACTCTGAAAATAGACAACACAGAGAATACCAACATTCTATATATGAGCAATTAAGTATATATAGATTTTATCAAAATAACATAAACTAATAGGCTTTCTTTGACTAGCTAATGGCAAAGTTGGTCCTTGTCAGGATGTTTTCGAACATTGAATTATTATGAAGAACACTAATTCTAAGTCTTTCCCACTATTTGAGGTTGTCGGCAAGCTGGATTGCAGATTATATTTATACCACTACTAGTACATTAGAAATTAACTAAAAGCCAACTAATTGTCAAATAGAATTTCATTTTCTGTTTGCAGTAGTGCACAAACACCTTGCGCATTATATGACAATCCCATCCCATGTCGAAAAGTCTGGGTGGCTTATTAGAAATGTCTATGAAAATATAATTAGCAATATTCTGTGCTATATTGACGGATCATCCAGGCGTCACGTGATTAGATAGATTGATGAATAAGTTACAATTATATTGAATTATCTCCTACCAATTTTCAAACTATATATATTTTTGATAAAACTAAAATAAATATTATATCAATTAAGAAGAAGTTTCTAATTCTAATAGATTGTCAAACGAAGATAACGGCTTAGATTTTATAATTATTCATAAGGTGAAAATGTGTATATAAGTAGGTGTTGCACATTTTATCAAACATTTCTATTAAGAAAAAAAGAATGAAAATATGACAAGTTTGATCTTTACACTATTTTGACTCCATAAAAAATAATTAATTAAGGTGAGCCTTTCTTATGGTTAGACAGACGTACGTGTATATTATAATCTCGAATCAGAAAGTAACATTGCCTATTGTGCATATATCTTTTAGGAGTGACATTGAATGGCGATGAACAAAGCTTATCACTTCTCTTCCGTATGGAGGGAGACCCTCTATTCATAGAATATGAAAATTTATCTACCCTTCTTATTTTGTTGGCACCCAAATCATGAATTCTGGATGGTGGCTGTCAAATCACAATAAGTCATAGCACCTTCTTTAAGTTGACTACCCAACCCTCTCCTCTTTTTGTTTTTTTAAAAAATAAAATAATAAAGCTTAAATAATTCTCTCCTTTTAGCAAGATGCTATAATTAGGTTAAAACACCATATTATCTCCTCTTTTAACTTTGTAGACGCAACATTATTTTCAACAGTTCCTTGTCTGGACAAGTCCTACCGAGATTTTCTAACCATGAATGGGGAAAAAAAAATTCATGCATTCACTTTTGAAATTTAGTTAGGGCGTTTGCCCTATCTTCTGTTGGTAGATACAAAATCAGCCTGTCCGAGGATTCATTTTTCTAGCTACAAAACTGGTAATGAAATATGTGGAGTTCTTTTTCTGACAAAAGGAAAAACACATTTCTGGGTCTTCGAAAATTTATATATTTTTTCATTAAGTCCTGTTTTATTAGTTGAGTCTCTAAATATTAATTTAATCCACATGATTTCGATCGAGAATTTAGTAGGAAAAAAAATGATAGTCCTGAGATCTAATGTGTATTAAAAAATATTATTATTTTATTTAATTTGTTAAATTTAAATATATTATGTACTACTAGTAATTGTTTTAAGTAATTTATAAAATACTCTCTCTGTTTCCATGAATCTGTACATTTTTAGAGAAAAAATTTTGTCTCAATGAATTTGTTCATTTTATGAAAACAATATAATTTTTCATTTTTTTAAATTATACCCTTTATTTGAATAAATATTTCATGATTCTCAAACTTTATTAATTTCAAAAGACATTATAGTCGAATACTTTTATATATATTTATATATATACTACTAATTATTTTCTTAATTTTTATGCAGTATTAAAAATGTACAAACTCATTAAGATGGAAGGAATAGAATGAAAAATCAGAAATTCATATGAAAAACTCTATTTTTCGGGAACCCAAAAATGTGTTTTACCTTAACAAAAGGGCTCCACTTCATGTATAGAACTTTAATTGGTTTAATTACTTTGTGTGCAAGTCATTTGTGTGGTAACTAGTTGTATTCCATATAATGATTTGCTAATTAGGAAAAGAGAATGAATTGCTTGAAAGGTGCATATATCGGCACGACAACTAAGATGGGTCACACCATTAGATTAGAGATATATAGCTAGTAATCTGCTGGTTACATTTTTACTTAGCTGGAATTTTTATCTGTTATTGTTGCAGACTACCTTTCATTATTGAATTTTGTGAGCTGTATGTGCATCTTAAAATTTTACTTTCATATGTTTTTGGGGTTTGGCTAGAACATAATGATACCTATACCTATATATATGATAAATATTCCTAATAAATATACTCCTAAATTAAACACCAATAAAGCATTTATCAAAAACTAAATAAGTAAATAAAGCACATCAAAATTTAATTAATGTTGTTAGAATAACAAATTTTAGTTATAATTTTTTCTAATAATCTTTACATTAATTAAGATATATAATTAGAAAATTAAAAAATCAATTCTACCCTAAGAAGCCTTTGTTTGGTATTCCGTTAGGAAAAAATGTCTTTGAGGAAAAAAATTATTTTTAATATTTTAAAAATTTTGAAAAATTATTTTTAAATAAATAAATAAATAGATATTTTTTCTAAAATAAATTTGCGAAAAATAATTTATTTAAAATTAAAAAAATTAATTAATTAAATAAAAAAATCCAGCATCCATCTCTAACACTCCAAAGTAAAGTGGATGTCAATTTTTTAATATTAAATTGAAAATACGGCATGTTGCATAATTAATTTGCCATAAAATTCTCAAATATATCCCACAACAAAGTCCTCACATACTGTTGAAGAAGCAATCCCTGGTAAAAACTGAAACAAATGTACCTATTTTCATATTAATTAATAAACCCAATTTGGAAAAATTAAGAAAGAACGTTTTGTGAATGATTGATTGGAAAACCATTAGCATTAGAACAGTGAAATATCCATTATTGAGTTGGTGAGATGTAGAGGTGCATGGTGAACATTTTTTCTAATAATGATATATACCTAGCAAATCCCCAAGCCTATCTGCATTTTAATAATGCAGAGCAAATAGGTTGAAGTTGGGCCACTAACTTTTATTTTGGCTCTAAGAACAACACGTTAACTGAAAGTGCTTGCCCACTATTCGGCTTAAATATGCTCTTTAAGCCTTGGCCATAGGGAGAGCTTTGTACATTCATTGAGAAGTTGATGTGGGAGATGAGCCTCAATGTTAGTAAGATTAGATGATATCTGATAATTTAGCTGTATTTCATAATTTAATTGGTTCAATTAAAATTATTGATAAAATTAGTTAAAAATATAACTGAAAAATGTAAAATAATATAAAATGATATATTTATATTATTCAAAAAATTAAATAAAATTTATTAAAATACATAATACAAAAAAATATAATATATATATATATATATATATATATATATATATTAAATAATATAAAAATTATGTTAAATATTTTATCATAGTATAATAAATATATCTATCTTTATTATATAATTTATTATTATTATTATTATTATTATTATGTACATATTAATTAATTTTATAATTATATTATATATAATTTTATAATTATACTATTATTATATAATTTTATAATTATACTATTATTATATAATTTAATAATTATATTATTATTATAAAATAATGAAAAAAATCATAATTTACTTGCTTATAAGAAAATTAATTCTACTAACTTTTTATTTTAGAAATTATAATCTAGTTTTTTTTTCAAATAAGTTATTTTACCAAACAAATATTATTAGTCAAATTAAATTATTTTTATAATTATAATCTAATTTGATATTACCAAACTCCAAGCCCATTGGCAATGTCATGTACAAAATTCATTACACTATTTTAGCTTCACTTCATTAGAAACAATAAAATTAATGCTGAAAATCATACAAAAAGAAACAACAAGAACCCAAATTTCCAAAATTATACAATGCATTCCATACTCTTTCACACCCTCTCGTAATCCATCCTCCTCCTCTAAACTCCATTTCTTCATTTTTCTTCTTTTAATAATCTTTGGGGCCTCATAAAGAAACATTTTTTCCCTGTGGGCTGTCTATACTAATCCTCCTATTGTGACTCATCAATTGAATTTCCGTCTTGCTGTCCTCCTAAAGTCTCCTGATCCTAGTTTTTTCTCACCATTTCTGCAACTACAGTATCGGCCACATGTGAAGCATCGGGAAGAGGATCTTCCACAGCTGCTTGCAACTCTAATAGAGCTAGATTTAAGTGTTTCTATTGTATGTTTCGCTTCTGGAGTGGGTACAGTATCATATATGACAGAAGTTTTGAGTTCAATTCTCCAGAATCAATAATCTTCGCAGGTCGTTTGGAGTGCCTGAGTTCAGCAACAAGCTTATAGTTGTGAAGCAGCATGTTCCTCTGAATTTCTGGATAAAACAAGACAAGAATTGCATCTTCATACTTTAAAACATAGTATAAAATCAGCAAAACAAGTCCAGGCATAACCTTGCTTTTGTCTTGATAAGATAGCAGGAAAAGTTATGCAAGACAAATTTGGTTGCCAAAAAACAAAAATTTCCTATCTTTAACATAAACGTCGAAGTGGACTTAAAGAAAAATGCCATAAAAGAACAGAACCATAGAACATGAAGCATAAGAAGTATGTACCTAAGCGCTGTTTAATGGCCAAGAAATGTGAGCGCAGAAGAAATAAACAAAATATTCATTTTTGACATTTAATTTGGCCGAAGAAAAGAGAATGACAATTCATGTCAAGTACACAAATAGTAGGATAGAAAGCATATAACTTCAATTCACCAAAAAAACATATAACTTCAATCCTCACATCTTCTCCTACATTTTCTTAGAAATAGAAACTCAAGCAAAGCATAAATAAAGCAGCTCATGTGAGTAGAAACACAAAAACGACATTATTTTTTCGAAGGACAAAAACCCACCTGGGCCTTGGGGGGCAGAGGTACCAGCAGCAATCAACTTGCTAGTTGAGTTGGGCAACCCCGAAGTCCCATGCCCACCAGCAGCAACATCACCCAATTCTTGAACTGTGGTATTCTGAAATCCCCCTGCATTTCAATGTCCTCCCTCTCAGTGCTTGCTTCCTTGGTAATTTAGCATTGTGAAGTCTTCCCAAAGCCTGCTTTATGTTTGTTTTAACTAAGATATGGTGTTAGAAATGTGAAAGGAATAATAAGTTTGGTTAACGTAGCGCAATTGTTCCAACCACGAAAATAAAATAATAAAGGATAAATTTTGTAGTCTCTAAGAAAATTAGGATTGAATAGAGAAAAATTGCAGTTAATAATTTAAAAAAATTAAAGACAAAATGGAAGATGAACATTTTTACGTAGAAAATACCTAAACAAATTAAGGTAAAAACTATGACAATGATAGAAGAATTCACTGTGAAAGAAAATAGAAGATTACAATTTCTCTCTAATAATTAATGAGAGAACAAATTAATTATCTCTTAAAAATTAGGAGAATACAAAAAATAAACAATATTTTTATCTTTCTATTTTTCTTTTCTTACGGGAGCTTTTATTTTGGTTTTTAGCTTAGAATTTGGTTGTGTTTTGTAATGAAACTCTGAGTGCCTTTTATAGGCACAAATGCTTTCAAATCGTCAAAATATTAAGGTTTCAAATTTGGTGCAAAAGTCAAAAATAGCATATGATATTTTCAACAAAATATTGCACCAAATTTCGATGCAAAATTTGCTGATTTCCCTTATGGGACCCACATCAAAGACTTTTAACAAATCTCTTACTTAAAAATTTGATTGTGTCAATTATATCTTTACATCATTCTTTCTTCTTTGTCATTCCATGACACTTACGTTTCTGTTAGGCCGTTAGATGATCGACACCAAATAAATTTATCAGCATTGAATGCTTTAATTAAGAAATCTGATGAGCTGTCTTTTGTATAAATTTTTTGCATATCCATTGTTCATTTTTCCACTTTCTCACGGACGAAATGGTACTGGACTCAAATGTGTTTTGTCCTTGAATTAAAAGGTAGATTCTTTGCAAGATGCAAACCACTATAACTGTCACAAAAAAGAGAAATTTTCTCTTGTTTATTCCCGAGTTCCTCCAATGTCATTTTCAACCACATTGCTTCTTTACTAGCTTGTATAGCTGCTACATATTCTGCTTCTGTTGTTGATGTAGCCACAACTGACTGCAGTTTTGAAATCCAACATACAGTTCCACTAGTAAGAACGAACACATATCCTGTGGTGGATTTTCTTTTATCAAGATCATTTGCATAATCTGAATCAACATATCATCTGACAACAAAGTTTAATCCTCTATAACACAATACAATATTTGTGGTCCCCTTAATATATCTCAAGACCCTTTTCATTGCATTCCAATACTCTTTACCAAGATTCACTATGTATCGACTAATCACTCCTATTGTTTGTGCAATGTCTGATCTGGTATAAATCATAGCGAATATTAAACTATCCACTGTTGATGGATATGATACTCGATACATTTTCATCATCTCCGTTTCTATGATAGGACTCATACTGGAGGATAACTTGAAATTAATAGGAAGTCGGGTAGAAATTGGCTTACAATCTTGTATATTGAAGCGTTGCAAGATTTTTTTTAAATAGTTTTTTTGAGAAAGCCAAATCTTCTTATTATTTTTGTTTCGGTGAATTTGCATCCCTAGAATCTTGTTTGTTGGTCTCATGTCCTTCATTTCAAACTCCCTAGCCAACTGTGTCTTCAATTTTATAATACGATATTTGTTAGGGTCTGCTACCAACATGTCATCTACATATAACAACAAAATGATGAAATCATTTCCACAAAACCTCTTAAAATATGTACAAATATTTGCATTAAGTTTGTTATATCCAAGACTTATGATGAAGGAATCAAATTTCTTGTACCAACATATCGGCGCCTGTTTGAGATCGTATATAGATTTTTTCAACCTACAAACCAAGTTCTCTTTTCATTTTTCTTCAAAACCTTCGGGTTAGAGCATATAAATTTATTTTTCAAGATCTCCATGAAAAAAATCAGTTTTGACATATAATTGTTTTACATGTAAGTCGAATGTAGCACACATTATCAGGACTACTCTAACTGTTGTTAGTCATACCACTAGAGAAAATATTTCGTTGAAGTCAATGTCTTATTTTGAGCATATCCTTTCACCACTAATCTTGCACGATACCACTTTACTTGATCTTTGTCATTACGTTTGATCTTATACACCCATTTTTTTTTAATAGACTTTTTTCATGTAGTAACGGAACAAGTTCCAAAGTTTTATTCTTATGAAGGGCTTCCATTTCCTCCTGCATTGCTGTCATCCATTGAGATGCATCTGAATTGTTCAGTGCTTCTTGGGGAGTTGATGACTCTCCATCTTTTATTAGAAGACAATATGCAACATTGCTCTCCATAACATACTCTGAGTGTCAACCTGGTTATTTTCTGGAACGATTTGACATTCGAGGTTCTAGTGCCTCAGAAACAACAAGTTTTTGCTCCTCGTACTCTAGTTATGATTTAGAAAAATTATTTTATTCAGCTTCATTTTTCACGTGTACTACTTTAGTTTCTGAATTTTCTTTCACTGTGCTATCATCTATTTCTTCTCTTTGTTGTTTATCTTCTAAAAAGATAACATCCCTACTAATGACAACCTTGTGGGTAGTGGGATCTCACAGACGATACCTTTTTACTTCATCAATATACCCCAATAATAGATATTTTTTGGATTTTGAATCCAATTTTATAGTTTTTTGGGCATTGTACATCACGTACACAGGACTTCCAAATATATGGAGGTTTAAATAATCAACATTATTTTCAGTCCACATTTTCGTTGGTGTCTTTAACTCAATTATTGTTGATGGAGCCCGATTTATTACATAACATGCAAAATTTACTGCTTTTGCCCAGAAAGATTTTTTCAAGCCCGCAGCTTCCAACATTGCTCTTTTTCTTTCTAACAAGATTTTGTCATCCGCTCTGCTATTCCATTTTGTTGTGGAGTGTATGTTGTAGTGAACTATCTTTTGATGTCTTATTGATTACAGAATTTGACAAACTCATGGCTGATATATTCTCCTCCATTATTTGTCCTCTAACACTTTATCTTCTTTTCAGAATCAAGCTCTACCTACGCTTTGAATACTTTGAAGACTGAAACCATATATGTCTTCTTCTTAATATGATACACTTAACATTATCTGGAATAATCATCTATGAATGATACAAAATACTTTACTCATCTCAGAGACATAACTAATGTTTGTCATATATTAGAGTGAAACAATTCTAGAATTTCTTTATTTCTAGAATTTGACGTGTTAAATTTCAATTTGTGCTGCTTACTTGTAACACAGTGCTCACAGAAAGGTAAGAACACCTTAGTGAGACCTGAAAGTAGATTTTGCTCTGCAAGAATTTTTATTCCTTACTCAGACATATGTCCAAGTTTCTGATGTCACACAATTACAGATTTTTCACTTGAACTACTTGAAGCAACTGATGTTTCTCCTTCTAGCAAAGTCTCTCCCTTCAACATGTACAAGTTTGTAGTCACATTTTCTCCCTTCATTAGTACAAGCGTGTCATGATTTCTTTTTCGGCTTCAATTTTACAGCCAATGTCATCTAATTGACCTAACAATGTAAGTTTTTTTTCAGACCTTCCACATGACACACTTGTTGAATAGTACGTACTGTGTCATCATGAAATTTTAACTTGATAGTTGCAATACCGATAATTTTTAAGGCATAATCATTGCAATTGTATATAGATCCCTCAAATACATGTTCATATTGATGGAACCATTCAAGTCAATGAACCACACATTTGCAAATATATTTTTTTCCTTTATTAGTTGTCACTATTTCACAAAACAAAACGTCACTTTCATTAGATGTGCTTGCAATATTTCCTTGAGGATTGAAGTTTTTCTTGTTTAAACTATAATAATCCTTCTTCAAGTGACATTTTTTTACCACAGTGATATCACTTAAGATTCATCTTATTACTTTTTGACTTTATGTCTTGATCTTGGCTTTCACTTAAGCCACGTTCCGTTGACCTCCCTCTCATCACCGTTAGGGATTCCGCTTGTTATGAGCTAGCTAACTTATCCTCCTTATTTTTGCGTCGATTTTCTTCTTCAAAAATAACAGTTGCAATATCATCAAAGTTCAGATGATCTGCGAGAATATTGTTTATATTGATGATGAGTTGATCATACGAATCAGGTAGATTTTGAAATAAAAGTTCAACACGTTCAGTTTACTCTATTTTATAACCCAATGACGTGAGTTCAGAAAATAGAGTATTCAACACATTGATGTGCTCTGTCACTGAAATAGATTCTGACATCCGCAGAGTATATAATTTTCTTTTAAGAAAATTTTTGTTGTGAAGTGATTTGGTATCGTACAGCTTTGTTAGATGGTCTCAAATCTCATTTGCAGTTTTTTTTCTCCTCTATGCTTGACAACATTCCATCTGCTAATGCAAAATAGAGATTTGCAATAACATTTTTATCCATCTCATTCCACTTAACATCATCTTTGTATTCCATCGATTTTTCACTGATAGCCGCCAGACAATTATCTTTTTTCAAGATAAATTTTATATTTAATTTTCATAATAAAAAATTACTCTCATTGAATTTTTCGATTTCAAATTTTACTGTCATTGCTTCTACAATAACCTTGAAGGGTAAATAATAATATAATTTATTTTTTGATGTGCAGGGTTCACTTCTTAGTGACAACCACAGAACATACGATAAATAAATATTAACACCCAAACCAGACTATAATACCACTTGTTGAGAAAATTAGAATCAGATAGAGCAGAATTGCGGCTAATAATTAGAAAAAATTAAATACAAAATAAAAAAAATTATGTGGAAAACTCTTAAACAAATCAGGGTAAAAATCACGGATAATGATGAAAAAATTCATTATAAAAAACAAACTATCTCTTAAAAATTAGAAGAACACTAAAAATAATAAATATTTTTATCTCTTTATTTTTCTTTTTTTACGAGAGCTCTCACTTTGTTATTTGGTTTAGAATTTAGCTGTATTTTGTAATGAAACTTTGAGTGTCATTTATAGGCACAAATATTTGTAAATCGTCAAAATAACTAAATTTAATACAGAAGTCAAAAATAGGCATTTGATATTTTCAACAAAATAATACAGAATTTATTGATTTCCCTTTTTATTTTTATTTTTCATTGGTGGTGATGGAAGAATTTTTGACATATTCATCCACTAATAATTAAATAATTTATCCTAATGACGACTATGCAAATCTGGAAAAGAGTGCCGTAAAGAAATTACTATTCTTAGTAATGGTAAATTAACGCCTAAAAAACTAAGAACGTAATTAGTTGAGGATTTTGTCAGAAAGAGAAAACCAGAAAAACGACGGCGTGTCAAAGCAATAGGGTCATTTATTCAGTTCAAGTAAAACCTCCACGCTGGACACGAGTCAACATTTGCGAAACGTGTCAAAGACGCCACATTTTTCAAGTCCAAACCCGTCCAAGGATCCTGGAACTTGGACCCGAACCCTTTTAAACGTCGACCCCAAAAATAAAACAAAATTAAAATTAAAAACCATATAATGAAAATCCCTCCAAAATTCCCAATGTCGAATCCAATTCCAAATTCCAAGCACACAAATCCACAGAGTTCGCCATTCTCCGCCCTCGAATTTGGCGTCCGCAGCCTAAGTTTTCTTCTTTAGCATAACTTAGCATTAGACTTGTTTTCTCCCTTCACCCCTTTACAGCTTTTCTTTCACGGATTAGAGAAGATGAGGCTGTTGACGGTAGCTACGTGTAACTTGAACCAATGGGCGATGGACTTGGACTGTAACTTAAACAACATAAAGGAGTCCGTAGTTAAGGCCAAAGAAGCTGGTGCGGTTATTAGACTCGGCCCTGAGCTTGAAATCACTGGCTATGGCTGTGAAGATCATTTTTTGGAGCTCGATACTGTCACTCACGCGTAAGCTTGGTTCATTCTTTATTTGAATCGATGGATAATTTTGGAATTTCGTTTAATTCGGTTGATTTTGACTGTAGATGGGAGTGCTTAAAGGAGATTCTGCTCGGAGATTGGACAGATGGGATCTTGTGCAGCTTTGGGATGCCGGTTATTAAAGGATCAGAGCGTTATAATTGTCAAGTTTTGTGCTTTGACAGGAAAATTTTAATGATTCGCCCCAAAATATGGCTTGCTAATGATGGAAATTACAGGGAGCTTCGATGGTTCACTGCCTGGAAGCAAAAAGATCAGCTTGTGGACTTCCAGCTCCCAATTGAAATTTCAAAGGCAATAAATCAGGATTCTGTGCCTTTTGGTTATGGATTCATTCAATTTTTAGATACGTAAGCAACTAAGAATGTTTCTTTGATAATGGGTTTCCTGACTTTGCTTTTATGGTCTACTGATCAGTTTCTTAGCAAGAAGCTAATGCTGCCACTTTTTATATTTATTTTTCCTTTAGAGCTGTTGCTGCTGAAGTTTGTGAAGAACTTTTCACCCCCAGCCCTCCTCATGCTGAGCTTGCGCTTAATGGGGTTGAAGTGTTCATGAATGCGAGTGGGAGTCACCACCAATTGAGGAAGCTTGATATTCGTCTTCGTGCTTTTATAGGTGCTACTCATACTCGAGGAGGGGTGTACATGTACAGTAATCACCAAGGATGTGATGGTGGCCGCCTTTACTATGGTACATGCTTGTTCTTAGCTAATTTTAATGCTACTGTTCTTTTGCATTGCATAAGAATCTCCAACTACATTTTAATCAGCGTGAAGCTATGTCCTTGTTTATCTGGTTTGCTGTTTGTTAATGTAATAACTCACCGTCAATTAAATGTTTTGGTAGCTTTAATAATTTATTTGTTGCAGATGGATGTTCTGGTGTTGTCGTAAATGGGGAAGTGGTTGCACAAGGATCACAATTTTCTTTAAGGGATGTTGAGGTTGTGGTTGCCCAAGTAGATCTGGATGCGGTATGGTTTACTTTTACATGGCCTGAGAGCATGTTTGTGGATTTTTATTATATGGATATCTCGCAACACAACTCATAATTATGTTAATGTATTTTTCTTTCTTGATGCAAGTTTTCACCATTTCGAAGACAATCACTATTGTATTCTCATTATTCCTATCAAATTTTCAGCTGTAATGCTTCTATTCTCTTGTTGGATTGCAGGTGGCTAGCCTAAGAGGATCTATAAGTAGTTTTCAAGAGCAAGCAAGTTGCCAAACAAGAGTATCATCAATAAAAGCACCATATAATCTCTGTCAGCCTTTTAACCTGCAAATGTCCCTTTCTGGTCCCCTTGAGGTTTGTTCTTGATGCAATCAACCATTATTGATTAGAATATCAACCAATCAATGACATCCTAGTGACAGTATTTTTGAGTCAACTAACCTAGTTTGCTGAGTTAAGCAATGTTTTATATTTGTAGATTGAGTATCATTCTCCTGAAGAGGAAATAGCCTTTGGCCCTGGTTGCTGGCTTTGGGACTATTTAAGAAGAAGTGGAGCTTCCGGATTCTTGCTTCCTCTTTCTGGTGGGGCAGATAGCTCTTCTGTGGCTGCTATTGTTGGCTGCATGTGCCAGCTTGTTGTAAAAGGTTAGGTTTATGAAAGTAATTTGTTGAAATAGTGCCCTACTACTGTATCTCGTTTTATTCCTCAATCAACACAGCTTAATGAATCTAGGGGAATTCTTTGCATGTTTGAGCATGAAGGGGTTGATAAGATGCTATTTGTTCTGCTATGCTCAATTGATCAAAAGGCTAATAGAATATTGATAGACCATTCAAGTAGCCAGGGTTTGTTGATATAGATAACTATGCGTTCAGAGCTGAACATGTCATATTTACTTTAATTAGGCGTTTAGATTTGAACCCTAAAATGTCATACTTTAGCCAAAATTAGCAGGCAAAGCATAAAACAGATTTGCATGGCTGATCCTAACTGATGGAAAAATATATACTTTGATCTGAAAGGCTATTGGCCAATTATGATCCTAGTGGACTGGGATCCTATGTGGGAAAATTCGGAAGCCGCCTTGGGCTTCAGCATTATTAATTTGGAAATGAGAATGTTATTTCTTAAAAGTTCTGAGGAAGGTTATACTTTATAGGATGATTATGAGAATGTTTGAAATCCATGAATATATTTCTATGCGTCACTAAATGTTTTTATATAGTGGCTCTGCTTCAAGCTAACATACTTTTGTCTGTGTATCAGAGAGAAAAGCTTGTTCTCATTGTCCGCAAGCTTTTGTTCTTAACTCTCATTATATATATATTATTCATTTGTTGGTTATTCATGTTGCTTGCAGAGATTACAAATGGGGAAGAACAAGTAAAAGCTGATGCAATACGAATTGGACACTACACTGATGGGCAATTTCCTACTGACAGCAGAGAATTTGCGAAGCGCATATTTTATACTGTATTTATGGGGACTGAAAACAGGTTGACATATATGGATCTTTTTGCTTTTCTTCTTTTGTTTTTATTCTAGCAGTTATGTTAGAATCGGAGTCACATTCAGTACACATCGCCAATTCACCATCATTGGATAAGTATAGGAGACAACTACAATGCTGAAGTTCTGCACCTTTAGGGTTTTGGCAATGGCATTTATTTGCAGTAACAGGGTTTGCTTTTTGCAGTTCTGATGCTACAAGGCAACGGGCAAAGGTTTTAGCGGATGAAATTGGTTCGTGGCATCTTGATGTGTCTATAGATGGTGTCATTTCTGCACTGCTATCCTTATTCCAAACACTAACAGGCAAGCGACCACGTTATAAGGTAAAAGGGCTGTCAGAGATTGTTTTCTACTTTTGATGTGACGAATAGAGTTCCTCTGATCCAAAGCAGTATTTCTTTTTGTCTTTCCATTTTATGATAGTTTGGCAAAAAAAAAAAAAAAAACTTTATTTGTATTTTTGTATCTTGACATCAGTGCCACACAATTGTTATATGCATTATACCTTAATTATCTATGGGATAAGGTGGTTGGGTTCATTCTTCAGCCGAGCAAGATGTTCAGCTTGACAGGATAGCATTATGTCTCTAAATCTTGTCTATTCTTTTCTTGTAGTTGGATGTTGGGCTTTACGTAGGATACAATGTCATTATCAATGATGTCATAAAACAGTCTTTAATCTTACTTCATAATCACGAAATGTTATACTTGTTAGAGAACTAAAGCTATTTTCTTTTCTTGTTTTACCCTTTTTTTTTTCTGGTACATCGAAAATCTTAAAAGGGAAAGGGATTGTCAATGTTTAAACCCCTAACATCCTGCCTTCTACCTCTGACCTCCTGCATTGAGGCGGGCACTCAGACTGCTGGACTATTAGCCCAATGAATTTCTAGTGACTTTGTACTTGTGTTTTAAGCAGTCACAATTGACATGGTTGCTTGATTCACGACAGAATCTGTTGAATTTATTACAATTTTAGTCTGTTTTCTTTTCACAGGTAGATGGGGGTTCAAATGCTGAGAACCTAGGGTTGCAGAACATTCAAGCTCGAATCAGAATGGTGCTAGCATTTATGTTAGCCTCACTCTTGCCTTGGGTTCATAACAAACCAGGATTTTATCTCGTTTTGGGTAGCTCTAATGTGGATGAAGGATTACGTGGTTACCTGACAAAGGTATTACCCAATTTTAACATATCTAGGAGAAACATTGGATAATTTCAGTTCGTTTTTGGTTCTAAATCAAACTGCTTTCCTTTGTTGCATAGTCAAATTAATATTTTTGACCTTTCCTCAAAAAAATTTCTTTTATTTTTGCCAAGTTTGAAAAAATTTAGTTCTCATTGCTATATTCTGTTTGGTGATGATGTCGCCTTTCCTGTGAAACATTGATGCAACCGGAACTTAATCTGTCAAAAATATTTCCTTATAAGAGTTTACTTTCTGTAACATTTGCAGTATGATTGTAGCTCAGCAGATATAAATCCAATAGGAAGTATTAGTAAGCAGGATCTTCGAGCATTCTTGCGATGGGCTGCTATCCATCTTGGTTACCCATCCTTGGCTGAAGTTGAAGCTGCACCACCAACTGCTGAATTGGAGCCTATACGTTCTAACTACAGTCAGGTAGTCTTCCAGCAAGTACATTCATGTTCTTTAAACTAATTCATCTTACTTGTTTTTTAGGTACTTCAGATCTGCATAAATAATGGCAAAACAGTTTTATGCAACTGCATGCATATGTTGGTTGCAACCGGCAAAATTTTTTTTTTCCTTGTGTGTTTTATCTGTCTTCCAATTTCTTCTTTTCTTTCATTTCTCAGAATATTTGTTCTGTCTTTCTGATGATAATACACTTCATATGCTAATTGTAACTCTTAATGTTACGTTCTACGAGGAAACAGCTTGATGAAGTGGATATGGGAATGACATACGAGGAACTCTCAATTTACGGAAGGTTGCGAAAAATTTTTCGCTGTGGGCCAGTATCAATGTTTAAGGTATGTTTTTCATCTCATGTTATCTTGTAAATGTCTTATTGTTGAAAATCTCCGTTATTCACAAATGATTGTGATTGTCACAGAATCTCTGCTACAGATGGGGTTCCAGATTATCTCCATCAGAGGTGGCCGATAAAGTGAAACACTTCTTCAAGTACTATTCCATCAATCGGCACAAGATGACAGTGTTAACGCCTTCTTATCATGCTGAGGTAGTTTTTTTAATGTCAAAGAGAAAACACAATTTGGAGTTTCAATATGTTCAAAATACTTAATGGATCGCTATCCTACTTGCAGAGTTATTCACCAGAAGATAACAGGTTTGATCTTCGGCAGTTTCTCTACAATGCTAGATGGCCATATCAATTTCGGAAGATTGATGAACTTGTTCAGAAATTAAATGGGAATGAAGTTGCTTTCCCTGAATCAAATGACACACAAAAATTGGGGGCTTCTTCAAGTGGAATGGGGGTTGTGGCAGCAAACTCTGGCGATCCCAAAGCTGGCTTTTAGTTTTCAAGGGCAAAGAATAAGTTCGCGTCAGAGCTAATTATGAGAAATAATATTTGTTTGTCATATAATTCCTTCATATTCATATAAAAAGAATTTGCCGTGGTTATGGTTACACTATTTCCCATTTTTAAGTCCCAAAATGTGCATTCTTTTGTTAATTTTACCGGAAATAAAAAAGAAAAAAAGTGGGGTTCTTGTCTTCCCCGCTCTAGGTGACAATTTTTTCTTTGAAGTATGAAATTTCTTATGGCTAAAATCTGTATGTAATTTTTTTTTTTATTTCATTATGCCTCATTTTGTTTTGAGAGATACTTCTTTTCATTTTTTTTTATATAAATTTTTCGTTTAGTATTAATTTTTATTGTAATTAGAAAATGGTGTAAAGAGAAAAAGCTGAAACCGTTCCGTTTTGTCAAAGGCTTTGTGAATAACATCATCGAAAATAAAAGGATTAACCCTTTTCCTTCCTTCGGGCTTATTTAGTATACATAATAATAATAGTAATAACAACAAAGCTCAAAGAAAGAAAGTACACGATTCATGGCAATTGTATCATTAACTATTTCCCTTTGGGCATATTTTTAGTACATATGAGACTTCTAGTTTTTTATATTTTCCAACAAGGTTCAAAAATAAAATATTTTTATTTTCGATTCACGTAATTTTCTTTTTTATTTTACAATCTTAATGAAGTAGCCACTTTTAACACTGAAACTTAAGTTAATGCCCAAAACGACTCAAGTAATAGAGTCCGAGACAAGTTTTTGAAAAATTAAAATAAAAAGAAATTACAAATTAGTGAGAAGTGAAAACATAAAAAGACGAACGAACGTATTTTAAGTTTTTAACCTTCAAAAAAACATGACAAGGGAAAGGCTCCTCTCCCCTTCAGCTTTCTAACATCAGAAAATTACAGTATTCCCAATGATCTCACCTAACCTACAACCTCATTTCTTCCTCATGCAGTGATTAATGTAAATTAATATTTCTTAGAGCTCATCATGCGTATCTTCCTCATCTTCTGCTGATCCACCACCAGGGGCTCCACCCGATCTCTGATATACAGCGGTGATAATTGGGTTGCACACAGCTTCCACCTCCTTGAGCTTCTCCTCGTAGTCTTCTTTCTCTGCGGTCTGGTTGTCATCGAGCCATTCTAGGGACTCTTTCACGGCGGTTTCTATTTTCTCCTTCTCATCAGACTCAAGCTTGTCAGCAAGCTTGTCTTTGTCATTAATCTGGTTTTTCATGTTATAGAGATAGGTCTCAAGACTGTTCCGAGCATCGATCCTCTCTTTCACCTTCTTGTCCTCCTCGGCAAACTCTTCTGCCTCACGGACCATGCGCTCGATTTCCTCCTGGCTCAGTCGCCCCTTGTCATTTGTGATGGTGATCTTCTCTGCTTTACCTGTGCCCTTGTCTTCGGCCTTGACATTCAGGATACCATTGGCGTCGACTTCAAATGTCACCTCAATTTGAGGGGTTCCTCTGTTAAGGGAAACAATCCAAGATGTTAACTCCCTGAAAGCGGTGAAGCAATTGTCAAAGAAATTAACAAACGAAGGATGCAAACCTTGGGGCTGGAGGGATGCCAGTTAGATCGAATTTCCCGAGCAGTCTGCAATCCTTTGTGAGACTCCTTTCGCCTTCAAAGACCTGCAATTGAGCCAGAGGTAAGTAAACTGATATTAAAGCGAAGTGAAGAACAGAAAGCAAAAAAGTAGATATAATTTAATTGCACCTGAATAGACACGGTAGTCTGCTGATCCTGATAAGTGGTGAAAACTTGCGATTTCTTGGTTGGGATAACAGTGTTTCTAGGAATCAACTTGGTCATCACTCCACCAACTGTTTCAATACCTAGGGTGAGAGGAGCCACATCCAGAAGAAGGATATCTGCAACGAGTAAGCCACAAGGACCGTTGTCAGTCACAGGTCAAATATAACAGTCCTCTCAAAATCCAAGGAAAAAAAATATCATTATTGCTGCAAGTCTGTAGCTGCCCACAGTCAAAAGAAACTAAAGATTACCTTTGGTTTCATCACCACCCTCTCCACTCAATATGCCTCCTTGTACGGCAGCGCCATAGGCAACGGCCTCATCTGGGTTCACACCCTTGTTAGGCTCCTTTCCATCGAAGTAATCCTTAAGGAGCTGTTGAACCTTGGGGATTCTAGTGCTACCACCAACAAGAACAATCTCATCGATCTGGTTCTTCTCCAATCCAGCATCTTCCATTGCCTTCTTCACAGGTCCCATGGTCTTCCTGAACAAATCATTATTCAATTCTTCAAAACGAGCTCTGGTGAGTGGTTCAGAGAAGTCAATGCCATCAAAGAGGGATTCAATCTCCACACGGACTTGATGCTGACTGCTAAGAGCTCTCTTTGCACGCTCACATTCCCTCCTGAGCTTCCCAAGAGCTCTGTTATCCTTACTGATATCCTTTCCATGCTTCTTCTTGATCAATTTAATGAAGTACTCCATGACCCTCTGATCAAAGTCCTCACCTGCAAGAAAAAATATCATAAGCATCCCCTCATAACAATTGGTAATGATAACAATATGAATCTATTTTCTAAAGCGCACAGAGACTAAAGATAACAGTATAGAAAAGAAAATAAAAGAAAAAATAACTGGAAAAGAGAAGAGCCAATTCTCACCTCCCAAATGTGTGTCCCCATTTGTTGAAAGAACCTCAAATACACCATTGTCAATTGTCAAGATACTGACATCAAATGTTCCACCACCAAGATCAAAGACAAGAATGTTCTTCTCACCACCTTTCTTGTCAAGACCATAGGCAATGGCAGCAGCAGTTGGCTCATTAATAATTCTCGCAACATTAAGTCCCGCAATGACACCAGCATCCTTGGTAGCCTGCCTCTGGGCATCATTGAAATAGGCTGCATAGCGAACAGGAGATGCAAATGAGTACAAGGAAGGAATTGAAAACACGTTGGAGTATGCCCTTTTGCATATAAAAAGGTCAAAAAGGCTGTAATAAACTGGTTCTTTACTAACCAGGAACAGTGACCACAGCGTCCTTGATTTTCTTCCCCAGGAATGCTTCAGCTGTTTCCTTCATCTTAATCAGAACCATAGCACTGATCTCTTCAGGACTGAAGACCTTGGTCTCCCCATCCTTGATGTTAACCTGGATATAAGGCTTTCCATCCTTATTCACAATCTTATATGGAACAAGCTTCATGTCCCTCTGAACCTCCTTGTCCTCAAACCTGTAGGAGAAGCCTCAATAAGCACATTTTTCACATAACTCCAATAAACATATATAATATAGATTAACCAATTGAGTAGAATGCATTACTTTCTTCCAATGAGTCTCTTGACATCAAAGATGGTCCTTTCGGGATTGACAGCTGCCTGGTTCTTCGCAGCCTCACCGATTAGCCTCTCACTGTCAGTGAAAGCAACCCATGATGGAGTAATACGGTTTCCTTGATCATTAGCTATAATTTCGACATGTCCATTCTTGTAAACACCAACACAAGAATAGGTAGTGCCAAGATCTATTCCAATGACTGTCCCCAACTTGGTAGCTTCCTCTTTAGCAATGGAAATTGCAAAGAGACATCCTATAATACAGATTTAATTACGTTAACAACAATTCTTAAATTTAAATTATAAACTAAAGGAGGTTCACCAAACAAACATTGGTCTTTTACTATCAACAACCGCGCGACACTAGCAAACTTCACTTACTTGAATGCTAGTTAGACTCTCCTACAAATACTAGATATAACTAGCAAGTGAGCAAATATGTTTAAGAACTTAAAAAAATAGGAGAACTTGAAGAATGCTTAAAAAAGGTTAGAATGCTTGTATTACTTCTTGAATTCTTGGATTGCTTTATTGGATGTTACAAATGAAGACCAAAATCAATTCGATCTAACAGTTTAGATTCAACTTTAAGATTAGTCTACTCAATTCTACATACATCAATAATTATCTCAAATACTCTATCTACAATGTTCTAGAAAATTATAGGGCAATCTACACAGTACTAGAGTATGGTGGAGGATTGTGGCTTAAACTCTTGCGGTGCGTGACATTCTCCCCCACTCAACCTGCCAACACCCTTGTCATATCCTCTTCTTAAGTAGTTAGAATTTTAAGTAGAAAGCCAAATAGCAAACCAGGACAGGAGTTCAAAATACAGACAATACTATGCAAAGTAGTTATTACTTCGAAAATTCGCATATATGGAAGCGTATGGTCCATGAAGACACTAGACAAGAAAATTCTGAAAACACATAGAAGCTAAAAGCTCAAAATCTATAATGACTCTCGATAGCTATGAAAGTTTAAAAGATCACTACTGCCAGTTCATACTTCACCGAAACATAGTAATCAGTACCATATCATTTCCCTTAATCATACTATTGGCAAATGCAACAAAGAAGAAGAAACGCTAAAATCATTTCATAAATCATAGATCATCATGCACTTCAAACAAAAAAAAATTCCACAAAAATAACAAAATCCAAACAGATCTAATACATCAAAGAATCGATCCTGTAGCAGAAAAGCAACTATCTTAAACACAGAAACGAAGCCAGATCTGTAATTGTTACTTTTCTATCAGAAGAACAAACAAATCAAAGAAGATAAACAATCACGAAGTAAAAATGAGAAACTCGGATCTATGATTTCGAGAAAGCAACACTCACCAAAGAAGACTATTGCAAATACGACCAGACCACGAGCTCTCCACGAGTCAGCCATAGTTTACGACTCTGCTTCTTCCTTTTCTATTTCGTATAACCGCTTCGCTGCTTCCGTATCTATCTCTATCTGTGTTGGAACTTCAAGAGCTGAGTTTCAATGGCGTCTGAGAGACTTCAAGTTCTTTATAGAGACTGAAGAGCACGAAGCCGCTTCCCCGCTTCAGTTAATCAAAAGCAAGCGAACATGTCATCTCTGATGACATGGACCAATAAGATTTAGAAATGAAATCTTCCGTCCAATTATATTGGTTCTCGTGTTGGGTAGATCGTGGCCGTTTGTAATTGGACAGAACTACGTGCCTTCCTTGAGCTTCCTTGATCTAGTTTTATTTGTTTATTTGTTTATTTTTGTATATATTCTCTGACGGTTGTTTAAAATCATCAGACTAAGCCCAATTCTAGTAAAATAGATCGGGCTTTTTCGAAGGCCGAATACCCACACATTTTCTAATTGGAAGTTTCTAGAGCCGAATGCCCAAAGGAAATAAATTGTCATAATTTTTTAATATTTGTAAATATTAGATTAACATATGATAAAGATAAAAAAAATTAACATTTTATTTAAAAATTACATCCAGGATATAAATATTATATAGTTATCAATAGAAAATAATTATAATAATTAGGTGATTCAAAGAACAAAAAATGAGAGATGATAATTATCTTACATGTTATAAAGTTTCTAATTGTATATTCATTAAACCTGTAAAAATAAATATCTATAAAAAAAACCTGTAAAAATAAAATGATTTTGATAGACAGATTATTTGAAAATTAATTATTGAAATTATTTTATAAATAATTATAATCTATTAGTTGTTTAATTTATTAAATAAAAAATTAAAGCTGGATTGGTAATTTTCTCATCTTAATTATTATTTTTTTTATTTTTCAAAAATTAGTAGGAATTAGACAATCTCCAACCTAATGTCAAAATGACGCTGGAGTGGCTAATCTTAATGAATTTTTTGGAGTGGGAAATTTTGGAGAATTTTTCAGAGTAAAATCAAGTTTTTGAAGAATTTTTCGAAAGAAAATTGTAGAGAAATCGGGGGAGGAAGACGCTGGTGCATGCATTGCATACGTCATAGCGTGCGCAATGATATGTGCTGAGACGACTGAGGAGAGTGTGTTTGGTGCATGTACAACATGCGCTAGAGATATGCGTGGATGCATCGGCAGGGATTGGGAGCTGTTGCTGGCATGTGTACAACATGCACCAGACAGTTGACACAATCGCGTGTGATTCATGTAGGCGCGTGTAATACATGCAAGCCTCCTACCCACTTTTCTGATTTTTACAGTTCTGCCCTTAAACTTTTTGATTTTTCAATTTAGCTTTTAATTAGTTATTTTCTACTCCATAAGGCTAACCAAGGTTATAGTATTCATTAAAATTATTCATGTCACAAGCAAATTAATTTAATAAGTAACAAATTGTTAAAAGTAATAAAGAGATGCAAATCAGTCTCATTTAAAGAGAATATTTAAATTTGTTTTTATTCATCAATGATATTATCATATATACCAAAGTGAGTATTTATACCCTTAAATAGTTGAATTTTTAGGGTAAAGGAAACTAAAACTTATTCTAACTCAATTCCATCAAAATAGGAAGTTTGCCTACTTGAATAGAAATATAATTTCAATACAATCTAAATCTCTTAAAAGTATGAATAACATAATATAATCCCTTAAATATACGGATTTGACAATTAATAAACTCAAATCATTTACGAATAATAAAAACTAATTAAAATTCTACAAGAAATAGAAAAACTATATGCAATCTGATTATGTAACTTGAACCATACAAATTTGGCATAAATATAACATATTTAAGCCCATATAAAAAGTTCTACACGCCTCCCAAAGTTGCCTATAAGTTATGCATATGTCCCGCACATGATTTCTCAAATTATACTTGCATTGCAAATGATTCTTTAAATCTGCCCAATTGATTTATTAGACTTGAAAACCTTGTAATAAAACTCAATTGACTTAAATATTCATAAAATACTTCTTTTAACTTTATTTTAGGCTTGCATTTGTATAGTGTTAATACATAAATTTGATTGTAGATTTTAGGCTCAATATAGCAGTCAATGCTGTATTTTATGACATAGAGTTTTGGAGCATCATAGCTAACTACAGTTATGACTTTTTAGTTCTGTCAAGTGAAGTTTTTCTGAGGTTTATATGTTTTGAATTGGACATTAGGTAGTCAGAAAAGCAGGGTTGCATTTGCAAAGATAACATTCAAAAAACCACATATAATATTGCTTGATGAGCCATCCAATCATCTGGTAAGTCATTTTTCTTCTCATCTGTTACCTTTCCACTTAGCTGTTCCTATCAAGCATTGTTAAGGCCATTGAACCTATTGAAAGACTTTCGCAGTAGAAACATCATTGATTCTGTTTTGAATTTCACTGATTCAGTTGTGGTAAGGATTTTATATGAGTGGGATGATTCTCAAGAAAGTGCCCTTTTTCACTTGAGCAAACTGCATTATTATGAAGCTTCCTTTATTTGTTCCGGAAGTTTCAAGTATTGCAGTATACAATCATGCATGAAGATCATTTTGGGCATGAGACCCTACAATATGTTCGTTTAATGACATTTTTTTTCTTATTGATAAAATTGAAAGCCTGGGAGGAAGACTAGGAGTCTCATGATCAAGTTATGACATGAGATGATACCTCTTTAACCCTTAATTTTATGCAAATGCTTAATTATTTAGCATTGCCCGGTGTTAGAATTTATCGATATCTAAATAAATCAAGTGGGTGTGTTATTTTCGGTTGATTAACTGTAGCATTTTGAAGAAGCTTTTTTCCTTCTGACATGCAAATACTTTTTAAAATGCAGGATTTGGATGCAGTGGAGGCACTAATCCAAGGCCTTGTCTTGTTTCAAGGAGGGATTCTCGTGGTATAATTCCTGTTGTGTTGAATGATTTTTTATTTTCCAATTCAATTTTCATCGAAACAAATGACTGAATTGACCAATTTTTGGCATTCTTGCTTGCAGGTGAGTCACGATGAGCATCTAATATCTGGAAGTGTAGAGGAGCTATGGGTAGTATCAGAAGGAAAGGTGTCGCCTTTCCATGGGACATTCTAGGAGTATAAGAAGAAACTGCAATCATCTTAAGTATACTTTGTTCAAATTGGAGCTAAGTAACATAAATGTGATTGCTGCGAGAAATTACAACAGTTTTGAGTTTCTTATTTTGTCAGAGTCATCATAAGTAGCAGTTGATCGGATATTAGTTTTTAGTAGAAGAATGCGTTTATCCTACCCCTCAGCAAGTGTATGTCAAATTTGAGTCCAGGGCGCGCTATACCCGTTAGCTAATAGGCCATCGTGAGGGCCTCCCACGGAGTCCGCGATAATATATTCCCAAAGCCAAATTTCTGTTGGCTCCTTTTTCTTCATCTTTATTTTTCGCCTCCAGCGGCTATGCCGCAAGAGAAATCTCCCCCCTCTTTCCTTTTTATGCCCCCATAGCCGTCACAATAATATTAATGGGTTTCTTGATCTCACTTTATTGCATTTTTATATCAAATAAATCGGAACCTTGAAGGAATTTCAAATGGTTTATAAAATTAAAGTGTCTTATAAAGTTAAAGTTAATTTGAATAAGTTGTCTTTGTTTATGTATGTTTAATTGAAAATGATTTAGCTTTTTATACAAATTATTAAAATTAAAATAAGATTTGAATTTTGCGGTTCAAAAATGTTCATATCCAAACTGTTCATAAAATTAGTTAGAATAATTTTCTACGCCTCCGTCTATAAACAAGTAAGTCGAAAAAACACCTTAATTAATAAAAGGGTTAAA
Organism: Triadica sebifera; assembly: GCA_023653625.1. NCBI lineage: Eukaryota > Viridiplantae > Streptophyta > Magnoliopsida > Malpighiales > Euphorbiaceae > Triadica > Triadica sebifera. The sequence goes on along the minus strand of CM042905.1, from coordinate 692,921 downwards.
ATTTGGTTTTCCCATATATTTGAAATTGAGATTTAACTTGAGCAAACATTAAGGTAGCGGTAGGTTATAATTGACTTTAGTTTAACATTTCTTTTATTATATTTGAAGGTTATTCAAATGATTTCTTTCAATCAGTTTGCTTTCTTCAAAGCAAAGCAAAATGTGACACAAGGGCAAACCAAAAAAACAATTGATTTAAAAATCAAACTAATAATTTATTATCATGTCAATAAAGTTATAGGATATATATTTTTTTGTCTATTCCAAATTATAATTCACCATTTTCTAGAAGTGTAATCTATTTTTTAATTTATGAATATGTTCTCATTTATTTTTTTTGAATGCAAATAAAATTCTCATTAATAATCAAGAAAATTACATCAACAACGTATAATAAAATTATACAATTTTAAAATGCATATAATGTATGAAAATCAGTAGAGAATGGTAATATGTCATAGACAATATGACTTTTAGTGTGGTACTCTTTCTATAGAAAAATACATACCTTCTTTTATAAGAGAAAAATAACTTTAATACAAAGAAATTACAAAACTCCCAAAAAAGGAAAACAATCTTTTATAATAATAAATTTACTTGCATCTGATTTTATTTTAACAAATTAAAAGATATGAAAATACAAATTTAAAAATTCACTATAAAAATAATAAAAAATACTAAAATAAATTATATATATTTGAGCAAAAACTATATATATATATATATATATATAAAGAATATCATATGGCTGTCGTCAGCACTTAAGAAATAAAATTAAAATAAAGAAGAGGAGGATAAGGAGAATAAAAGAGAAAGAGGGTGGTTAGAGTTGTATAATTTCTATGTTTGCCATTGCTTTCCACCACTGAACATATGTTTCCATTTAATTTTGGTAACAGCAAATATTACTGTTATTTTAAATTTTTTTAATATAATTATAATTATTATAAAAGTATATTTAAAAATATAAATAAAATATTTATAATTCTAACCAGCAATAATATTAATTAAAGTTTTTAATAAATAAAAGTGGATATAATATTATGCAACTTAATGAATAAATTTATAATTAATGAGATAAAAATATTTTTTTATATATAACAATATATTTATTAACTCTTGTCTATAAATCCATCATATATAAGAAAGATCTACAACCCAAACAACTTAAATAAAAATAAAAGGTCAACAATATTAGTGTATTTATTTAAAACTCAAATTTTTACTGTGTTTACATTTAAATCCCTCCCATCTTTACTTTGCATGTCGGATCCAAATTTTTTCTTCTTTCACAAAATTAGGGCTTAGAATTCCGATATTCCTTTCAGAACAACAAATTTGAATCCACTCTTTAAATTGTTTGCTCCGCCGGGAGATTATAACGATGGAAAACAACAACAACGCCGCTGCCACTAACGGCAGCATCGTATCCATGGAGAACCTTAATCAAGTAGCCAATTGGGTTGGTGCCACCGTGATATCCGCCTTCTTCTCTTCGCTAGAGCGCTTTTCTTGCGTTAATGTTGCTACAGATGACGACGATAATGAAGAAGAGGCCAAGGATCGCCCTCTCGCTCTATCCGCCGACCCTCATCGCAGCGATAATGAATCCGATCCCCCCGTTTGATTTGTATAATCGAAATTGTCCTCGGTATTTTTAGTATTGCGTTCCCTTTACTACCCCCTTCCGTAAATCCCTAAACCTGCAAGTTCAAGCTGTGAGTCCTGTTTGTGGAATTTCTGGGTTTTTCTATATGCAAATCATTATATTGTGATAATTAATATAATGATGTTGTTACTTGTATGAAGATTGAATTGATTTCTGTTTATGTGAGATCACTGTTTGATAAAGCTTCCTTCTTTTACCTGATCTGTTTTCTTGATTCATTTTTGTTTGATAATATTATTAATAATGATAGTTTTGCCTGTTCTAGGAGGAGCTAAATGCTTTGACATTTGATAATCCAATTACAGTGGATCATCCGAGTTTTAAAAAAAAAGGAAGGGTTTTTCAACCGGTTAATGTATTACATATGGTGTCTAAATCTCCTGGAGTAAATGGAACTAGATTGAATTTCATCTGAAGTAGGCAACCAGGTGCATGCGGACTAGTCCATTCCCTTGTTCATTGCATAATTCTGTGATGTGGGAAATGAATGAGCACAAAAATCATTTGTCATCAATCGCATGAAGTATAACAACTTCGAACTATAGAGGACAATAAGTGTGTGCATGCTTGCGTGTTCTTGGTGAGTAGTGTGTGTGTGTGAGAGAGAGAGTGAGTTTCTTGGACATACGACTGCAGTACTGACAGAAAATCATGAGGGAGCAATACTATGTTGGTCGCTCGGATACTCACATAATTATTTGTTATAGATTATAAATTAATAGAAATGATGACACAATTGTATCTCAGCTCATTGAGAAGTCACAAGATGATGCAACAGGTTTTACAATTAATTTATAAATATATTGACTGCAACAATTTATTATTGCTAAGAGCAGCTGGCATTAGCTTTTTTTTTTTTTAATGCTGTTGGAAGTGAAAAGCATAGAGTTCAATTTCGGTAATAATGATCAGAGACTTTTGCTGGGTGCATTGAAAAAGCTTAAGGCAATTTTTGATTTTAACATGTCATCAAACCTTGTGATGACTTAGGTCAAGCTTCTTATCTTTGATTACTTCCACTAGTTGCGATGTGAAATCCCTGCATAGGAATCATCGCTGAATGCTTGTCTGAACTAACACCACAGATATATGATGAGCTTCATGGGACTAATTATTTTTATTTATTTATTTTTTTGGTGCATAAGGTATGTCTACGCAGTTTCACTTAGAAATCGTGCTCAACATAAAGTACCTAGTGATTATGAATGGAGCAGCTCTGGATTATGGTGCCGGTGGAGTAGTTATTGCTATGATAAGGTTTGACTTTGTTCTCAAAGGGAACGATTTATAATATATAGAAATTCTAATGCTCGCTTGGGGGATTAGGTTACCATTTTGTTGTTGTCATTTTGCCCCCTTTTGTTCTATATATATTGAATCCGCTTCCGCTTCCTCGTCCTTTTTCTATTGTTTGTATTTGTTTATGGGTTCGCATATCGTCTTTCTCTCTAGGCATGATTGTGTTGAAATGACACAGTATTACTCTTTCTAAAACTCCCAGAGAAATAAAATTCCAAGGACTATATAAGCTTCTTAAAATAAAAATAAATAAATAAAAAAGTTACTGAAGGTGCTTTATTTTCTGCTTACTTGAAGGAGCATTGCATTGCAACCATTGTAACCATTGCATCATAGACGTTCCTCTAACTCCATCTCTCTGTCTCTCTTTTCCCATTGTATGCACAGTATGTTTGTAGTGTAACTTAATGAAAGTGCTTCCTACATGTGACTAGAATTGAACAGGATCCTGTCATCCAAAATTTCAACTTACCAGCTTCACTCATCTTTTTGCTCCTTCCAGCAAAGCAGCATAGTGATGCAACGTCTGATTATATACAACCTTGCTCTTGTCCCCTTCAAACCTGTACTCTTTGGTTGAGTTCTGCTTTGCCTCTTTGGGTAAGAAGTCGCTTTCTTTCCGTTGGATGTAGACAATTCCATGGAAATGTCTCTATCTCAGGTTTTTTTCTTTTTTACTTCTTCTATCGCTGCCTCTTTTATACTAGTTTACTCTTTATAAAGACTTCTTCTTCTTCCTTTTTTTCGTTTCTTGTTATGGGAAGCTTTTGTGGGCAGTTACGAGTGTTGATTTCGGTTTTGTTTTTGGATTCAGTTAATAATTGGTTAAAGTGGCAGGGACCTTGAGTTACTAATGACCAAGCTTTTGCAGTCAATCAGGGAGCTAGTATTTTGTCATCTGCTTCCCTGGTTTAACATCCAGGTTTTCAGGGTAATTGTCTCCTTTGTTATTTAAATCACTAGTATGCTTCCAGGATTTAATGCCTAGAAGACAAATGAATTACTTGGCCTTCTAGACTTATCCAGTAAGTATTGCCTGGCATACAATACCTTTAGTCATTTAAAATTGTGTATGGGTATTGCTGAGGTGGTTTAGGCTTTTTCCATCTAATGAGAAAAGCTGGACCCGTATTTTGACCCAGTCAACTGATTTTCTTTCATGAACGTGTTCTATACTAGCTATACTTGAAAATTCTTTTTCTGCTTTGACCCGAGAATTTATATGGTTGAAACGACTTTGCTAGAATTATGCTATGGAAAATAAGACAAACTAATAAAGAGAGTGAAGTATGTAACCTTCTCTTGATTAGAGGAAGGAAAGTAAGTCACTCAGTATCCTCTTTTTGTTTTCCGGTTCGTAGAGTTTCGGCCGTTTGAGTTCGCTACCAGAGATGACTCTAATATTGTTGAATCAAAGTGTATCGGTATTAGTATCCCATCTTTTTTTCCTTTTTTTTTTTGACAGAGCCATGGATAAATGTCTTCATAAAGTGCATGTTAGTGGTGATTGATTACTGACTTGGCTGCAATTCTTACTCGAGTGCCTTTTCCAATGTTATTTGTGATATGTATTTGTCAGTTATTTTTTATATTCATTCATAGAGTTGTTTTGGTTTTTGTAGATGAATCATACCAGGGAAAAAAGGATCTAGAGTTATGGCCTAGGAGAGGAAGAAAGCACAGGATTTTCTTTTCACCCAGGTCTTAGAAAGTTAAATAAGAGATTCAACAAATAGGATCAAATATCTAGAATTGCCTACCATGTTTATTTTTTGCAGGATAGGAGAAATTCTTGCAGGCTTTCTGGAGGAGCTAGTTGCTGAGGGAACACTTCTTCGTGTTTGAGAGACTCATCATGGCCTCCTCTAACAGCTTTTGCATTTCTGCACTCTTTAATTTTTTTGGAAAATGAAAAAGAAAAAAAATTTTAAATATGAATTTCGAAATCATAAGCATCAAAGAGAGTGTTTGAGTATTGTTCTTTTTAGTTTCCAAGGCAGCACATCTATGCAATAATTGTGGTTCCAAAAAAAAAGTGTATTTGTTGAAGGATTTTCTTGCTTAGTTCAATTTATATATGTAAAGTAGAAATTATCTAATAACTTATCAAATTTTCGGCTATAAAATTAGGATTCAAAAATACGTCCGAGGTGATATACAGCCCATCTTGGAGCGAAAAATGTATGCCTGATGATAATCCATTTCGTGGGATTTGTGAAATGCAGGTTTGTGTTATGATATTTCTTATTGAATTGCTTATTATCTTTTTCTCAAAAGATATATCTGATGGGATTAACAAATGCTTACGCACACACACAAAGGGTTACCTCTTTACTTTTCTACGTGTGATTGCATTTTGAGCTCATAATTATCAGCATTAGATAGTTTTTAACATCTAAGCTCAAATTCTAGGTCCCAGTGTCCGAAAACTATTGTTTAATTAGTTTTCATTTCAATGGCCAATGGGGGATCAGCACATGATATTCACGTGATTGTTACATGGGGATATAATAATGTAAGCATAGATAAATATGAATATGAGCTGATTTCTCTGTTCTCTTCTTTGTCCTCACATGGCTGACGGAGAAATTTAATAATAATAATAACTCAGGAAGGAAAGGGATAGTGCGTAGCCCTGGCTCTTGGATCATATATAAAAGAAACATAGAATGCTTGGTTGAGGGTAAGAACTGTGTGTGAGGGTCTTCAGGTTAGGATTAGGATTTAGTTGTCCTCTTTCAAAACTTTTTAATAATTTGTGATTCGAAGTTGAATAGCTCCAGTGATGAGTGTGGAGAAGATTTTATAAATCGTTCCAATTTCTGAATATATATGTTGAGCTGACAATGTTACTCTGAGGAGCTTCAATTTTCGACCTTTCGTCTCTTTCTCTCTGTGAATATGGATTTTTTGTGCTATTTTATTTCCTAAAATCAAGAAACTTGAGTGCACAATTGAGCTCGACCCATTTTCCATTTTCTATTTAAGTTCATAAATCTTGATTTTCCGTTAGAAATTAGCATTGGGATTGTTTTGGGTTTTTCTCCATCATATTGTGTGTGGTAGTGAAGCTCCATAGAAGATGTATCTTCAAATTGATCAGTAAATGCTGGGATTGATAATTTTTAGTTATGTACTTTCCATGTTAAGATTAAACTAGTTCTTCTAAATAAGAAAGTTGAATAAGGCAAAATTGTGAATAGTATTAACCAGGTTGACCTGTTCCTAATATAAGGTGGCCTCAAAACGTTAATTATGCAAATTCTCAATATACTTCAATTCTAAATTACTCGATTCTCTTCTCCAATCTCACAATACCATGCCTTGCTCTTCATCACGGATTATGCACATTTTCAAGAAAGCTAATGCGGTAACCAATTTGATTTTTATTACAGTTTCTGGTAATATTGCTTTGTAGTTTGTTTAGTTCATTAATTCACTTCTTTACATTAAAAAAAGGGACAAGGAAGGTTTTTTTTTAAACAAGGAATTAATATCAATAATCATCTTCGTCATTGTTTGACAATATGAATACGCAAGTGCGCGTGATTCCCTTGATCATAATAATTGCCACGACGGTCGCCTGCTGACAACAAATTTCCAAATATAAAATATTACTTTCTTCCATCAAAAGATTGATATTTTTCATTTTGATTTTGATTTTACAAACTTTATACGACTGGTAGCCGTAATTCGTATGGATTGCATCAAAATCATCACCACTACAAAAGATTATGGATCTGCCAAATGCATGCTGATGCAGTCATGAATGTTGTAAAGCTTATGTATTTATCATCTTCTTGAGTCCAAAAAAATGCAAGAATCCCGGAAACCAAACAGAACTATAACAACAAAAATCCAGCCAAAACACTTAAACCAAAGAAAAATTCCAAATTGTCAGCTTCTTCTTGAACTTCTCATTAAATTTAATTCCTCCTCCATAAATTAATCAATGGCTACTTCTATCAATGGCCCTTCACTATTTTTTCCCTTTCAAGAATGGCAAACTCTGTCCCAAAATCTTTATTTTTTTTCTTTTTCTTTTCTCTTTATTCATAATATTGCTATTCTTACCAAACATGACCAGATCAAAATCTCGTCTCCAATTTATCAATATATATATATATATATATATATAAAATCTCTGTCTCCATGTAAGAACGACAACGTAGGCCTTGTGTGCTTCCCACCACTCCATTGATTATCTTCCTTGAACGTCTTCAAGAAACTGCTTTCACCACTTTCGTAGGGGAAAATTTTGATCCAAAATCATACGTCAACTTATCATTGAAGTTCAATCTTTCAACCACTGAAGAGGCCTTTGATGGGCTTCCAAGGAATGAAAATGGGATGGTTTCTGCTGAGGATTTGAGAGAGTTCATAGCCAAGTATTTTGAGGATGCAAGAAAGAATATGGTGTCCTATGACCCACCGGATTTCGAGCCGGAGCCTGATGGGTTCTTGCCTAAGGTGGTGAATACGACAGTGAGGGGTTGGGCACTGGAGGTTCACATTTTGTGGAAGAATTTGTGTAGAAAAGTCTCTGATGAAGTCAACAAACATCTTGAACTGCATACTATGCGGCGATCATTCCAGGCTCTCGATCGTTTTCGAGAGGTTTATTATTGGGATTCCTACTGGGTTATCAGGTTTTCTACTTTCATTCTTCATATATTTACTTGGATTTTGTTGCTTAATTTCATATATACACACTAGCTACTATTATCCTTTTACAAATTATCAATTTCCAATGCAATTAGTTATGCACACTTATCATGCAGGGGCTTGCTGGCAAGTAAAATGTATGATACTGCAAAAGCAATTGTGACCAATCTCATTTAATTTACCTTGTAAATATTTATGGCTATGCCCTTGATGGAGCAAGGGCTTATTACACTAATAGAAGGAAAAATTTCTTGCACTTTCTGATATTTTCAGTCTTAATCATCTCTT